>OY728150.1:134762613-135962613 GCA_963277665.1 Viscum album
AGCCCGAAATTTCAGTAGTGCATGTGCTATCATGACCGAAAATGAATTATATAAGTTTTAGGATTTTAAAGGAATGAATGAGAAGAAGAGTTCTGTTAAACACTCTAGAAATAGAAATAAGGGGAAGAAGGGAAATAGTGAATATCAATCCTCTACTAAATGTTGGAATAAACACATAGGAACTTTCTTGAAGGGAATGGGAGTCTATTATAAGTGTGGTAAAAAAAGGCCACCAAGCCCATTATTCAAAGGGAACGAAGGAGGTTGTGTATTTTGAATTGTACAATTTGTAATGAAATGAGGCATTATGAAAATTAATGTTAAAAGGGAAAAGAAAACATACCTCCAAAAAGGCCAAGGGAGCAAGGCCAAGCTTATGTGATCTCTACTACTGAGGTTGAAGCTTTGAAAGACTTGGTGGCAGTTAATTTAATGGTTTCCTCAAGTTTATCCAATGCTTTAATTGATTCTAGATCATCATATTGTTACATATCATCCCAGTTTTCTAAAAAAATTAGATATTTAAAATTTGATTAATCAAGGGATTTATCAGTTAAAACTCCTAAGGGAAGTATCATTGCAACAATGTTTTGTGAATAAATCACCATTAGGGAAAATAAATGTACTTTATCCGCTGATCTCAATCTCTTACCCATGATTTAATTTGATATAATCCTTCGTATGGATTATATTTCGTACTATGATGTGAATTTTTTTTAAGAAGATGGAGGATACAATTTTCATTGATGATAAGGAATACCTTATATTTAGAGAAGAAACATCACTATCTGATTATTATCTAGATCCATGCCCTATAACACTAGGAAATTCAATTATTGGGGAGGAAAAGAGTGAAATATCTATGGGTGAGGAAATGAATGTGCCAACAATGGATATCCCTATTGTACAAAAATATATTTATTTATTTCGATAGGATTTACTTAGACACCCTATAGAATGAAAAGTTGATTTTCCCATTGATTTAATTCCTAGTTCAAGGCCCATATCGAAGATGTCTTATAGAATAGACACTTTTGAATTAGTGGAGATAAAGAAAAACTAGAGGAGTTGAGTAATAAATGATTAATTTGACATAGTTTTTCTCCATGGGGATCCACTTTTCTTATTTTTAAAAGAAATATGGATCTATGAGGTTGTGCATCAACTACAAGGGTATCAATTCTATAAAAATAAAGAACAAGTGTCACCTACATAACATTTAGGATTCATTTGATCAACATCCAGGAGATCAATATTTTTCAAAGATTGACCTTCGATCTGGATTTCATCAGTTGTGTGTGAAGAAGGAAGACATTCCAAAGATAGTATTTTGAACTAGATATGAGTATTATGAGTTTACAGTAATGCCTTTTGGACTGACTAATCCACCCTCTAACATCATGGATACAATAAACAAAGCATTAAAGTAATATCTTGATGACTTGGTAGTGTTATTTATTGACGATATCTTGGTATACTCCCAAATATATAATGATCATGAAAATAATTATCTCACTATTCTACATACTCTTAGAAGAAAATCATTATATGGTAAGTTAGGCATGTGTGAATTTTGTCTTTAGGAGATTTTATTTCTTGGCCATATTGTATCTAAAGATGGAATCTATTTTGATACCTCAATGACAAAGTAAATCCAAGAATGGCCAGCACCAACATGTATAATTGAGGTACACAGTTTTATTAGTTTAGAAGGTTTTTATCGACGTATCATCCCAAATAATGCCCTATTGTCTAACCAATTAACCAATATCACACGTAAAGGGAATAATTTTGTTTGAAAAAAAGTGCGTGGAGAATGTTTTGAATAACATGATATAAGATAAGTCAATGATCCTATACTCATTCTATAATTAGGGAATTATGGTTTTATTATTTTTAGTGATGTTTCAAAGAAATGACTTGGTTGTGTCCTTATAAAAAATCATAGGTTTGTTTCCTATGCATCATAGTAGAAACAAATAATTAACAAAACCTTCCCACTCATGATCTTGAGTTAGAGTTGTAATCGTTGATATGATGATATAGAGACACTATCTCTATGGTGAATAATCTGTGATTTATACTAATCACATGAGTTAGAAATATATGTTCTCAGAAAACAAACTCACCATGAGGCAAAGGAGATGGATCTAACATCACAAGGATTATGATTTCACTATACACTACAACCTAGTGAAGGAAAATTAAGCGGAAACTGATTTAAGTAGAAAGGATCATGGGATTTTGAACAAGATGAGAGCTGAAAGGGATCCTATGTTCATGGATTTAATAAAGATGTATATGGGAATTATCAGGGAAGGTGGAACATAAATACTTTTTTGAATGGTTCCTAAAATTCTTTACTAGAATTGATAAAAAGTTATCAGACGGATGATGAGGAGTTTCTAAAGAAAATTAATGTTGTGAATGGTGGGAGATTAATCGAATTCCTATAAGAAGATGGTATTTTGAATTTTGGGAAGAGACATTGTCTTCCTGACATACCTGATCTAAAAAAGAGAATTGTTGGATGATTCTCATAGCTCTAATTTTTCTATACACCATGGTAACACTAATATGTATAAAGATTTGAAGAAACATTTTTTTTTGGGACAACATGAAGAGAGAGATTTAAAATTATGTGTAAAGATGTATGTTTCGTCAACAAATGAAAGGTGGAAGGAAAAATCCTAGAGGTTTCATGCAACCTCTTCCCATAACTAAGTGAAAATGGGATGATATTATGATGGAATTTTTTATGGTGCTATCAAAAAATCCAAGGAGTGATGAAATATGGGCCAGTTTTGGTCATATTACCAAGTCAGATCATTTTCACGTTATTAAAGAAGATTTACCACTTGAATATCTGAAAAAACATTATATTTATGAAGTTGTAAGATTTCATATAGTACCCCTATCGATTGTTTCTGATTGTGATATTTGTATTAAATCTTGATTCATTAAAATTATTCAGAAGGCCTTGGATACTTAACTTTATTTGAGCACTACCTACAACAATGAAATTGGTGGAAAATTTGAACGGTATAATAATACATTAGAACACATGTTGAGATCTTGCTCACTTGACCTTCAAGGTATGTGGGATCAATATTTACCTCTCGTAGAATTTTCATATAACAATAGTTTCCAATCAAGTATTCAGATGAGCCCATGTAAAGAGTTATATGGAAAGAGATGTTGCACAGTAACCTGTTGGGACGATTATAGGGAATGAAAACTCATAGGCCGCAAAATTTTTGAAGAATAAATGGAAAAGGTGAAGGTTATGGAAACCCACAATAAATCTGATCAAAGTAGGCAAAAGAGATATTCCGATAACTGAAGGAAATATTTGTAATATCATGTAGGAGATTATGTTTTCTTAAAGGTATCTCCATGGAATGGTTTTATACGATTTGTTAAGAAAGGAAATTTAAGTCCCATGTACATCAGGCCTTTCAAAATTCTAGAACAAATTGGAGTTTTAGCTTATCATTTGGCAATGTCGCCAAGTCTTTACAATGATAATCATGTGTTCCATGTATCACTGTTAAGAAAATACATGACTGACCCAATGCATGTACTCATCAATGAAGAAAGAGAATTTTATATTGAACTATCATATTGAGAAGATCCTATCAGAATTCTTTATACAAGAGAAAAGGTGTTGAGAAACAGGACGACTCATCTAGTGAATGTTTTATAGAGAAATCATAAGATGGAAGAGGAAACGTTGGAACCCAAGGAACTTATGATGAAGAACCATCTGAATCATTTTATGTGGTATTATTCTAGAAAATTAGAGGAAGATATTATTTAAAGAGTGATGAATGTAAAACCACAAGCTTCCACAGTATGTTTGCCTTTGAATAATGAAATAGCTTTCACTATACGCAACTTCGAGATTCTAAAACACCAAAACAGATCAAACTAGCCATTATGAATAATGCTAGGACCAATAGGGGCCTATATACCCTGAGAGGGGGGGTGAATTAGGGTATGGATATTCGTTTTCAAAATTCTTCCTACCCCACTTGATCTTGACCTCTTTATTACAAGGGTCACTTTGTTTGAACTTGTGTGTTTATTATGATCACTTATTTTCTTCTTTGTCTGATGATGATGCTTCAAATGCAGTGCAGGAAAGTAAGCAGGCAGACACAAAGATTTTTACTTGGTTCACCCTCACTAGGCTATGTCCAAGGAGCATACGCCAACAAGTTGTCGTGTGTACCAATTCCACTAAACCTCACTAGCTGTGGATTACAATGTTCGGGCTAGATCACTTCTATGCCCAGGCTCAATGCCTATACAATGTTTAGGGTCAGCTCACTACTTTCCCAAGGGTCACTCCCTATTTCTCTCTCTATGGCTCACTGCCAGTGGAGA
Source organism: Viscum album (assembly GCA_963277665.1). NCBI lineage: Eukaryota > Viridiplantae > Streptophyta > Magnoliopsida > Santalales > Viscaceae > Viscum > Viscum album. The sequence continues at coordinate 134,767,003 of OY728150.1, forward strand.
TGATCACCTTCTTCCTCTTCCTAAGCTCACTGCTCTTGGAAGGAATCCACTCATAGTTTATAGACCTGTAGGTCTCTTCATTTGCATGAATGAATGCATCTTCCTCTGTGTGTAGATGATCTATTGAAGTACAACATTCACCTGTAGATGAATATGTCTTTGCACCGAAGGTATAGGGAAATGTACCAGCTTCCACGCAGTCCGAGAAGCACCGCTGGAACAAAACCTTACTTGGCACGCAAGTCAATCTCGGCGCGCAAGTCACAACGGGCGCGCAAGTCCTCCTTAGACACTTGTGCGACTCAAGATTCCTCAACTCCAAACTTGCGCGACTCTATTACTTTTACGCCCAAACCAATATTGGCGTGCAACTGCCAACCGGCGCGCAACTTCTAACATCGGTGCACAACTTCAACAACTGGCGCGCAACACCACCTGCGCGACCACACACACCACCTGCGCGACCACCACACCTGCGCGACGGGAGCTCTGATTTCTCAAAGTGTTGAACTCCGTTGAAAATGAAGAGGGTGGTCTAGTATTTATAGGCAATCTGACCACCCTGCATGACAGCGCGCAAGTCACCTGCGCGACCTAGTTTCGGCGCGCAAGTCCCCTGTCATTTTAGACACTTGCGCGACCAACTCCCAAACTTGCGCGAACCTCTTTACTTTGCCATATTTTGATCTTATGATCTTGAAAAACATATTGTACGCAAGTTTCCTATACTCCAAGTCCGCGGCGCGCAAGCCCTTTTGCCAAAAACACTTTTCTTCATTTGCTGATTTTCAGGCCCTAAAATTTGGCAAACACTGGAAAACGGCGCCACCTTGTATCTGTTCTTTTGTACCGCCTCTAGATCATCCATTCGTTTTACCGACGTTCTTAAATCAAACATGGATCATTGACCTAATCTCTTGAACTTGACATTCCCCCATGAAATCCTCTTTGTCAACCAATTTTTATGTCACTGTTTTGCTTTGTCAACAATCACTACTCAGATGTCCACTTTGTCAACAAACACAATCACCTCAAAATGCTTCAATGATACCTTGAGGGATTTTTTCCATCAAAAAAAACTACCCACTTTATGAAATTTTATAAATTTTATTTTCTAAAATGGACTTCATTTTTTGTATTTGTAATATCAAAATTAACTATGGATGAATTTTTGGTACTTTTTTGAAAACTTTCTATTTTTGGTGAATAGTGAAAATACTAAATTTTAATTTAAAACAAAATTTTTTATAGAAATATTTTATAGTGTTAAATTATACATTTTAATGATTTTTATGTATAATTTGATTATATTTTTATCATGTAATGTAATTTAGGTCATTATATGTAATTTCACTTTTAAAATGGACATAAACAAGAATCAATCTTTTGATAGTTATTATTACTAAAAAACACACTTTTTTGTTTTGATAAGAAGAATTAATTTTTAATGAATTTCTTCCACTTATGTGTTTTTAATTTGAAAAAATGTATACCATATTTGGAATTATGTGGTCCAAATTTTGTGAATATGAATCTTTTATTTGTAGACATTATGAATAAATACATCAGTAAATATTTTATTTGCTATGGTTAAAGGGTAAATCTGGTAAATAAGGGTAAACAAATATTATTATTATTATAATAAATAACCCTAAAATTTTTCTTATTCCTATTTTTTGATAAAATTATGACCAAGGGAAACCTTGGATCTATTTTGGGACACCATGGAGCCATTTGAGAGTGATAAAGACACTTTATATTAATTAATTTAAAGTAAATACAAACATGACAAAAATGTATATGTTTTAGTAAAATAATTTTTACAAGTTGTTATGTAAGATATAATTTTGAATATAAATATAAATTTTAAATCTAAAAATATATCTTACATCTTGGTTTTTTATAATTCTTAGACATAAAATAAAATAAATTGTTTCTCACACAATAATGTTTCAATGTTTACCTCATTAAAGAATGATTTAAATAAATCAGATTATAAAAATTAAAAAAAATATATAACCTATCAAATTATTATTGGATGATTTTATTTCAAACATTTGAAAACTTATATTGGACTTTAATGATTTATGGACATTTAAAAACAAAAAATCATTGTATAATAATATAATATTTTCAAACATTCCTAAAGATCCCCTCCTCCCCATTATAAAAATTCCTCAACTCTAACCCATTTCTCACACCTCTCAAGCCCCTTGGACCATCCAACCACTACCCAATTATTCTACCTATATCTCTATCTTATTGTAAGAAGACCTACCTTAGGTATAATGAACTTCAAGTAAGCCTTTTGTTCAATCAAAAGGGAGTTACCAGATTTTATGGTAAAAACCCCTCTTAAGATCTTTTATTTTATTTTACTTATCCAACACCCTAAACTCTCTTTATTTAATTATTTTATAACAACACCGATATCATAAATATACTATGTTGTTGTTATGATATTTAGTTGAACAAAACTTACACACACCTCTATCTAATGGGTATAGAATATAATGTTTCTGTGGACGGCGAACTACTGCCTCACAAAATGATGATTTATTCAATCTTCTACTACAACCACTTATAGTGGCCATTATGATGGAACTATAATTATATATGATAATTTTTTTTATTCCTTTTATAAACAATATTCTATAATTCACTTTTATAGAATACCTTTATTCATTTCATGTTGTATATATACGATAATTTAATTTGAGGAAGTGCGGACTACTGCCCTCTCAAAATGATATGAGTCGTTTCTACCATACATGGAACATATGAATGATGGTGTAAATGGAAGTATTTAAAATATATAAAATAATAAATTATATAGTTATAATAATATACTTATGTATCATTATTTTTTCTTTCCATTTCAAATAAAAAAATTAAATGGAAGTAGCGTTCGTGTGTATGTACAAATTACTGTCTCGATGAATGTGATGAGATTCATTCCCCATCGTAACCATTAAATAATAATATTCATTTGATTATTAAAAATATTATTTAAGAAAATATTATCATTCTAGATATGAATCAAATACAGTCTATTCCTAATAAACACGACTTACATAACCAAACATATAAAGGAAAACGAATCAGTTAACACCCAAAACAGTGATACTACTAATATATTATTAAAAAAGAAATATGAGAAGATCATATATGATATCATATTTATATATTTAGTACTTGAATAATTTAATAAAAATTATTTAACTATTACACAAGAGCTTAACATACCCTTGACCATTGAAAAGTACAAGGTAAGGGTTAATTTTACAATCTCTTTATTAGGAGAGGTTGTTTTTATGTAAGTATCTACTGGGACCTCTTTATCATAAACATTCATGTTTCTTAAAAATGTATTAAAAATAATTTTTACAATTTACTGTACTATGGTTTGAAGTCATTTATACCTTTTTAACTATTTTTAAAATGGTTTCAATGGAATATTTCCGTCATTTTTCAAACAAGTTACTTTGTGACAATTTTGACAAATTAAGGTAAGAATGTTTTTCATAACTTATACGGTGGGTGCAGTTATTCTCCACCATTATAGAACCTTTGAATCTTCCTTTACATTATTATATGAATTTTTTAAAAATAACTGTTTTCTTTTATAATTATATGACTTTTAAATTATTTCAAAATAGAAAGAGATATTCCCCCCAAATAATTTTGATTTCCTCTATTTCAAATTTCATTAACAGATTTTATTTTTTCTTGATATTTATTTATTAAGATAAAAATATTCCATCTTGTATTGAATTTTTTGTGATATTTTTGACTGAGGATGTGTAATTTTTATACAATTCATGGTTTATGGCTAACGTATTAACATTTCGTATTCTAGTTTTAATATATATGACCATGTTATGTTACAAAATTTTTATATGAGGAATGCATTGGACTTAGTAAGTGAAGAGTGGATCCCTTTATAGCTCCTATATTCATCGATAGATCTCATGATACAATCTAGTATCTTGGCACAAATCCTATAGAAAATCTAATTTGTAGTCTTGGTATGTGGCCATGGAAATGTGGTTATGATGCCTGACATTATGCATTACATCATTAGGAAATTGGCTATTGATATTGAATTTTATTATTAGACTAGTAGAATATCCACGTGAAAATGTAAATGAAATTATTCAATTTATATTTTCCATATTACGATGATGTTTATGTTTAAAAGGCTTATGTTTTAGTCTTATACATTTTCTTAAATGTTTATGCTTATTTATGAAGTTTCTGCAATATTGTTATCCTTACTGAGCATCTGAGCTCACCCAATTCTATGTTTTATTTTCACCAAGATGTGAAGAAGTATTTTCTGGTTGACCTGTAGGGATAAGGTAAGGGATATAATTGTGTTCAAAGGGGAAAAATAATGTTGTTTTTTTCTCATGATGTAATTTAAAAGTTATATATGTATCAAGTAATTAAAATGCTAATAAACTAACCGGTCTTTTGGAAAATGATTCCTTGTATCATCCTAATGTAATCTAATAATGCACTGATACGGGGTAACTAGGGTCCGAGTGTTAAAGTTCCTATCATAGGATGTTTAGTACTAACCTTGGAATATAAATTTAGGAAAACTCGGATTAGATAATATTTCCCTAAGATAGACTTTAAGGATTAGTATAAAAGTACAACCTAGAATTTTGGTAATGTAAATATTTTGTTAGTTTTCCAAGAAATACATCTCTATCTGGATACGAGTAGGTAGAGGTGGATTTGGAACAGATATACCTAGGATTGAAAACACAGAAAAGGAGTTTCGGGCTTGACCTGGAGTATCATGGTACACGAAAACAGGCCTTGCTGCACTATTGGTTACGACACTCTCTGGGGATATGCTTAGGATAATTCACATTTTCATTACAAACCATTATGAATTATTTATGAGTATATACCTCCTCAATGAAAACATTTTTATGATTATGGATATTATCCATAAACTGTTTAATTAATTCTTTGTGTTTTACATATTTAGAATTATGTATTACGATTCATAACATAATCTAGTGTATGCGATTTTTTAGAAACGAAACATAATGGAAGGAATGGGAACTATATCAAAACACATAATTCATGTAGGAATTTCCCTCATAATCATGTTAATTATATTGGAGCTAGTGAGGTAGCTGGTGCAGATCAGCATATCTCCGTACTAGAACAAGTCACTCAGGTTATGAATAATAACCTTACCAGTAAGAAGCACCCTAATCCACAACACATAGGATCAATGTTAGACTGATTAATGAGGAAACAACCACCAACATTCAATGGGACTAAAAATACATTGGTAGATGAGTAATGGATATGTTCCTTGGAGAAAATATTTCATTCATTGGGGATCAGCGAAAATGAAAAAGTTGTCATGAAAGTTTATCGCCTCATGAGAGATGTAGATCAATGGTAGTAATTAATTAAATACACAAATAATGATGAAGAAGTTTGAAATATGAAATGGATGTACTTTACAGATATTTTCTTAGAAAAATACTTTCCTCATGACCATAGAGTTAATATGGTAAGACAATTTCTGAGTCTAAGGAAAAAAGAGGATGAGAATATCGCAAATTATGAGGAAAACTTTACAAGGATAGCAAGGAATGATACAGATTATATACGTTACCAACAGAGTATGATGGATCAATTTTTTGATGGCTTAAAACCATTTCTCGATCGATCATTAGTCTCACAATCCTTCACATCATGCGATGATATTATCTCATGTGCTATCAAGATGGAAATTAAATTCTATAAGTCTTACGACCTTAAAGAAAAGCAAGAAAATAAGAGATCTGTTGAAAACTATGGAAATTAAAATAAGGGGAACAAGGGATAATTTGAATATACATCCTATGGTAAATGTGAGAAGAAACACACTGCTACTTTCCTGAAGGGAATCAAATTCAGTAACAAGTGTGGTAAAAAATGCCCCAAGCTCGTTATTGCGAGGGAAATAAATAGGCTATCAATGTTGAATGCTATAATTGTAAAGAAATGGGCCATTGTGAAAATGAATGTCCTAGGCACCAAAGAAACTTTCCTCAGAAAAGGTCAATAGATCATGGCCATGATTTTGCGATTACTACTACTATGGTTTAAGCAATTAAAGACATGGTGGAAGGTAATTTATTGGTTTCCTCAAGTTTTTCCAATGCTTTATTTGATTCTAGATCATCGCATTATTTCATATCTTCATAGTATTCTATGAAAATTAGATATTTCCAATTGGATTTAACAATCATGTTATCAACAAAAAACATTAGGGGAAGTGTTATTGCAGCAATGTTTTATGAATATATCCCCATTAGGGAATAATATTGTTCTTTATCTACTGATCTCATCGTCATACCCATGATTGAATTTGATATAATCCTCGGTATGGATAGGAGTTCAGACCATGATGTGGATATTTATTGTAAGAATATGGTGGTTAAATTTTTGGATGATGAAAATAAATACATTATATTTTGAGAAGAAACGTCACCATATAATTCATATCTAGATCCACCCCTATAACTCTACGAAATTTAATTATTGGGTAGGCAGATATTGAAAAAACAATTGGTGAGGAAATGAATTTTTAAATAGAAGATGAACCTGTTGTACTAGAATATAATGATGTGTTTCTAGAGGATTTACTTGGACTTCATTCAAAATAAGAAATTGATTTTTCCATTGATTTAATTCCTGGTTCAAAGCCCATATTGAAGACCCCTTATAGAATGGCTAATATGGAATTAGTGGAGATAAAGAAAAACTAGAGGAGTTTATTAATAAAGGATTTATTCACCCTAGTGTTTCTCCATGGGTATCCCTTGTTATTGTTCTTAAGAAGAAATATGGATATATGAGGTTTTTCATTGAATACAGAGAGATCAATGCTATAACAATAAAGAAAAAGTATTTCCTAACTTGAATTTATGATTGATTCAATCAAATTCACGGATCTCATTATTTTTCAATGAATGACCTTCGATCTGGATATTATCAATTGTGTGTGTTGAAGGAAGACATTCTGAATACACCATTTTGAACTAGGAACAGGCATTACAAGTTTACTGTAATGCCTTTTGGATTGATTAATACACCCTCTGTCTTTTTGGATATAATAAACAGAGTTTTCAAGGAATATAAATATGACATTGTAGTGGTATTTATTTATGATATCTTCATATACTCCAATAGATACGAAGATCCTAGAAATCATTGGTGCACTATTCTAAAGACAAATAGGATAAATTAATTATATGGGAAGTTCAACATGCGTGAATTCTGGCTTCAGTATATTTCAATATCGGCCATATTTTCTCATAGGATGGAATACCTATTGATCCTTCATAGACCAAGGCAATCCAAGAATGGCCAACACCAAAATTATAACTGAGGTACACCGTTTTATTTATTTAATGGGTTATTATTGGTGTTTTGTCCAAATATTTTCCCAATTGGCTAACCCATTAACCAAGATTGCATGTAATGGGGTTAGATTTGTTTGGACAAAACATTCTGAAGAAGTTTTTGGAGAACTAAAGAGAAGATTAGTCAAAGCTACTATACTGAATATACTATCGGGAAATGATGGGTTTGTTATTTATACTATTTCTTCAAAGAAAGGACATGGTTGTGTACTTGTGAACAATGATAGGGTTATTTACTATGCCACACATCATATAAAAATTAATAAAAAAAACTCTCCCCCTCATGATCTTGATTTAGAAGCTATAATATTTTCTCTGAAGATATGGAGACATAATCTCTATGGTGAAAAATGTGAGATTTATACATCTACAAAGAGTTTGAAGTACATTTTCTCACAAAAATAAATTAACATGAGGAAAAATAGATGGCTTAAACTTCTCATGGATTATGATTTCACAACACAATACCACTTGGGGATGGAAAATAAAGTGGAAAATGATTTCAATATAAAGGATCATGGAGTTTTGATCAAGATGAGGGTCGAAAGGGATCCTATTTTCATGGATCTAGTAGTGATGGATATGCTAATAATCATGGAAGGTGAAACATAAAAACATTTAAAATGGATTTAATAGTATATTTACTAGAAAGGGTAAAATATTCTCAGACTGATGATGAAGAGTTTCAAAAAAAATGTTGTGAATTATGGGAGATTAATCAACTTCATATATGAAGATGGAATTTTGATATTTCAGAAGACACTTTCTATACCTCACACACCTAATCTAAAAAAAGAATTGTAGGATGATACTCATAGCTCTAATTTCTCTATACACCGTGGTAGCACTAATATGTATAGAGATGTGAAGGGCCAATTTTGGCGGGACAATATGAAGAGAGAGATTGCTGATTATGTGTCAAGATGTATGGTTTGTCACCATGTGAAAGATGGAATACAACACCCTAGATGAGTCATGAAACCTATTCCCATACCTGTGTGGAAATGGGATGATATTACGATGGGATTTTTCATAGTGCTAACAAATACACCTAGATGGAATAATGTAATATGGGTCATTCTTGATCATCTTACCAAGTCGGATCATTTTCTTTCTATAAGAGAAGATTTTCCACTTGATTTTTTGGAATGAATATATATTATTGAAGTTGTAAGACATAGTGAAGTACCCCTATATATTGTTTATGATCATAATCCTCATTTTACATCAAGATTCTGGAAACGTTTTCAAAGGCCCTGGATACTGAACTTTCATTGAGCACTGTCTACCACCCGCGAACTGTTGGACAATCAGAAAGAACTGTTGAAACATTAGAAGTCATGCTGAGATCATTCCCACTAGACATTCATGGTATGTGGGATCTATATTTATCTCTTGTAGAATTTTAATTTAACAGTAGTTTCCATTAAAGTATTCAGATGACACCATATTAAGTGTTTTATGGAAATAGACGTCGCAAACCAACTTTTTGGAATGATGGTAGTGAACGAAAAAAAGTAATCCCAGAACTTGTTGAGGAAACAATGGAAAAGTTAAAGGTTATCCAAACCCATATCAAAGCAGATCAATGTTGGCAAAAGGTAAATGTAGATAACTGAAGGAATGATTTGAAATTTCAAGTAGGAGATCATGTTTTTTGAAAGGTATCTCCATAAAAGAATGTTATATGATTTAGTAAGAAAGGAAAATTAAGTCATATGTACATCGAACCGTTCAAAAATATAGAAAGAATTGGAGTTGTAGATTATTTTTTTGGCAATGCTTCCATGTCTCTCCAATTTTCATAATTTGTTCCACATATCAGTGTTGAGAAAATTCTTGCCTAAACCAACTCATGTACTCAACTATTATGAAATAGAACTAGATATAGATCTATCTTATTGCGAATAGCCAATCAAAATTTATGATACCAGAGAACAATTGTTGAGAAACCAAACAACGGTTCCGGTGAATGTTCTATAGAGGAGTCATAAGAAGGAAGAGGCAATGTGAGAACCTGAGGAAATTATGATGAAGAACCACCCGAATCATATTATGTATTAGTATTCTAGATATTTCGAGAAAATAATTAGTTAAAGGAGGGGATAATTTTACACCACAGGATTCCAAAGTACGTTTCCCTTTGAATAATGCATTTTTTTGCAATGTACGCAACTTTGAGAATATAACACACCACGACCAATCAAACTAGCTATTATGAATCGTAATACCCACTTTCCTAAATTTTATAAATTTTATTTTAAATAATGGAAAACATTTTTATATTCATAATATCATAATTATCTTAGGATAAAGTTTTGGTACTTTTTTGAAAACTATCGATTTTTGATGAATTGTGAAAATTATAAATTTTAAATAAAAACAAAATTTTTAATCGAAATAATTTGCACTGTTAAATTATAACTTTTTATGGTTTTTAGGTATCCATAGATTATATTTTTATCATTTAATATAATTTTTGTCATCGGATGTAATTTTACATTTAAACATAACATAAACAAGTGTCAATCATTTGATAGTTATTATTTCCCAAAAACACATTTTTTTGACGATAAGAAATAATTTTAAATTAATTCCTACCACTTGTGTTTTTTTAATTTAGAGAAATTAATTTCATATTTGGAATAAGGAGTTCCAAATTCTGTAAATAATTAACTTTTATTTTTAGTCATTATTAATATTTACTTCAGTAAATATTTTATTAACCATGGTTAAAGGGTAAATCTGGTAAAAAAGGGAAGACAGCGATTTTTATAATAATATTAAATTACTCTAACATGTGTTCTATTCCAATTGGTTGATACATTTCCGACCATGGGCATCCTTAATGACACATTAAATTAATTAATTATAAGTAATGAAAAAATGTCATAAATATATATATTTTAGTAAAATATATTTTTTCAAGGGGTTATATAAGTTATAATTTCGACAATAAATATTCACTTGAAAACTAAAAATATTTCATATATCATGTTTTTTTAATAATTTTTCTACATCATATAAATAAAATTATTTATGACACAATAATGATTTAGTGTTTACCTCATTAAAGAATGATTTAAATCAATGAGATTATAAAAATTAAAAAAATATCCAAAACCTATCAAATTCTTATTGGATGATTTTATTTCGAACATGAGTCATCTTATAATTGACTTTAATGGGTTTTAGGCCTTTAGAAAATGATAATAGTTATATAATAAAATAATATTTTCAAACATTCCTAAAGAGCCCCTCCTCCCCTTAATAAATCTCCCTAACCTCTAATCCATTTATCACACCTCTCAAGCCCCTTGACACGTCAAAAATATGCCCAATTAATATCCATAAATCCCTATTTTCCTCTAGGAATCATTACCTTAGGCATAATTCACTTCAAGTAAGCCTTCGGTTCAAACCAAAAGGAGTTACCCGATTTAAAGGTAACCTCTCCTCTTAAGTTCCTTTCTTTTATTTTACTTCTTCAACCCCATAAACACTCTTTATTCAATTATTTTATAACGGGAACAGTATCCTCAATATCCTATGTTGTAGATATGATATGTATTTAAACTACACTTACACACACCTCCATATAAAAGGTATATAACATAATGTTTCTGTGGACTGTGAACTACTGCATCACGAAACGATGATTGTTTAATATTCTACAACAACCTCTTATTGTAGACATTATGATGTAACTATAATTATATATGATATTTGTGATATTAAATTATTCTATAATCTTTGATAATTCTCTTGCATAGTATAACTTTATTCCTTTAATTTTTTATATATATATGATAATTTAATTTGGGGAAGTGCTGACTACCACCCCTCAATGTGATATGAATCTTTTATATCATACATGGATCGTATAAAAGATGGTGTTAATGAACTTATGTAAAATATATAAAATATTATATTATATAGGAATAATAATATACCTATGTATCATTTTGTTTTCATTACATTTAATATAAAAAAATGAAATGGAAGTAATATCCCTACGTATGTACGAATTACCGTCTTCACAAAAGTGATGAGGTTCATTCCCCATCGTAACCATTCAAGAATAATTTTCATTTTATTTTTAAAAATAATATTTAAGAACATAATATGATTTTTAATATGAATCAACTACATACTATCTATAACAAACATTACTTAAATACCAAAACATATAAAGAAAAACAAATTAGTTAACACCTGAAACAATGGTACTTAAAATATACTATTAACAAAAAAATATTAAAAGTTCATATATGATATCATATTTATTTATGTAGTCCTTGAATAATTTAATAGCAATTATTTAACTATTATAAATGAGGTTAAGGTTACCTCGACCAAGGAAAAGTAATAGGTGAGGGTTAATTTCATAATCTCTTTATTATTCGACGTTATTTTTATACAAGCATCTACTGGGATCTCTTTATCATCCACATCCATTTTTCATAAAACATTATTTAAAAACAATTTTACTATTTACTAGACTATTGGTAAATGTCATTTATTCCCTTGTTTTACTTTTAATAAAAAGGATTAAAATGAATCTTTCTTTCATTTTCCAAATAAGTTACATTATGACCTTTTGGACAAATGAATGTAAGAATGTTTTTCTTAGTACATATGGGGGTGTAGTTATTCTCCACCATTATAACACCTTTGAAGCTACATTTACAATATTATAAGAATATTTTTAAAATAAATGATTTCTTTTATAATTAATTGACATTAAATGATTTCAAAATAGAAAGAGATATTCCACTCAAATAATTTTGTTTTCTTCTACATCAAAATCCGTTAATTGAATTTCTACTTGTTTAATGCTAATTTATTATGATACTAATATTCCATTTTGTATTGATGTTTTTGTGATATGTTTGAATATGGATGTGTCATTTTTATTCCCTTCATGGTTTATGGATTACGTATTAACATTTCTTATTCTAGTTTTAACATTAATGTTTATGTTATGATTCAACCTTTTCATATGATAATACATTGGACTTATTAAGTTATTTTGGCATCCCTCTATAGCTCCTCGATGCATCACTAGGTCTCATGAGACAAACTAGTGTCTTCGCACCAAGACTTGACGAAATCATACTTGTTGTCTTGGCACGAGTCCTTGACTATGTGGTTATGCATTCCATCATTATGAAAATGTCTAATGATGTTTCATGTGATTAATCAACAAGTAGAATATCCGTATTAATAAGTAAATTGCATCACATGATTTATATTTTCCATATTATGCTGAATTTTATGATTAAAAGGCTTATATTTTAGTCTTATACATTACATTAAATGTTTAGTCTTATTTATGAAGTTTCCTCTATATTGTTATCCTTATTGTGCATTTGATCTCACCACTTTCTTTGTTTTATTTTTCCTAGGATGTGATGAAGTATTTTATATATTACCTTATGAGTTAGGCTAAGGGAAATAATTGTGTTCAAAGGGGAAAAAATTTGGTTGTTATTTTTATTTCATTATGTAATGTAAAACTTATATATGTATCTAGTAATTCCAAGGCTACTAAACTAATCGATCTATCGGGACATGATTCCTTGTATCATGACAATGTTATATAATAATGAATCAACATTGGGTAACTAGGTTTGGGGCATTACACTTTGTATCAGAGGAATTTTAGTACAAACCATGGAAGATTGATTTAGAAAAACACTGATTAGAGAACATTACACTCAGATAGACATTGAGGTTTAGTACAGTTAAAATTCCTAGAATATTGGTAATTTAGAAATTTTGTTAGTTTTCCAAGAAATGCATCCCTATATAGATATGATTATGTTGATGAGGTTCAGCAATAGATGTACCTATGAGTGAAAACTCCAACAAAGAGATTTAGGCTTGACCAGGGGTATCCTGGTACACGACAATGGGCCTTACTTCACACTTGGTTATAACACTTATGAAGAATTTATGAGTATATACATCCTCAATGATTTTTTTTATGATTATGGATTATATCAATAAACTGTTCAATTTATGTTAAGTGTTTTACATGTTTGGATTTGTGTATTGGGATTTATAAACTAATCTTGTGTATTCCATTGTTTAGAAATGGCTCCTAGAGGAAGGAATGGGAATCGTATCAATGAACTTAATCCATATAGGGATTTACCTCCTAATAAAGATAATTATAGGGGATTTTGTAATGTGACTGGTGCTGATCAGCTTATCACCAAACTGGGAAAACTCACTCAGGTTATAAATAACAACCTTTCCCATATGAAGCACCAGGATCCACAACTCGGAGGATCAATGTTAGATCAATTCAAAGAGAAAAAATCACAAGCATTCAATGGAACTACATATCAATTTTTACGTGAGAAATTGATAGTATAATTAGAGAAAATATTTCATGATTTGGGGAGCAGCAAAAGGGAAAACGTTGTCATGGTAGTTTATCACCTCACATGTGATGCATATCAATGGTGGTCATTAATTCAAAACACAATGGAAGATGAATAAATATAAAATATGTAATGGTGTAAGTTTAAATATATTTTCTTATAAAAATACTTTCTTCATGACCATTGAGTGGATTTGGAAAGACTATTTCAGAGTCTAAGTCAAAAAGAGGACGAGAATGTCGCAATGTATGAGGCAAGATTTAACAAGTTAGCAAGGCATGAATCAGATTATATATATTACCAATGGTGTAATATTAATCAATTATTTAATGGGTTAAAATTATTTCTCCACTGAGCATTAGTCTCACAATCCTTCACATCAAATGAAGATATTGTCTCATGTCCTATCAAGACAGAAATGGAATTCACTAAGTCTAACAACATTAGTGAAAATCAAGTGGAGAAGATATCTATTGAATACTTCGGAAATGGAAATAAGGAGAATAAAGTAAAAGTTGAATATATATCCTATGGTAAATATGGGAAGAAACACCCTGGTAATTTCATGAAGGGAATGGTATTCTATTACAAGTGTGGTGAAAATGGCAACCACGCTCGTGATTGCAAGGGAAAAAAGAGGTTGTCAATGTTGAATTCGACATTTGTATTTTAATGGGGAATTATGCCAATGAATGTCAAAAGCTCAAAGTAAACATTCCTGTGAAAAGTAAAATGGAGAAAGTTCATGCTTTTGTGATCACTACTATATAGTTGGAAGCATTGAAAGACATGGTGGAAGGTAATTTAATAGTTTCCTCAAGTTTAGCCAATGGTTACTTTTATTCTGAATCATCATATTATTTCATATCATTCTAGTTTTCTAAGAAAATTTGATATTTCTAAATTTATTTAACAATGGATTTATCAGTAAAAACTCATAAGGGAAGTATCATTGCAATAATGTTTTTTGAATCAGTCCACATTAGGGCATATGGATGTTCATAATCTGTTGATCTCATCATCATACCTATGATTGAATTTGATATAATCCTTGGTATGGATTGTCTTTCAGACCATGATGCAATAATTTATTTTAAAAAGAAGGAGGTTACAGGTTTTTATGATGATAAAGAATACCTTATCTTTAGAGTAGGAATGAAACAATCTAATTCTTATCTAGATTCACCCCTTGTAGCTCTATGAAATTCAATTATTGGGTTGGAAGAGAGTGAAATAACTATGGGCGAGTAAAGGAATGTTCAAATAGAGGATATACCTATTATACAATTATATATTGATGTATTTCTAGAGAATTTACCTTAAAATCCTCTAGAATACGATATTAAGTTTTCCATTGATTTAATTCTAGGTTCAAGGCCCATATCAAATACCCATTTCCTAATGACCAATTTGGAATTATTGGAGATTAATAAACAGCTATAGGAGTTGATTATTGAAGGATTTATTCAACCAAGTGTTTCTCAATGGGGAGCCCCTATTCATTTTTGTTAAGAACAGAGATGGATCTATGGGGTTGTGTATTGACTATAGGGAGATCAAAGATATAACAATAACTAACATGTATCCCCTACCTCTCAGTTATTATTTATTTTATCAACTTAATGAAGCTCAATATTTTTCATAGATTTACCTCCGATCTGGATATCCATAGTTGTGTGTGAAAATAGAATACATTACATAGACAACATTTCGTACTAAGTACGGGCATTATGAGTTTACATTAATGCCTTTTGGACTGACTAATGAACCCTCTTTCTCCATGGATATAGTAAACATATTTTTCAAGG
The DNA here is from genome assembly GCA_963277665.1 of Viscum album. Classification (NCBI taxonomy): domain Eukaryota; kingdom Viridiplantae; phylum Streptophyta; class Magnoliopsida; order Santalales; family Viscaceae; genus Viscum; species Viscum album. Next base: position 134,782,648 of record OY728150.1, read on the forward strand.
AATACCATGATGACATTGTGGTAGTATTTATTGATGATATCTTAGAATACTTCAATAGCTATGATGATCCTGAAAATCACTTTCACACTATTCTAAAGACTCTTAGAAGAAATGAATTATATGAGAAGTTCAAAACGTTTTAATTTTGGCTTCAAGAAATTAAATATCATGGACATATTTTCTATTAAAATGTAATCTCTATTGATCCATCAAATACTATGGAAATCGAATAATGGATAGCACTGATAACTATAATCGAGGTTTGCAGATTTATTTGTTTCACAGGTTATTATCAGCATTTCATCCAAAAAAATTTCTCAATTGGATAACCAATTATCCAAGATCACATGTAAAGTGTTTAATTTTTTTTGGAAAAAAGAGTGTGAAAAGTTTTATTATTAAATAAAGAGACTATTAGTCAATGATCCTAAATTGAATCTACCATAGGAGAATGATGGGTTTGTTATATACTGTGATTTATCAAAAAATGGACTTGGTTGTGTCCTTATGCATAATGATATGGTTATTTCATATGCATCATTGAAGCTAAAAAAGAATGAACAAAACTATCCCACTCATGATCTAGAGTTCGTAGCTTTAATCCTCTCTATGGAGATATGGAGACACTATGTCTATGGTGAAAAATGTGAGAATAATACTGATCACAAGAGTTTAAAGTATATTTTATAAGAAAAAAAACTCAACATGAGGCAAAAGAGAATGATCAAACTACTCAAGGATTATTATTACAACATACACTTCCACTCAGGGAAATAAAATAAGGTCGTAAATGCGTTGAGTAGAAAGGATCATGGATTTTTGAAAAAGTTGAGAGTTGAAAGAGATACTATGTTCATGGATCTAGTAAATATGATTATGGGAATAATCACTGAAGATGAAACATCAATAATTTTTCAAATGGTTTCTAAACCATATTTACTAGAAATGATAAAATGTTCTCAGACTGATGATGAGGAGTTTCATTAGAAAATTAAAGCTTTTAATGATGGGAGATTAATCGGCTTAGTATATGATGATGAGATTTTGAGATTTTGGAAGAGACATTGTGTCCCTAACATACCTAATATAAAAAGGTAATTTTTGGATGATGCTCATATCCCCAATTTATCTATACACCCTGGTAGCGTGAGGATGTATAGAGATTTGAAGGAAAATATTTGGTGGGCAACATGAAGAGATGAATTTTTTATTATGTGTTAAGATGTATGGTTGTCAAGAAATGAAATCTAGAAGATATCATATTAGAGGAATCATGAAATCTCCTCCCATACTAGAGTGGAAATGGGATCATATTATGATGGACTTTTTCATGGGGCTACAAAAGACTTCTAGAAGGAATGATGAAATATGGGACACTGTTGGTCTTCATAACAAGTCAACTCATTTTTTTCTATAAGAGAAGATTTACCTCTTGAAGGACTGGAAAAAATATATATAAATGCTATTGTAAGACTTCATGGAGTACCCGTATTGATTTCTTCTGATCATGAACCCCATTTTACATCATGATTCTGGAAAAGTCTTTATAAGGCCTAGGATACTAAACTTCGTTTGGGCACTGCCTATCACCCTCAAACTGATGGAAAATCATAACAAACTATTCAAACATTAGAAGACATGTTAAGATTTTTCTCACATGACTTTAAAGGTATGTGGGACCAATATTTACATATGGTAGTATTTTCCTATAATAATTCTTTCCATTCAAGTTTTAAGATGGTACCCTATGAAGAATTATATGGAAAAATATGTCGCACACCCACATTTTGGGATGATGTTGGTTAAAGAAAACTCATAGTCCCTGATCTTGCTGGGGAAACAATAGAAAAGGTGAAGGTTGTGCAAAACCACATCAAAGAAGTTTACAGTATGAAAAAGAGATATGTTAATAACCGAAGGAAATATTTGGAATTTCAAATAGGAGATAATGTTTTCTTTAAGGTATCTCCCTGAAACGGTGTTAAACGATTCAGTATGATTGGAAAATTAAGTCCCATGTACATTGGAACTTTCAAAATTATAGAACAAATTTGGGTTGCAGCTTATTGTTTTACAACGCCTCCATGTCTCTCCAATTGTCATGATGTATTCCACGTATCACTATTGAGAAAATACATTCTTGACCCAAGTAATGTACTCACCTATGATGAAATAGAGCCAACACCTAATTTGTCTTATTTCAAAGAGCCTGTTATAATTATTTATACTAGAGAACAATTGTTGAAAAACCAGACGACTCGTATGGTGAATGTTCTATAGAGAAATCATAAGATGAATGAGACAACGTTGGAACCCGAGGAACTTATGAGGAAAAGCCACCCAAATATTTTCATGTAGTATTATTATGGAAATTTTGAGGACAAAATTATTTGAATGAGGGAATAATGGTACAACCCCAGCTTCCAAGGTACGTTTCCCTTTGAATAATGCAATATCTTGCACTGTACGCAAATTCGATATTCTAACACGCCACGACCAATCAAACACGCCATAATGAATAGTAATTCACACCTTTTGAAATTTTATAAATTTTATTTTTCAAAATGGACATCATTTTTGGATTCATAATATCAAAATAATATTAGGATGAATTTTTGGTACTTTTATGAAATAATTCAATTTTTAATGAATAGAGAAAAATACGAAATTTTAATTAAAATTAACCTTTTAAATTGAAATAATTTATAGTGTAAAATTATAGATTTGAATGATAATTATGTATAACTAAATTATATATTTATTATTTAATATAATTTATGTTATTGGATGTAATTTTAAATTTATTCTATAAATAAACAAGTGTCAATATTTTGATAGTTATTATTTCATAAAAATACACTTTATTGTTTTGACAAAGGGAATTAATTTTAAATTAATTTCTACCACTTCAATGTTTTGAATTTGAAAAAATATATTCTATATTTGGAATCCAGAGGTCTAAATTGTATAAATAGGTAACTTTTATTTTATATACATTATGAATATTTACATTTGTAGATATTTTATTTACCATGGTTAAAAGATAAATCTGGTAAATAAGGGTAAACAAATATTATAATAATAATAATAAATTACCATTAACATGTGTCCTATTCCTATTGCTTGATACATGTCCAACCATGGGTATATTTGGGTTGATTTTGAAACCCCATAGAGCCATTTGAGAGTGATAATGACACTTTATATTAATTAATTTAAAGTAGAGACCAAAAATGACACATTCATATATCTTTTAGTAAAATAGATTTTACAATAGGTTATATAAGTTATAATTTAAAATATTAATACTCATTTGAAATATAAAAATATTTCCTATATGAGGGTTCTTTTTATAATTTTTAGATATCACCTAAATAAAATTATTTATGACACAATAATGAAGAAGTGTTTTCCTCATTAAAGAATGATTTAAATAATTGAGATTATAAATATTAAAGAAATATCTAAAACCTATCAAATTATTATTGGATTAATTGATTTTTAACATGCGTAGGCTTACCTTTGATTTTAATGTGGTTTGGACGTTTAGAAACTGAAAATCATTATATAATAAAATAATATTTTAAAAAATTCTTAAAGAGCCCCTCCCCCCTATAAAAATACATCAACTCTAACCCATTTATCACGCCTATCAAGCCCCTTGGATCATCCAAAATCTGGATAAATAAGTTCCATACACATCTGTATTCTTTTAAAAAGCCTTACCTTAGGCAGAAGTCAATTAAAGGAAGCCTTTGGTTCAAACCATAATAGTTACAAGATTTAAAGGTAACATCTCCTCTTAAGTTCCATTATTTAATTTTACTTCCCCAACCCGATAAACTCTCTTTATTCCTTTTTATAACAATAACAGTGTCCTTAATATACTAGTTTGTTTTTATGAGTTGTATATGAACTACACATACACACACCTCCATCTAATGGGTATAGAACATAATGATTCTGTGGTTGGAACACTACTGCCTCACTAAATGATGATTGTTCTATATTCTAATACCACCTTTTATGGTGGCCATTATTATAGAAATATAATTATAAATGATATTTATGATATTAATTTTATCTTTATGCTTATGAAAATCTCTTCTAAATCATATCTTTATTCTTTTAATGTTGTATATATATATATGACAATTTCATTTGAGGAAGTGCGGACTACTACCCCCTCAAAGTGATATGACCTGTTCATACCATACATGGAACATATAATGTATGGTGTTAATGAACATACAAAAAATATTTAAAATATTATATTATACTGGAATAATAATATACCTATCTATCATTTGGTTTTCATTCCATTTAAAATATAAAAATGAAATGGAAGTAGCGTTCATGCGTATGTACGGATAACAGTCTCCATGAACGCGATGAGATTCATTCTCTATCATAAAGATTAAAGAATATTTTTAATTTTATTATTAAAATTAATATTTAAGAACATAATTTCATCATTTATATGAATCAAATACACACTATCCATAACAAACATGACTTACGTAACAAAAAATATAAAGGAAAACGAATCAGTTTTCACCCGAAACAATGACACTAATAATATATTATTAAAAAATAAATATTAGAAGATCATTTATGATACCATATTTATGCATGTATTCATGTATAATTTAATAACAATGATTTAACTATTATATAGGAGGTTAACATACCATCGACCAAGGTAAAGTATTAGGTAATGGTTAATTTCACAATCTCTTTATTATCTGAGGTTGTTTTTATGTAAGTATCTACTGGGACCTCTTTATCATGAAAATAATTGTTTCCTAAAAATGTTTTTCAAAACATTTTTACTATTTACTATACTATTGTTTAATTTCATTTATACCCTTTTTTTTATTTTTATAAAATGTTTTTAATGGAATCATACTGTCATTTTCTATACAAGGTACTTTATGACCTTTTTGACAAATTATGATAAGAATATTTATCATAACCTATATTGAGGGTGTAGTTATAATCTACCATTATAACACCTTTGAAACATCCCTTACATTATTATACAAACATTTTAAAAATTAATGATCTCTTTAATAATCACATGACTTTTAAATGATTTCAAAATAGAATGATATCTTCCTCGCAATTAAATTTGATTTCCTATAGGTCGAAATCCATTAATGGATTGTATACTTGTTATAAGTTGATTTATTATCATAAAAATAATCCATATTTTATTTAAGGTTTTGTGATATCATTGACTATTGATGTGTTATTTTTATAACAGTCATGGTTAATGGTTAATGTATTAACAATCAGTATGGTAGTTTTAATATGAATTTTTATGTTATGTTTCAACCTTTTTATATAGGGAATGTATTGGACTTATTAAGTGTTAGGTGGATCTCGATATAGTTCCTCGATGCATCGGTATGTCTCATGAAACCAACTAGTTTCTTGGCACAAGGCCATAAAAAATCGTATTTGTAGTCTTGGAATGAGACCATGACTATGTGTTTATGATTTCCAACATTATGCATTCCATCATTATGAAATTGGATATTGATATTTCATGTGATTATTTGACTACTATAATATACATGTGAATAAGTAAATGGAATTATTTGATTTATATTTTCCTTACTGTTCCTAATTGTATGTTTAAAATGTTTACATTTTAGTATTATACATTCCCTTAAATTTTTATGCCTATTTAAGAAAATTCAGCTATATTGTTATCCTTACTGAGCATATGTGCTCAACCATTTCTATGTTTTATTTTTCCCAGGATGTGAAGATGTATTCTCAGGTTGACCTATAGATATAGGATAAGTGATTTAATTTTGTTCAAAGTGGACAAAATGTTGTTTTTGTTTTTATCTCATTATGTAATGTAAAAATTTTGTATGTATCTAGTACTTCCAAGGCTACTAAACTAATCGATCTTTCGGTACATGATACATTATATCATTATAATGTTATATAATAATGCATTAACTATAGGAAACTCTAGTTGGGGCATTACAGTACCTCTAGAACTACTCAATGTTAACGAGTCCTTGGATACTCAATTATAATCCATTGAGGGGTGACACAAACCTATTTATCCTAAGAGAAATACATATCCCTAATGGGTGTGTTTCACATTACCCACACCACACATTATAAATCCAACCATCTCCACCATTGATGGATGGGAGACCTAAAATAGTATATAATGTTGTTCGCATCTGAATATAGTCTAATGATGGTCCCTCGAGATCAATGGGAGGAGACCATAATGAGTTGTTTTATTTCAAGTTTATGATAGGGCCCAAATTTCTTTAGTACATTATCTATCATCCATGATTTGTTGTAGGATAGGGAGACCTTTTTCATCAATCCCATTATCAGTTCAACTATATTCTAACTAAAATAAAAATCAATGACCATATATACTGAAAGCAATTCCAAAATGAGAGGGTATCTACCTACATAGACATATGGAATCATTTAATGTACTAACTCATAATATCTCAATTAGAAGGGAAATTTATATAACTCTATGTGGTAAATATTCCATTTTTCCTATGGACACCCTAGATCCTAATGAAATATCTAGGAAAATTACTGGAATTTGATGAAATTGAACACCCCCTATAATATTCAATCAACCAAGCTCTATCTATGTGTTGAATCATTCCCTCAATATATGGGAAAAGAGTTAGAGAGGAAGATACTACATCTTTTATCCTCAAACTAGTAGTAGTACACATTCAAGAACCTAGTTCACTACAGCACCACCCAAAACCTCATATCAATAGGAATAATCAAACAAAATCACTCACTTCACATATGAAACATTTATCAAGGATTCCATAGATATGATGAGTGGATGAACCAATAAAACACTATCTTAGAAGATTAGGCACCAGATTATTTCATTACATCCCTGTTGAATTACCTAATGGTGCTACTACAACACAAGAAACCTAATGAGGCCAACCTCACTGATCACCCCAACTAATGATCTATCTATAAGAGGTTGGATCATGCCATCCATGGTTTCTTTATGATCAAATATTTCCCCAAATTAATGGTCGATTATATATAGGTAAAGTTGGAGAATTACATAGAACATTATTAATCCACAAATATTTCCCATTCAATTGATTATGATAATTATTATCTTGTTCTATCCATGTGTTGTAAGAAGTTTAATAGGATGACTCAAAATACTATCGACCAAATCATGGAACCTTGATAAAATAGATTCGAAATCCTATAAAAATATGGTCACATATGGGGGTGACAGGAAAAACATATCTCGTAGGTGAACGTAATTATCAAGAACATGATGAGAAATAAGAGTATGAGTCCTATTCATCTCATACACAATCTCTGTCTCTTTTAGTGTCATTTATTACAACATGCTAGGAATGGTAACCACCACACCAAATGGAACCACCATTTTATGAAGTGATCATATATCTTTTTTTAATGAAATAATATCTATAGACCCCTTATCCAATTATGAACAAACCTCTTAGTAAGAGTTACGTATAGCTGACTGGTGAGCATGTTGCCGCAAATACAGTAGTCGAGGGTACGAAGGACAACATGAGCATGTTCAGACCCAACATCTCAGTCAGATCCACAGAGAAGATATATATGTTGATGAGACATAATTGAAATCAATCTAGTCACAATATAAATAAAATGGGGGATGAGAAGGGGTTTTTTTGTTTAGAAGGGGTTATATCCTATAAAAACACATTGGTGGTGGTTACACTAAACCACCACTATACTGCCCACCACTTCTGATTAGAGGTGGTTCAGGAAAGGAACATCTGAAATGAGGTTGTTTTTATCATCAAATAGATTATTAGAGGTTTTCACCCCCCCCCCCAATTGCACCCATAATTCACCAAATACATGTCATTTAGAGGCATATTTATCCAGATCTAATTGAATATTTCATATAGGGGTAGGTTCAAATGCTACTAATTAAATAACAAAAATCAAATTTTGGGGAAAGTAATACCACCCCTAATCTACATATTTTTTTTCATGCGATACCCCCCCCCCTCACACCCCATAGACACACAACCCAGGACCCCCTTGATACCCCCAGATACACCCCTATATGCCCCATGGACACTCACCCCCCCCCCCACACCCCAACAACCACCCTGACACCCCACAAACGCCCCATGGACACCACCCCACACCACTAGGACCCCATGGACACCCCTAACAACCACACCAACACCAACCGAGATGCCCCATTGACACCACCCGACAACCCCAGGACACCCCAACATAGGACCCCATGGACACCCCCTTAACACCCACAAACATCCCATCCCACTAGATGCCCCATTGACACTCACCCCCACCCCGACAACCACCCCGACACCCCACAAACACCCCATGGACACCACCCCACACCCCTAGGACCCCATGGAAACCCCCTAACAACCACCCCAACATGCACCGTGATGTCCCATTGACACCACCCGACAACCCTAGGACACCCCAACATAGGACCCCATGGACACCCCCCCCTTAACACCCACAAACACCCCCCTTAACACCCAACAAGATGACCGAAAACACCACTTGACACCCACCCTGACACCCACCATACAAATCATGGACACAACCCAACACCCCCAGGACACCCCAGCCAAGGACCCCATGTAAACCCTCGGACACCCACCCCAACACCCACCCATTAGCCTGATGGACAGCACCCGACACCTACAAGACACAACAACCAATGACCCCATGGACACCCCCTCACACACACCACAACACCCTCCAAGATGCCCCATAAACACCACATGAATCCCACCCGGACACCCCCATACGCCCCCTGGAAAACACCTGACACCCCCATGACACCATAACCCAGGACCCCATTGAAACACCCCAACACCCACCCAGACACCCCATGGACAACCGGACACCACTTTCAATGACCCCATTGTCAGCCCCATGACACCAACAAAAAACCAGGACATGACACTAGAATCATACCTAGAAATCTCACCAACACCATGGTAAAATCCCATAGATACCATGAGACACGCCTCTAGGACCCTCCAGAGACCGAAAAATTAAAAGGCACCGCACACGTGCGGTGGGGTTCATGTATCCCACCACCTGGCAGTTAGAGGTAGTTCTATCCCCCCTAATGGAATATTTTCTTTAGGAGAGGGTTCAAAACCCGCTAATGGAATCACATACATAAAATTTACGGGAAGTTAAACCCAACTCTAATCTACACCTATTGTTCAATATAATACCACTTACCAAGTCCCCCCTTGACACCCCCAAGACACCCATCACATGACACCCTTGATACCCCCAACACACCCTAGATACCCCTTTAACACCGCCAGACACCCACATTGAAACCCCCTAGATGAACCATGGACACAAACCAACACCCCCAAGACACCACAACACAAGACCCCATGGATAACCCCGACACCCACCCTTACACCAACCCAGATGCACTGTGGACACCACCTCACTCCCCCCCGACACCCCAACCCAGGATCCCATGGACACCCCGCAACACCCACCCCAAACCCACCCAGACGCCCGATGGACACCACCCCACACCCACCCTACACTCCCAGACACCCCATGGACACTACAGGGCACCCCCAAGACACCAAAAACCAGGACCCCATGGACACCCCCCGACACCCACCACAACACCCACCTAGGAGCCCCATGGACACCACCCTACACACCAGCCCATGACCCCATGGACACCCCTAACATCCACCCCATTACATACATATATTCCCTATAGACACCACCCGAAACCCACCCTCACGCACCCAAGACACCACCCGACACCCTCAGGAAACCCTAGCCTAAGACCCCAAGGACTCCTTCCGACAGCCACCCCAACACCCTTCCAGATGCCCCATGGACACCCAGACACCACTGTCTATGACCCCATTGACGACCCCACAACACCAACAAAGCTCCAAGACATTCCTATATAATCACACCTAAAAAAGATCACCAACACCGCGGGACAAGCCCAAAGATACCTATAGAAACGCTCCTAGAACCCAACATGGGAAACCAAATGAGAAGGTTCCACACGCAAGTGGTGGGGTGCATGTATCCCACCACCCGGTAGAAGGCCTGAAAATAGATTTGAGAAGGAATTGAAGTTGGTACCAGCTACATAAAAGGAAACGCCATTACCAGCTGAGGTTGTTAACTTTTTTTCATTATATATAGAATTTTATATTTTTTACATTTAGTATGTTATATATATTCACATAGACAAATATTATATATATATATATATATTTGTATATAAATATAAATAATATATTATATTTAGATATATATAATATATTTGTGTGTGTATGTATATTTATGTATTTATATAATATTTATTGATATAATATAATTATAATATATATATTTATATAAATATTTTTATATACATAATTATGTTTGTGTCTATAAATTTATATATATTATTATTTATATTATATATATGTTATATTAAATGCATTAATATTATATATTTATTTATGTAATTATATACATTTATATTATTTAATGTATACACATATATATACACACAAAATTAAATACATTCATATAATTAGAAATATATAATATAAGTGAATGATATATAAAAAAGAATACATTTATATTACGATTTATAGTATGTATATTTACTAAATTAATTTATAATTAATAGTGTACAATAAAATATATATCAAATAGTTGAATAATATAATTATATAATGTATACACATATATACATATTTAAATTAAATTATATTAAATGCATTAATATTATATATTTATATATGTAATTATATACATTTATATTACATAATGTATGCACACATATATACATGAAAAATTATATACATTCAAATAAATGGAAATATATAATATAATTAAATGATATATAAAATATAATAAATTTATATTATGATTTATAGTATATATATTTACAAAAATAATTTATTCTTAATATGGTATACTAAAATATCAATCTAATAATTTTATACTATAATTATATAATCTATACACATATATACATATTTAAATTAACTTATATAATGTAATAAAACATATATATTTACAAAATTAATTTATAATGAATACGTTCTACTAAAATATATATTAACTAATTATACAATGTATATAAATTTATATATAAAAAATAATTATAATATAATATATAATACAAATACATAATATAATATATAATATATAAATATAATATATAAATATAATATAAATATATTTAGTTTTAATTTTGTTTATATTATTTATATTTGTATACATAATTTAATATAATTTGTTTATACATAAATATACAATAAATATCTATTTATTATTATATATATATAATTGGGTTCATAATAAAAATAAATTGTATTTTTAACACCATATATAAATATTATACCTTTGAATAATGTTTTTTTGTAATTAATGTTTTATTTTGTATACAAGTATTTCTATAATTATAATTTATTTATATCAAAAGTGTATATTTTAGGTATTTATATAATGTAATTATATATATATCTATTTATAATGAAAATTTAAATACAATTTTATAATGCTCTTATGTAATATATATGAATACACACATGCACACAAACACATATATATTAAAAAACATTATTTATTTGATATTTACATTCAAAACTAATTAAAAATTAATTGGAGCTAATAAACACTCTAATCAAATAGATTAGTGATTTTTCATGAACCCCTGCTGATTTCATGAGTTAGAGGGACTTCATAACCCCCTAAATTTCATAAATTAGAGGGCGTGTACCACCCCTTATAAATTAAAAGAGGTTCAAAACGCCCTCTAATTTATTAAATTTTAGGGGGATCAAAACCCACAATATATTCTTAAATTTCAGGGGGTTCAAAACCCCCTATATCATAAGCGATTAGAGGTGGTTCATAAACCGCTCTAATTTTTTATATTAGAAGGGGTTCTTAACCCCATCGAATGTCATACATTAGAGGTGGTTCAGAACCCCCTCTAATATTAGTGATTAACAGCGGTTCATGAACTCCTCTAATTTATTATATTAGAGGGGGTTCACAACCCCTTTTAATGTCACACGTTATAGGTGGTTCAAAACTAATGTAATACCAAAAATAAATAAATATATATATATATATACTCTAAAATCCAATACAACATTTTTCACCACTAATTATTAAATTAGTATAGGTTTTGACATATTCGTCTCTAAAACCAAACTAACTATTCAAAAAACATATAAAATATTTAGAGGGGGTTGTTAAAAAACCCATCTAAAATTAATTTTTTGGGGGTTGTGAAAAAACCTATATAATAAACCTCCATTAATCTTTTTTTTGTAGGTAGTGATTAACATAAAAACAACGGTGCCTTAGAATACTCTAGTGGTCATCCCAGCACTATCATATTACGTGACCATTTTATAGGGAATTTATTGCCTGGTCATCTTAGAGAACTGGGAAGGATGGTGAGACCAATAATTATGAAAAATAAATCCCACTACTTTTATAAAATCACCAAGACCATCTACCAAAAATATCCAAATTTATAAGCAACATAATAAAGAGTACCCCCCATTGGATATACAAAACTCTATAAAAAAGGAAGACATTATAAATTAGTTAGTACTTTTCTAGCCAAGCTCTCAATCCTGGATTAACAGAATTTTTTGAAATAACCAAGATAGAAACACAAAAAATTCCCCCAGTGGCCACTCATGTTCAAGAGAGAAGATTATGGAGTTGAGGTTTATATATTGGAATTCATGCCATCAGAATTCCATATGGTCATCTCATTATTAGAGCAGGATCCTGAAGTGGTCATAAAGGGCCACATTAGTACCCTATATGTTTTAGGAAGACTTGATAATGTCAATATCTAAAGGGTTCTGATTGAAAGTGGTTATAGGATGAAATTTTAACTAAATAGACCCTTCAAAATTTGTCATAAAATGAGAGAGATTTATCTTGTACAAGCTAAACCATCAACGATATTCCATTAGTGAGCGAATACCAATTAGGAATATCAAGATCAAGAATCAGTTTTGGGTCTCATTTATATAGATTCATTCATGGATATCCAAAAAGACATTGAATATAATATCGTTCTCAAAAGACATTCTCTCCAAATACATTTGGATGTGCCTTCATCATTTTGTAAATGTTTGAGATTCCGCATTAAATGTAAGGTCAACATGCTACATGATGATTACACTACATTTGAGTCTTACATGCCATATATATGAAAGAATGTTTCTACAATAGTGATATTAATCAAGAAAATGTTGAAAAAAATATGTAGGTTTTATCCCTCAATGCGTTGAGGGCCACCCCTATGGATCCCAATAGTTTCTATGACAAGAATTACCTGCTACCCATAAATCTTATTCAGGTAATATGCTTAATCACAAAAATCCATTCTCCATTATTCCCCATATGTGGTATAAATGAAATAAATTAACTCTATAATCTATCATCGATGACTTTGGTAGAAGTGAATGATAACTTCTCTTCCCACAACCACTCTCATATATTTAATAATAGAGATTCACCTATGTTATCTACCATGCCTAAAAATTCTTTCATGGAACCAATGGTGGAAGAAGATGAGGAAGACCTTAAGAACACCCATCCCAAATGTTATGAATGAATTTCTCCCACCATCTACGATCTCAAGAATATAAATCTAGGAAATAGGGGAATACCCATGAACATAATTTATCAGTGTCCCCATTCCTCTCAATATTCATGATTTGTACACCACATTTCAAAAGAAAAATAAATTCGTGTTCCCTTGGAATTTATGGAGGTTCTTAATCTAAACCTCAATGTGGATACAAACCATAAATGGTTACCCAAATACAATCTATGTTTGGAAGATGTGGGTTGGTGGATGCACACCTCCCTTGATAATAATATAGATATGGATGTTGAAAAATTGATCGAATATAATTTTTTTGGGGGGTTCAATACACAATATGGCTCCCAAAAATCATCCTTGATAAGATAAATAATAGGAAGATTAGGGGATCAATTATATTCTGACACTTCAATAAAAAAATTATAATGAAAATATTACCATTTCTAATCATATAATTATTTATTGACACAAATTATAGAATACATGACCTTCCTTTCATGTATGGGTACTCATGGAAAAATCAAATAAAGATGGCCCCTAATGTTTTGGAAGATACAGACTTTAGATAAACTCTTTGGATCTATTTCAAAAATTTCATTCCATTTAGATTTGAGAATATTGAAACAAATTATCAACTCTCCATGGATCATATCTATAAAAACATATTGGGAATAATAGAGGAATGTTATGTCAACGACCTTGTACTGAAATCCAAAAAGTGATGTGATCATATTGTAGAAATTCATATAGTTTTCAACAAGTTTCAGAAACCCAGTATGAAGATGAATCCACTAAAATAAAACTTTAGGGTAATATAAGTGATATTCTTTATATTCATAGCACATAACCATGTAATTTTCATAGAATTAGAAAAGACTAATGTGATCCTAGAAATTTGACCCCCTATTAATCATAATGAACTGAGTGGGCTATAAGGGAACCTCACATACATTATACATTTCATAGATAATTTTTCCTGAAAATATCTCCCCTTCACCAAGAAAATGAACAAGGGAGTCACGTAATAAACGGATGAGGATTCTCAAGAATCCAATGAGAGTCTCATGAATTATGTTCTTCACCCACCAGTCTTGATTATTATTGATGATGGAAATAAACACATTATATTTGTGGATTCCATGTAATGATAACATGGAAATCTCCTCACATGGAAAAATGATCCAGTGAATTATAAAAATATCTACTACTATATTTAAATAATTCACAGAATCGAGAAACAATATTATGTTGTTAAGGTAAATTTCTCTGAAAACATCATTGTAGTGAAAACATGAGGCATTACATAAAACACTACAAAGTCAACTTGGTCCCTTTTATTAACTCCTAAATTTCATCATTGGCCTTTCTATACATACATTGTTTTTTGGATCAACAAGAAATCATTATATAATTTTATGAAATAATGTTTATGTTTCAAAAGGAAGTGAATGGATAGGATATGGATTATTTTCTTGTAAATTATATGGCTCCAAAACATACATCAGTAGAAATTGAACATTAGATGATGAGGTTTTCTATTCCCAAGAAACTCTTTAGACATAGGATATATATTTGGACATCTACTACAAAATTCATATATGAAAACGGTATAAATCCAAATCTAAATTTTGATGGCTTATTTATTGTATTTTTTTCTCCATGTAATGTGATTTCCACAAACTTTCTCACTGTTTAATGATGTTAGGAATATTGAGACTATAACTCCCCGACCCGAATTACCTAGAGTCGGTGCATTATTACATAACATTGGCATGATCACGAGAAAGATAAAGTCTCGAAAGACCAATTAGTTTAGTAGCCTTGGAATAACTAGATACATCCATAAATTTTTACATTACATCATAAAAAAACATCTTGTCTTCATATCCCCTCATACTATCCCTGAAGGTCATTCATAAATTACTTCTTCATAATCCTGGGAAAAATAAAACATTGAAAGGGGTGAGCTCGGATGCTCAGTAAGGATAACATTATAGCAGAAGCTTTCATAAATAAGCATAAACACTTAAGGCAATCTATAACTAAGACAAAAGCCTTTTAAATTTGAACTTCAGCATAAAATGGCAAAGGTAGAATGAAATAATGCCATTTACTTACTCACACGGATATTCTACTAGTTGAATGATCACATGCAATATCAATAACCACTTTCATAATGATGGAATGCATAATTCCAGACTATCATAACTACATAGCCAAGGCCTCGTGCCAAGACTACAAATAAGATTTTGCCAAGGCCTTGTGCCAAGACACTAGTTTGTCTCATGAGACCAACCGATGCATCGAGGAGCTAAAGCGGGATCCACCGGTCACTTATTAAGTCCAATGAATTCCTCATATGAACATGTTTAAACATAACATAAACATTCGTATTAAAACTTGCATACGAAATGTCAATACTTTTACCACAAATCATGAATGGTATAAAAACAGCACATCCACAGTCAAACATAACTCATTCGATACAATATGGAAGATTGTATTGTGTCACATTAACCTCAATCAAGAATAATAAAGGATGTTGACATAGATGAAAATAATCATCAAAACTATTTGAGATAAATATCCCCCTTTTCTTGAAAACATTTAAAAGTCACACTATTTGTCAAGAATCCATTTAAAAGTAGATTTTTGAATCGAAGTGTCCCATACCACTTTGAAACTTTTTAAAAGGAGTTTTTATTTCTAAACATTAATGTCCATATAAAAAAATCCTTAAAACCATTTTTAAAACATGGACATTAATGAGAAAGGTTTAGATGAATAAGTCTTTAAAACATTTAAAAAAATGGTATTTTAGTTAGAGATTCTAACCAAAAGAGACAGTTGAATACAAATAATTGAGGTAATAAAAACTTTGTAATATCATGAGAATAAAGGGAATCATGATATACTATGTGAAAGAATATTATATACACCACATAAAAGTGATTTGGTGTATATCATCAAAGAAGTCTCAATGGAATGTAAATTGAGATGAAATCTCTCATAAAGGTTGTATCCTTAGGTTAAGGATAAATCAATGACATAATTATGTGTGAAAAATATAAATACACTAAATATGATTGGATATTCAGTGTAAAAAAATAAAAGGACATTCACACATATTCTTGTAAAAACAATACCAACGAATTGGATGTTTAACTCAACAAATGGAGAATGAGTTAAAATTACTCTTATCAAATTCATATCAATGACTTGAGAATTATCAATGGAGTGATTATGTGTATCGAACTTATATCCATAGGAAGGGGAGTGGAAATTATGACATAATCAAATGAATAGTGATTCCACACATAATCTTGGGGTAATACAATCAATGAAATATGCGTAAAGCCAAATGAGTGGAAATTGAAATTTCAAATTCCCTTATCGATTAGGTATCTTACGAAACATACACCCATGAAAGAAGTATCATACCCTGATGATGTAAATACCCATAAATTAAAGTATATTACACAATGAATGCAATCATGGGCAGTACACATACCTCACATGCAATAATTAAGTGGTGAATAATGGAAATCTCACGAAATTAAAAGTGAGATAAGAAACCCCTTACCACGTTAATCAACTGAGTCGTATGGCCAAAAGTTAATAACCAACAAATAATTTACAGAATAACATGAATATAAAGAGAATCATTATAATATATATCAAATGGTCGTACACAATACACCACTTTCAATAATTTAGTGGCAAACAATGGAAATCTCACGGAATTGAAAGTGAGATAAGAGAATGCCTTACTTTGTACTTTTTCCTTGGTAGATGGTAGGTTTACCTCTTGTATAATGGTGAAATAATTGTTATTGAATAATACAAGAATAATATACTTTAATATGATATCATATATGATCTTTTAACATCAATTTGTTAATAATATATTAGAATTATCGTCATTTCGGGTGATAATCGATTCGTTCTTCTTAAATGTTTGGTTACGTAAGACATGTTTGTAATGGATAGATTATATCTTATTCATAATAATAATGATATTAACATTATTTTTGACCCTAAAATGAGAATAAGACTTGAATGGATATGATGGGGGATGGATCTTACCGTGTTCGTGGAGACGGTAGTCCGTACGTACGCACGAACGCTACTTCCATTTAATTTTTCATTTTAAAAGAATTGAATCCAAATGATACATAGGTATATTATTATTCCAGTATGATATAATATTTTATATATGTTACTTATGTTCATTAACAAAATTCTTTATACGTTCCATGTGTGGTATGAACGAGTCATATCATTTTAAGGGGGCGGTAGTCCGCACTTCCTCAAATGAAATTATCGTATGTATATACAACATGAAACGGATAATGGTATGAAATAAAATGGAATTACAGAAGCTTATATATAAAATAAGTATCATTAATATCACACTTCGTTACAGTGCCATCATAATGGCCACCATGAGAGGCGGTAAGATGTATTTGAACAATCATCGTTTCGTGAGGCGTTAGTTTGCCATTCACCGAAACATTATGTTCATCACCCATTAGATGGAGTTGTGTGTATGTGTAGTTCTAATACTCATTATAAAAACATCCTAGTATATTGAGGATACTTTTTTTGTTACAAAAGAAAGGAAATAAAAAGAGATTGGGGGTTGGAGAAGCAAAATAAATGATAATAATTTAAGAGAAAATCTTACCGTTAATTTAGGTAACTCATTTTGGTTGGAACCAAAGGACTTATTGAAATGCTTTCTGCCTAAGGGGAAGCTTAAAGGAGGAGGATAGGGACGTGGGGAGCTTATTTGGGTAGGGTTTGGATGAGCCAAGTGGCTTGAGAGGTGTGAGGAATTAGTAGAAGTGGTCTCCTTTTATAAGGGAGTGGAGGGGCTCTTTAGGAAAGAGTGAAAGTATTACTTTATAATATAATTATATTCGGTTTATAATAGTCCAAAAATCATTGAGGTCGAAGATACGATGATTAATATTCTAAATAACATCAACCAATAAGAATTTGACAGGTTTTAGATAATATTTTAATCGTTATAATCTTATTTATTTAAATGATTTATTAATGAGGTAAACATTGCATCATTATTGTGTCATTAATAATTTAACTTATATGATGTCTAAAAATTATAAATAAAATACCATTATGTAGGAAATCTTTTTAGATTTCTAATGAATATTTATAATCGAAAATCCAACATGTATAACCCTATGTAAAAATTGTTCTTCTAAAAGACTTAAGCTTATGCCATTTTTATTTTTATTTTAACTTTATTAATATAATGTGTCCCTACCACATACAAGTGGCTCCAAGGGGTCCCCAAATCGACCCAAGGATGCCCATGGTCGGGTCTGTGTCCACCAACATGGTTAGGACACGTTTTAGGGTAATTTTGTATTATTATAATATTATTTTTAACCCTTATTAACGGATTTACCCATAACCATGGTAAATAAAATATTTACCGCAGTAATTATTCAAAATGTCTAAAAATAAAAGTTACCTATTTACACAATTTGGACATCCTGATTCAAAATATGGAATCCATTTTTATAAATTCAAAACACAGAAGTGGCAGAAATTAATTTAAAATAAATTCCCGCTGTCAAAACAAAAAGCGTGTTTTTAAGAGATAATAACAATCAATAGATTGACACTTGTTTATGTTCGGTTTAATTGTAAAATTATGTCCAATGACCAAAATTATATTAAGTGGTAAAAATATATTCTAAATATACTTTAAAACCACTCAAATTCACAATTTATCACTATTAATTATTTTGATTAAAAAAGTTGTTTTTAATTAAAATTTAGTAATTTTCACTATTCATCAAAATATGAAAGTTATCCGAAAAGTACCAAAATTTCACCTTAGGCTAAATTCGATATTCCGAATCCAAAAATGAAGTCAATTTTAAAATATAAAATATATATAATTTCAAAAGGTAGGTATTACTATTCACAACGGCTAGATTGATTGGTTACGGTGTGTTAGAACTCGGTGTTGCGTACAACACACGCTAGCGTACCGTGGATGCTTGGGATGTTTCATTTTAAATTTTTGATGTCCCCATTTAGTCAAAAAGTTTAAAATATAGTATCTAAAAAGGGTTCACTATTTGAATTTGGTAAAAGTGAAATTCTAAAAATGAATCTGTTCTTACATTATGTCTAAGAAACTCATAATATGGATTCTAAAATTATAAGGATTATATAAAGTTTAAAATTTAGTTAACACAATTCATAACCTCTTTTGAACAGCTTGTTTGGTAAGTCATGGTGCGATTGAACTTGGTGTTGCGTGTAGTGAAAGTTATTGAATTATTTTGAAGAAATAACACACTATAAAATCTTGGGGTGTTACATTCTCCCCTCCTTCAATAAATTGCATCCTCGCAATATGAAATTGTTCTTCGAAAATAAAAGGTTGAAAATAGAAAATATCATTGTGGGAAAACCCACATCGGAAATTGGGTTACTAAAATTTAGTCTTAATATGAGGAAAAGAGAAATGAAAGGATCACCACCAAATTATGATCTCGATTAGGAGAACATTGGTGGTAATTAGAGACATATAATTGGAGGAAAAACTTAAATATTTATAGGTAGTGATTGAGGTCATCAATCACAAACAAGTATAAAATTGAGGTCCTTAAACTCATCAATCTATGATGATTTGAAATACCATCGGTCCAAGAAAACATAGGGTATTGGGATAACACATTTTTGACATTTCAAAATATCATAGTTGAAATCCCACATCGAAAAATTAATTAATGAGGCCTCTATTTAAAATAAAGAGTGGAAAGTATGAAGATTACCGAAAATAACACATACTAGGGTTCCATGTAGGAAAATATGGATATGGAAGAGAAATCTAACCATCAATTATCTGATGGAGAGTGGTAGAGAACATTTCTATGAAAAGGCCAACAATCCCAAAGCCATAAATTAGTGATGATTTAATGTATCATCTAGGACAACATTTTTTTTAAAGTTACATTACATAAGGAAGAGGAATTCATTTATGATATTGACTAAGAACATTATGAGATATAATTAAATTTTAAGTATGTAACGCCCAGACCCTAATTACCTAGAGTCGGTGCATTATTACATAACATTGGCATGATCACGAGAAAGATCAAGTCTCGAAAGACCGATTAGTTTAGTAGCCTTGGAATAACTAGATACATCCATAAATTTTTACATTACATCATAAAAAAACATCTTGTCTTCATATCCCCTCATACTATCTCTGCAGGTCATTCATAAATTACTTCTTCATAATCCTGGGAGAAATAAAACATTGAAAGGGGTGAGCTCGGATGCTCAGTAAGGATAACATTATAGCAGAAGCTTTCATAAATAAGCATAAACACTTAAGGCAATCTATAACTAAGACAAAAGCCTTTTAAATTTGAACTTCAGCATAAAATGGAAAAGGTAGAATGAAATAATGCCATTTACTTACTCACATGGATATTCTACTAGTCGAATGATCACATGAAATATCAATAACAACTTTCATAATGATGGAATGCATAATGCCAGACTATCATAACTACATTGCCAAGGCCTCGTGCCAAGACTACAAATAAGATTTTGCCAAGGACTTGTGCGAAGACACTAGTTTGTCTCATGAGACCTACCGATGAATCGAGGAGCTATAGTGGGCTCCACCCGTCACTTATTAAGTCCAATTAATTCCTCATATGAACATGTTTAAACATAACATAAACATTCTTATTAAAACTAGCATACGAAATGTCAATACTTTTACCACAAACCATGAATGGTATATAAACAGCACATCCACAGTCAAACATAACTCATTTGATACAATATGGAAGATTGTATTGTATAACATTAACCTCAATCAAGAATAATGAAGGATGTTGACATAGATGAAAATAATCATCAAAACTATTTGAGAGAAATATCCCCCTTTTCTTGAAAACATTTAAAAGTCACGCTATTTGTCAAGAAGCCATTTAAAAGTAGATTTTTGAATCAAAGTGTCCCATACCACATTGAAACTTTTTAAAAGGAGTTTTTATTTCTAAACTTTAATGTCCATATAAATAAATCCTTAAAACCATTTTTAAAACATGGACATTAATGAGAAAGGTTTAGATGAATAAGTCTTTAAAACATTTAAAAAAATGGTATTTTAGTTAGAGATTCTAACCAAAAGAGACACTTGAATACAAATAATTGAGGTAATCAAAACTTTTTAATATCATGAGAATAAAGGGAATCATGATATACTATGTCAATGTACATTATATACACCACATAAAAGTGATTTGTTGTATATCATCAAAGAAGTCTCAATGGAATGTAAATTGAGATGAAATCTCTCATAAAGGTTGTATCCTTAGGTTAAGGATAAATCAATGACATAATTATGTGTGAAAAATATAAATACACTAAATGTGATTGGATATTCAGTGTAAAACAATCAAAGGACATTCACACATATTCTTGTAAAAACAATACCAACGAATTGGATGTTTAACTCAACAAATGGAAAATGAGTTAAAATTACTCTTATCAAATTCATATCAATGACTTGAGAATTATAAATGGAGTGATTATGTGTATCAAACTTATATCCACAGGAAGTGGAGTGGAAATTATGACCTAATCAAATGAATAGTGATTCCACACATAATCTTGGGGTAATTTAATCAATGAAATATGTGTAAAGCCAAATGAGTGGAAATTGAAATTTCAAATTCCCTTATCGATTAGGTAACTTACGAAACATACACCCATGAAAGAAGTATCATACCCTGATGATGTAAATACCCATAAATTAAAGTATATTACACAATGAATTCAATAATGGTCAGTACATATACCTCACATGCAATAATTAAGTGGTGAATAATGGAAATCTCACGAAATTAAAAGTGAGATAAGAAACCCCTTACCACGTTAATCAACTGAGTCGTATGGCCAAAAGTTAATAACCACCAAATGATTTACATAATAACATGAATATAAAGAGAATCATGATAATATATATCAAATGGCCGTACACAATACACCACTTTCAATAATTTAGTGGCGAACAATGGAAATCTCACGGAATTGAAAGTGAGATAAGAGAATCCCTTACTTTGTACTTTTTCCTTGGTCGATGGTAGGTTTACCTCCTGTATAATGGTGAAATAATTGTTATTGAATAATACAAGAATAATTTACTTTAATATGATATCATATATGATCTTTTAACATTGATTTGTTAATAATATCATAGAATTATCGTCATTTCGGGTGATAATCGATTCGTTCTTCTTAAATGTTTGGTTACGTAAGACATGTTTGTGATGGATAGATTATATCTTATTCATAATAAGAATGATATTAACATTATTTTCAACCCTAAAATGAGAATAAGACTTGAATGGATACGATGGAGGATGGATCTTACCGTGTTCGTGGAGAAGGTAGTCCATACGTACGCACAAACGCTACTTCCATTTAATTTTTCATTTTAAAAGAATTGAATCCAAATGATACATAGGTATATTATTATTCCAGTATAATATAATATTTTTTATATGTTACTTATTTTCATTAACACCATTCTTTATACGTTCCATGTGTGGTACGAATGAGTCATATCATTTTAAGGGGGTGGTAGTCTGCACTTCCTCAAATGAAATTATCGTATGTATATACAACATGAAATGAATAATGGTATGAAATAAAATGGAATAACAGATGATTATATATAAAATATGTATCATTAATATCACACTTAGTTACAGTGCCATCATAATGGCCACCATGAGAGGCGGTAATATGTATTTGAACAATCATCGTTTCGTGAGGCGTTAGTTTTCCATTCACAGAAACATTATGTTCATCATCCATTAGATGGAGGTGTGTGTATGTGTAGTTCGAATACTTCTTATAAAAACATCCTAGTATATTGAGGATACTTTTTTTGTTACAAAAGAAAGGAAATAAAAAGAGATTGGGGGTTGGAGAAGCAAAATAAATGAAAATAATTTAAGAGAAAACGTTACCTTTAATTTAGGTAACTCACTTTGGTTGGAACCAAAGGACTTCTTGAAATGCTTTCTGCCTAAGGGTAAGCTTCATGGAGGAGGAGATGGATGTGAGGAGCTTATTTGGGCAGGGTTTGGACGAGCCAAGGGGCTTGAGAGGTGTGAGGAATGAGTAGAAGTGGTCTCCTTTTATAAGGGAGAGGAGGGGCTCTTTAGGAAAGAGTGAAAGTATTACTTTATAATATAATTATATTCGGTTTATAATGGTCCAAAAATCATTGAGGTAGAAGATACGATGATTAATATTCTATATAACATCAACCAATAAGAATTGGACAGGGTTTAGATAATATTTTAATCATTATAATCTTATTTATTTAAATGATTTATTAATGAGGTAAACATTGCATCATTATTGTGTCATTAATAATTTAAATTATTTGATGTATAAAAATTATAAATAAAATACAATTATGTAGGAAATCGTTTTGGCTTTCTATGTAATATTTATAATCGAAAATCCAACATTTATAACCCTATGTAAAAATTGTTCTTCTAAAAGTTGTAAGCTTATGACATTTTTATTTTTATTTTAACTTTATTAATATAATGTGTCCCTACCACATACAAGTGGCTCCAAGGGGTCCCCAAATCGACCCAAGGATGCCCATGGTCGGGTATGTGTCCACCAATAAGGTTAGGACACGTTTTAGGGTAATTTTGTATTATTATAATATTATTTGTTAACCCTTATTTACAGGATTTACCCTTAACCATGGTAAATAAAATATTTACCGCAGTAATTATTCAAAATGTCTAAAAATAAAAGTTACCTATTTACACAATATGTACATCCTGATTCCAAATATGGAATCCATTTTTCTAAATTCAAAACACAGAAGTGGAAGAAATTAATTTAAAATTAATTCCCGCTGTCAAAACAAAAAGCGTGTTTTTAAGAGATAATAACTATCAAAAGATTGACACTTGTTTATGTTCGGTTTAATTGTAAAAGTATGTCCAATGACCGCCATTATATTAAGTGGTAAAAATATATTCTAAATATACTTTAAAATCACTCAAATTCACAATTTATCACTATTAAATATTTTGATTAAAAAGTTGTTTTTAATTAAAATTTGTAATTTTCACTATTCATCAAAATATGAAAGTTATCCGAAAAGTACAAAAATTTCACCTTAGGATAAATTCGATATTCCGAATCCAAAAAATGAAGTTCATTTTAAAATATAAAATATATTGAATTTCAAAAGGTAGGTATTACTATTCATAACGGCTAGTTTGATTGGTTACGGTGTGTTAGAACTCGGTGTTGCGTACAACACATGCTAGCGTACCGTGGAAGCTTGGGATGTTTCATTTTAAATTTTTGATGTCCCCATTTAGTCAAAAAGTTTAAAATATAGTATCTAGAAAGGGTTCACTATTAAAATTTGGTAAAAGTGCAATACTGAAAATGAATTTGTTCTTACATTATGTCTAAGAAACTCATAATATGGATTCTAAAATTATAAGGATTATATAAAGTTTAAAATTTAGTTAACACTATTCATAACATCTTTTGAACAGCTTGTTTGGTAAGTCATGGTGCGATTGAACTTGGTGTTGCGTGTAGTGAAAGTTATTGAATTATTTTGAAGAAATAACACACTATAAAATCTTGGGGTGTTACATTCTCCCCTCCTTCAATAAATTGCGTCCTCACAATTTGAAATTGTTCTTCAAAAATAAAAGGTTGAAAATAGAAAATATCTTTGTGGGAAAACCCACATCGTAAATTGGGTTACTAAAATTTAGTCTTAATATGAGGAAAAGAGAAATGAATGGATCACCACCAAATTATGATCTCGACTAGGAGAACATTGGTGGTAATTAGAGACATATAATTAGAGGAAAAATGTAAATATTTATAGGTAGTGATTGAGGTCATCAATCACAAACAAGTATAAAATTGAGGTCCTTAAACTCATCAATCTATGATGATTTGAAATACATCGGTCCAAGAAAAACATAGGGTATTGGGATAACACATTTTTGACGTTTCAAAATATCTTAGTTGAAATCCCACATCGAAAAATGAATTAATGAGGCCTCTATTTAATATAAAGAGTGGAAAGTATGAAGATTACCGAAAATAACACATACTAGGGTTCCATGTAGGAAAATATGGATATGGAAGAGAAATCTAACCATCAATTATCTGATGGAGAGTGGTAGAGAAAATGGATATGAAAAGGCCAACAATCCCAAAGCCATAAATTAGTGATGATTTAATGTATCATCTAGGAAAACATTTTTTTTAAGTTACATTACATAAGGAAGAGGAATTCATTTATGATATTGACTAAGAACATTATGAGATATACTTAAATTTTAAGTATGTAACGCCCCGACCCTAATTACCAAGAGTCGGTGCATTATTACATAACATTGGCATGATCACGAGAAAGATCAAGTCTCGAAAGACCGATTAGTTTAGTAGCCTTGGAATAACTAGATACATCCATAAATTTTTACATTACATCATAAAAAACATCTTGTCTTCATATCCCCTCATACTATCCCTGCAGGTCATTCATAAATTAATTCTTCATAATCCTGGAAAAAATAAAACATTGAAAGGGGTGAGCTCGGATGCTCAGTAAGGATAACATTATAGCAGAAGCGTTCATAAATAAACATAAACACTTAAGGCAATCTATAACTAAGACAAAAGCCTTTTAAATTTGAACTTCAGCATAAAATGGCAAAGGTAGAATGAAATAATGCCATTTACTTACTCACATGGATATTCTACTAGTTGAATGATCACATGCAATATCAATAACAACTTTCATAATGATGGAATGCATAATGCCAGACTATCATAACTACATAGCCAAAGCCTCGTGCCAAGACTACAAATAAGATTTTCCCAAGGCCTTGTGCCAAGACACTAATTTGTCTCATGAGACCTACCGATGCATCGAGGAGCTATAGCGGGCTCCACCCATCACTTATTAAGTCCAATGCATTCCTCATATGAACTTGTTTAAACATAACATAAACATTTGTATTAAAACCAGCATACGAAATGTCAATACTTTTACCACAAACCATGAATGGTATAAAAACAGCACATCCACAGTCAAACATAACTCATTCGATACAATATGGAAGATTGTATTTTATCACATTAACCTAAATCAAGAATAATGAAGGATGTTGACATAGATGAAAATAATCATCAAAACTATTTGAGAGAAATATCCCCCTTTTCTTGAAAACATTTAAAAGTCACACTATTTGTCAAGAAGCCATTTAAAAGTAGATTTTTGAATCAAAGTGTCCCATACCACTTTGAAACTTCTTAAAAGGAGTTTTTATTTCTAAACTTTAATGTCCATATAAATAAATCCTTAAAACCATTTTTAAAACATGGACATTAATGAGAAAGGTTTAGATGAATAAGTCTTTAAAACATTTAAAAAAATGGTATTTTAGTTAGAGATTCTAACCAAAAGAGACACTTGAATACAAATAATTGAGGTAATCAAAACTTTTTAATATTATGAGAATAAAGGGAATCATGATATACTATGTCAAAGTACATTATATACACCACATAAAAGTGATTTGGTGTATATCATCAAAGAAGTCTCAATGGAATGTAAATTGGGATGAAATCTCTCATAAAGGTTGTATCCTTAGGTTAAGGATAAATCAATGACATAATTATGTGTGACAAATATAAATACACTAAATATGATTGGATATTCAGTGTAAAACAATCAAAGGACATTCACAGATATTCTTGTAAAAACAATACCAACGATTTGGATGTTTAACTCAACAAATAGAGAATGAGTTAAAATTACTCTTATCAAATTCATATCAATGACTTGAGAATTATCAATGGAGTGATTATGTGTATCAAACTTATATCCACAGGAAGGGCAGTGGAAATTATGATATAATCAAATGAATAGTGATTCCACACATAATCGTGGGGTAATATAATCAATGAAATATGCATAAAGCCAAATGAGTGGAAATTGAAATTTCAAATTCCCTTATCGATTAGGTAACTTACGAAACATACACCCATGAAAGAATTATCATACCCTGATGATGTAAATACCCATAAATTAAAGTATATTACATAATGAATTCAATCATGGGCAGTACACATACCTCACATGCAATAATTAAGTGGTGAATAATGGAAATCTCACGAAATTAAAAGTGAGATAAGAAACCCCTTACCACTTTAATCAACTGAGTCGTATGGCCAAAAGTTAATAACCACTAAATGATTTACAGAATAACATGAATATAAAGAGAATCATGATAATATATATCAAATGGTCGTACACAATACACCACTTTCAATAATTTAGTGGCGAACAATGGAAATCTCACGGAATTGAAAGTGAGATAAGAGAATCCATTACATTGTACTTTTTCCTTGGTCGATGGTAGGTTTACCTCCTGTATAATGGTGAAATAATTGTTATTGAATAATACAAGAATCATTTACTTTAATATTATATCATATATGATCTTTTAACATTGATTTGTTAATAATATCTTAGAATTATCGTCATTTCGGGTGATAATCGATTCGTTCTTCTTAAATGTTTTGTTACGTAAGAAATGTTTGTAATGGATAGATTATATCTTATTCATAATCATAATTATATTAACATTATTTTTAACCCTAAAATGAGAATAATAATTGAATGGATACGATGGTGGATGGATCTTACCGTGTTCGTGGAGACGGTAGTCCGTACGTACGCACGAACGCTACTTCCATTTAATTTTTCATTTTAAAAGAATTGAATCCAAATGATACACAGTTATATTATTATTCCAGTATAATATAATATTTTATATATGTTACTTATGTTCATTAACACCATTCTTTATAAGTTCCATGTGTGGTATGAACGAGTCATATCATTTTAAGGGGCGGTAGTCCGCACTTCCTCAAATGAAATTATCGTATGTATATACAACATGAAACGAATAATGGTATGAAATAAAATGGAATTACAGAAGCTTATATATAAAATATGTATCATTAATATCACACTTAGTTACAGTGCCATCATAATGGCCACCATGAGTGGCGGTAAGATGTATTTGACCAATCATCGTTTCGTGAGGCGTTAGTTTGCCATTCACAGAAACATTATGTTCATCATCCATTAGATGGAGGTGTGTGTGTGTGTAGTTCGAATCCTTCTTATAAAAACATACTAGTATATTGAGGATACTTTTGTTTTTACAAAAGAAAGGAAATAAAAAGAGATTGGGGGTTGGAGAAGAAAAATAAATGAAAATAATTTAAGAGAAAACGTTACCTTTAATTTAGGTAACTCACTTTGGTTGGAACCAAAGGACTTCATGAAATGCTTTCTGCCTAAGGGGAAGTTTCAAGGAGGAGGAGAGGGATGTGGGGAGCTTATTTGGGCAGGGTTTGGACGAGCCAAGTGGCTTGAGAGGTGTGAGGAATGAGTAGAAGTGGTCTCCTTTTATAAGGGAGAGGAGGGGCTCTTTAGGAAAGAGTGAAAGTATTACTTTATAATATAATTATATTCGGTTTATAATGGTCCAAAAATCATTGAGGTCTAATCTAAGATGATTAAGTTTCTAAATAACATCAACAAATAAGAATTGGATAGGTTTTAGATAATATTTTAATCATTATAATCTTATTTATTTAAATGATTTATTAATGAAGTAAACATTGCATCATTATTGTGTCATTAATAATTTAAATTATTTGAGGTCTAAAAATTATAAATAAAATATCATTATGTAGGAAATCGTTTTAGCTTTCTAATGAATATTTATAATCGAAAATCCAACATGTATAACCCTATGTAAAAATTGTTCTTCTAAAAGATGTAAGCTTATGTCATTTTTTTTATTTTAACTTTATTAATATAATGTGTCCCTACCACATACAAGTGGCTCCAAGAGGTCCCCAAATCGACCCAAGGATTCCCATGGTCGGGTATGTGTCCACCAATAAGGTTAGGACACGTTTTAGGGTAATTTTGTATTATTATAATATTATTTGTTAACCCTTATTTACCGGATTTACCCTTAACCATGGTAAATAAAATATTTACCGCAGTAATTTTTCAAAATGTCTAAAAATAAAAGTTACCTATTTACACAATTTGGACATCCTGATTCCAAATATGGAATCCATTTTTCTAAATTCAAAACACAGAAGTGGCAGAAATTAATTTAAAATTAATTCCCGCTGTCAAAACAAAAAGCGTGTTTTTAAGAGATAATAACTATCAAAAGATTGACATTTGTTTATGATTGGTTTAATTGTAAAATTATGTCTAATGACCAACATTATATTAAGTGGTAAAAATATATTAAAAATATACATTAAAACCACTCAAATTCACAATTTATCACTATTAATTATTTTGATTAAAAAAGTTGTTTTTAATTAAAATTTAGTAATTTTCACTATTCATCAAAATATGAAAGTTATCCGAAAAGTACCAAAATTTCACCTTAGGCTAAATTCGATATTCCGAATCCAAAAATGAAGTCCATTTTAAAATATAAAATATATATAATTTCAAAAGGTAGGTATTACTATTCATAACAGCTAGTTTGATTGGTTACGGTGTGTTAGAACTTGGTGTTGCGTACAACACACGCTAGCGTATCGTGGAAGCTTGGGATGTTTCATTTTAAATTTTTGATGTCCCCATTTTGTCAAAAAGTTAAAAATATATTATCTAAAAAGGGTTCACTATTAAAATTTGGTAAATGTGCAATACTGAAAATGAATTTGTTCTTACATTATGTCTAAGAAACTCATAATATGGATTCTAAAATTATAAGGATTATATAAAGTTTAAAATTTAGTTAACACAATTCATAACCTCTTTTGAACAGCTTGTTTGGTAATTCATGGTGCGATTGAACTTGGTGTTGCGTGTAGTGAAAGTTATTGAATTATTTTGAAGAAATAACACACTATAAAATCTTGGGGTGTTACAAAGTAGATTTTCATTCTTTAATAAATTTCCACCACTAACTCAATTTTTTTAAACGATGAGTATTCAAGAAGACTTGATCACACTGGAAGAGCTAGAATAAACTTCTATAGAATCACATGATCCATGTAGGATAAACCATATATTTACATTGTCTTTGAAGATTAATCAAAACCAAAATGGTTAGTGAATGATCTAATGATCCCCCAAAAGGATATTCATTGAGATAAATAAGCACTAATCTTAATTTCTAAAATTAAACCAACAATACCCCAAAGTTAAATAGATACCATTCAATAACGAATTTTCCTTAAAATCCTTTAATATAATCCAAACTCATATTGAAACCCAAAACATAGAAGAATTTTATTATGTAGACTCCCATGTTACATTGTATTTCCAAATGACATCAAATACTCTTAAAGTCACATACTTAAAAGTAATTAACATCATCACAAATTCTCTGTTATAGGTTAATCATTTCCATAAATAACCCAAATCACTATAAATCAACAATAAAAACCTAGATAAAAATCCACCATTACTCTACAAATGAAACCTCATTGTATTCTATTTTCCTTGGGCATATAGTGTTCCTAACAAAACGAACATCTTCCAAAATAACATTTATCACTTAATCACCAAATCATTTTCCTATACCAAGGGTATTCATTTGATAAGACATAAGAACCCAAATCATCTTATTATTGATCAATAAAATCATTTAACAAAAAAAAATAGTCACACTAACTAGGGACTTCACGTAGTCCAGTGGTAGGCGATAAATCCCAATCGCACTTTGGTTGTGGGTTCGATTCCCACAGCTTTGTCCGACGTGACGGGTTGTGACACGATCTACGTGTTTTCCTTTTTCAAAAACTATATTTTATAATATTACCAAAATGAGATAAATTCCTCAAAATAACATAATTTAACCACAAATGTTATATCATAATTTGCATTTTCATCCCAAATTATAATAACTTATCATTTTCTCAAACCCCAATGATCATATAAAACCAAATGGTTATTTATACCTATATCTACAAGAGAAGAGACAATTATTCCTCAAATATCATTCTCACATGGCAAACTGAGGGGTTACAAATACAAGAGAAAATTATTCCAAAGTAAACCCATCAACAAGGAGTGCTAATAATTTTTAAATTTTTCTCCAACCATTTATTTCCACATGGCTTCTTCTTTGACCAAGAAAATATCCTGTAGAATAGGACATTCACTCGGGTAATGGCCAGGTCCCCTACATTTATGGAAAATGACTGTAAATGGACTCTTGGGACCATTTTTATCTTCTTCTATAGTACTCTTCATTTTTCTTCGGCAATTCTTCACTTTATGTCCTTCCTTCCCGCACGTAAAACATTTCGTTGTCCCATTGAGACACTTTCCTGGGTGTCTCTTTCCACATTTCCTGCATGATGAAAATTGAGGTTTCTTTTCTCCATGGTCTCCATTGCTGGAGATCTTATCATTTATCACATTTCTCTTCCTTGTTGAGTCTGGGAGTTGGTTAATATATATGTTGTTGATCATATTTTTGGAAAACTGATTTGGCATAAAGACAATATCTTTTACGCCTATCAACATTCCATTTTGTTGCTCATCGCCACCACCGTTCCCACCTTGTACATCATTCTCAAAGTCACTATGACACCCTTGGAATCTAGCCATTGACTAAAACCAGAAAGCATTGTGTGAGTAATAGTAGTCATAAAATCATTTAGAGATTAAAATGTCACCATATTCTCAATTTGAAACATATTAGGATTAACCAAGGTCATTTACTCTCATCTTATGTATATATTACTTAAATCGGTTTGTAAATAAAATGTGAATTATCCTAAGCATATCCCCTGGGAGTGTCGTAACCAAGAGTGCATCAAGGCCCGTTTTCGTGCACCAGTTCCCGTTCGAGTCTAGCTCAAAGCGGTGTTTTCGGGTTTTACCCCTAGGTACATCTGTGCCAGAGCCGCCTCTACCTGCTCGTATCCAGACAGGGATGTATTGCTCAGAAAACTCACAAAATCTCTACAATACCAAAAGTCTAATAAGTTCTTTTATACTAATCCTCAAAGATCATCTTAGGTCTACGTGCTCTAATCAGAGTTTATCTAAATCTAGCTACCAAGGTTTGTACTAAACTTCCTCTGATACCAACTGTAACGCCCCGACCCTAATTACCTAGAGTCGGTGCATTATTACATAACATTGGCATGATCACGAGAAAGATCAAGTCTCGAAAGACCGATTAGTTTAGTAGCCTTGGAATAACTAGATACATCCATAAATTTTTACATTACATCATAAAAAAAACATCTTGTATTCATATCCCCTCATACTATCCCTGCAGGTCATTCATAAATTACTTCTTCATAATCCTGGGAAAAATAAAACATTGAAAGGGGTGAGCTTGGATGCTCAGTAAGGATAACATTATAGCAGACGCTTTCATAAATAAGCATGAACACTTAAGGCAATCTATAACTAAGACAAAAGCCTTTTAAATTTGAACTTCAGCATAAAATGGCAAAGGTAGAATGAAATAATGTCATTTACTTACTCACATGGATATTCTACTAGTTGAATGATCACATGCAATATCAATAACCACTTTCATAATGATGGAATGCATAATGCCAGACTATCATAACTACATAGCCAAGGCCTCGTGCCAAGACTACAAATAAGATTTTGCAAAGGCCTTGTGCCAAGACACTAGTTTGTCTCATGAGACCTACCGATGCATCGAGGAGCTATAGCGGGCTCCACCCGTCACTTATTAAGTCCAATGCATTCCTCATATGAACATGTTTAAACATAACATAAACATTCGTATTAAAACTATCATACGAAATGTCAATACTTTTACCACAAACCATGAATAGTATAAAAACAGCACATCCACAGTCAAACATAACTCATTCGATACAATATGGAAGATTGTATTGTATCACATTAACCTCAATCAAGAATAATGAAGGATGTTGACATAGATGAAAATAATCATCAAAAATATTTGAGAGAAATATCCCCCTTTTCTTGAAAACATTTAAAAGTCACACTATTTGTCAAGAAGCCATTTAAAAGTAGATTTTTGAATCAAAGTGTCCCATACCACTTTGAAACTTTTTAAAAGGAGTTTTGATTTCTAAACTTTAATGTCCATATAAATAAATCCTTAAAACCATTTTTAAAACATGGACATTAATGAGAAAGGTTTAGATGAATAAGTCTTTAAAACATTTAAAAAAATGGTATTTTAGTTAGAGATTCTTACCAAAAGAGACACTTGAATACAAATAATTGAGGTAATCAAAACTTTGTAATATCATGAGAATAAATGGAATCATGATATACTATGTCAAAGTACATTATATACACCACATAAAAGTGATTTGGTGTATATCATCAAAGAAGTCTCAATGGAATGTAAATTGAGATGAAATATCTCATAAAGGTTGTATCCTTAGGTTAAGGAAAAATCAATGACATAATTATTTGTGACAAATATAAATACACTAAATATGATTGGATATTCAGTGTAAAACAATCAAAGGACATTCACACATATTCTTGTAAAAACAATACCAACGAATTGGATGTTTAACTCAACAAATGGGGAATGAGTTAAAATTAATCTTATCAAATTCATATCAATTACTTGAGAATTATCAATGGAGTGATTATGTGTATCAAACTTATATCCACAGGAAGGGGAGTGGAAATTATGACATAATCAAATGAATAGTGATTCTACACATAATCTTGGGGCAATATAATCAATGAAATATGCGTAAAGCCAAGTGAGTGGAAATTAAAATTTCAAATTCCTTTATCGATTAGGTAACTTACGAAACATACACCCATCAAAGAAGTATCATACCATGATGATGTAAATACCCATATATTAAAGTATATTACACAATGAATGAAATCATGGGCAGTACACATACCTCACATGCAATAATTAAGTGGTGAATAATGGAAATCTCACGAAATTAAAAGTGAGATAAGAAACCCCTTACCACATTAATCAAATGAGTCGTATGGCCAAAAGTGAATAAAAACCAAATGATTTACAGAATAACATGAATATAAAGAGAATCATGATAATATATATCAAATGGCCGTACACAATACACCACTTTCAATAATTTAGTGGCGAACAATTGAAATCTCATGGAATTGAAAGTGAGATAAGAGAATCCCTTACTTTGTACTTTTTCCTTGGTCGATGGTAGGTTTACCTCCTGTATAATGGTGAAATAATTGTTATTGAATAATACAAGAATCATTTACTTTAATATGATGTCATATATGATCTTTTAACATTGATTTGTTAATAATATCTTAGAATTCTCGTCATTTCGGGTGATAATCGATTCATTTTTCTTAAATGTGTGGTTACGTAAGACATGTTTGTAATGGATAGATTATATATTATTCATAATCAGAATGATATTAACATTATTTTTAACCATAAAAGGAGAATAATACTTGAATGGGTACGATGAAGGATGGATCTTACCGTGTTCGTGGAGACGGTAGTCCGTACGTACGCACGAACGCTACTTCCATTTAATTTTTCATTTTAAAAGAATTGAATCCAAATGATACATAGGTATATTATTATTCCAGTATAATATAATATTTTATATATGTTACTTATTTTCATTAACACCATTCTTTATACGTTCCATGTGTGGTATGAACGAGTCATATCATTTTAAGGGGGCGGTAGTCCGCACTTCCTCAAATGAAATTATCGTATGTATATACATAATGAAACGAATAATGGTATGAAATAAAATGGAATTACAGAAGCTTATATATAAAATATGTATCATTAATATCACACTTATTTACAGTGCCATCATAATGGCCACCATGAGAGGCGGTAAGATGTATTTGAACAATCATCGTTTCATGAGGCGTTAGTTTGCCATTCACAGAAACATTATGTTCATCATCCATTAGATGGAGGTGTGTGTATGTGTAGTTCGAATCCTTCTTATAAAAACATCATAGTATATTTAGGATACTTTTTTTGTTACAAAATAAAGGAAATAAAAAGAGATTGGGGGTTGGAGAATCAACATAAATGAAAATAATTTAAGAGAAAACGTTACCTTTAATTTTGGTAACTCACTTTGGTTGGAACCAAAGGACTTCTTGAAATGCTTTCTGCCTAAGGGGAAGCTTCAAGGAGGAGGAGAGGGATGTGGGGAGCTTATTTGGGCTGGGTTTGGACGAGCCAAGTGGCTTGAGAGGTGTGAGGAATGAGTAGAAGTGGTCTCCTTTTATAAGGGAGAGGATGGGATCTTTAGGAAAGAGTGAAAGTATTACATTATAATATAATTATATTCGGTTTATAATGGTTCAAAAATCATTGAGGTCGAATATAAGATGCTTAATATTCTAAATAACATCAACCAATAAGAATTGGACAGGTTTTAGATAATATTGTAATCATTATAATCTTATTTATTTAAATGATTTATTAATGAGGTAAACATTGCATCATTATTGTGTCATTATTAATTTAAATTATTTGATGTCTAAAAATTATAAATAAATTATCATTATGTAGTAAATCTTGTTATCTTTCTAATGAATATTTATAATCGGAAATCCAACATGTATAACCCTATGTAAAAAGTTTTCTTCTAAACGATGTAAGCTTATGCCATTATTATTTTTATTTTAACTTTATTAATATAATGTGTCCCTACCACATACAAGTGGCTCCAAGGGGTCCCCAAATCGACCCATGGCTTCCCATGGTTGGGTATGTGTCCACCAATAAGGTTAGGACACGTTTTAGGGTAATTTTGTAATATTATAATATTATTTTTTAACCTTTATTTACCGGATTTACCCTTAACCATGGTAAATAAAATATTTACCGCAGTAATTATTCAAAATGTCTAAAAATAAAAGTTACCTATTTACACAATTTGGACATCCTGATTCAAAATATGGAATCCATTTTTCTAAATTCAAAACAAAGAAGTAGCAGAAATTAATTTAAAATTCATTCCCGTTGTCAAAACAAAAAAGCCTGTTTTTAAGAGATAATAACTATCAAAAGATTGACACTTGTTTATGTTCGGTTTAATTGTAAAATTATGTCCAATGACCAACATTATATTAAGTGGTAAAAATATATTCTAAATATACTTTAAAACCACTCAAATTCACAATTTATCATTATTAATTATTTTGATTAAAAAAGTTGTTTTTAATTAAAATTTAGTAATTTTCACTATTCATCAAAATATGAAAGTTATCCGAAAAGTACCAAAATTTCACCTTAGGCTAAATTCAATATTCCGAATCCAAAAATGAAGTCCATTTTAAAATATAATATATATATAATTTCACAAGGTAGGTATTACTATTCATAACGGCTAGTTTGATTGGTTACGGTGTGTTAGAACTCGGTGTTGCGTACAACACACGCTAGCGTACCGTGGAAGCTTGGGATGTTTTATTTTAAATTTTTGATGTCCCCATTTAGTCAAAAAGTTTAAAATATAGTATCTAAAAAGGGTTCACTATTAAAATTTGGTAAAAGTGCAGTACTGAAAATGAATTTGTTCTTACATTATGTCTAAGAAACTCATAATATGGATTCTAAAATTATAAGGATTATATAAAGTTTAAAATTTAGTTAACACTATTCATAACCTCTTTTGAACAGATTGTTTGGTAAGTCATAGTGCGATTGAACTTGGTGTTGCGTGTAGTGAAAGTTATTGAATTATTTTGAAGAAATAACACACTATAAAATCTTGGGGTGTTACAGAGACCAAATACCAATCTCTCATCAATGTATTGTGAGTATTCCTACAGATAAAAATAGCCTTCCTGGATATCAAATGGGATTCAATTATAGTTATGAATAATTCCCTTGGTGAATATTCTATCTAAAAGGCTGAAATTGAACCAATCACTCGATATGTTAGTGTACATAGAGAAGACTACATTTTGAACCCACGCTACATCATGTCCCTAGATCTCATAATTCTTGTGTTGGAGAACTAGCTAATGCAACCATAGTTATGGACACCGTTGACAATGATGAAGTGGTAATTCACATCACACATTAATGGGTGGTCTCATCATTCCTATTATATGACATGGAATAAGTCATTAAAATCAACCACAATCAGAATCATGAGGAATTGATATACAACCATAGGTGGATGGAGACCATAGTTTATTATCTTTAAAATTGGATCCTCCCAAAATATTGATCTTAATGGGAACATATTAATTGATGAGTAGTGAATTTTAACACCTTTGATTGGAAAATTGATAAAAACATTTGTCCAAAGTGAGTCTATGATGGAATCCTTCTCATATGTGGAGAAGAAGAGAGATTCTCACATTAATGGATGCACTACACAAAGGCTCTTGTGGTGCTCCCCAATAGAGAACCAGGTTCTCTCACCAAATCTAGAGTCTGGGTTACATCTAGAAAATAATTATATAGGACTATGTGATGAAAATAATGAAATTTCATACATTCTAAATTAATGAAAACATCATAAATAAACCCCCAGATTTTCTACATAAACATAGAATTTGTGGATAATTTTTATGGGTAATGGATGTTGTTGGGCCATACCTCCCAACTAATGCTAAGTAAATTATTCACAAACATAATGTTACTGAATTATTTTTTTAATGTGATCAGGAAGTTCCTCTCAAAGAAGTTAGAGAAAAGAATACCATCAACTTCATGAAGACTAATATCATCACCAAATTCATAGTTATTCACATGATATTGATAAGAAATGGAATGAATTTTTTTTCTACTATGTTGAAAAATTATACTAGGAGTACCACATTGAATCCAACCATTCATCCCACTATCATACATTTGAAAAAAAATTGATTCTTTCAAGAAGACAATTTTAAATATAATCTAGAATATGGTGAATAACGACAATAAGGTCTAGCCAAACAAGCTCATCCATGACACATGAGCCTTAAATTACACCATGTGTATTTCTAGACAAGATACTCTTTATTAATTAATGTGTGTAACCGAGGAATTATTTCTAATATCAGCCCAATTTCCCTCACATTGAATATTCATTATTGGGAAAATTTAAGACGATGGATAACCAAAAAATGGTTGGTTGATTTGTAATTTTTTGATTAAAAAAGGTTGTGTACAATGCACATCATCGATGTACATTAGTATCATATCACACGTGACTTAAAAAAACATTCCACCTCAATTAATTAATTCATGGATAACCCATATTAGATATTTGTCCCCCAATGAAACCATGAAAAAAACCTCTAATATAGTAACCCAAATGGGAAGGGCCTTGTATAATATATAAGGTCCATCACAATCGAACATAATCATTGGCCATGATGGATGAGGAATGATTTATACCCTATAGAATTGCTAGGTTTAGTAAGAAATATTTTTTATATGTTTCATCTAGAACTATGTTCAACCTTACCAAATGTTGATAATCTATAAGAAAGTGGTCCTTGATGTAGGAGGTTAAACTGCACAACATCACACATCCTGATCCCATGAGATTAAAGTGTGTAGAACACATCATCACCACAAAACATTAAACTACATGAGGGAAATCATCACCACCTGACACTAAGCTATCTAGGAGGCATCAACCCATTTAAGATTAACATCACATGAGCTATATTAGTTCAATATATAAATGAAGTTCTCCCATCCCAATGATTTAGTAAGACCCACATAAGGAATATTTCATATAATAATATTATGTATCTTTATTTTTATCATCAAAGGATATATATGTATTATGAGATCATAAATACCATGTCTATCTACAATATATATTTCCCAGTCCCAATAAATAAGACTGTATCATAATGTTTAAAACATATTTTTAATATTGAGTAATCTTCATCCTTACTGGATGATGTTAACCTGCATGACTGACTTTCATACCACATGATGTTAAACTATATGGTTCCTCAAGAACTACATGTGGATTTATTCCTTCCATTACAGGATATGTAGTTACACATAGATATCTAGTTCTTCATCCTTCCCAGATTATTCCTCATGTCTAGTCACATTCTTCCTTACTATAGGTCATGAGTCTAGACATCATATGTCCTCGCCGAATGATAATATACTTCATTCTTTCTTCATAACTATTTATGGATTGACTCTCATACTAGTGAGATGCATAGGGATTCCAGGATCCAATATCTTGGAACCAGTACCACACAGTACAAAATTTCCATGTCTTTTCCTTTATATGTATCTATGTAGTGATTGAATCCTTTTACAATCCTTGGTTCCCACACTAAGAATAGCTCACATGGGATTCGAAATTTTGGTAAAGGATTCATTCATGATCAACAAAAGTTTGTTCATGATATTTTTCACATCGTCCTTGATGAGATGAATTAGAAAGAACAACACGATTCCCTATCACATGGAACTAAACAACATGGTTGATGTATCTTTCATGACATAAGACATTTCATTACCATGTATCACACCCAAAATGACCACTATCAATGGTGTCAATATTCCACCACACATAAGTTTTAAAAATACATGTTTCATGATTTTTACCATCGTAGGATGCATAATGACACCAATATATCTAGTCATAGGATTATCCACAATATTTCATTTTCTCATGATGAACCTACAGCAATTTTTCATGACATTAAACTACATATTTTATCAAAAACAATTTGTGTCTTGATTATTATCATCACATGATAGGTAGTGTTTCCTTTATCTCTAATACCATGTCTAAATTCAAAAATTAACAAGAAAAATTATCCCCTTGTATTTATGGTTCTATAATATTTAGATAGTTTTCCATCAATTAACTACGTGATTCAAGATTACTATCATCACATGATATATAGTGAAGCCCGGATCTCCAATCCTAGGACATGATGAAGTAATAAATTGGAACAATTCCCACCATTATGTTTGGGTTAGACCAGTGTGGAGTGTTTCCCAATCCAAAATAGTGTATGGTCACATTACTATAATCACAAGTAATTTACTGACACATGGATCTCCTATCCTAGACCAGCTATAACAATAAAAAGAACTAATGTCCCCTCTATGTTTCGGTCAAGACAACACAGGGAGTTTCCCATTCAAAAACTAAGTATTGGTTTATTCTTATCATAATTGATTGTATAATTATGATAATATCTCCAATATTGGGTCCAAATACAATAATTAATGGGAACCCCCATATATAATTCAAAATAGCATATAGAGTTTCCCATTCCATACCTACTTATTCTTTTATTCCAATATGAAAAATATTTGTATTGATTCCCAAATATCCCAAAATATGGCTATTTGAAACATAAAACGTTGTTCCCTCCCCATGATTAGGCCAGACATGTAATGTACACTTTTAGGTCCTTACCGATTAATGTTAAACTTAAGGTAAAATTTCATAGTTCCATGATATTAAAAAATAATGACAAGTACACCATCAACACATGTCATTAAAAGTTGTATCCCATCTCCCGTCATCATTCCATATCATGGCATTAATGTTTTTTTACCCCTTTCAACAAATGAATGGGGTAAATTGATAATTTTGTATTTACATCAACCCGAAAGTCACACTTCATGTGTTCGGTGCCTATTTTTGCTTCCAAAAATTCATGAAGCATGAAAAATAACACTTGTATTCAAGTGATCAATTAGTTAACTATGATCTTTTTCCAATGGTTCCAACATATGAACCCCTATACATCCATTAATTGCATCATAAATTATAAAGTTAAATATTGATCCTTCTGATCCTTAAAGTCAATTTTGGACTCACCTATTTTGATAATCCCAAATCATGTCTGCATAATCCCAAATCATGTTTCCATAATCCCAAATATTGTTTTCATTTAAGTGAGAACCATGTTTCCATTCTATGATAATTATATTTCATTAATATTTCATGTTTCTATAGAGTAATATTCATATACTCACAATCTCACTGCTTGATTGGTTAAGCTTATAATACAGAATTTATTAAAGTAAAAAGGTTACCGTTAGAAGGTCTCATCTACAAAGTTCATCGCAATAAGGTCACAGCTATAAAGGTCAGTGCTACAAGGTCACAGTTACAATGGTTACCGATACAAGGTCACAACTATAATGGTTACCATTACAAGGTCACATCTATAAAGGTTACCATTACAAGGTCATAGATACAAAGGTTAATGTTATAAAGTCAATGATACAAGCCTACTAATGAAGGTTACCGCTGAAGGTTACCAATAAAGTGATACAGTTGGTTGCCGATATGCACCTGCCAACCGACATAAAGGCTATTGTCACAAGTCTACCAACGCTTATCCTTCCACACTCTGTCAATTTATCAATATTATTCTAATGGTCACATTTGATAAATTAAATGCTTAAGACATTAATTAATGTTAATAAAAAATGTTTCAGGAGACAATACCATGTACAATATAGGTACGAGAAAGAGTGCACATGATCTACTCATTCTTATTGTCAGACCTAAAATACGAAAGAAAAATACCAAATAAAAAGAAGATAAATATATGGGCGTAGAGAAAAATAGAACATGGAAAAAAGAATACAAGTAGATTACATAAGGAAGAAACTACTGAAGAACAAGATGAAGAAACACTCTAGTGCACACACTAAAAATCCAAATGCTTCACGAAGATATTTTTGATGAACATATTCAAGGTTTTCCTACTGTGCTTCATCAACTACCTTGTAACGTGACGTTGAACATCTTAGTTCCTATAGGCTAGTACTTGGATGTTGTGACACTCCATTTTGGAGACAACTTTCATAGAAAGACTCCAACATCGAATTCTTCACTCTAAAGAGTCAAGAGATGAACTGCCAATCACATGGAGCTCTCTAAACTCATACTTATTGTTTTAGATATATTGTGTTCTATCTTTTTTAAATCTTCGAGAAGTGTGTGTGTCTGTATACATCACACTATGCCTGCTGTGCTAGAACTAGAGGATACTGAATATCCTCAAATCAAACATCACCTATTTATTTTCCCACGTATAACTATGGAAGAAACTATGTGTGGTCTTTGTTTTTTTCGTGTGTTGAAGTAGTATCCTAGAAAAATGAACCCTTCTCAGAGTACCATGGTCGAGGATGAGGTTTATAAGATCATCAAAGCCAACATAATCAAGGAGCTCTAGTACTACAAATAGTTAGCTAACATTGTTCTCATAAAGTAGAAGAAAAGACAGATCAGAGCATACATTGGCATCCAGGATATCAATTTTCATTGTCTAAAGGATTATTTTCCCCTTCATGTGACAAAACTGCTGATTGATTCCACTCCTAGGTTCTATTATCTCTCCATCATGTATGGGAATTCCTGATATAATCAGATATGAATGGCCCACTAGGATGAAGAGACTACCGCCTTCAGGTCACCTCATGGTTCTTTCTTATACTAGGTGATTCCATTCGGTCTGAAGAATGCAGGTTACTTTATCATTATTCCATGAAACGTATATTAAATCATATAATAGGGACATTTTTGGAATGCTATATGGATTATATCATGCTTATATATCACTAGCACCTGGACCATCTCAATGATCTGAAGAAAGTGTTTGGGTTCCTTTGATCCCACCATCGGAAGATGAACCCCTTGAAGTGTGACTTTAGGGTAACCTCCGAAAGGAACCTCAAATTATTTGTCATATATATATATATATATGTATGCATCAAGATTGATCCAGAGAAGATAGAAGCGATTAGTCAGATGTCTCCTCCAGTAAACTTTCAGATCTCTGAGGATTTCAAGGCCACATAGCCTATATATGAAAACTCATCTCAAATATGTCTGGAAAATGTATTCCCATATCCTAGATCATGATGAATGGTGCTTATTATTAGTAGGATGAGGAGTGTCAGACTTATTTTGAGGAAATTGATAAGTGCCTATTACAACCTCCAGTGCTGATGCCACCTATTTATGGAAAGCTGCTGGTCCATTATGTGATTTAATTGGAAATATATCTTGTCACCATTCTCGCCTAGAAGAATAATTAGGGAAATGAGAATCATTTACAATATCTCATGCGCGAGCTCCCCAATATAAATAGAAGATATTTTTCTATCGAGAAGAGATATATTGAAGTGGTATTCGTAGTGTAGAAATTCAGACATTACTTGAAGAACCCAGAGATAAAGGTAGTGTATCGAGTAGATATGCTAATTTATATTTTGAACCACCCAATATTGACAGGATATCATGCTCAGTGGTTAGTGATCCTTCAGTAGTTTGACATCAATTCCCCCCCAAAGGCTATAAAGGGACATGCATTGGAATAATTTCTTATAACCCATCCAAATCATGTAGACCAGTCTGTAGAACTTTATTTTCCAATTTAAGAAATAGTCTTGGAAGATCCATCCATTCCGTGATAGAAAATGAATTTTGATGGTGCTTCCCAAATCCCTGTCAGGATAAGACCTAGTGATCCCAGAATCAAAAGAGTGGGTCTATGTATCATCTTCCCCACACCGGTGCAAGCTATTCTACCATATTCACTCTTGTTCTCAAGAATGTTGTAGCAATAATGAGGTATAGTAACCAATTATCATTACTAGTCTTGGGATTTACCGTAGAGATTGATGTTACCCCCTTAAATGTGAAGGGTGTATCTGAACTAGTCATCATGTAGATCAACAGTGACTACATCATCAAAAATTTGGGGACCATACGTCTATTAGAATGTACCCACCATCTGATGGACAATTTACCATATAGACATGATGTTACTAATGTCCCTAGTTCACCTAATGTTCAATCTAATTCCATGGATAGCTTGGAGGCATTTTTGGTTCAGTCTGTCTAGAATGATTTTATTATCAATGTGGTGGATCAAAGATTTGTCTCTCCCATTACTCCGAACAAT
This sequence comes from Viscum album, assembly GCA_963277665.1. NCBI lineage: Eukaryota > Viridiplantae > Streptophyta > Magnoliopsida > Santalales > Viscaceae > Viscum > Viscum album. The sequence goes on from OY728150.1 coordinate 134,827,335, forward strand.
GATGATAACCTATAGGTAGGACACCATAAAACTAGTTCCACCATGTTAGGAACCCCATGTACCCCATACATAGAGTTGGATGTGCTTTCATACCTGAGGACACCCTTTATCGAGTATATCTATCATGATAATCTCCCAGCCGATCGAGTTGAGTGAGAGAGAATCTGAAGGTGCGCATTATAGTTCTCCCCCTAAAGTGGTCCCAATCTTTAGAATATACTCTTCATGAATAGGTTTGATGGGATTCTCCTCCGTTGCATTCAGAGAGGTGAGACTTCTCTGTTCATATATGAGGTTCATGTTGGTTCTTACGGGGCTCATCAGATTGGGCCGACACTCCCTCCTTAGATCCAAAGATTGGGGAATTTTTTCCTCCATTATATGTGACTGTATCAAGTTTTTAACAAGGTTCCATGTGTACCGAATCTATTCTAATTTTTTTCATCAGATATCATAACATCTCCCCACTACCAAGGAAACTCGTTTGTTTGAAATATATGTACTAGATGTTGTGGGACCCTATCCACCGGTGACGGATCATCCGTATAGGCTCGTCCTAACTGCTCTGGATTTCATCTGCAACTATGCAGTGGTAGTTCTGCTCAAGGAAGTCAAGGCTCATTCTATCCTAGAGTTTTTTTACCACCAATATCATCTACCTATTTCGAGTCCCTCATGCCAAACTCACCGATAATAGCCCCAACATTCTGGGAGCTAACCTAAAAATGTTTTACCAATAGTACATCATCTGTTCTAATCATACATCTCACTATTATGTGAAATCAAATTGGTAGATATAGTCATTCAAAAAAAATCATCTCTAAAAGTATAAAGATGATGTTTGTTCAGAATAAGAAGAGTTGGCCAGAAAAACTCCCCAATTATCATTGGCCATATAAGATGATGAATTGTAAGTCTACTCTAGTGACCCCAAATCCCCTACTATACGGAACCGAGGTAATACATCCCATCTAGATTCAGGTGAATTCATTAAGAACATCTTTCTATGATCAACAGACACTAGATAAAGTAGTCGTAATTGTTCGTGGAGAAATGAAAGCACTCGATGAGAATAGGATTTCTTCCCTATAAAATCTAGAAAAAAATCAGAACCAGATAACATGATCTTTCAATAAGAATGTTCTCCTCCACTAACTAAAACAAGGTGAAATGGCGTTGGACTAGAGAACACCAATGATACCCTACACGAATCCACCCAAGCTAGAATTAGAATGGGAAAGTACTTATATCATTCGCCAGGTTTACCCAAATGGTTCATACTACCTAGTCACCTTGGATGGGCAGCCTATTACTCCTCCCACCAATTCCAAATTCATCAATCATTACATTGCCTAAGTAAGACATCACCCTACATGATGTTAAACTGATTTTCCATCCCCCATGATGTAGAACTGCGAGCGACCTATATACCGTAATGGACTGAACTCTATGACCCTAAACTAATATCTCTAACATCCTCACTGCTTGAGGTTAAAATGCATGGCACACTCAAGAACAATGTATAAATTGATTCCCATCCTCATGGGATATGTATATTCGTTTTGACACATTGTATTCGAGTCCAGCCCCTCCAAATCCTTCTTATGTACTGACCATGGGTATAGTTTTAGTGGAGGGTTGAACATGGTGTAGTGTAGACCTATTTATCCTCCATTTAGGCCAGGATTACAGTGGTCACATCATGTTCCCCTCTCGTTCTTCTCTCCTCCCACGTCCTCACCACACGACATTAAACTGCATGGTGATCTCATGAACTATGTATGATTTTATTCGTTCCCCCACCGAATATGTAGGAATCACCAGAAATTTTGTATGTGGGCCCATCTGCAATCTTCAAGATCCTCCCTTTAGTCTGACCCCTTGGACCAGATACTTCTCAAAACCCATGGTGTGGTGCATGCCTTGTTTCCCTTCATTCACGTCATGTTTTTCATGACCTCCCAATGTATGATCCTCCTTAGAGATATCCCATGTATCATCCTTACCCCATGATATTAAATTGAATGGGTATATTCATTCCTCACGTGTCTACCTATTTGGGTCTCCATCAACATTCACTTATAAAAGGACCTCAAATGGTAGGGATTCTCGGTCTTACAACTCACCAACAATTTTAGGCCAACACCGTAGAGGGTTTCCAACGAAGATTTGATGGAAGTCTAGTGTTTCTAATATGGTTAGTGGATAACGATCAATTTTTTATCCCATTTCATGTCATGTGATATGGATGCTATGTTTTGAATATGATAAACAACCATCATACATTGTTATCTCCATCCCTCTATATCCAAAATATTGGGTGCATTGGTTCATTTTTTCCTACTATCCCTTCAAATTTTTTTTTCCCAGAGTAGGAATGTTGGTCTAGTTAGGATGGACCCTTCCCAATCCATTTCATTCATTGTTGTACACTTATATGCAGGTGAAAACCTAATCCAATCCCTTATTCCCCACACCGAGCATTCCTCATGTTGTATTAGGAGCTATGTTATGGATATACCCATTTAGAAGATCATATAATCATAGTACAAGACATATGATCTTATACTAAGTTCACCACTGTCCTCACTACAGAACATTAAACTATAGGATCCACCAGGGATGAAAGCTGTAAAACTACTCTGCACTTGTCCAACATGACAATAAACTAGAAACTAGTTTGGAATTTTTGTTTGTGGCCCAGCCTTAGGTCCCTCGACCTTTCTGGCCCTCTGACCCAAGTTCTCGCATATGATTTTGTGGTGTGTTATAGACTATATTTCCTCATTCACATCAGGATATTTTTCCATGCCACAGATACCCCCTTGATACAACCCTCATTTATCCATCATCCTTTTTTGAAGACATGATGTTTCACGGGTTCTATCACACATTACACACCCTGTTATTTGGGTTTCTATCAACTTTTAAATCTAAAAGGACCCTAAAAAGTCTTTAATCCTAGGCCTTGGTTCTCTCCTACCGTATTAGGCCAATATCCCTGAGGATTTTGATAAAATATTTGATATAAGACCCGCATTGCAAAAATGGTCAGTGGTTGATTCTCAATTGTTTCTTCATTTTTTTGGACACCCGAGATAGATATTTATTGAGAACATTTATAGTAGTTATCCTCAATCAGTATCGCTGTTATGGTGTCTCCCAAATGAGATGCATTGTGATTCACCCTTTCCCCCCATCTATCCCACAAAAATGACATTATACATGGCATCCCATGCCTGAGCTCTATGACCATAAACTAAGTTCTACCACATCCTGGTCGCATGATGTTAAACTGCACTTCATCTTGAGAACTACATGTGGATTTATTCCCATACTCATGTGATAAACAATAATGCCTGAACATTTCGTTTTTAGGTCCATCCTGGGTTTTTATATTCGTTCTCTCAACCACTTATCCTGATATCATTCCGGGAATTATGAATGGTGTGGTGTATGTGGGATTATGTCCTCAATCAAAACTAGTTATTCACCACACCATACACATTTCTCATCAAGACACCCTCTTTTATCCCCATCCTTGTCTCATGACATTAAACTTCATAACATCCTCTAAAACTACGTATGGCTTGATTCCCATCCTCATAAGAGATGGAGGAATCCCGAGAATTTTGTCGTTGAGTCTAGCTGTGTTTCTTAGAATCCACCTCTTCCTTCTGGCCCATTGGCCTATGTTCTCTAGGAGGGGGTTTGTGGTGTGGTATGGTATTTTTTCCCCATTCACGTCAGGTTTTCAATTTCCATGCTACGTACCTCTCACTTGAGAGCTCTCCATCCCCTGGTCCTCCACTCATCTTCTCAAGTTTTCTACTCTCAAACTAGGTCCCTCAACCAGTTATTTAAATTCAACAATGTCCCCAAGAGAACTCTCGTTTAGGACCTAGAGTGTTGGATTCTTCATAGATATGTTTTCATCCATTTCCATCCTTCATGTTTCCCTTTATTTGGGATTTAATTATTTTCATATTCGAATAGATCTTCAAATTCCATGGATGATGGGCCTCAGTTATCTCATACCATCTGAGGCCAATGTCGACAAGGACTTCGAGCGACAATGTGACTGAGTTCCAGCATTGAAAATATGGTCAGCTTTAAATCCTCATTTGTTTTTCCAATTCCAGGTCACATGATATGGATGTTATGTTTCGAACATGGTGACTAGTTATCCTTCATCATTACTCCACCCCATAAAGCCCAATATATTTTTTGTGTGAATCATATTCATTTCCACTCTTTCATGTCCAAGAAGAATTTCGAAACTCTTGGTGTTATCCCTCAGTGCGCGTTTTCACTTTAAGAGGATGAATCCACAGAGTGGTGTCATTCGTGGATCTACACTATTTACCCTTTATTTGTATTCCACAAATTTCAAAGATCTTATTCACCCTTGTTTCCAACATTGAGCGAATCTCACATGGGCTTAGGGATTTGGTCAAGGTTTACAACTACTTGGAAGAATATCTCTTATTTCGGACAGAGATCTATTACAATAAAAATGATCTGCACCTATCCTTATCACACGAAGTTAAAATGAATGAATCATTATATAACTATGTATGAATTTATTCCCATCCTTATGGGATACATAGGAATACTTGGACATTTCATCATCAAGTCCATCTCATAATCCACTAATTATCTCTTCTGTTTAGCCTTTTGTCCTTAAGTCTAACAGTATTGCATGGTATTCCATATGATGGATTATTTCCTCATTCACATCGTTTTAAAAATTGACACACCACATACTCTCCCTTTAGGTACCACCCACTCCTTACTGGTTCCTGTCGCAAGATGTTAAACTGCGCAACATCTTCTAGAACTATGCATGGATTCATTCCCATACATATAAGATACGTAGAAACACCAATAAATTTTGTCTTCGGGTCTATCCATGTGTCCTCTGATTTTTTTGGTCCCTTGGCTTGAGGTTCCCCTTATGTGTGGTTGCATGCTATGTGATGTGGACTGATGTCCTCATTTGGGTTGAATATACTTTCTCACCCCTAGAGAATTCCCTTTAGAACCACATTCTTATATGGGTGTCTAACCTATGATACATTAAACTATACTCTCATGTCCTATTTGACTTTAAATCATTTCATATTTACCACAGGATGTTAAAATTTTTCGGCTGGTCTTATCATATGACCCTAAACTTTGACACTATCATCCTATCCACATGAAAACAACATCACCACATAGATATGTCCTCACTCAATGAGACATCATGTTTGATCTCGGTCATCCACAATTACATTTTTAGAGGCCTATATTTGGCTATATTCCCATACAAATTCTTATATTCTCCATCCTATGTTTGTTTCTTCACAAAAAAACAACATCAACCATAAACAACAAACAATATCCATCAAATGCTCATTATTTTGTGTATAGTCCAGACCTTCATGACAGTATAACCAATGATATATCAACCCTACCTTTCTATATAGAGAAAAATAAATGGCTTGATTCTTATAATAAAAGGATAGGTTGGAACAACCATGAATTTCATCTTCATATCCAGCACCAGGTATCTCAAATCATGTCCTCTTTCAGAACCCCTTGGCCCGAACATTCTCAAAATCGTATGGTGTGGTGAATTGTTCTTGGATCCTCATTCATTATGGGTTTTAAAATAACCACACCAGGTTTATCCCTTGTCTCTTCCCAGCTTGGTCCAACTTTAATGACCACAAACTTTGATCTTCCTATGGGAACTATGTATGGATGTATTCTCATCCTCACGAGATACATAGGAACACTCAGATGTTTAGTCTCTGGGTCCAGCCCCAGGAATGTGTCACAAGATTTAAATCCATTTGGTCCTCATCTATGAAAAGTTTTTACATTTATCCTCCCTCTACAAATTCCATTAAACCAATCCCCTGTCAGTGGTCATCTCTATGAACTTAAACATAGAGTTTGCATCCCTAGGACCCTTGTCCTTGGAAAGGGATTCAAGTCCTTCTATTTGAGAGGACTTATTGGTGTTCTCAAATGAACCATGATAAAGAGATCCAAGTATGTTATTTCACATAGAAATTCCATCTTTTCATGCACATGCTTCATAACCCCTTTATTTTTACCTCCATCCACTCCCCCTATCTAAACGGACCCCCTTTATGGTTTGGTCTCATGCCACATTGGCTCGCCTAACATCTTGGTCCAATGCCCCCGAATACATCAAATGACATTCTGGGATGGGTCCTATGTTTCAACCATGGTCAGTGGTTGACCTTCATTTTCCTTTCACCACACCAAGATAACATGAAAGGGTTTCTGTGTTTTGAACAGGGTCAATTGTTATCATCTATCATCACGACGCCATAATTGTGATGCATATATTTGGTGCCATTACTCACATATTTCCAATTACTTATGTTTTAGGGGAGTTACAACACATTAAATTTTACCCATCTGTTCATGTATGTTCCATGAGTTGGAATGTAATTAATTCTAGGATGTCATTCACCTAGTATTAAATTTCCTCTAATTTGTCCCTCCCTATACCAGGAAAATCTTATCACCACACCATGTTTCCCAAATCGAGCATGACTCATGTGGGTTTAATAGTTTTGGTATGACATATACTGGTACAGCTGTACCACTCATTCCATTCATCCCACATTACATTAAATTAAAATCTAAGAACTTTTTATGGATTCATTCCAATCCTAATGGGGTACATTGGAATTCTCGAACACATTGTATTGGGACCAAACAAAATTTCTCCATCTTTGGTCTCTCAACATAATATTTCTTGTGGGATTACATGGTTTTTCATGTAATTCTTTATTCCTCATTCATGTCCGGTATATAATGGATGCACAATGTACTCTCCCCATTGGGATCTTCCATTTCACTCTTCATCTTACCGTATGTTGCTAAACTACGTGGTTCTTTTAGAACTATGTATGGATTGATTCCCATTCTTATGAGATACATATTAATTCCGTAGAACATTCCCTCTGATCAAACCCCATGTTAGGCCACATCTATTCTATGGTCTATGGAATCCCGCCGGGAACACGTGGTGTGGTGTGGACTTCATGGTCCTCATTCACGTCGGGATATGTACCACATCGTGCATTTCCATTATCAGTATCCACATCCTCAATGTATAACATTAAACTAAGATTCTACCCTAGAAATGTTCAGGATGACCCATGATAATTATTGGATTCTTTAACAACTCCACCAGAGATGTTTTCCATCACCAGAGATGGTCTGTTACCACATTATGCTTTGAAAACAATAATTGTCTGGATTCCCATACTCATGGGATATCTTGGAACACCCAAGGATTTCAAATTGGGTCCAACCCCAAAATTATCATTTATGGCCCCTTGGCCTAATATCTTAATTGGAGTCATGTGATGTGGGGAATACATCCTTATATCCTCATTTATGTTGTGTTTATATTTATCAAATCATATACCCTAGTAGAAATCCCTTCCCCCTTGCCTCTTTACCACATGGAATTAATCTTCATAGGTTGTAAAAAAAAATGTATGGCAAGATTCCTTTCCTATAAGTATACAGAGTGACATCTAGATGTCTAGTTTCAGGATCCAACCAGGCACTTTCAAACAATCTAATACAAGCTTCTTATCATCGTCCCCCTTTCCGGATCATTAATTGCATCAATCCTCACCATACGATGATAAACAACATGTTTATCATCCTCATTGGCATGATGTAAAACTGTAGGCCAGTCTCTATTTTTTCCAGATAGATCCTTTTAGAAAATAAGTACGATCCCTGATCAGAACGATCCTATAACTTAATGTTTTTTCATCATGGCGGAGTAATTTCAATATTGTTATACTCTATTTGAACAACCCACTAATCCACCATCCATGCTTTGAGTTCACTTTATTTGGATCCTCTTAATATTTCATGACCGAAGGAACATTCTAACAATATATATGTCCCAGTTATTGCTTTCCTATTATCCTGGGCTAACATTCTGGAAGACTATTGGATGACGTTTTGAGTTAGGACCCATGTTTCAAACATGGTCAGTGGTAGACCCACATTTGTTATCACCATTTATGGTTAAGACAAAAGGGATACAATGTTTTGAAAAATGTCAATAGTTATACTTCATTGTAATTCCATCCTTATGATGTTCTGAATTTTTGGTATCGTGATTCACATTCTCTACTCCCCTCTATTCATATTTATTCTAATGCCCCTAGTGATACCTTGCTTGTGCACTAGAGCTTGGTGGGAATGTCATAATTAAACTACTTTGAGAACTTCATTCTCTAGTCAGGCCTCCCACCTTCTTCTCTAAAATCCTGATCAATTGTTTAGACCCTGTATTCTTGGATCTCGGTTGAAACTCTCATATTCAAATGAAATAATGATGTAGTCATCCTTTGTTTATATCATCAAGCATGACCGACATGAGATTATGGACCAATCGCTGGATATTTCATGAATGTGATGCAAATGCAGCAAACCAAAACAAATAACAGAACTCATGCATGAAACCAACATAAAAAATAAAAGTATGAAATTATGTTTATGAGCTCACACAAAATATAAATCCAATATATTGGACCCTTCCATAGATGGGATGACCACATCAATGGATTATTCCATCTTCGCTACTCTCTAGCTTGTAGCATTCAGGATCTGCTATTGCATATTGATCTCCCACTCCTCCTCGATGCAAATGGGATGCAGTTCATCCACCTCTATCAAAGCCTGGTCCTCATCGTCTCGAATAATATCCATCTCTTTAGAGGCTTGCCTAATAAGTTGTTAAGACTCTTCCAACTGGGCCTTGAGTTACAATATGTGGCTTGATTGTTCATCCAGGAATCTTGAATACTCATTTTCCTGTACCATTAACCATTGGATTTCATGCCCTGCATCTTCGAGTATCTTGATTATCACAAACATCTTCCATATCCATCCCACACTGAGGAATCGATCATGTACCTATATTTTCTAAACCATGAAGTCTTGGATGAGAATATATGGATGATGGAAATCTACTATTCCTCCACATAGTTTGTGCAGGTAGGAATAAAGCCTCCCCATCTGGTCTATCCATTGTTCTTGTGGGGACTCTCCAATGAATCCTTTAATTAGATTCCATGAACAACTATGAACGAAGTTACTATCCTATTCATCAGAAGTCGTCCTTGGTCCTCGAGGTTAGTGGGTTCATATATGGGGAAAAATTCCAAGAACTCATCAGCAGGATAGATATCTGTTGTCTGGTAATGTTGGTCAGGCCTTAGGTGGTCAAATTGATCCTTGTTATCACATTCCACCTCAATGATTTTACGTTTTCCCCTACTGGTGGTCCCACCTATAATCATGATCACTTTGGCTTGGTCAGTATGGGCATCCACTTCAACCACCATCAACATTCCCCTAGAAAAGGAATTACCGGGGTCTCCAGCTACCGTCGCCAATGCCGTCCACACCATTTAAAGAACTATACCTATGAAATTACATAAATGTCTATTGGCATGATTTAATGGACAACATATAGAAATTTTGTGAAGATGACTTAAATAGACCAAATAGTCAGTATCACCTATGAGCTATTTTTGCTGGGAATCTAAGGCGTGACCCTCCATATATGGTTGGATAAATATGAATACTTCAGGAGATCCACCCTTGGTGTCATGGACCTATTAGATGCAGTAATCTCCATCGTCATAGGTTTAGATCCAAAATATATATATACTATTGTGCGGGAGTAGTTTTTTCATATGAGGCCCTCTTGCATTGGTCAAATGTTATTTGAGAAGGACTAATCGACCAAAATGAGGATCATAGGAAAACAGTTTTGGGTATACCTCAATAGCCCCAACAAACTCTTCTGGCTTTGAGTTTGCGACCTCACCTTTCTCCAATGGGGTCCATATACCAGCCTCTTTTCCCTATGTGGACTCTTCCGATTCTTCTTGTAGGTTGAAGGGATCCCTAAATTCAGTGGCATATAACTATGGAAGTATTTTTTGATTGAGTAGCACTATGACCTGATCCTTAATTGGATGTGGAGTATCACATGAGTGTATGAATTCCTCTAGATCAGTGATGTACTACCCCCTTTCCACCTAAGATGCTAAAAATACAGACCTGACATGACCAATTCTCAATTGATCCATCCCAAGATGGTTTAGATGGTTCTACATCTGGGAAGGATTGGATAATTGTTTGTTAACATCCTAGATATCCCAAAACTCTGAGAAAACAACATCCTCCAGTATATATATATATATATACATGGTGTAGTCACTTCCCCGGATCCTGATTGGTTATCATATGGAACCCCCTGGGTGGACACCCTTCTCATTGAATTTTATCCTATAGGACTATCAGGTCTACTACCACCGCATACCTATGGATCGGTACATGACTCACCACTACTGAAACACCTACACCATGGGATGTTATTTCCTCCTTCTGGACCTAACCTCGAGGTTGAAGAGGTACACCGTCACTGGGACAGACGGTCTGCCACTTCAACATCTCCCCCAGGTAGGCTATCTCCCAACTATTTTCATATTATTTCACTATCACATAGATAGTTTTGGGAGGATGTAACTCATTATGTATATCCCCATATTCCTATGTGAACATTAGACACATATGTATCCTCACACATTGATGGTCCCCATGTTTTACTCCCAGGAAGAACTGTAGGGCTAGTCTCTGCATGCACCAGAACTACCATGAGAAGTGTTGCGGGGTGCACAACTCGCAGATAGGCACACGGTCAACCCATTCAACTAGGACTTTTTCCCAAATTCCCATGATATATGACTGATGGTTTGACATTCAATATCCTTCATTAGTGAATACCCCTGTTAGAAATGTGAATATATGGAATTTGAACTCATCCGCCTTCTAGATTTTGTTCAGAAATAGCGGCGGGGACATGTTGGTCTGAGCCATGATGGAAATTGGGTTCAGGTATTTATAGTAACTCATATGCATCGCTATCGACCCAAAGAGAAGATAGAGCATCCCACACACCCTGTGTGGATTCATCACCTCACAGATATTCCAAAATACATTGTACATCATAGCCTACACCAAGATCCCCAGATTGATTCATTCCCACATTTTTAGCATGGAAGTCATAATAATCATTCTTGGCCATACTCCAATGATCATATCCCCTACAAGCAGCATCATGCAACAAATAAGCACCTAGATGAACACTACCAAACTAACCATAGGTTTCAGCTTAGTGTTGAAACTGAACCCCCATATCATCCCCTAGATGTCCTCCATGAGTGACAAGTATGAGATTTATTTGTTGTGCTGGACCCCCTTAGGGCATGTGGGTGGCTTCACATGAAATTCCCATCTAAAGAGTAATTTAGAAACCACATAAACCAAAACATGAAGTGGACATCCCTCACTGACTACATGTCTTCTCCTGTCACCAGGTCTATAAATTACTTTTCCAGTGGCATCATCTGCACCAGGTCCTCCCAAGTATTCATGGTGGGGAGGAACTCATCATAAATCATCCCTAATATAATAATTCTTGAGATATTGGGAATTTACAAGAGGTTGATACCAACCTCCCCATGATGAAGATGGAAAGTGTTGGTCCTTGACGACCACTTGCTCTAAAAATCTAGAATCAGGTGCTTATACTAGTTGATATATAATTGGGATTCCCATTCCTTCTCATACCGGCCCACTTACCTTATATCTACCCCAAACACATCACATGAGGCACAGACCCAATAATCCCAAGCCAAGTCATCTGTGAAATTACCGACCTGGCATAAATCCCACTCATCAGTCCACCCCTTCTTTAGGATCTCCAAAGCCTCCATTAAAATGGTCTGTTACTATGGGGGAGATACCTCTGGCAGAAATTCCTTCACATTAACGTTGTCAACATTATTATACAAGGAGTCTGCATTGAAGGGTGTATGATCCAACCAAGTATGATAGTTGGACGCCCTGAACCACTAGCGCATGTACAACGTACTCTTAAACCAATAGGCTATCTTGTATTTTATTTGAGAATGTGAACATCTACCCTCAAAAAAATTTGTATAGTGGTAGTAGTTCTCACATAAGATAGTTTTATAGCCTTCGAACCCCAAATCCACTAGGAATTCATGGTTTGAATGTATACACACACATTCCCTAATGCCTAGACTGTTCTCCATATCTTTTCCACAAGAAGAATCCACAAGGACCCCTCTAACAGTTTTAGGATGATCCATTCTATCCCAAAAATTTTAGAAATTTTTCCTTGGATCACAATAGTCGATCAAAAAGCTTGCTCACAGTGCTAGATCACAAAACTGACTCACAGAGAAAGATCATAAAGAAAAGTTACATATCCCTGCAACAGAACTCGTAGGAACAAGCTGTGAAGCATATAATCACAGAGTCTGAAGACTTGCTATGAATCATAGAGAAAAAGTGGGCCTGATTCGCAAAGAGTGAAAGCATAGCGTAAAATTCTTTGTCAATCGATATCCCATGCATAGAAACACATAGATAATTGGTGACAGAAGAGGGGTTATCATCCCTTATATATAGGCAATGCTGTTCAAGCATCACATTTTGCTTTTCCATGGTGAGATTCTCGGCATTCTCAACTTGTGCTTCACTAATCCATATTACGACCCTGCTTCATGATACTTTCTTGCAATTATCATTAAAATTTTGGTAATCTACCCTCATAATTTGACCCTCATTTTCTCCTCATCTCCATGTCTGGGGGTTATTTGATGGCGAAAATATGTGTGTATATGAAAAATATGCAAAGATCACACCAATTGAAAAAGGCGATGCTTCACAAAACACCTTTGTGAAGCCCTTTAGTACGGCGGTCATCACTAATCCCCTCATAATTACAACCGATGTAAATATATAGCCCCATCTATGATTTCAATATAATAAAGAGGTGGAAGACTCTGTGGTTTTGACAAAATTTATAGAAGGCTTCACACCATGGATAGAACATGATATCCTATAAGATTCCATAGAAATTGACAGAAGCCACTACAAGTGATGTATAGGGAAGGAAGGAGGCCTCTACTCTGTAGAGGGGATGGTGGTAGACTACGTAGTTATGAAAAACATGACTCAATCTGCCACTGATGGAAAAAGCATAGTTTTTTTCGCAACTCTTTGTCAGAGCTTCACGCTACCTTTCACCTATAAATACCAGGCTTATTCCAGACATAAAAGATGGATACCTAGATCATTCACCTTCTCAGCTCTCAAATTGTGAAGCACCATATACTCTATGAAGCATTTAGCTAAATGAGCTCTTCGAGGTATTTTCACGGTGTTAAATACCATTCCCTTAGCTCAAATACAACCCCTATCCAAGCAGGGATTCCCTTTATGAAGACCACGGGCCATCGCCAAGAAAGAAGATACCTAAGGGAACTTAGGGATTTTTAAATCAATCATGCTTCTCTAAGTAACATCCATGTACATGTGGGCCCCATTCCAAGGCAAGATCATTGTACTTTGCGAAGTACATCACCTATCAGTGTTGCCCTTTACCTGGAACCCATGCTCTGAAAAGTCCTACTCTGAAAAAGAACTTTCACTTCATGAAGTACCCTTTATACACATATATACAACATGCCAAGGCTAGGACACTCAAATTCATTAAGCATACTATTTCGTGGAGTCTGTCCACATTATGGAGAATCATTTCTTTGCAAGGTCACTCCATGTGAAAGCTTTTTCTTCAAAAACCCTTATTCCATAAAACCCTCTTGGTTTTTACGAAGTGATTTCATGGTCCCTTGGGTGGTGATTCATATTTCATTGCATTCCCACATGTTTTTTCACATAGTCACTATAATGTCTATTGCTTCATAATATATCCATGATATCCTAATCCCCACATTGGATTACTGCACAACCACTTCTTTGTAAGTCATTGTATGTGCCTTCCCTTCACCAAAGGTTAAAGAGTATAGATTATGTATGTCCTATGATTGAGGAGTGGATTCTCACCAAACAAGAAGTAGGATTTTAATCTACTAAGAACTGTAATCCTCAACAGATGACGTTAAACTGTGGCCACACCCCCTAAAATATACATGGGGTTCCCCACCTAAGACGTTTTCCATGCACACTAGTCTCCATGAGAGTGAGATCTTCCACACAAGGAATGAGATCCTACTTTAATGGAACCAAATTTATCCACAGATAAGGGAAAAAATATTGTTGTAAGCCACTAGCATTTTTTCAGATAGGCATCGACCTTGCTCCTCCTCTCTTATCCCCTAAGAAAGGTTTAGTGGAGAGAAGGGACCAAGGACGTTCATTACCCCATCCCTCTCCCTTTGGACTTTATCGTCATCAAGCCGCCATCCTGGAGTAAGTTCCAATCTCTATATTCTTTGTCCAATAACCAAGTGTAATCCCTTATTTCATATTTGGGCCCCGAACCACCCGTAATCCCACTCTATTCATCACAAAATCACCTTCTACGACATGATTGATAGGTTTTGCTACCTCTTGTTTTTCACCCCGTTCATGAGTCACATGGTCATAGAGTAAGCACCAACCATGGAATTATCATTGGACACCTAACTTTGTAATCTCTATTCCCCATAACCTATCTACATAAACATTGATTCCCATCTATAGGCATACTTATAAAGCCTCCCTGTGGTTCAAGCCTATTATTCATCGGACCCGACCAATTTATGTCATTTCACCCTCAGCCCGCATGAAGTTAAACTGTATTCCCCTTGTGTCCTACATAATGCTGAAATATATAAATTCAAGATTTGTCGGTTTTGATACCTTTGTCCTAGACATGGTATGTAGGAATCCTCCTTAATGTTCAACCCTAATCACGGGTAAACCCATTCAAAAAACGTGGGTTTTGATCCAAGTCTCCTAGGAAGGGTATGTAGGAAGCCTCCCTAAGGTTCAACCCCACACACTAGTAAACATCGACACCACCTTTGTAGGGACCAACATATTTGGTCCATTGCTTAGTGGCTTCTGACCAATTTTTGGGCTACTAACCATGTGTAATCCCCAATATGTTTTTGGGTCACTATCCATTATCTACACCCTGATTCCATTCCACCTCCTGAAGTATGTGGATATTGATTCCCTGCCACAGGGATACGTAGGAATCCTCCTTGAGGTTCTATCCCATCACTCATGTCTATCCTGGTATTTCACATGAGCCTTTGTGTTTCATGAATTACATGACCCAACCCAGTGGTTTTATTTCTTCTGGGTCCTATCCTTGCATTCATTCTCATGGGAAGCCTCCTCATGCGTCTCATCACCCCCAAACTATGTGGGCATTTATTCCCTAACATGGGGATACATAGGAGGCATCAATGGGGAAAAATTAATATATCGTCATCAGATTAATGTCAGTTCCATCCCCACTCACCCTATCCTTCAACACTCCATCCATATCCATCATGATTTTTACCTAAGCCATCATATCTCAGTGAAATCATACCATCCATTTGTCCAGCTAACAATGCGTAAGATCCACACCATCCATAACCATCCCACCAAGAGTGTCCCTTTATGATGGGCCACTATACATGCATAATCCCAAACAAGCCTCCATGTTCTTGTCCTTTATGTAGACCCCAATTTCATGTCTCTCCCTTAGAACAACGTGGTTTTTGATCCCTATATGTTAGGATAGGGTACGTTGGAAACCTCCCTAAGGATCAATCCCAACCAACTATAAACCCTAGAGTCCCCTTTATAGGGACCCAATGATCCTCAAATCCTTCATCATTGGAAATTTTGATCCACTCATCCAATAAAGCCCTTAGGTGCTCCCTCATGGGGATGTAACCATATAAACAACTCATATCAGTGTTCTGATCAGTCCGATCCATCTTTACTATACGTTAAAATCAGAGTATACCCTATGCTAACATGAGAAGAGGAGGAAAACCATAGGGACATGCCTATGGAATATAATTCCCCACAATCAATGTGGGATACCTCAGGATTTCGTGACATTCATAATTCTTATCATAATTGGAATAAACCCAGACACATCAGTGTTTCATCATCCAGACACGCTTGTGATGTCCAACGTGACTAATCCTCCAATCGAAGGTTGCTTCCCTATCTTGACCCCTTAGAATGTCTTTAAAGAAGAAGTGTAATTAACCAGAATTCATGATGATTGTAAAGACCCATCAAATTCAAGGGAAATTTTTTCATAAATTTTCTTTGGAATTTTACAAGAACGCGGTTTCTGACGACACCTAATTCCGAGGCACGGAGTGCCCGGAATCAATTTCCAAAGTTTGGCTCGGGTACGTTCAGTGAACAAACGAGCAGAAATTTCTAACATTTGAACCGGTGCCCGAAATCGAATTCCGAGGGCACCGATGAACTCGCAGCGCCGATATTCGCTTAAGGAGATCTTTTTCGAGGTTGCGTTTATTGCGGGTTGAGAGTTAGTTTTTGGGTTTTTAAAATAAAGTCAAATAAAATGTGGAAACATATTTTATTTCTTTTTTTGTTAGTTATAAACTCCCAAAGGGAGTTAGGGGTGGGACCCACATCCACTTAACCTCCCTTGGGAGGATTAAGTGTGGTGGGGCCCACACGAACCCCAACTCCTCATATTCTCTCAAAACTCCCCTATAACCCCTTTAATTAATGTTTGACAACTTGGTTTAATTAATTAAGGTGGGTTGATTTGAATTTCAAACCATTGAAATTCAAGTTGATGTTTGTGTAAATAAAATAAGCCTTAGCTTAATTTATTTTGTTGAACCATCTTGAGAGGATTTGGGAGCTCCTTCTTCTTCTTCAAACTTTGACGAAGAACGCGAAGAACCTTCAAGCTCCGACGGAGAACGTTGCTCCGCTCTTCTTCGTAGCCGGTTGTTTCCGAAGATCGATGACGCCTTCCGTGTCAACGAAAGGGAACGCCGCTTCCTCCTCGGACTTCCTTTGTCGGCTTACGAAGATTCACCGACGACGTACCTCTTCGGACGTACCTCTTCGTCAATAGAATTGACGAACGTTTACCGCGACACCCGACCTCCGCGACGTTGTCTTCCGAGGGTCTTTGACAATCATCGATCTTGAAACCGAGTTAGGGGTTTGTTGTTGATTATTTATTTATCTCGTTCTTGGTTCTAGGATGATAATCTCGTGGATAAATATTTAAGGGTTATTATCTAACGAGAGGGGGGTCGGACCGCACAAACACGGCTGAAGTCCCCCTCCTTTGTTCTTAAATATTTTTATATTCTTATGGATGAACGAGAAGGCATGGTGCCATCGCACCACGCAGGAATCGCACGACTATAGTAGCGTGGCGCCGTCGCGCCGCGCCGTGGAAGTTTATCAAGAATGCGACGCCGTCGCGCCACGTAGAAGGGAACCAATGATGCCATGACCGGAGCAGGGCCGCGGCGGAGGGACGCGATGCCATCGCACAGCGCCGAATGACGAAGGCCGCGGCCGGTTCCGGGCCATGGCGGAACGAGAGGACCAGCGGCTAGCCGGGCCGCCGGTGTCGGATGCCGGAAGGGGGGACCGGCCTTGCCGGTCCCGTTGAGGAAGAACCTGCTGGCCATGTTGGGCCGGCCGGAAGGGAGAAGTGCTGGGGGAATTAATTCCCCCGGCTGGCCACAAACCGGCCCCCCATAAAGGGGGGGGGGGGGGTTTCACCAAGGGGGGGGGGGGGGCAGCGCCCCCACGTTTTCCTCAAGGCAGGCCCCCACGAGGGGGGCCGGTTTCCTCCAAAGGCGCGGCTTCAGCCGCGCCGCCGCGCCGCCGACCGTGCCGGGTCAGACCCGGTTCGGGCCGACCCAGGCGGGGTCGGGCCGGGTCGGCCCGGACCCGGACCCCCCGTTTTCGAAATGACTTCGGTCTTTTGGCCATAACATGAGCCATGAAACTCCAATTGACGAACCGTCAGCGGCGATGCGATCCTTGGATCGAGTCGGTCGATTCGGTATATCGCACTCAATGTTTCGGAATACTTTGCATTCGGTCGAGTTGGTTCGTTCACGAAACCAACCGGGCCTTCGGAGTGGAAACACTCATATCTTGAGCTACGGACGTCCGATTGACGTGCTGTCAGCTTTGTTGTGTTCCTCTTAGTGAGACAGAGATTTTGGCATACTCCGCCCGAGGTTTGGACGCAGGTGGAGTACGGTCGGGTTGGTTTTGCCTTAAAAACCAACCGGGCCCTTGGGACGAAAAAGCCAATAACTCACAGACTGGGCGTCTGATTGACGCGCCGTCTATCTCGTTGCTTTCCTCTTAATGAGACGGAACTTTTGGCATCCTCCGCCCGAGTTTTGGATGCAGATGGATAGTGGCTGGGTTGGATCGCACCGAAATCCAACCGGGCCCCTAGATCGGAAAAGCTGATATCGTTTAGACCAGACGTTCGTTTGACGAACCGTCAGTGGCATTGGTGATAACGTTGAGAAACGGTCCCTATGAGTATACCCTATGAGTGTTCGGGGTATAGTTGAGTTACGGCCGGATTGGTTCGCACTCGAATCCAACCGGGCCCCTGGGATGAAATGGCCAGTAACTCACAGACCGGGCGTCCGATTGACGCGCCGTCTATTGCGTTGAGACCCCTACGATGAGGTGGTCCTTTGAGATGCTTCCTTGCGAGACTTGTGATACTTGTATTATCGACCAGTAGCTCGTGGAGCGGACACTCCCGGAGACGAGCGTGCGAAGTACGGAGACCGTGTAGCAGACTGAGACCCAACGACTGCTGATCGAACGACTCGGTGTGTTACAGAGGTGCGATTGGTTGTAGCGGCACATGGGAGCGCATGGTTGTAGCGGCAGACCCACGACAGAGGTGCGCTTGGTTGTAGCGGCACATGGGAGCGCTTGGTTGTAGCGGCAGACCCATGACAGAGGTGCGCTTGGTTGTAGCGGCACATGGGAGCGCTTGGTTGTAGCGGCAGACCCATGACAGAGGTTCGCTTTTTTGTAGTGGCACATGTGAGCGCTTGGTTGTTGCGGCAAACCCACAACAGAGGTGTTCTTGGTTGTAGTGGCACATGGGAGCCCTTGGTTGTAGCGGAAGACCCACGACAGAGGTGCACCTGGTTGTAGCGGCACATGGAAGCGCTTGGTTGTAGCAGCTGGCACGCGGTACTCGATAGGTGGAGTACTAAAATAGTCTTCGGTTAGTGAGCAGTACCTCGGAGCCGTGACAGGACCACTGTACACTCCAGAGACGGAGCTCTTCACCAGTTATGGTTTTGATAATGAAAATCCTGGTTTGAGCTGAGACTTTTGACCTTTGTGTTTACCTCATGATTGAGATGGGTCACTTGATAACTTAGGTATATATATGGGCATATACCTGAGTAATGGTTATCCGTTGATTTCACAATCCTTGTGTTTCCTCATGATTGATATGGACTACTTGATAACTTAGGTATATGTATGGGCATATATCTAAGTAGAGTTTATCTGTTGAGATCTTCTTGTGGTTATCCTTGTTGGTTTTAGCGAGACCTTGAGGGTCTCGGGGTCCCTACTGAGTAGCTTATACTCACCCCTGCACGGGCTATGCCCGCACTACGTTGTGTTGGTTGCAGACGACAGATAGCATTGATCGTGGTTGAGGCTTGCAGAGCAGGACGATACCTGGAGGTGGACCACTTGGCGGTACATACTCGGAGCGGACGGTGGGACCCGTGGAGCAGTGGAGCTATCTGTACCCACCCTTTAGGTGGGATTTCCAGTGGACAGCTCGGTGTAGCGGCTTTTACTTTACAGTTGTTGTTTTCCCTTTCAAGTTGTACTACTTTCAGTTTAGGTTTGTATACTGGACCATTTACTTTTCCGCACTTGCAGTTGAACTCTGTTTTTACTTAGTGTTTACCTTTCCGCTTTCTTACTATGTGGTGCTTGTTTACTTTACAAAGGCAATGCCATCCCTTTTTACCGGGATTTACGCCTTGGTGCTAGTCACCAGCCCCTGGCCTATGGAAGGCGGGCTTGGGGTAGTCACGGCACGGGCCCCGAGGACGGTTCGTGAAAAATTGGTATCAAAGGAGTTCGGTTCTACCGCGAACTCTGATCTTTTCTATATGAAGCAATAATGTTTAGCATATTTAGTGTGGTTATCAGTTCAGGGAGTCCAGTGTTGGTGCGATGGCCGACGTATTTGTACACCAGGACCCTGACTACTGTTTTCCGACTTAATGCACGAAAACATTGATTGCGTGTGTGTTTCAATGTTTTATTTGTGATTACTTTATATCAGCTCACCAGGTATTCTGTTCTGACAGTGGCACACCTGTTTCCTTTTCAGGATGGCCCCACGACGGAAGCCAGCTAGGGTTCCGAGAGTCGAGTGTGACGACTGCCCACCGAGCGACGAGGCCTCGGTGCAGGGCCCTTTGTCCGCAGTGGAACTGGCGGTAGCTCTACCCGCTGAGCCACCGATGCTTCCAGTACCAGCCGCTGACGATGCACGTCGCCTCAGCGCACTGCATGAGTTTCAGCGCCAGCGACCACCTAGGTTTCGCGGGGAGACGGATCCCCAGGCAGCCGAGGACTAGATGGAGGTTGTGGTACATGTGTTTAGGCTAGTGAGGACACCAGCAGACCTCATGGTGATCCTCGCTGCGAGCCTACTACACGCAGTAGTAGGACGATGGTGGAGCTTGATGCTCCAGGTACACAATGAGGCATCTCTTCTTTGGACGGACGTTGAGAGCCTCTTTCGCTCGGAGTTCGTCCCATCCACCCTTCGTGCGGTGCATATCCCAGAGCTTCTCCAGCTGCGGCAGGGCAGCATGACGGTCGCTCAGTACACGGTGAGATTTACTGATCTCTCGCGCTACTCGACTGACATGGTACGGGACCCATTCTTCCGGGCCCAGACCTTTGAGCAGGGTTTGAGACATGAGATCAGGGCTTCGATGATCTCCCTCAACATTCCGACTCAGGCAGGGGTGTTGGAGAGATCCCTCTTAGTGGAGAGTTTCCTTTCTGAGCAGTCTCCAGCAGCAGGACCCACCACTTACCGGCATGCGGCAGAGTCTTCTGCAGCGGGCAGTAGACGGATGATGTAGGGGTCCAAGAGGACTGGACCTACAGGTGATCGACAGCATGACTCTGGATCGTTTGTGCGAGGCACTCGGGGTGGGCAACGACTTTCCATGAGAGGGTAGTGTTACTCCTGCGGCGGGATTGGTCACATGGCTCGTGACTATCCGACCCGCCACACGGATGACCAACAGATGGACGAAGGGCCCCCCAGGCAGAGGCAGAGGTTCGATTAGGGCGGGCCGCAAGGAGCAGGCGACCATGGCAGGGGAGCTGGCCGTGCAGCTGGAGGTGGACGACGCTTTGGAGTGTTGCCACCACCACCACCAGGAGGTCCACCCTGACTACAGGGGACAGGAGGAAATGGGGGAGCTCAGCTACAGGCAGTTGAGGCCTATGATCATGGAGCTCCGGGAGCAGTTGGACAGGAGCGGGACTAGCTCCAGACCTGGAGACTATTGTTGATGTATGTTTGTAGATGTCTTGTGTCTTAGTACTTGAGCTCCAGTAATAAAAGAAACCTTTTCTTGTGGCATTTACTTCCCTGTCCTCTCTTGAGTTGTTACTAAGAGGTTCTTGTTTAGACCGTTGACTTGACCCTCACTTGATAAGTACCTACTGGAGGAGACCCAGTTACCACACACTGATGCCGACATTGTGACTCAACCCTTGAAGGCGAGAGTAACGGTTGGATCTCTTGTAGTAGCATCGAGGACTTACGACATCATCCTTGGTATGGGTTAGTATCATCCATGTCGGGATTGACAGTATTAGTCAAAGAACGTGGTTCATCCAGGGGGTGAGACCGGATTTTTCCCTTATCGACAAGGAAGAAATCATTGCAGCTCTTGAGGGACCAGAGGTGGTCCGGGCCACGACAGAAGAGGTCCAGGTCATCCAGGAGCGGATGAGGACAGCTCATAGACGGCAGAATTCCTATGATGAAAGGAGGCGAAGACCACTAGAGTTCGAGTATGGCGACGACGTCTTCTTGCGTGTCTCGCCTCGACGTAGTTTGCGGATTTTTGGAGAGGTGGCTTACCGCCTAGCTCTACCACCTTTGTATCCCTAGTTTGTGTTGAAGCTTTACGGGGATGTAAAGCCCTGAGGTGGGAGTAATGTAAAGACCTGTAAAATTCAAGGGAAGTTTTTTCTTAAATTTACTTTGGAATTTTACAAGAACGCGGTTTCTGACGGCACCTGATTCCGAGGCCCGGAGTGCCCGGAATCAATTTCCGAAGTTTGGCTCGGGTACGTTCAGTGAACGAACGAGCGGGAATTTCTAACTTTTGAACCGGTGCCCGGAATTGAATTCCGAGGGTACCGATGAACTCGTAGCGCCGATATTCGCTTAAGGAGACCTTTTCCGAGGTTGCGTTTATTGCGGGAAGAGAGTTAGTTTTTGGGTTTTTAAAATAAAGTTAAATAAAATGTGGAAACATATTTTATTTCTTTTTTTGTTAGTTATAAACTCCCAAAGGGAGTTAGGGGTGGGACCCACATCCACTTAACCTCCCTTGGTAGTATTAAGTGTGGTGGGGCCCACACAAACCCCAACTCCTCATCTTCTCTAAAAACTCCCCTATAACCCCTTTAATTAATGATTGACAACTTGGTTTAATTAATTAAGGTGGGTTGATTTGAATTTCAAACGTTTGAAATTCAAGTTGATGTTTGTGTAAATAAAATAAGCCTTAGCTTATTTTATTTTGTTGAACCATCCTGAGAGGATTTGGGAGCTCCTTCTTCTTCTTCAAACTTTGACGAAGAATGCAAAGAACCTTCAAGCTCCGACGAAGAACGCCGCTACGCTCTTCATCGTAGCCGGTTGTTTCCGAAGATCGACGACGCCTTCCGTGTCAACGAAAGGGAACGCCGCTTCCTCCTTGGACTTCCTTCGTTGGCTTACGAGGATTCACCAACGACGTACCTCTTCGGACGTACCTCTTCGTCAATGGAATTGACGAACGTTTACCGCGACACCCGACCTCCGCGACGTTGTCTTCCGCGGGTCTTTGACGATCATCGATCTTGAAACTGAGGTAGGGGTTTGTTGTTGATTATTTATTTACTCTCGTTCTTGGTTCTAGCATGATAATCTCGTGGATAAATATTTAAGGGTTATTATCTAACGAGAGGGGGGTCGGACCACACAAACACGGCCGAATTCCCCCTCCTTTGTTCTTGAATATTTTTATATTCTTATGGATGAACGAGAAGGCGTGGTGCCGTCGCACCACGCAGGAATCGCACGGCTATAGTTGCGCGGCGCCGTCGCGCCGTGCCGCAGATGTTTATCAAGAACGCGACGCCGTCGCGCCGCGTCGAAGGGAACCAAAGACGCTGCGGCCCGAGTGGGGCCGCGGCGGAGGGACGCGATGCCGTCGCACCACGCCGAATGACGTAGGCCGCGGCCGGTTCTGGGCCACGGCGGAACGAGAGGACCGGCGGCTAGCCGGGCCGCCGGTGTCGGATGCCGGAAGGGGGGACCGGCCTTGCCGGTCCCGTTGAGGAAGAACCGGCTGGCCATGTCGGGCCGGCCGGAAGGGAGAAGTGCCAGGGGAATTAATTCCCCCGGCTGGCCACAAATCGGCCCCCCATAAAGGGGGGGACGCGGTTTCACCAAGGGGGGGCAGCGCCCCCCCATTTTCCTCAAGGCAGGCCCCCACGAGGGGGGCCAGTTTCCTCAAAAGGCGCGGCTTTAGCCGCGCCACTAGCAAGGAGGGGCGAGGGCCTTGACCCCCGCACGTGGCGCCCGAGCGGCGCCCAGGCCGTGCCGCCGCCGCGCTGCCGGCCGGGCCGGGTCGGTCTGGACCCGGACCCCCCGTTTTCGAAACGACTTCGGTCTTTTGGCCATAACATGAGCCACGGACCTCCGATTGACGAACCGTCTGCGGCGATGCGATCCTTGGATCGAGACGGTCAATTCGGTATATCTCACTCAATGTTTCGGAATACTTTGAGTTCGGCCGGGTTGGTTCGTTCACGAAACCAACCGGGGCTTCGGAGCGGAAACGCTCATATCTTGAGCTACGGACGTCCAATTGACGTGCCATTAGCTTTTTTGTGTTCCGCTTAGTGAGACAGAGCTTTTGGCATACTCCGCCCGATGATTGGACGCAGGTGGAGTACGGTCGGGTTGGTTTTGCCTTAAATTCCAACCGGGCCCCTGGGACGAAAAGGCCAATAACTCACAGACCGGGCGTCCAATTGACGCGCCGTATGTCTCGTTGCTTTCCTCTTGATGAGATGGAACTTTTGGCATCCTCCGCCCGAGTTTTGGATGCAGATGGATAGTGGCCGGGTTGGATCGCACCGAAATCCAACCGGGCCCCTAGAACGGAAAAGCTGATATCTTTCAGACCAGACGTCCGTTTGACGAACCGTCAGCGGCGTTGGTGATCACGTTGAGAAACAGTTCCTATGAGTATACCCTATGAGTGTTCTGGGTATAGTTGAGTTACGGCCGGATTGGTTCGCACTCGAAACCAACCGGGCCCCTGGGACGAAATGGCTAGTAACTCACAGACCGGGCGTCCGATTGACGCGCTGTCTGTTGCATTGAGACCCCTACGACGAGGTGGTCCTTTGAGATACTTCCTTGCGAGACTTGTGATATTTGGAGTATCAACCAGTAGCTCGTGGAGCGAACCCTACCGAAGACGAGCGTGCGAAGTACGGAGACCGTGTAGCTGACTGAGACCCGACGACTGCTGATCGAACGACTCGGTGTGTTACAGAGGTGCTCTTGGTTGTAGTGGCACATGGGAGTGCTTGGTTGTAGTGGAAGACCCACGACAGAGGTGCGCTTGGTTGTAGCGGCACATGGGAGTGCTTGGTTGTAGTGGCAGACCCACGACATAGGTGCGCTTGGTTGTAACGACACATTGGAGCGCATGGTTCTAGCGACAGACCCACGACAGAGGTGCGCTTGGTTTTAGCGGCACATGGGAGTGTTTGGTTGTAGCGGCAGACCCACGAGAGTGGTGCGATTGGTTGTAGCGGCACATGGGAGCACTTGGTTGTAGCGACAGACCCACGATAGAGGTGTGCTTGGTTGTAGCGGCACATGGGAGCGCTTGGTTGTAGCGGCAGACCCACGACAGAGGTGCGCCTGTTTGTAGCGGCACATGGAAGCGCTTGGTTGTAGCAGCTGGCCCGCTGTACTCGATAGGTGGAGTACTACAACAGTCTGAGGATAGTGAGCAGTACCTCGGAGTCGTGACAGGACCACTGTACACTCCAGAGACGGAGCTCTTCAGCAGTTATGGTTTCGATAATGAAAATCCTGGTTTGAGCTGAGACTTTGGACCTTTGTGTTTACCTCATGATTGATATGGGTCACTTGATAACTTAGGTATATGTATGGGCATATACCTGAGTAATTGTTATCCGTTGATTTCACAATCCTTGTGTTTCCTCATGATTGAGATGGAATACTTGATAACTTAGGTATATGTATGGGCATATATCTAAGTAGAGGTTATCTGTTGAGATCTTCTTGTGGTTATCCTTGTTGGTTTTAGTGAGACCTTGAGGGTCTCGGGGTCCCTACTGAGTATCTTATACTCACCCATGCACGGGCTATGCCCGCACTACGTTGTGTTGGTTGCAGACGACGGACAACGTTGATCGTGGTTGAGGCTTGCAGTGCAGGACGGTACCTGGAGGTGGACCACTGGGCGGGACGTACTCGGAGCGGACAGTGGGACCCGTGGAGCATTGGAGCTATCTGTACCCACCCTTCAGGTGGGATTTCTAGTGGACAGCTTGGTGTAGCGGCTTTTACTTTACAGTTGCTGTTTTCCCTTTCGAGTTGTACTTTACTTTCAGTTTGGGTTTGTATACTGGCCCATTTACTTTTCTGCACTTTCAGTTGAACTCTGTTTTTACTTTGTGTTTACCTTTTCGCTTTCTTACTCTGTGGTGCTTGTTTACTTTACAAAGGCAATGACTTCCCTTTTTACCGGGATTTACGCCTTGGTGCTAGTCGCCAGCCCCTGGCCTATGGAAGGCGGGCTTGGGGTAGTCACGGCACGGGCCCTGAGGACGGGTCATGACAATGATAAGGAACCATGGATGAGTTTCATGAACAATTTATTAATCATTAGGTGAGACCTGGAAAATGTAACACCATTTGAGGAGGAATCCACATAAAGAGAGACCGACATCCCATCATCCCATTTCGATCAAGGAGAAAATGTCACTGAATAACTGATGGATTCCACCCACATTTGGAATGCAGGAATTTGGGGAAATAGCCATTGCGTCCCCATGGATAGATGTGCGCCTTATTGAAAGTGTTAGAAACAAATATATCTTGGTTAGTCTATATCATCTATAGTGGGTCTAAAAATTTCTTTATTGGATAAGTTGTTATATTTTTATATTCCATTTCAAATATGAATGAATTTTTATAGAAATGGTGTTACTGGATAAACTATGGTGGATGATATTTTATTTTAAAATTTTACCTATGAGAAATAGTGATCAATATATGAATTTGTCTTATAGACATGGAGTTCGTGGTAAAAGTAATTTTAATGGAAATATATTAAACATTTAACCTTGTATATGTAATGTTCTTATCCTGAGAGGAGGTATAATTATATAATCCACAGGTGGGTCACATGGTATAGTGAAACTGTTAAATCACTTTTTACTTTAAAATATTAATAACTTTGGTTTTATATCATGGAACATCATAATTTTCATTAAAATAATTCTTGGAAAAAACTGGGCGTCCCATAACAGGAAAGGTTGAATCCATGATGGAACTCATGTGAGTGTATCTCATTTCTACATTACAAAAAAATAAACTACTCTTATATGGGTGATTGAAATTGGAAACAAAATTGTTACACACCATATAGTAATTCATGTTAGATTTGGGTTTCTAGAGTTGAAGAGGAAATGGGTAGGTGATCATCGAGTCAACAATTTTGATGGTAATTTTTATTAATGAATTGTTATGTCATTGCATTTAGTTTTAAATCACTTATTTGATGTGATATTTCCCCTATTAATTTTTTATTAGATACAATTCCTTGGTAATTTAAAAACTAGGAGATAAGTCCATTTTTTTTATTTGGTTATACTTATACTATATTAAATTTGTAGAAAATATTTCAACTATTATAATGGAATTTAGTAGTTGATATCGACATGAAGATAAATCAATGGTTTCATTTCCTGTAGATGAAGATGGATGATATTTAAAATATTAATGTATATTTTGAAATTCAAAATTCCATGGATATATTGTAGAAGCTATATAGATGTGAAGACAAAATGTCAATGTATATAAATTGAATACATGGAAGAAAGAATGTAGAGTAAATCAGGGGTGAAATTTGAAGAATATTTCAAGTTAAAAAGTTATGTATTATAGGATTGTATTATTTTGATGATTAATAATTGAATTAAAGAGTTATATTAAATATTATTGAAGATATATAAGTGATTTACAAAACAGAATGGTGTACATCCATTTTTTAAGTGTTTTGATTATGGTTTATTTGTATATGGTTTAAGCCCATGATTTTACATTAACTTATATAACCCTATTGAGAATAATGGAGTATATGATTGGAAGAGGTTGTGTACTTTATAAGTGTATTGATCTTATCCTATTGATATTAATTATAAAATAGTGGAGAAGTGATCAATTATCATATCAACACAATATAAATATTTTTTCATTGGATGTAGTTCAATGTAGGTGAAGTAATTAAAAAATGTTCATTTATGTTGTTATTTAATTCTATGCACATGATATCATCATCTCTAGGATCCTAGTGATATAATAACAATATCTTGGAAAACATGAATACAATACCAATTAATATTATGAAAATAAGACATTTATAAAAATAATAATACATCCCAATATATCTTAGGGTGTTTAGTGGGGCCTTAGTGTACCAAAAGTTATTTTAGAGCTAATGTTAATTTATCAAAAAATAATTCGGTAGAATTAAAATCCATGGAGAATACAAAAAATGAAAATTGGGTTCAATATTTTAGAATTTCAATTATCTGGTATAGAAGAATATAATGATATCACCTTTATAATCACTTGGTGTTGTTGTTTATTCGATTTTCATTAGTGAAATTAAAAGATCTAATTCTGCAAGAATAATAACGATATATTTAGATATGATAATATTTAGTGATGGTCCTATTCCATAGAATTAATTTTCAGGATATATATATATATATATATAATGATATATACCTAGATGTGATGGATTATCAAACAACCAAATTAATTTGGGAAATCTTGTCAATGTTTATAATGGTGATTGTAAAGTGAAATAAGAAAATATTGTGGTTCTTCAGAATATATTGGATGACATGAAGATGACATCGTGTTAAAATTTTGATAGTTTATTCAAAAAAATCATTGAATTATTATAATATTTTCATATAATATTTTATGAGATGAATGATTCTTATTTTTTAAAGAAGACCATATAGCTATTACTATGAAAATATAGTCAAAATGTTTCAACACATACAAAAGTAAAAACTGGGGAATTATCTCTTGATGAATTTCCTAGAATATTGGTCTCATATGAAATGCATGTGAATATAGAATGTTCATTACTTAATTTATATAGGTATAATTAATTAATCATTTCATTCCATAAAGACATTCTTGTAATGAAAAATAAAGATGTTTTCTATGATTATTTTTTATCACTTGGG
The DNA here is from genome assembly GCA_963277665.1 of Viscum album. NCBI lineage: Eukaryota > Viridiplantae > Streptophyta > Magnoliopsida > Santalales > Viscaceae > Viscum > Viscum album. The sequence goes on from OY728150.1 coordinate 134,856,096, forward strand.
GTAGGGATGTTTAGGTGAGTTAAAATATGATTTTAAGGGAACATACCAGTAGCATTATTTAATTGTGGAATTATTCATCACATAGAATCATTATAGTAATAAAGGAATTGTGGTGAGGTTAGATATTTTTAATACTCACGAAAAAATTCATGACTTTTACCACTACAAAGAACTTTAGTTCTTGAAGTGATTGAGAAAAAAAATAGAATTTTTTTTTGGTAAGAAAAGAGATATAATATGATAAGGAAGATTAGTTATAATGAATTTAAAATCAGTTAATATCATTTATAAAGTACAATATTATGGAAATATCAATGAAATATAATGATTTTGTGTAATAATTTTACCACCCAAAGGGATTTGTTAATCTGAAGAGATATTTGGAAGGGACTATTGATTTATTTGGTCTACAGATTAATATGAATCGTAATATGGGAGTATTATTAAAATAAATTTAATGATTTTGTGAAACTTTTGAAGAGGAAATTGATCTCGTAGAGTAATTTGGGAAGGAATTGGAACACGGTTAGGTAACACTTGATGGAAAAGTGAACTATTAGTAAAATATTATATAATAAACTAATATCCTTAGAATTCTTATTATTTAAATTAGGGAAAATATAAAGATATTAGAAAATATAAAGAATAATTTTTATCATTAATAAGAATTGTGCATGATAAATAAACATAAAAATATCAAAGAATAAGTTTCAATTTATGTTGTTTTCAGATGAAGTATTGAAAGAAAAGGTTTAATGTGTATATAATAATGTTATGAAGTACTAAATTATAAAAGATGAAACTATATTCGTAAAAGTATACTTGGATTTGATGTTAGTATATCAAAATCTAAAAATTAAATTTTCAATAAAATGTTCCCAAATAAAAGAATAACCTTCTCAATAATTGAATTATTTCTAAGAATTTGGGAGTTATTAAAAATTGTGTGATACATCGCGTTATAGAAGAAACATGATATTTTTTATAATTATTTGCCGATTAAATGATAAATTAAGAATCAATATTTCTTATTGTGATAAAGTGAAGCGTTGCATAATGTAAGAAAATATGACTTCCAAAAAAGGAAAATAGAAACATGTCCATCTTATTAATGTAGAAATTCATTACAGTGATATTTTTTCAACTATTATGACTTTGAAAATAATGATATAAATTATAGGAAAATAGGTATATATTTTTTCTAATGAAATATTTATAGAAGTGGATTAATAATAATCAAAATAAATGCACCAAATAAATATATTTATCAACTAGAGGAAGAAAAACTGTGACATGTTTTCTTATTTTGTTAATAATCTGAAGACGTCGACATGTTTCGAAACTCATCCTTGATTTTCATGAAAAAATAAGAAGCATATTATTAATGACAAATCTATTCATATTAAAATTGAGATATAATATAAAAATAAAAACAACAAGTGGATTCTTTAGAGTAGATTCTCCTCACAAATTAAAAGTGACATGAATTTTATGAATAAATTTAAAGGTAGAGTTTATGGGAATAATTAGTTCGGAACGTTTGTAGAACAAAAGACCAAAGGGTGTGGAAATACTTACATAGATGGGGGTGAATTTAAAAACACTCATGTAATTTATATAGATGTCCTATACAAAACTATTTAACCTTATTTATTTTTATTGATCTAAATCTATAACTCGAATTAGATTAGAAAGTATAGCTCGTCAAAGGAAATGTTTTCAATTGTTTTAGGAATGTATGGCTAACTAATGTGAACACCTATGTAGTGAATAATGAGGGGAACAATTTTTGTCTAATTTTATAAGTAGAGAAGTATTTAATGACATAAAGAGTTGAGAATATTAATTCGTAGTGTATATAAAATTTTTCAATTCTAAAAAATATGATTTAGATTATTTAATTTAAAATGATGATAAAATAGTCCATTATTCATTTATAAATGTAACATGGTAATAAACCCTTAAAATCAAATGATGGATAGTGAATTTGATTTTTGAAATCTAGTTCACACTACTATATCTAGTCCAATTGGTATCAATGAAACTTATTACTAGTTGTAAATTATTATATTTGTTGGTAGCTATAGAAGGATATGATGTTCATAGATTATGTGGTCAATTAAATAAATATCAGAATATATTAATGGATTATGATGCATATAAGGGAATTAAAATAGATGATCATTTAATATTATACAGTTAGACAATAAAACATTATATACATCCATTGATGTTGAGAATTATATTGGGATGTGTGGAATAAATCAAGATCATTCAATGGTAAGGACTCCCGAACAGAATAGTATCATGGAAAAAAGGAACTAAATGGTATATAATATGGTCTTGAATGTATTTATATAAATTATAATCTCTCACTATTAAGGTAATGAGGTAGTGAAAGTATCTATATAGGCTAAAAATCAATAAGTTCCCAGTAGTGATGAAGAGAAAAAACCTTATGAAATGTGACATGATAGGAAATTTTTTTTAATCATCATAGTGTACTAAGTTGAAGATTTTTTATTCATGCAAGGTTTGAAATAAAGGAATTAACAATGATTTAGTGGATGAAGTTATATTATAGGATACTAACAAAGTGTAAATCCTATAAAAAATGCAATTAAATTATTAAAGTAATATCTAAAATCATTGTGGTAATGATTATTAAAAACTACGACAAATAAAATTATAGAAATTTAGTTCATGAAGTTGTGAATAAATAAGAAGAAGAATAAATTTGTGTGGATTAAAGGGAATTAGAAAGTCCACTAATAGATGATTTTTTTTCATTGAATCAGTGTAAGAAAATAGTTAATAATTTTTTCTAAAATAACACAAAAAATAGAAGTGAATTTTTTATAATAAATTTTATAATAGAAAAATAAACACCATGTTAGGCCTAGGGAATGTGAAGAATAGATAACACCAAACTATTATCAATAGTATAGAACAAACTTATTGAATAGTATGAAGATAATGTATCATGGGTGAAGTAAGATAATGAACTGTTATAAAATATTAATAAAAATCAAACTAGAGAACTTCTTGAAATACAGTAGCATAATAATAAGAGCAGAACACAATGGGTATTCATAAAAACCAAATAATCATGGATGATTTGTTCAGAATAAATAGATTCATGTATGTAAAAAATTATTCCAAGGATGTAGGAGTTTATTTTAATGAAACATTTTATCCAACATAAATAATATAATCAATAAGACTCTTTCATAAAGTCAATTCTAAATTGAAGGTCAAAGATCAGAAAATCTATTTATAAGTTTCATTTATTGAATGATTCTTGGAACAAGATGTCTATGTTGAACATTTATATGGAATTCTTCTTGGAATTAATTATTTATTGTTTTGATTCTTGAAAAAAACAATTTTATTTCATAAAGTAAGAACCTTTTTCATTGTATGCAAAAATTGAATCATAAATGATATTGTTAGAGTTAATGTTATGAGAGGATGGTCTAAATCTCTGTGTGAAAATATTATATTAATAACAGTTTATTGTGAAGGTTTATGTTGATGATATTATATTGGATGGAAAATTGTATAATACCAATAATATGTTTCAAAATATTATGTATTCATAATTTGAAATGTCTATAATTAGTGAACTTACCTATTCCATTATGTTTTATGATTCCAAAAAAGAATGATAAACCCTCTCCTAATATGATAAATACGATATAATTTTATTAAATATGTTTATAATAGAATAATTCAAAAAACTTTCTATGATAATAGTTGGAATGAAATATGAAACACATTATGTGAATAAAGAAGTTGAAGAAACTATCATAATACAAACTTACGGTTCCCTCATATTCTATGGAATGTATGTCCATCATAAAATTAGTACCACATCCTATAAGCTATGGGTTGGAATCTAGTTCTGAGTACGCCTATCACAGACATGGTTGTACAAAGCATATGGAATATATACTTATGAACACACATAAATCTCCATAAAATAGTTTAATGCTAATAATTAAAAATTTAGAAATAAATAATGCATACATCTATCCCAAAATTAAATTATAAAAAAAGTAATGAATGAATAAAAGATGGATATATATAATCCAAAAAAATTAAAAAAAGTTATTAACATTCCTAAAAGGTAGGGACTTCTATCAATTTAAACCACTGGTACACTCCTCAGTTAGTCTAGATCCCTTTGCTCTGACTACTGTGGGTCTTCTTGGGACTCCACCGAAGGGCCTTCCTTCCTCAAAAGAGACAATGTACAAAGGGTGAGCCCATGTTGGTATGAATATAATAATAACCAATATTATCTCCAAAAAACTCAAAATAAAATGTGAAACTAAAGGAAATGGGCCACAAAACCCCAATCCATAGGGTAATACAAAAGTGAGTTATTATTGTAAACTCTAAATTGACCATTATAAGGATATAAATGAATAATAAAATTATCTAAAAATGTAATTCCAATCATTATATATGAAATTAGTACAATTATTTCCTTAATAACCTAAATATACTTGTCTCAAGATTCATTTCTTGGGATATCCCAATGTCACTACTAGCTAGAGGATTCTACTTGTGGGTAATTTTATCACTCATGTAGGAGAACTGAATCCATGAGACATACCATCCACGATTTAATTTTTCCAATATATTTCACTCATAATGAATTTTTATACCATCCTTGATGTAACTAATCTAAAATGTATCCATCATCAACTATCACTAAGCCAATGAGAAATCCCTTCCATCCCTCATGGAGTACGTCCGAGAAAATATGCACATCAGGTTTATCCATGAAGAAAGCCATGATGGTGCCCATAAAATAACCATTCCTAGATATGGGATCAACAAAATACAATATGGGGGATCCACTAACACTATAGTAAACCTATAATAACTCATCACTCAAAGAGGGGATCACTCTATTAACTATGAGGGGACACCCCCAACCCAATTTGGATCTCTACAGATCATATCGCTCTAATAAGGATCATACTCATGACCACTAGGGGATGCGAAAAACACTATAGGGATTTATATCAATTATACATTTATATGGGTAATGACTAAGACCACCTTTTGAAATCAAAAACCCAATATAAAACCTTGAACTGTGTAGAGGATCATATGTGTTACAGTACTAAAAACAATGTTGAAACGAAATGCTACGATGGGGACAATATATATATTCATACCTCAAATCCTATTAGAAGAACCTGATATATTGTGGATTTCCTTACTATGTATGATGTTCATGATGATACCAAAAACTCCACCTACATATGTCTATATGATCGAGTATTCTTCCTTGGCCTCCCAGAGGGATATATGAACCCTAACAAAAATAATCCTGTAGAGGGGTTCACATTTCTATAATATTGATATAATGTTACATTCTAGCCTTATTGGAATTGAAAATTGGAGACCACTCAACTTATAATAGTCCCCACAATACTTAAATAAGAAAACCTATAAGGTTACATCACATAACATGTCAAACACCAAAACTGTGGCCACCATCACATTCTATATGAAAACCTACATGGGATAGGATACTCTAGGGCCTCCATCTATGTTGTGAATATAGTGATGTGTGGGGTAGATTTATATGGGAGTGAATGGTGTGTACCATTAACACATTTTGTGTCCCTCAAAAATGGCCTTAGTATGTTTTCTCTCTCACTACTTATCATGAATTAGGGGAATACTCGTTGTGTATCACATGTCACATGGTATCTAACAACATAATAACCTAATGGAATGTCCCATCATACACACAACCTTACCAGACATGTCAAAAAACATGTAGTGTACCCTCATTACATGTAATATTCCTCTTTCCCCAGCCTAATCTGTTGATCTTGGACATGTAGATGTCCATTTGGTAAGGTACTAACACATATCCATGTCCCTTGACAAGGTAGGCCTGATTATGTCCCATGAAAACATGACATGGGATTAATACATGGTTTTCACCTATAGAACATAGAGTGTAGTCTTGAAGCTCCATTTTCCCCGAATTAGATGAACACATGGTGTGTAATCCAAAACTACAGTCAAAATGATTGGGATTTTCATATATGAAATCCCAAAGAGCTACTTGAAAGCCCTGATTTCCACTTGAAATACAATTATATATTCCTAGAGGTTATGTAGCATTTGTAATAGGGCTATAAATCCATATAAGAATGTAAAAATGTGGTATGGGATATATCTATCAAAAATCATACTACCACATGGAAAAATTATAATTCTTTGGGTTCCAATATATGCCAAAAACCTACTACTCCTTGATATAGTCCGGATTAGAAAAAATGGGATTTGAGGACACTTCATATCATCAATTTTTCCTTAAGTCTTCCATCATTAAAGGGGACTCCCTTATCTCTTCATCACACATGTGAACTAAAGGGGGGAGCTATATTAGTTTAATTTATTTTTTAAGCTATTATATCATGAACTAGCCAACAAATTCTCACCCTATAAAAGGAACTCGACAACAAAAATATGTATTTCTAACAAGTGTAAAACCCACAATATGAACTCAATCATGGGCTCATATATCTGATCCAATACTCTAATCATGATTCACTCAACATCAACTAAAACATTGTGTGCACATGGTAAAATATATTTAATATTTTAATATCACCACATTTATGAACTTCAGTTATCAGAATATAGTGCCAAATCAACAAACTGAGTAAATAAATATTCTTAGAAATATTCCAAACGCTTACAATGGATGCAAAAGATGCTAAAATCTTCCCACTTTTATAAATTTTATCCCAAAATGTGAAATACAAGGAAAAAAGGGAAAACCTACTTCTACATAGAGTTCCTATGATTTAAACCAATATAATCTAAGGGGAACCACATGCCCAAGGTGGTTTCTTACTCTCAGCAGATCCCAAACACAACAGGGTACCCCCAATGTCCCAACCACACCAACCATCTAGCATAAATATGGAAAACCATGTAAAATGAATCTTGCACATATCTCCTTATTTATGACTGTTGGATGAACACCAACAACTCATTATATCTATGATCAGAGGGCCTAGAGTTATAACACATTTCTAACTCAAGGTATACATTTATGTATCATAGAGAACATCATCCTCCCATTGACAAATTTAACCCACAAAACCATCCCTTTCACTCCTTTTATGTACAAAATAGTTTCACGTAAATTCTGTAACCACTATAATCATGATATGTGGGGCCTCTTGTATGTGACCACAATGGTGAGACACCGATGGTGGAGAGAAAAATGCACCACGCCAATATGAAAATCTGAAAAATGATCTACCATGCTAGATTTTCAATATCTACATTTAATGAACAAACCTATATAGGTTTTACTAATGAGAGAAGGAAACCTCATCATCACCTCTTCTCACTTCATTATAGTTTTCACCGTTAATCCTTGGAGTTTTTATATTCAGCACACATTTATAAAATCAACAATAAACATATCAAAAGATATAAAATAAAAAAAATATATAACAAAAAAAATTAATAAGTTGTAAATACCAACCATGTTTCAATAGGTTTGGGGTAAAAACATCCATCATGGGATATGATGAAAATATATCTCCCATAATTTTCAATATTAAAGGGGTACAATGAGCCATTAACTCAAAAAAAGGAAAAAAGAACCCCTCATTATGAAAAATATCTAATACAACCACACCTATGGGTGGATCTCAAGCAAGAACTACCCCAACCCCAACCAGTTACACCTATAATACTAAGTATATGAATACATATCATAAGAAGTAGACCTTCATAATTTATTACTATCTAAAATAGAGATTCCCATGAAACTAGTACTCTCTAAGAATGTCTCAAATTCTTCCTCAAGTGTCTCATATTCCACTATAATGTAGAAAAAATGACGGTAATATTCATGGAGACTCTGGGGTGACGGTAACACTACCAACCCAACTAGAGGAAACCATTTGATAATGTATTTTCATAAACCAATGCACAATGTGTACTATGTACTAGTTTTTTGTACCACTACGAAAAGATTCAACTTGCGGCTCTCTCCTCCAGATTCGTGGGACACTAAATATATATGTGAAATACCAAAAATTCTGTCTGTTAGATACTCTAATAATAATATTTGAGAATAAACTCTCCACTAGTATCACTAGGCTTCAAACGCGGGATACAGTATGTTAAATGTGTCTCATGATCCGGTGCTACTAGAGCTAGGGAAGTAAATTCACATGTAGCATCCCCATCAACCCTGAATCCACAAGGCTATAATTTTTTTCTACCTAAAGCTCAGCCTATCCATTCTCACCTAACATAAACAAACGTGGTCTACTTAGACACCCACAAAAACTATCTTCGAACTCCCATGTAAATTGAACTCTTCTAACACCACTAGACACTATCAACTTTGCTTAGAACTAACTTGTTGACAATATATTTTATCTCATGATAAGAAAATGTCTCATATAGGGAAGCATGCATCTTTCTTGTGAGACTAAAGATTCATCAAGGATCACCATCACAGGGCCCTATCAACACAACAAGTCACCATTGACAGTCCTTGAGAATGAAATGGAAAGAAAATTGTGTTTCAAACATGAAACTAAAATTACGAGTACCTAAGTATATATACATATATATACTTATAATTTTACCTCTGACAATCCCCATAACCTTCGAGATATATGTATATATGGAATACAATTTTCCTCACGCCATCCCTTAGCTCCTTTATCTAGTCTCAGACCATCTAGGTGTGGCTGTAGAAATAGATTGCACAGTCTACCACCTCTTATTTCTCACCACTCTCCTCCACCATGTATTCCATAATGCAAAACTACATGATCCTCTTATTATATATACCATAGTCATACATCTATAGTCTGGCATTTAATTTCCTATAGTGTCTAAGAATCTCAGGTTAGATGTCTCCATCCATCACAAGCGGAACACCACCTCTCTCATAAATGATTTGAATCATCTTGGGATCCTTGAACCATACAACCTCCATCACAGGATGGTCTTATAAATAATCTCACAAACATGGATCTCCTAGAATATAATCTAATAATGGAATATAAGGACCTATCTCTTGTGATACCAAAAAAAATAGATTATTTCTAATCGTCTAGAAATCCCTCCACTATTAAACCCCCCTTGATCGATCATATATTGATGGGAATATATTGTGATACCCCGTACAGATAGATTTATAAATTTAGTCCCTACTAGAAGGGTTGCGCCCAAAAAAACATATCTCAAGAACATATATATATATATATATATATAGTATCAGGAAATAATATTGGACCTTGCATTAAACTTTTTTATGTTCATACTACACTTCAAGAAGATGCAAAAACTCTAGGATACACATCAACCACAACATGGATGGATACAACCATTCCTCTAAGAGATGGTAATACTCTATTAATGAAAAAAATGTCTCATCATGGGTCTACGTCACCATACATCAATGTCTCCAAACTAATCCATAAATAATAATAACTTATAGGGCCAATATTTTATCTGGAGGTGTCATCACAAGGAAGAAAACTAATATGGATACCTCAGGATTTCTATCAGCTACATGTGGGTCCAGCTTACCAAAATATGTAGGAGGTTTTTACCTATAATAATCATCCAGCGAACTCATCCTACACGCATACCATAACTAAAAATCTAACACAACCTTTTTCTCAATGGGTGGTGGTTAAAATTGAAAACTACCTAGAGATTCCGCCTCATATGAATATCCCAACCCCGTAGCCTCATCACAACCCCAAAATGGAACCCTATATATATATATAATTTCATGGTGGAATCCTATAATAGAATCAAGAGTAACAATGCTATAACATTATATACAAGGAGATAACTCAATATGGACGTGGAAACTATAATAATGACCAATATTATGCATGTATGAATGTTTCCCTTCAACCAGTTCTTATATATTCCATGTCAATAAGAAGGTTATTAGATACATGGTGATTGGAGAAATTATTCCCCATATAGAAATTGTAATCCCTATATATATATATAATTGAAACACCATAACACTATTTCCATAAATACTAAACCAATCTCAACTCAAGTCAATATCGACACTACCACCCCAATTCAGATTCCACTTAGATAAAATTGTATCACGATCGGACTAAAGGGTTACCTCTTCACCTTTGGGAGGTCAAGTAGTCATAACTCCAAGTCCACCTCCAATAGTCCTATGGATGGTATCAAACAAAAAGTAGGTATATCAGACACATGGGAGGCCATACCCTGTGGTACCTGTATGCATGAACACATAACCATCTCTATGAAATAATGCAAAGATAATAAATAAACTTATAAAAAAAATAAATCCATACATTAATGAATGGAAAAGGTACAAAACAAATTCCCCCAAAATAACAAAATAAAATCCAATCTATGTATAAGGAGGTGTCTTATATCAAATGAAGCAGCCTGTACTACAATGAACAGAATAATTATAAATAAAATTCCACATTTTGATTTATGTAAAAGTCTTATTATTTAATATGTTATAATAAACAAATTAAATCTTTTTTTATATTATATAGCATTATATTTAATTTATTTTAATAATCATTATCATAGATAATACAACTATTGAATAGTGACCACATGATTAATATTAATATAGGGTTTTATCAAATGCAATTGTCACAGATAATGGAAGTGATGACCTCAAATTATAAGATCACAAAATATGAAGCCTATTTATAAGTGATTATGAGGGAAATATAATTTCTAGTATTTACCTTATACAATACCATGGTGAAAAAACTTAAGCATGAGAAAAACTGTTTACTGGAGAAGTTCAAGCTCATTGATATCACGACTCAAACCATGTTTTCTGAATTTCCCCATGAAGGTGCAACCACAATGTAGTAGACATTTATGGATCCTTATAGCGTGTTAAAGTTATATGTATCAACACCCTCTAATTGTTAGTATTTAAATAATTTTTTGTAGGATAACAAATATATAGTCATCTTATTTTTATTATTTTATAAATGTTTTTTATTTTTATATAGTAAAGATGAAATAATTTTTTTGGTTTACATTCAAATTCAAATATGGAATATATTTTGAGGAATTATAAAATTTTTGAAATAAGTAAAATAAAATTTCATTTTTGAATATTTTTTAATAAATATAAATTATGATATAATTTTTATGAAATCAAATGTAATTTTAATAAGGGTTCAAAAACTATTATTGTCAATAAAACACACCATTCTCAATAAATGAATGTTTTAATTTTAAAAGTGAAAACACACATAATTAAATTATTATATAGATAAAATTAATACTATTTTTTGAGTCATAACATTGAAATTATCTAAAGGTGAAATGTGACATATTTTCATAGATAATCGAATTTTAGGGTAAAAAATAAATAACATATAAAAATTATTTGTGTATTATAACATCATAATGACCCAAAAGTAATGTAATAAATATTATAAAGGGTATAAAAGACCAAATATGTTGGTTCCATTTATAAATATTATGATATTATGTTTATTTGATTTATTTTATAAATCCATTATGAATCCTCCAAAACATTTAATATATTTTATGGTTTTAAATTCTTATCATTAGGTGTATTACTCACCTAGACACAAAAATGGAATTATTTTTTTAATTTCGGACATTTACCTTATTAAATATTTAATAACACACAAATTTTCATGAAACCATTGGAAAATACCATTAGATGGTTTCTGGTTTACAAATGTTTACTATATAGAGTCCAAAACCAAAATAATTACTTTTCCTATAAAAACCAACGTAATCACCCATTTGTCTTCAATAAAAATCCATTAATCACATACATAATCAATCCTACATTATATAGAGTCCTTAACTAGTTCCCCATCTGCAACCACGAATCCTCTCCAATTCTTTTTGAGTGAAACACTTGTTTAAGGTATCCTAAGTTTCCTACAATCCATTCAATTACAACACCTTTGTTAAAATTTTTCTTCTTAATTGATATTTGTTATAATTTATTTTATTTGTAAACATTACCATCCTATCCAATTAATGAAATTTTAATGTTTTATTATTTATCCTTTCTAATGTTTCACTTTATCCGAGTCATTACTATGTCAAATATTTTGTAAGGGGTTTATCTTCTCTATATTATTCTAGAACACTTTTTTATGCAATTCTTATTAGTTACATTTTGATTATTTATGTATTTATTCAACCATATCCCATAACTAAAAATTTTATTTACAAAAAATTTGTTTCCTACGTTAACTCCCATTAATATTCCCATGATTCTTTATGTACACTCATTACCAAGAAAAAAATTGTTAGATTTCTTTTATTCAGTCTGGTTTTTTCATTACCATATGAATCGTATATCCAATGTATAATGGCTGGATATTTTTCAACATCACCCTATTAATGGAAATTTTATTTATATTTTATAATGTACAACTTTCTCTATCATAAATCAATTTTTATGAATCTATATGTGACATCATTATGTTTCTGAAATAGAACCATGATTTTCCATTAAAACCCAATTGTGTAGTTTATGCCATACCCATATCCTTTTCAAGGGTGTTCACCTTTATGAACATATAATTTTTTATTAGTGACCTATATATAAGTATTCCACACTTTATGATCATGTAATAAATTATGATGATGAGTTAATCTTAGATGTATGATATATGTGGCACACATAAGCATGAGAATGAAATGATTATATTCAGTGATCATAGATATCACTCAAATGCATTAAGGAATGTTTAGTGTCATGATATTTCAATCTTGGAAAATGGAGTGAACCTAATTATTTGATGGTAAATTTTCCACCATGAATTATTGATCGATTTATCCATGACCTTTTTTATGATGGTGTGTTTTCATTTCTTCCCATAGTTCCCAAGTAATGATTTTCATGATATACCGTGTCTTATTATTCATGTCCCTATAATTCCTCATGGTATGCCTATTGTGAAATATGTATCATTTATTTTATGTTAATCCTTTTTTATTCCATTACTAGGCTTTATATCTCCCACCATTTTTATGTATATCCCAAGTTTTTTCAATGTAGTTTTAAGTTCCCTGGAATACTATGATCATGTTAATGATGTTTTCTATAATATTTTGTATTCCTTTTTATAAGTTGTTATGTAATTTACCTAATTCTTGAAGACAATATAATTCTCAATCATCTATTTTTGTATTAAGTTTATTATTATGTAATAAATAATGTAGTAATATTAATTAAAGGATAGATTTTTTATTGTTTCAATTAGAGAAAAATGTTATAAATTTTTGGGATTAAGATTCAAAAACTCTAGTGAAAATCTTAGGGATAAGACTATATAGAAAAATACATGTCTAAATTTTTGTAATTATGGATAAAGTGGTTTATCATAAAAATATATCTCTGATTATATACTACAAGTGGATGTTGTTACAAAACTAATGTACATATGAGTAACAACTCTGAAAATGTGTTCTTGGCCTGAAACAGGGTAAATTGGTACACAAATATAGACCTTATAGAGCAACTAGATTTACAATCTCGAAGTATATGATTTGGTAAATTCATAATCTAATTATGTACCATTTTATATAGAATAAAAAATTTCCCATGAGAATATAAATTAGAAAATAGATCAGGGATAACATATATTAAAGCCTAGATATTCATAAGATATGGAAATAATTTTAATTTCTATGTTATTCCATTAATGTTATTGGATTAAATATATGTGTTTAATAGTTTTAAAAAATTTATCATAATTATAACTTTATTCTATAAGATGGCTTAAAAGAGGATTAATTAGATATGCAATTTATGTGACATGTAACGAGAAGACTTCCCCAATGAGATTCCCATACAGATTGGAGCATGATTTGAGAACATTATGATGATCCAATCTTAGTTGAATCATGTTAAAAATAGAAACTTTGATCGATAGGAATCCCCCCTAGAAAGAGAGAAAATAGAAAATTCAAAAGATTAATGAAAAAAAGGTCCCCTATATTCAATGGATAATCTGATCCCTAAATCACAGAATAATGGATCAGCTTCGTTGATAATATCTTTTCAATACTTCAATGTTTTGGGAAAGAGAAGGTTATATTGGTGATTTATTTTATGAAGTGAGAAGCTGATCAGTGGTGAAAATTTATCAATAATATGAATCATGATGAAGATATTTATGTGATGGGGTTGGAGTAATATTGTAAATTTATTTTGATAAATATTTTACACACACTCACCACATTAAAATGGAAAAGAATTTCTGTTTCCTAAAGAAAAAGGATAATGAATATATCAGGGTATATAAGTAAAATTTCACAATAATTTCATGACATGACACTAGTTTTTTCATTACCCTGTAATGCTAGGTTGTACTCTTTTATGGTGGGATGGAACCAAGTTTATGGAATGCTCTGGTGATCCGTGACATTGATATCTAGGAACAATTGTTTTTTATGTTCCCTGAATGTCAAAATGTTGATCAAACAATCTAAAGGGTTTCATCAGGATAAAAAGTGGAATATGGAGTTTAATTATATTATTCAAATGGATAAATCTAACAGTGATAAACAATTTCTTCATCACATTTTTCAAAGGTGCAGAAGGATGCTCCCAAATTAATTCTTAAGGGAGACAAAAAATGATTTTAGTGCAAGAAGGGAGGAAACCTGTAATGACACAATGTTTTTCAATGTAAATTATATTCGTATAAATACGAAATAAAATCACATGAAAACACAAAAAAATAAAATACTAAGGGCTAAGTGACCTTTAAACATAATTGATTCACTTCTATATTGGGAATTTAAAAAATCTAACATACACAATTGTGTTCAAGATGATTTTTGGAGTCTAATAAAACAAAGATAATTTTTGGTTAATAGTAACATACGATTATGAATAGAAACATAAACTAATGAATAGTGATATACCCTAATGAATAGCCACCTTACCTATGGTAGTATAAAAATAATATTCAAATGAAAGTATGATGTAACCATTTTTTAGAATAAGTAAATGAATGTTTTAAAACTGGGGTTTTAATAATAAATTATTATTTTAATTTAATATTAAAACAATCATATATTGAATTTTTTTATAAAATGGACTACATTTTTGGATTCTACACAATGAAAAATGGATGGAGTAAATTTTTGGGATTTTTCTAAAATAATCGATTTTTTGTGAATAGTAAAATACATTAATTTACCATATAAATACGTTTTAATTTAAAATCACTATTCCTGACATAAAAAGTGATTTAAGAACCCAAATCTAGAACTCACATGATATCTTTACTATTATTGGACATTTAAGACTCATTATTTCTTGTCTTAGGTGAAATTAATAAACTAATATATTTTATATTAACGAAACCCCTCTCCCCTCCTCTATAAATACCACCATTCACACCCTCATTTCATCACACCTCTCAAGCTGGAAGCTCTATATAAACTCTTCAAAACATCTTCCCTATCCCCTCCCCCACTTCCATGATCTAAAGGTCTCATGAAAAGACCATTCTTAGTCCCATTAAGGAGGATCTCAAGAGGAGGATTCAAGAAGTAATTTCTCTCCCTCTTCTCCAGTAATTCCCTTTCAATTTCAAGTTCTTTTCTTATTCTCTCCCCACATATCATTGTCCAAATGGTATTTTAACTCCACTAACAAAATTATACTGTAATGTTATGATATTAATGGGATATTATATCATCGAAACCCCTTTATCCTATTCTTTTTTATTTTATTAAAGAGAACGTTGTTCGTCAGTTGTAAATTTAACACCTTCAAGAATGTCATGTCTTATTCTTCCATTTATACCTTCATAAATGCTCATTAAATAATTTTTTTTGAAACATAATATGTTATATGTAATATGTACTATGTAATGATCTGGAACTAACTTATGTACATATTTCTATGTGATAAATTAAAACATGTTCTTTGTGATCGAAAACCCGTCCAAATTAACCAAAACAATCATCATTTAATTTTTATCTAATGATTCATCCACATGGTATATAATATAATTAATTATAAGATAATTTTATATTTTTTAATTTCATTAATAAAAATTTATATCAGTTTTGTATTTTTACCCATGTTCTACCCGAACTTCCATTTAAGAATATGAGTTAACCGCTCAAGAAGACCATAAAAACAATCATTCCAGAACAAAGTTTTTAAACACTATAACTCTTCCGAAGACCCATAAAATGCCATAATAAAACCAAAATTAAACCTATTCATGTATAAAAGGTTATTTAATTTCTAATTAATTAATATAATGTCATTATACATGACATTAAATATAAGGAAGTGTTCAGATACAAGTTAAGGGGAAATTCTCAAACCCAAATTTCATCCTTTGGTATCTCCCTCTTTCACTCCATTTTTGGTATGGTTACTCCTAAAAAATAATTTGATCATAATTATATTTCATTTAATGGGATTTAAATGTTTACAAATATTGTTTATGTTAAACAAAACATTTTCCAAAAGAATTATTCTTTTAAGAACTCACCTTTTACTTCTCATTCAAGGTTGACGGTTCTTGTATCAAGTATGATATTCCCTCTTTGTTTTGGGAACCCAAAGTTTATTATTTTGTTCTTATGAGATGAAACCCATTAATTTACATGGGTTAGTTATTTTCATTATTGATATATGTTATATGTGGCATGCATGATAATGATAATATAATGATGTGACAGGTGCACCCGAAATTATATAGCGCAATATGAATGTTTGAATGTGATAGGTGGGCCCAAAATGATACAGTGATATAATACATTGGGTAAAGTGATTAATCTATTGAGTAAATGTGAAATTATGTGAATAAGATGATATCTTATTTCAAAATTATGTGTGGCAGTTAACTACTAAGACACGATGTTTTATTTTTATGCATTGCCACACTTCTAGTCTTTTATTTATGCTTCACCTCATGTTAATGATCTTTTTCCAATGTTATGATTATGCTCACCCCTTGATATATTGTTCTTATATATATATCCTCTTACTGTGCTTTTAGATCACCCGTTTTGATGTATATCCTTAGGTGGCTACATGTACTAAGGAGAGGTCGAGTTCCAATAGGATGCTGTCGAAGAAAAAATTAAATAAATGATTATGCTTGATGATGTAATTGATATTTATGGTCCTAGTTTACCCAAGAATCTAATCCTTTCGATCCACTATTTTTAATAAAATTATGTTGTTTATCTTAAAATAATGTAATATTAATTTATGAAAAGGTTGGGTCACTATTGTTGGTATCAGAGGCAAGGTTTATTTTATTTGTGAATTAGGATTACTGAACCCTAGAGAAAACCTCTAGCATGAGACTAAGTACAAATATGCACACAAGAATCTCTACATAGGGATCCCATATGTTATTATTTTAGTAAAAATTGTGAAAATTAATAAGTTATTTATTCATGACTTGATGACTTATGTTTTTTTCTAACCTTTTCTATTTTATAAAATGGTGGGAACTATGAAAAACCATGCCAAAAACTTGTGTGAGGTCCAATGCAATGATTGCCTGAACAACATCCCCAATTATTTGGGTGGTGAAGTTAAGATCTTCATGGTGATGCTTACCCAATTATCCCAGGTTATGAGTACTAACCATAATAATGGGGAACTCCCTCCTTCACCAAAGAGAGAGTAACTGACTTTCAAATGTTTTATGCGGCACAGACCACCGACGTTTAGTGGATCTTCCTATCCTCTAGTTGAGGAATAGTTGGTCAACTCCATAGAGAATATATTTTATGTTCTTGACTGTCTTTAGATGATGATGGTGACTCTAGTCATTTACCGTCTAGATGGATAGGCCAATCAATTGTGGGCTTTGGTTAAGAACAGCAAGCCATGAGAGATAATTGAAGAGATGGAATGGGAGGACATTAAGATCACGTTTCTTAATAGGAATTTCCCACAAAATCATCGCACAAATATGGATAGAGAATTCATAGATATTAAGAAAAAATAAAGAGAAGATATCACAACCTATGAAGATAATTTCACAAGGTTTTCAAGGTACGCATAGGGTTTTGTTATCAATAATGATATCAAAATTTATAGATTCATTAGTGGATTAAAACCACACCCTTGAAAGGCTCTAGAAATTAGAGGCTTTGTGAGTTATGAAGTTTTTGTTCGGTGTGCTCTCAATGTGGAGATAGAGGTTGGAGAATGGTCCCATGGATACGGTGATAAGAAACAAAAGATAGAGTTTTATGCTGGTGGATCTAATGATAAAGGTGGGAGAAAACTCAACAAACCACTAGAAAAAAATGTAGGACGTTGCACTATGGGAACTTCCATAAAGGGATGGGGAAATGCTTCAAGTGTGGTAATGAAGGACATCATGCTATAGAGTGTCGAAAAGACATGAAAAGGAAGGATAATGTAGCCGAAGAAAGGAGAGAACCACCCATGGTTCAATGCTACAATTGTAGGGAGCTAGGGCACTATGCGAGCTAGTGCACTAAACTGAGAGTTCTCGAGGGTATTCAACATCAACATCCACCAAAGACAAAGGAACAAGGGAAAGCTTATGCCGTCACTACTATGGAAGTGAAGCAAGATAATGAAGTCGTACAAATTACACTTCCTATTTAATCAATAATGGAAAAATTCTTATTTGATTATGGTACTACACATTCCTTTATATCTTGTATCTTTTCTAGAACTATAGAATCAAATCCTCGAAACCTTGATGTAGAGATATCTATTAAAACACCAAGTGGTGAAATCATTGCAACCCTAGTTTTTAACTGTTCTCCTGTTGGCTTATGTGGGAATATTCTTCTAGAAAATCTCATAATACATCACTTGGTGGAGTTCGAGGCTATAATGGGAATGGATTGGCTGTCATTATATAGAGAACATATCAACTGTTGGGAAAAGGAAATATCTTTTCATATTCAAACCATCCCATGATCCTCTACATTACAAGGAAGATCATGAATCTCCTTTGAAAAATTATTCATCTGTGTGGATGTTTACTCCCTACAAGGAAATATACCGCTCCCAAATGATTGATTCAAAGAAAGGGCCCAACCCTATGGAAATTCCCATCCTGAGGGAATACACTGATTTATTTCCCGAATAGTTACCCAAATTTCCCCCAGATCGTGAGGTAGAGTTCTCAATTGAACTCATACCCGGAGCAACTACTATCTCAAAGTGTCCTTATAGGGTGGATCCTGTCAAAATGGAGGAGTTAAAGAAGCAGCTACAAGAGGATCTGGGCAAAGGGTTCATACACCCTAGTGCATCACCTTGGGGTGTTCCAGTTCTCTTTGTGAAGAAGAAGGACAGAAAAATGAGGTTGTGTATCGATTATCAGGAACTCAACAAGATCACCATAATGAAAAAGTGTCCTCTTCCACGGATTTATGAATTGTTTGATCACTTAAGTGGATCTAAATACATTAAAAGGGTGGATATTCATCCTATATATCATTAGGTAAAGGTGAATAAGGAAGATATTACGAAGACTGCCTTCCGTACAAGGTATGGTCACATTGAGTTTCTGGTTATGCACTTAGGACTTACTAATTCCGCATCAAACTTCGTGGATTTGATGAATAGAGTCTTTAGACATTACCTCGACAAATTTAGGGTAGTTTTTTTGATAAAATTATCATCTACTCTAAGAGAAAAGAGGAACATGAAGAACATTTAAGACTTGTGTTGGAGATGTTGAGAAAGGAGAAGTTGTACTCAAAGTTCATCAAGTGTAACTTTTTGATGAAGAAAGTCATGTTCTTGGGATATTAGATCACAAATGAGAGAATTTATTTGGATCCTTCAAATACAAAGGATATTGAGGAATGGCCCAGGCTCTCTAGTGTCATAGAAATCCATAGTTTTCTTGGATTATCAGGGTACTACTGATGTATTGTGAGAAGCTTCTCACGATTTTCAAGCCAACAAACTATGTTAACATGGAAATGGGTAAAGTATGTATGGATGGAAGAATGTGAGCGAATCTTCAAGGAGCTGAAGAAAATGCTGATAAATGTACCTGATCTCACACTACAAAAAAGTGGAGAATGTTTTGTGATATATAGTGATTCTTCAAATAATGGCTTGGGTTGTGTACTCATGAAAAATGAAAATGTGATTTCCTACGCTTCACGGAAGTTGAATATCCTTTAGCAGAATTTCCCGACGCATGATCTAGAACTACTCTCCAGGATTTTTTCCTTGAAGATCTAGCACCGATACCTTTATGGTGATAATTGTGACATATACACCGACGACAATAGCCTAAAGTATATATTCACACAAAAGGAGCTCAATATTTTTCAACGTAGATGGTTAGAGCTAATCAAGGATTACAATTTCATTATTCACTACCATCATGAAAAGGTGAACAATGTAGCTGATTCTCTAAGAAAAAAAGAACACGCTACTCTATCCATGTTATGGATTGAGAAAGAACCTATCTTCATAGATATGAAAAGGATGGATTTAGAAATCATAAGGGAAGGGGATACATCCTACCTTTCCCAAATTATTGTGCAACCATCCATCCAAGAGAATATTAAGGAAGCACAAAGGGATGATGTGGATATACAAAAGAGGTGGATTACAGTAAAGGGAGGGAAACAACAAGAGTTCCATATCGACGATGATGGTGTGATTTAGTTTGGAACATGGCTTTGTGGGCCTTCATCACTCTGGATAAAGAAGGATCTATTGGACAACGCACAAAGCTCAACTTTATCTACCCATCATGGGAGTAACAAGATGTACCGTGATCTCTGAGAACACTTCTGGTGGGGTAACATGTAGAAGGACGTTTCATAATATATATCAATGTTCTTGGTATGTCAGCATGTCAAAGCAGACAACCAAAGTCCAAAGAGATGATGCATCCACTGACAATACCCATGTTGAAATGGGAAAATGTTACTATGGAATTTGTCATGTGTCACCCGAAGATGTCGAAGGGAAATAATGTGATATGGGTTGTGGTTGACCGTCTCACCATGACATCCCATTTTATTGCTATTCAGAAAAATCTCTCGTTTGAAAATCATATAATGATATATGAGATGTATGTGGTGAGACTGCATGATGTTCCACTCTCAATAGCCTCTAAGTATGATCCAAGGTTCACATCTGAATTCTGGAGAAGCCTACAACATGCTTTGAGTAAAGCATTAAATTTCAGCACGACCTATCACGCTCAAACAAATGGCCAATCTAATAGGAATATTCAGACACTTGAAGATATGCTAAGAGAATTCTCTCTAGAATTCAATGTTGATGCGATCAATATATCCCATTGGTTGAGATATCATACAAGAATAGATTCCACTACAGTATTCAGATGGCTTCATATGATCTCTTTATGGAAAGTTATATAGAACTCCAACATATTTGGTTGAATAAGGAGAAAAAAAGATACTTGTACCTGATCTTGTGCAAGAGATGATAGAGAATGTTCGAGTCATACAGAAACACATCATATCTTCTCAGAGTCAGCTGAAGAGCTATGCTGACAACTATCAAAGGGACTTACAGTTTGACATTGCAGATAAAGTCTTCCTTCGAATATCACCGTGGAAGAGAGTCATGCGGTTTGGGAATATTGTAAAGTTATAACCAATGTTCATTGGACCCTTTATGATCCATGAATTCATATGATCCATGACCTATCAGCATGCAATTCCCCCAAATATGGCTCATGTGTATGATGTGTTTCACATATCACTCCTGAGGAAGTACATACTAGACCCTTCACATGATCTAAACTCGGAGGTGGTACAGCTGTAAGATGATCTCTCTTATGAGGACCAGCTAGTAGATATTCTGGTCCAAAGAGATAAGGTTCTATTCTATAAGACAACCCACCTTGTCAAAGTATTGTGTAGGAACCATATTTTTGGAGAATCTACTAGGGAACCAGAAGAGGCGATGAAGTAGAATTACCCTCACTAGTTTTTGTAAATTTAAATTTCGAGGGCGAAATTTCATAATGGGGGAAGAATATAACGACCCAAAACGATTCAATAGAAATTCACATATTATAAATATGTCATAAAATTACATGAAAACACAACATAATGAAATACTAAGTGCTAAGTGACCTTTAAACATATGTTTTTCACATCACTACTGGAAATTTTGAAAATCTAATAAACACGGTAGTGTTCAAGATAATATTTTGAGTCTATTAAAACAAACATATTTTTTTTTGTGAATATTAAGCTACCCTTATGAATAATAACATACACTTATGAATAGTAACATACCCTAATGAATAGTAATCTTACATATGAAAGTATAAATATAATATAAAAGTGAATGTATGATGTACATATATTTTAGAATAATTAAATGAAGGTTTTAAAACCTATTTTTTAATATTAAATTATGGTTTGAATTAAAAATTAAATTAATCATACTTAATTTTTTTTTTGAAAAATGGTCTTCATTTTTGGATTTTACATGACGAAAAATGGTTGGGGTAAATTTTTTGGGATTTTTCTGAAATACATAAATTTTTGGTGAATAATATAAAACATTAATTTACAATACAAATACATTATAATTTAAACTCACTATTCTGGACATCACAAGTGATGTAAGAACAAAAATCTTGAACTCAAATTCCCTCATTACTATTCTTGGTCATTTAAGACTCACTATGCCTTGTCTTAGGGGAAATTAATAAACTAATGAATTTTATATTACGGAAACCCCTCTCCCCTCTACTATAAATACCACCCTTCACACCCTCATTTCCTCACACCTCTCAAGCTTGAAGACTTGTCTGAAATCCACCCAAAAATCTTTCATATCCTCTTCCCCACGTCCAAGAGTTGATGGTCTCATCAAAATACCTATATTAGGCCCCTTAAAGAGGATCTCAATATGAGGATTCAATAGATAATGTCTCCCTATCTTCTTCATTAATTACCTTTCAATTTCACGTTCTTATCTTATTCTCTCCCCACCTATAATTTTACAAATGGTATGGTAACTCCAGTAACATGAATATACTAGAAATTTACGATACTAATGGGATATTATATCATCCAACCCCCTTTCTCCTCTTCTTTTTATTTTATTTAAGATAACGTTGTTCGTGAGGTGTTAATTTATCACCTTCAAGAACGACATGTCTTCTTCTTTCATTTATACCTTCAGATCTGGTCATGATACTATTTTTATGGTTAAAACTATATATTATATATGTATTATGTACTATTTAATGTTTTGGAACTAATTTATATACATATTACTAAGTGATAAATTAAAACGTGTTCTTTATGATCTAAAACCCTCCCAAATTAACCCAAACAATCATCATTTAATTTTTATCTAATGATTCATCCACATGGTGTATAATATAAATCATTATAAGATAATTTCAAATTCTGGAAAGTCATTAGTATCATGTAATGTCTGTTCTGTATTTTTACCCATGTTCTACCCGAACATCCATTTAAGAATACGAGTTAACCACTCAAGAAGACCATAAAAACGAACATTCTCGAACAAAGTTTTAAAACACTATAACTCATCCAAAGGCCCATAAAATGAAATAATGAAACCAAAATGAACCCTATTCATGTATAAAAGGTTTTTTTATTTCTAATTAACGAATATAATATCATTATATAGGACATTAAAGAGAAGGAAGCATTCAGATACAAGGTAAGGGGAAATTCTCCAACACAAATTTCAACCTTTGGGTTCTCCCTCTTTCACTCCATTTTTTATATCGTTACTCATAAAAAATAATTTTTTCCACATTTTCATTCCATTTCTAGGATATAGATGTTTAGCACTTTTTTTATGTCAAAAAAAATGTTTTCCCAAAGAACTCTTCTTTTAAGAACTGACCTTTTACTTCTAATTCAAGGTTGATGGTTCTTGTATCAAGTACATTATTCCCTCTTTGTTTTGGGAAGCCAAAGTTTATGAATTTTTTCATATGAGATAAAACCCATTCAATTACATGGGTTAGTTATGTTCATTATTGATATATGTTCTATGTGGCATGCAAGATAATAATAATAATATGATGTGACGGGTGCGCCCAGAATTATATAGCCCAATATGAATGTTTGAATGTGACGAGTGCAACCAGAATTATACAACACTCCAATGTATTTGGTAAAGTGATTAATCTCATGACTAAATTTTACATGATGTGGAAAATATGTTATCTTTTTTCAAAATAATGTGTGGTAGTTAACCACTAAGACATGATGTTTCATTTTTATGCATTGCCACACTTCTAGTCTTTTATTTATGCTTCCTATCATGTTCATGATCTTTTTCCCATGTTATGATTATGCTCACCCCATGATATATTGTTCTTATCTATCCTCTTACTGGGCTTTTAGCTCACCCATTGTGATGTATATCTTCAAGTGGCTACATGTACTAATGAGAGGTCAAGTGCCAATAAGATGCTAGGGAAGAAGAAATTAAATAAATGTTTGTGTTTGATGTTGTAATTTCTAGGTATGGTCTAAGTATTCCCAATACACTAAACATTTGGATCCACTATTTTTAATAATATTACGTTTTTATCTTAAAATTATTTAATAGTATTGTATGAAATGGTTGGGTCACTATAAGTCCTATCTAACAATTGATGACTGAAGAAACACAAAAATGCGATGGAGGAAAGGAATTCTCCTATCAACCCACATCACATTGTCAATTTCTTCAATATCATAGAACCTGGTCTCATTTCAAACCGTTCCCAAATCCAAGGGTTTTTGGAAAAAACCAAAAACCCCCTTGGTTTCAAGGGATAGATTTTTCTATCAAAACTGCTGATGTGGATTCTAAAAAAATGTGGTGAAAGATACACAAGTTATTTATTCTGTAATAGTGAACATTATTTTTATTCTAATTCTACATATTAATTCAAAAACATTAGTAGAAATATCTAAGAAACCCCACAAATCAAGGATGTAGAAATGTTAGTGAAAACCTAAAATCATGATATTATTACATCTCGTATATATAACTCCTCCCCAGTAACAAATTGTGGTTCAAAATTTCCAACGAAATTTTTTCATACTCCCCTTAGAGGAATTTTATGAAATTATAGGCATCTATTTTATTTCCCTCTATATATCCAACATAAATTGATGTGGAAAATAAATCACTCTATGTATTTTGAATCCACCCCTGATTCTGTATAAGAGAAAGGAAGAGGATAAATATTAATTATCACCAACATGTCAAGCATATATATTATTTTTCTATGAGAATGCTTAACTTAATTAAATGATTGAGTCTAATTAAATAACCATCCATGAAGACATTAATATGGTGAGGAAATACACCGATGTGTTTCCTGAGGAATCACCAAGACTTCCTTCTAGCTTAGAGGTTGAATTTGCAATCATGCTTATACCTATGTATTTTCTAATATCCCAGAATACCTATAGGATGGATATTGTGAAACATGAGGAGATGATAAAACAACTACATGAGATTCTGGATAAAGGGTCTACATACCAATATACTTCCCCATGCGGTGCATTAGTCCTCTTCGTCAAGAATTAGGATGGGTAAATCCGCCTTTGATATGATTATCATGAGATCAACAGGATCACGATATATAAGAATTATCCACTACATTGGATTGATGACTAGTTTGATCAGATATATGGAGAAGAATACTACTCCAACGTGGTTATACAGGGGGTATATTACCAAGTTAAGGTGAATAAAAAGGATATCCCCAAGACTCTATTTTTTACAATGTACGAGATCTATGAGTTCATAGTAATTCCCTTTTGACTCAATAATTCTCCATCATTATTCATGGACATGATGAATATATTATTTAGAGATTACCACAAAAAATTTGTAGTATTATTTAAAGATTATAATTTCATATACTTCAAAATAAAGGAGGATCTTGATGATCATTAGAGAACTATGATAAAACCCATAGAAAGGGTAATATTAGAGCCATCTACAACAATGTGAGTTTTGGTTGAGGGAATTATATTTCGTTGGACATATCATCATAATAAATATGATAACTGTGGACCCCTAAAAGACAGAAATAATTTAAGGATGATTAAGGATAATATCTTTGATAGATATCAATAGTTTCCTTGAGTTTTATAGGTATTATCATTGATTTGTGAGAAATTTCTTTCAATTATAAAAACCTATTTCCAATATTACTCAGCAGTGGATAATTTGTTTCTGGATTAAAGAATGCGAGGAATGTTTCAAGGAGCTAAAAAAGGCTTATCATTGCACTATTTCTTACAATACTGAGAAGAGGGGAAATATTTTTGGAATATATCGATTCTTTATAAAATGAAATATGATTTTTACTAATGAAACATGATATATTGATAGCCTAAACCACAATTTAGATGAACATTAATGAGCAATACTATCACACACATGATATGGAGTTGGAAACTATGATCATTGAGTTAGAAATATGGTTGCATTATCTATCTGGGGAGAACTATGAAATATATACTGATCAGGAGAGCCTAAAATATATATTCACATAGAATAGTAATTATATGTTCCAGAAAAGATTTTTAGAGCTCATTAAGGATTATGACTATTGAATCCACCACCATCTATGTAATATAAATAATGTGGGATATATTCTATTTATAAATAATATAACAATTCTATCATTGATGACAATTGAGAAGGATACAATCTAGTAATATTTAGAAAGGATGGACATGGGAACTATAAGGAAAGGGGAATCATCAATCATATCTGAAATGATTGATGTACCATATCTTTTGGAAAGGACAAAGAATACCAAATGAAATGATGTGGAAATTTATAAGAAATTTGAAAAAATCATAAATTAATAATACTTGGAGTTCAATGTAAATGATGAAGGAATTGGGATATTTGGCTCAAACTACGTGTTCTAACAAATCTAGAGTTAGAGAAGTAACTACTGGATGATGCACACTGCATGAATCCCTTCATTCACCGTTGATGAAGAAATATGTATAAAGGTTTTTATAAGCATTTTGGATGGGACATTATGAAGAAGAGGATCACTTAATATACTTCAACATTCCAGTTATGAAGGAAAGTGAAGGATGAAAGGCCTCATTCTAAAGGGATGATTCAACAAATACCCATACCAACATTGAAATGGGAGAACATCACCAAGGATTTTGTCACTAGATATCCAAATACATACAGTGGAAAAAAATTCTATATGTTTAGTTATGGATAATCTAACAAATATATATCAATTGATCAAAATTTGATAGGAATTTTCACTGGATAAACATCCACATATATACATTATATAACTATAAAGGATTCATGGATTACCACAATTGATTTTATTGAATAATGTTCTAGGAATTACCTCCATGTGTGGGGAAAATCTCCATAATGATCAAAACATTGAGATGAACATCATTATGGCCTATCCTCCTCAAACATATGGACAATCTGAGCCGAATATTCATACACTTGAAGAAAATTTTCGAGCATGTTCGATGGACTTAAAAGGATTATGGGACCAATATCTTCCTTTGGATGGGTTGTCATACAAAAAATAGTTTCCACTCGAGTATACAATTGTCTCCCTATAAATCCCTATATGATAAGAGGTCCATAATAAAATATGTTTGGTAATGAAATCAGGAACAAAAAAATTTAGGTCATTAAAATGGTTGAGGAAATGGTAGAGAAGGTTAAGACCTTTCAACATTACATTAAGTTTACATAGATTCAACTAAATTGATATGCTAAAAATAATTGACAAGACCTATATTTTTATGTTAGAGAAATGGCATACCTATGCATATCACAATGGAATAATTTTATGTAAATTGGGAAGAAGTGAAAGATTATTACAACATACATCGTCACCTTTGAGATCCTTGATTTCATCAGAGTGGTACCATCTCAACTAGTAATCCCACAGAACAAATATCAACTTTAAGATATATTCAATGTTTCCATCTTGAGAAATAACATACCAAACCCCTCTCATTTACTCAAGAATCCCCTGCCAGGTTTTTGGTGTCACACTCTCTAGTAAGAGATTATCATTTTACTCTCCTCATTCAATTCACGTACCATATTTGGAATTTTTCTTCCTAATTAAAATTCTTCTAGTGTAATTTCTTGAAAACAATTATCATACAATGAAATTAATGATATTTAATAACATATTATTCATTCCAGCTCACTTTTTTACCTAATATATTACTATGCCGAAATTTTTATTCGAGATTTATATCCTCTATTTTTTTAGAGAAACCATTTATTTCAATTCCTATTAATTTCATTTTGATCATGATATGATATATTATTTAATACCCCTAACATTATATTTTATTAATAAATGATAAAATTCCCCCTTTAACTCTCATTAAGCCTCCCATGATCTGTTATATACACCACTTACCATGGTGAAAATAGTTAGGATTTTTTATTCATTATTTTTCATTACCATATTCATTATTTTTAAAACTTATAATGTGGGATATTTTACTCAATGTATATATTATAAACAATTTTATTTTTATGTGATGAGAAACCAATTTTTATCTAATCATCCAATTTTTATGAATCTATAAGTGATGTCATTTTTCTACTGAAATATCACCATGATTTTCCAAGGAAAACCAATTGTGTAATGAATAAATTAACAATTTTCTATCTGGTGTGTTCTCCTTGATGAACATATATATTTTAATCAGGGGATTACATTTATTTATTCCACACTCATTTATCATGAAATAAATTAAGATGATGACTGAATCCATGTTGTAAAATCTATGTTGCACATATAAGAATGGGAATGAAATGATTATGATGGGTGTGGCTAGATAGTACTCCAATGAATTGGGTAAAGATTTGTATTAGGATACTTCATTTTGGGCCATGAAGTGAAACTATTTCCCTTATTGTCCTTTTCCACCATGAATTACTCATTGATTTTCCATGACCTATTTTTTGATTCTATGTTTTGTGTTTTTTCCACATTTCCTGTGTCATGATTAGCTTGTTATATCATGCCTTGTTACTAGTGTTATTTTTTCTTCATTGATGAGAATATTGTCTAAAATGTATTGTAATATTCATTTTATTCCTTTTTAATCCCTTACTACGCTTTATATCTCACCCCTTTGTTTTTTATTTCCCCAAGTTATCCGATAAGTTTTTATGTTCGTTGGAATATTATGAACAAGTCAAATATTTTTGTCAATAATGTTTTGTATCTAATGTGATAATTTGTTTTTAGTGTAATGAATTCCAAAACACAATAGATTTATTGATCATATAGGATTTATTTAGTATAGTATTATTTATTAAATTATGTACAAATGTGAAATAAATATCCCATTTTTTATCAGTATATCCCTTAGCTAGTTTATCTTGTTATGACGTGCCTACTCCGGGTCCTCATAGGACTCAATCAAAAGGCCCATCATCTACAAAAGACTAGAAGTTTTTAGAAATACCTCAAGATGTGGTGATTATAACCTTAAATAATACCCCCTAAATCATAAAAAATTTGTAGAAATAGAACAACATCAGTCTACTCGACCATAAGTAGTTGGTGAATACCCATGAGAGAGAGAGAGCATACATGAAAATTCATCTCGATTATTCCTCATCTATACATGACTAATTAACTCATATAAATAAGGTATTTAAATGATGTTATATGAAATCACTTCAAGGATTCCCGTAATAAACCATTCAAACTCATCTTAGAATTCAAGCCTCATGAGGTCGCAAGCTCACTACCAATAGTAGTATTCTACTCGAGTATCTTGGTATTGATCGTCTTGGAGATATCAATCCACAAAACATTCCATCACCGATGGAACATATAAAAGTTATCTCACTCATCATGTATAGATATATCATCTAATGTGGAACTCATCTGAACGATATCAATCATAAGGTATCACTAACCTATTGGATTATCTCCACCATCCAAAACATATTACATTCGATCGAAGATATTCTTTGGGTATCACCATGGAGAAAGTGATGTTGGATCCTAGTGGATCTTAATACTAATTTAGGGGATCCTTACTATCTCTAATGGGTTATTCCAATTACCATATTGGAAAACCAAAATATCTCATCACTCGGGTAAGGGATCAGTCATATAAATACTGGGGGACACCACAAACCCAATATAGAGCTCTAGATATCTTATCTTGTAGATTGGCGATCATACCTTGTATTGGTGGGAGATAATTCAAACCATACTGAGACTCAAAACTATAGTATACAGATTATGGATCATATTCAATTCAACTTGGGGTCCACATGAACACAAAATGGAACCAATATTTGAGTAGGGGATCCTATATAAGACAACACCAATATCGCTACTAACACCACCAACTATGTAGTGGATTACAAATGTGAAAATAACACAATAATTGTTATGATAAAAAACTAGATATGGGTATAAATTTTTGTCTATGATTCTTATAATGATACAATGTATCCCACCTTAAGAAGAATATATCATCTTGGATCCCAACCTGGCCTCCTATATGGATACACATACACTATCTAGACTCATACTATAGAGGGGATATCAATCCTATACTGAAGACAAAATTCCATAGTGTGCCCTCAGAATAATGAAACATGGTACCTCACTAAACCAATATTGTTAGATAAAAATATGGTATAATAATTCAAGTATTGTAACCATGTATTTTTTTCTAACACTTTGTCTATGGATACCAACACATTTTATAAGGAAAACCCCAGGAAGGGCTACTTGAGGGACTCAGTCTGTACGACAATCTTCTTCTTTATTAAACATTAGTACATTATTTATTATATAATATTATAATTAATAAAACCAAAAAGGTAAAGTAGCCTAAGGTAAATGGGAATTAGGTATTTTTTAAAAAAACTACTTAAAATAAGTGTTATATTAGCTTTGATGAAAACTTTTTTAACTTGATCATAATATTCCCAGGCATTTAAAATTGCATAGGATAACATGGGGATCAAATAAAAAAGGGGTGATATATAAATCCTAGTATGAAAATGAACATGGAAAGTTGATAAATTTTGGATAATAGGAATATCAATGGGAAAAAATAGTAGGGTTTAAAATAATTAATTATGAGACATGATATAACAAGATAACTATAACGTGGAAAATTTAGAAACCAATTAAAACATTGAATCATAAACACATGCCAAGGATAACTGATAAAAAATCATGTGGAATAAGTCCCATAATGGAATAATATTCAATCCATTTCACATCGTGATTTCTCACTAGTTTCAACATTACCCAATTCATTGGAGTGCTATATTTCTTTGGGGCACTGACATATTTATTTCATTATCATTCTTAAGTGTTTCACATATATCATATAGTATGGAATCAGTAAAAATAATATTTTATTCCCCATTTAAGGAGTGTATAATAAATACATTCATTTACCATGTCACTGATGTGTAATTATATAAATTATAATACCCTTGAATGAAAAATGGTATGGTTTTCACTACATAATTCGTTTGGAACGGGAAATCATGTTGATATTTCATGACAAAACAAACATCAAATTAATATTCATAAAATGTGATGATGAGATGGAGGTGTGTATATCATCATATTAAGATCAATTTTAATGTATAGTGAATATGTGATAACATAACCCATTATTAGGAAATTAAGATAAAATCCTAAGGAAATCGTGATACATGAATAATATTGAGATAAGAAAATATCCATTACTTTAGTACGTGACTCAAAATAATAGGGAGGGAATTACTGAGAGTTTAGGGAACCAATGGAGGACTCTAGATAGTGTTGGGTAGTGTATGGGTGTTATATAAGGGTATTTAGTGAAGATAAATGGGATCTTGGGTGGGTTTATGTTTCCAATGTGCTCAATTTGTTTTATTTCTAAATCATAGGTTTTGGAATCTATATAATAATATTTCCAAAACCACATATCTTACCCAGGATTTTCACATGGTTTTCTCCAAAAGAGATATGGTTTTAAATATTTTATAATTAAAATGGATGAACATAATAAAATAATAACCTTTATAATGTGGATCTGAGCCATACCCATATTGAAATGATTTTAAAACATTTAAATATATTAATAGTTTTGGAGAATTCATAATAGATTTAAAAAATTAATCAAATAAACATAAAATCTCATTATTATTAATAGGGTAAATAGATTTGGTTTTGGATACCTTATTTTGTATATATCATATCACTTTTGGTTCATTATGATGTCATAATACACAAATTATATTTATACAGTATTGTTTTCTTACCAAAAAATATGACTATCTCATTAAATTATGAAAAATTCATCTTTGGAATATTTTGACATTCTAATTAAAAAAATATTATCCCAATTATTTAAATAATATTCTATATATTTTTATTTTCAATTTTCAAATAAAATTTAAATTTATTATGAAATACTAGGTTTTTTACAATAACTGTTTTCAAACACTTATAAAAATCATGCGTGACAAAATAAAAATTATTTGATCCGTTATATTTAATAAAAATTATTTAATAATAATATTTTTTAGAAATTCTATTTATATCAAAAATAAATTAATTCA
Source organism: Viscum album (assembly GCA_963277665.1). Classification (NCBI taxonomy): domain Eukaryota; kingdom Viridiplantae; phylum Streptophyta; class Magnoliopsida; order Santalales; family Viscaceae; genus Viscum; species Viscum album. The sequence goes on from OY728150.1 coordinate 134,888,758, forward strand.
CCAAAATATATTCATTAATTGAATATGAATATTCCCCCAAAAACGTATTTATAAATAATCATTTATAAAGAGGAAATAATATGATGAAAATATATATATTATTATATAAAAAATGTACATACTCATATCACTAGGGTCTTGATGAATATTATTTTAATACACCCGCAAACTCCCTTAGAGTAAGGTTTGTGATGGCGATACAGTAATGGTATGGTTTAACGTATATGGTTTGGTTTGAGAACACGTTGAGCTTGATATTCTCCTCTAATCGGTTTTACTCATGGTTATGTTGTTGGATCTCAGATTAGGCTAGGACAAGGGAAAATCCCAATGATGCAAAATCCCTTAGAAGCTCTAAAAAATGGGTTTTATTGGGTTTGATCTTACTTATTGAGGTTATCATTTTCCTAGTCTATGTCAATTAGATTTTATAAGACCTTATATTTAAACTTATCATATTATCATTGTTCAACAATGATATTATAAATGGTAATAATACTTGACTGTATTTTAAATACAATTTGGAAAAATAAAACAAAATATGTTCATAGTTTTCCAATAACCATATTACATAACATGTTATATAATTAAATAAAATGAATATTTTAATTTCTTACATATTCGTTCGTTACAATTCGAGTCCCCAAGATCGAGACGAATGGGGGAGAATTATATGAGTATAGTATATGGTGTGTACCCATAGTAGAAGATCACTCCCTTGATGTTTTCCCCAATATATGTCCCCTATCCGTACTAGGAATTTATAAAGGGGAATACACAACATGTACCACACGTCACTAGGCTTGTTACCTAAATCAAAACTCTGGGGTATTCCTTGCTAACACAATACATAACTGTACATGTACTGACACATGGTGAATACACGTAGTACATAGGGTTTTACACATGCTCTAGACCAAGAACATGTCCTCAATTGTGTCGATGTCCTTTAGTAATATAATTCCACATAGTCATGTGACTTGTTAGTAAAGGAACGAAGCTATCCTACAAACACTTGACCTGGGATCACTAAATGGTTATTACCCACAGTACATGGAATATTGTCCCCAAATATTATGATCGCTCAAAACCCCCTATTTCCACTTAAATCAAACATGTCTAGTCCTAGAGGATCTCTAGTACTCTTCATAGGGATATAAAACAATAAAACAATGTAAAAATAGGTATTATTAAATAAATATAATAAATTCACCTACCTCATGGAGAAAAAATGATTCATTTGGTCCAAAAAAATGTATTAATACTACTACACCCTAACCTATTGATGACCAGTGTCAAGAAAGGTATTTAATGGGACCACCCCTCCTTGGTTTGGCCTTGTTTAATTCACACATGAGAACAAAATGGGGAGGGAGATATTAGTTTATATATTTTTATATAATATAACATATCATAAACATGTCCTCAAATGCTCTACATAAACTGGGAACTTGACCCCAACAAACATTATGATATTCTTGGGATAAAACCCACATTCCAAACTCAGCAACGTTCACAGATTTTCAATTTGAGACTCTAATTGGGAGTCATTATACATCAACATAAAATCAACACATGCAAGGTAAAATATATTTAACATTTTTAATATCCCCATGCAAAGGATCCTGAGGCCCTAGAATCATATATTGAATCATCCCCTTGATTTGGAAATATTCTTTGAAATATTCAAAATCCATCCCTGAAAAAGAGTAGTTGTTATATAAAATTTTTTATAGAGAAATAATTAGAAGTAAAATATATTTTATAGTAAAACGAAATGATATCTATTTTGATAAATCCATACTAACATGTTTTCATTGTTAACTAAATTAAAAAAAATTCGCAAAAGTAAATATAATTCTTGTGTACTGATAATGGTGTCACAATAGGGTTTTGATTTCAATGTAGTAGAAGATATCAATTTTATATAATTTTCAATTCCTATTAATATAGAGATATTATGGAAAAATAATATATTACATGAGGTTATTTATTATTTAGAATATTTTTTAATGGTTGGGGCCGAAGCCTCTTTTATTATTAAAGTAAAGAAAATACCTCTTTAACTGAGTAGAGGGAGACCCATTACAAAGCCCAAAGGCCTAGTGGGAATTTATCCCATTACAAAGCCCGAAGGCCTAGTGGGAATTTAGCCCATTACATGACCCGTAGGGCCATTTTTTTAGCCTGAAGCCCATTCTGTGAATAGTACTACTACAGTACCCACACTGCTACAGTACTGCACAATACCCGCCACTGCTACAGTACTCTGTCGCCGATACAGTGACCTGCCGCCGCAATAGTGCCCGTCATTTCTACATTGTTGCCACTGCTATAGTACACTACAGTACTACTACAGTACCTGCGCCCAATAGGTTTTGAACCCCCATTTCTCATTTTGATTTATGTGCTGATTACCACTAATCCAAACACCAACTACATTATTTAGAATAATTATTTAGCTAGAAAATTATGATATATAATTTCTTATCATTTTATAAAATAGAGGTAAAATATGTTTCAGTTACTAAGGATTATGCACAGTTTATATGGATGAATAGTCAATTGGATGACAATAAATATGTTTTTCCAAATTTATAGCTATTAAATGATGAAAAATAATTTTATATAAATTAAAAATAATACCATAAAAACTTTCACAAAAAAATATTGAGATTCACTATTGTTTTTTAAAGTAAGAGGTTAAGAAACATCTTTTGAAACTAGAGTTTCCAAGAATATATTTCCGTGTGTAATATATTATTACTAAATCTTTGGATTCCATTGTGTTTTTAAAATATATGATAAACATTAGAGTTTAACCAATCACCCAAAATTATGCTGGATTTGTATTACCTATAATTTTTATTAAACATTATTCTATTTTTCTATATTTTTAATTACTGTGAATTATTAACGGGTGGATCCATGATGATAGTGGAATAAATTATACATATATAATTTGTATTAAGAATATGTTTTTATAAGTAAATATGAACACCAATGTAGTAAATAACTTTTTTGTCAGTATTTTATAATCCAACCATTGAATCACAAAGAATTGCATACATTTTTTATATATCTTATCCAAGTAAGTCATAGTTGACAGTTTAAATTTCATGATATAATTATATCTATAAAAGTATCTACATTTAATTTTATTTTCCCAGAAGGAGATTTAATTCCAAGGTAATGTAGTCATATGCATGGGAGAAACTTATATATTAGAGACGCAATAGGGGTTGGGGAGCATGAAAGTAGATGATATTTATGTTTTATATAGTTTTGATATGATTGAGAATTATATGGTTAATTGAATAAAAGGATATTATTGAAACAAAATTCAATAATATTACTATTTTTTTCATATAGAAGATTATAAAAAATTATTTTCCTATGTTTGGCACATCTATGAAGATCATGAAAATTACTGATAAAATTGTGGATGGTTGAATATTCCATTCCATTCATAATGACACAGTGAGTGACTATAATGATTAAAAAAATATTTTATTGGATTTGGACATGGAAATTGTTGTTATTATATGGTAGATTTAGATTCCATTTCTATATTGAATCATTTTAGATCAAAATGGTCATTCCAATCATTTGATGTTAGATTTCATTTCATTTGAGAGTCATGACTATGTGAAATAGTGAAGCGTGTATAAATTGTGGTTGAGGACATTTTGGTCATGGTTGAAGTAATATTAGTTGAGCATTATTACACTATGAATCATGTATATATAGGGTTCTAATTCTAGTAAAAGGCGCTAAAATGGAATTGAATTCTGTAGAATCATACTATGATGAACCTGTGAATGTTATGTGGACTTTTAATTGGGTGCATATTAGTTCTATGTTGTGGTAAATTCATTTATCATTTAAATAATTCATATAAAAATTGGGGAAACCCATAATAAGTGTGGTGGAATCCCAGATAGAACTCATGAGAGAGTAAAATATCAATACATTATACTTATACAATACTCATGATAGGTTGATAAAAATAAGCTATGTTATGAAATGTGGAGGAAAGCATGTTTAGAATAAGGTTTCTAGAATTTAATTGGAAATAAGTGGGTGAGCATGGGTATATCCATATTGATGGTATTTTACCCAGATATGAGTTCCATCATAGTAATTTTTGTAACATTTCATTGCTGGTATGATGTGGTTCTCTACAAGGTAATTTTTATTAGACACCACATGGTATATTCTAAAATTATATTTGGTACACAAAATTTTGATATTTATCACTTATTTAAATTCTTAAATACGTTGTAGTAGATTTAAAATATCCTAATAGAATTCATTTTTAGTTTTTTTATAAAGAATAATCAATGGATAGATTTTAAAAATAGGAAGATATATGTTCAATGAAATAAAATTTTGAAATTTAAAATTTAAAATTAACTAGAGATATTTTATTCATTGTATAAAATATATGTCCCAATGAGAATAGAGATAAAATGAATTTCATGTAGAAATAACAGATAAAGATATACCATTGGCCATTATTGAATATTTGGATTTTTTAATTGATTTCTGAGAGTATTTTATTCATTTTAATGGTAAACAATTGAAGTAGAGAGAGTTTATTTTCACATAATTAATGATTTGTGAATGAATAATATAGAATAATTCAGATCACACAATGTTTTTTGTTAAATATATGATTAATATCAATTACATTTTGACTTATGTGTTGAAATTATCATTTTTGAACCTATTAAGTAGAAATGAGTGGAATATGGGAACAGTCCTAAGACCATGAATGAGATTTCTTGTTATCCTAAACATTTTAACTACAAAATAGTGGATTACAAACAATTTGGCATGCCATAAAACAATTTATATTATTTTCGTATATTTTTCAATTTGAAGGTGGACCACATGAAAAATATTATGCCCAATATTATTTAATTTTATTTATATAATGATATATTCTATATTATTATAGTAACAAATCCATAAAATATTTTCAAACTTGAATAAAATATGTAGTTAACATTGAGTGAAGAATATATTTTAAGATACATTAATTCATTCCCCCTCTTACTGTGTTTAGTGGGAACTCAATGTAAAAAAATTATCTGGAGTAAGTAAATATATTCATATTCCTTCATAAATAATAAAAATTAATTTTTATTTTCTACTTAGTTCCATTTAAATTCATAAGTTCTATTTTAATATTGTAATTACGAAGAATAAAAGCATCATGTTATACTATTATCATATTTTAAATATAGTTAAATTCTAATTATTTAAAACTAATAGAACATTATTTATGTTTTGAATATGATTTTATAATGTTTTGTACATTTCAAGAGGATTATGTTTTTTTTTCTGTCAATTTTACGAGTCTAGTTTTCTTCTTCTTCTTTACTAAGACTGTATTTTGGTCATAAAAAATATTTGGATCTGAAAATGATTTCATCCTCTATTTTAAGTAAAAAATTGTATTCAAATACTACTCTAGAAATTATTCTTCTTTATTATCATATTTATTATCATCTTTCTTTTTATTTTCTTATTCCATTACAAATATCCAATGATACCACAATTATATAATATCAAATGTATTTTTATTTTTTTATTTTCCTTTTAATTTGATGAAATATTTTTAAAATAAGAGAGATGTATTTCTCATATAAATAATATTTTTCATCATTATCTTGAAATTCTATGGATAAATCTTTAATATTTTTTACATTTAATAAATTTAATAATTATGAAAATTATATCCTTCTCACTTTTTATTCTATTATAAAATAGGTTATTTTCTCTATTCAGATTTAACAACTGAGATATGTAACTGATCAATGAATATATGATTTAGATACATATCTTCAAATGAAGCAACCTTGAATAAAATATGTCAAAAAATTGATTAGAGTATTAATAATAATAGTATAATCCTCAATTGTATTTATAAAAAACTATTATTGTCCATAAATATTAACTGTTTCACAAAATAATTAAAAATAATCCTCAATAATCTTTAATTTATTGAATTTATCTCCTGAAATAATTTACTTACATTCCTTCACATTACCATTTTATTTATAGTTATATTTTACCATGATTTCATTATCTATTTTTAGTCTTACCACCATGGTTAAAACCTTATCTAATGAGAATATATAGATAATATTCTATTTATTGACAACATTCTCAATTTGTTTATTATATGAATGGGTCATATAAACTCTTATTTCAATATGAGTTAAATAAACTTTGAAAATATCAATAACCAATAGGATAAGAAATATGAAATAGAAAAGAATCTTAATTTTTGATTCATGATGGTTATTTTAATAAATATTAGGCATACATTTATTTTTATAATTATTATGATTCTCTATATTAATCAATAATGGATCCTTAAGAAATAAAGGCACATATTTTTCATGAGGTGTTGAAAAAAATTAAATCAATCTAAGGGTGTTGTATGAACAGAAACAGAACTTTTTTCTCTAAGGATATGTGTTATAATCTTAGTGAAAAAATAAGAATAACAAGTTTGAATGATTTATGAAACCAAGAGGGTTTATTTAACAGGATTTTGAATTTATAATTGGAGTGAAGTGATTGGATTTTGGTTGGGTTTTTCCGTTTTTTATTTCATCATAGTTTTTGAGAAGAGATGATTCTTTTGGTTTTAGAAAAAATAATTAGATGAATTGAATAACAATGGTTTATTCATATCATCTTTGATTTAATTATTTATAGCTGTGTATAAATCCTAATGGAATAATATTAATTACTCAAGGAATTCCAAATCTGGTATTGATTTTCCCTGAATAATTAAACTAGTCTAATTTATTTCTCTATGTGTTTTAGTAATCAACAAATCACTGCCATACATGATTTTCTTAACAAATTAACCCATAAGTGTAAAAATGAAGAGATAAAACAAGGTATAATAATATTTAGATCAATGAAAATTAATAATTAATAATAAATTAAAAATAAATCTTATTTAAATAAAATTTAAAACAATTAATTTAAAAAAAATTAATTACTTTGAATAAAACTTCAGAAACTCAAACATCGCAAAATGGGATTTCCCTTCCCTTCACCTAATCATTAATGATTCTACCTCTCCTTGCAAGATGGGGTCAGCAAATTCAAATAAAAATTAAACATGGAAAAATAGTTTTTTTATGAAGGAAAAGGAGGAGAATGTTATCATCTTGTGGTCTTTCCACTGAATGTAATAGGTTGTAAAGGATTGAGATAGGATGAGATGTGATGCCTTGAGAGATGGGAGCTCCTCTCTGTTTAACGACATAATTTTTCATCTATAAATTGGATTTTTTATTCCATAATTATTTATATAATCATGAGTTTCTCCCTTTATTATTTTTTTTCACAGTTTACTAGGACATCTAACCTCAAAATTTCATAGTATTTGGATACGTGGTGATGGATTTATGGGCTTTTTAGTCCAAGAATTTATTCTATCCAGGAAGACTCTTCGCATTTCTCATATTATGCATTAATGAAAAATAAAACAACCTCATAAAACAAATTATCCATCCTGAAATATGTTCCTATTTTTCATGCACTATCATCCTCCAATTTTAAGAACATGTAGAAAAGGATGTAGGAGTTATTAATTTCATATTGAGTGTTACTTTTTTTGAACAATGGATCCAGAATTTGTTTTAAAAAAATATAACAAACAGTGATAACCATAATGATTTCGAAACTCCCAAAAATTAATTTTCGGAACAATAATATGTGTTCTAGTTCTTTGCATGGTGGAATAACCTACATTGAGGGTGTGTAGGATGATATGGGATATTGTTTCTATGTTGACATCCACGATGTCCGCCTGGAAAAGTCTTTAACTTCATTTATTTTTAAGGCCTATAGATTCTCAAACCAGTACCTAGTCTATAATACAACGTTGAAGGTAATAATATAAGGATATAAAAAACGAATCTCCCAATTTGGAATTATATTCTAAAATGAATGATCAAAATACCCTTGATGTAAAAATATTTCAAAAATCCAGAATTAATCACTTTTCACCAATTAGACCATTTTAGTTCTAAAATTCATATTATCCATTATTCTTATAAAAAATACATTTTATTATCATTGATAACGCGTAAAAACATATCAATATTTGATTGAAAATATGAACATAAATCTGCTCTATCAATGGCCCCCACACATAAACCATTCTTTTCCTCAATTCTAAAATCTCAACATTGAAAATTAGAGGGCCCCAATGTTATTAATATTCAAATTTCAAATAATATAATCAAACTGTTTTGAATGTGAAATTAATCATTCAAAAAACAACATAAATATCATTTATATTTCTCATTGTTCAAAGAAAAATATAAATCACGTATTTTTATTTTACCCTTTGACAAATTTGATGGAACAAATCCTTTCATTCATTCATGATCCTCAATATATTGTTATTAAACCTGAAAATTCAAGATTTACCTCACTTGTGTATTTTTTTCTCTCTAATAATTCATGATTAAAATAATGAATTATTATTTTCATATCATGAGAACATTATTATTATCAATATGATTGTAAATAAAATATTTTGTCCACATCGTAACGAAAAAACCACATAAAATCATGATGAATTGCAATTAATTTTCAAATGAATATGAGGCATATGGTTGGTTGGATTTAGTTTTAAAAAAAATTAATGATCAAGGGGGAGTTTTATATCTTAATTATAATGGATGATGTCAGAAAACTATAATAAAATTACCCCCTTCATAGTCCTAACACCCACATTCCCAAAAATAAAAGTAATGCTTTTGATCAGGTAGAGCATAATGAATGGTTTGTGCACACACTTGAATATATTTTGTTCTAAATTTTTATTTTAATTTTTATAATGTTATGATTATTTCAAACCTCACATGCATTACCTAACCACATTTGATCAAAATATCATTGGTATGTAAAATGGTGACTTTTGGTTTTACCAAATCAGAACCCATCATTGTTTTTTAGTTTTTTAGTTTATTTTATTCAAGTGGGGAAAAAAATAGAGTATAATGAATGATTCAAAAAACTTTTACAATTCCCATAATAAAACCCCCACACATCTTCCATACAATGTATAACATCCCTTGCACCATAATTCCCGTTACTCTTACACTTTATCTTTAAAATATCATTCAAATACCAAGAGGAGGGTTGAAATGGATAAATATGGATTGAAACATAGATCATCCCTAACAGGGTTATTATTGGTGTTAATGATATAAAGGAAGGATTGATGTAAAGGTGTACTTTTCAAGATAAGTGTATTTTCAAAGGATTACTCAACCATCTTAAATTTGAATTTGTATAGTCATATCTCTACCATGTTTAAATACACTTTCTCGCAGGTAGCATGTCATAAGACAACACAAGAAATATTATGAAGATAAAATAAGAATTACATTGTGTTTAATTCCTCTCAGTAATGAGATATATGATATTGGAAAATAAATCAAGGCATTATTAGTAATAAAAAAATCAATTCACATGAATTTTAGGAAATCAACAATTGAAAAATGGATGGGGAATTTCATTAACATGAATCAATTAATTCTTTATAATCATTTTTCCTCATTTCCATATCCATTATTAATTTTAAAAATTTAATTCTTCATTTTACTCATATAATCAAATCATCATTTATAACTAAAACATTAAATGATGGGATTCTTGTGAAACAAATTTATCCTAGTTCAATCAAGTAGGGTATAGGTTCAAGTGTGGGCACACAATTTAAACATTAAAGCTCAAAAAATTATTTGTAAAAAATGCAATGAGTTTCAATGATAATCTTAAAAAGTTAACTCCATAATGAAATAAATCATTTGTTCCTCTTCCTCTCCTTCTTGGGCCTACATTGTGGTTTACTTCCATTATGGTTCTTGAATAATTAAAATCAAATCCCATCATAGAAGTGTAAGAATCATTCCATTAAATATCAAATTGGGGATGTAAGTGGTAACTATGTCCTAAATCCTATGACAAAAATGAAACAGGGGTTGCATTCTAGAAGATACCATGGTTAATGTCATTGTATTGATGTTACCTAATTTGAAGAAATATGTATATGGGTAGGAAAATATTGATATCCTCCACTCGTTCTTGAGGTAAACTTCCATAGAACTTCATCATTCTATTACTATTTATAGTGATTGGATTTCCTTCATTATTTTTATCGACCTGAATAGAAACAGAAGGATATAAATTGGTAACAAGAAAAGGAACATACCACCTAGAACAAAGATTAAATAGTATTAACATAAATATGTAAATTTTGAGTATAAATTGGTCTCTAAGTTGAAAGGAATTTGGATGAATCAGTTTTTTATGTACCGCCCTGGTCATTTCCTAGTTAATTCTTGAATTTTCAAATTATTCTCTTCATATTCCTTCCAAATCCTCTAAATGTAGTTTTCTCTACTTACCATCACTCACAAATTCCATGTTTATCATTATCATAGACTTGTGTTATTGATGCTCCAATTCCACAGGTTAGTGAAATCTTTCTTAATTAATTAACTGATATGGGTTCATACCAATGGGTGTCTTGTATGTTATCCAGAAAGCCCATAATGTATCATTAATCTTTCGGCCCGATTATTTCCTATTTGGTTTGAATATTTTCTCCAATATACCTTTAATCTAAAGGATAGATACTTCTTCTTGGCCAATTTTTTGGATGGTAAGGTGTAGAGGATTTGTGGTTCTCCCCACACTTCTTCATTATAGCATATTTTTGTAAATTTAAAAAATGTACAATGTGGTAGATGATGATGGATTTTGATTATCCAAACCTAAAAAAAATGTTTTCCCAGACAAAATCACACAAAAAATTTGCATCTTCAGTTTTTATGGAATTGGCTTCTACCCAGTTCGAGACATAATCAACAACAATTAGAAAATAATATTTCCTAAACTACATATGGAATGGTTTCATGAAATCAATTCCCCAAAAATCAAATATCCGAAAAAATTATGTTTTTTGGGGCATTTCATGTATTTTTTTAATGTTCCTATAAAATTGACATTATTTAGATATTTTTTTAGAAATCACGAGTATCTCTAAAAAAGGTAGACCAATAGATTCCAGACACCAAGACTTTCATGATAGTTCTTTGAGGTACAAATTGTCCACCACAATAAAGTGCATGAAAAAATTGAAAAAATATTCTATTTTACTTTTTGGGAGTCATATTCTTATTACCTGATCATTTAAAATTTTCTAATGAAATGGATACTCACAGATATATAATCTTGATTCACCCTTGAGTTTATGGTTCATATAGGAGTTAATGGAATAAGGTATAAGATATTTGGCCAGGTTATTTTCTATGTTAGAATACCATGGTAATTCACCCTCCATGAGGTAGAGATGATCTCTGAGTATATGATCATTGAGTTGGTTTAGCTATGGAATTTATATCTCAGAAGTGTTGGGAAACCTACATAGGTGATCCATCACTTTTCTTTCAGATCATTTTTTTCATTAATCTACAGATTGAACTCTTGAAAGAGGAGTGCCCATTTAACTTGTCTTTGTTTGTAATCAGTTGTCTTCATCAAACACCTGAGTGATACATGGTCATAATATACAATTACATTTGTTCCATATAAATATGACCTGAATTTATCTACTAAAATGTAACTGGTGATAAACTCTTCTATTTTTGTGTAGTTGACATTAGTGGAATCCATGGTTATTGAATCATAGATTATGACTTGGGGTTTTCCTTCAATTCTTGGGAATAGAACTTCTAAAACGGATAGATTTTATTCATAAATAATCATTTCAAATGGATGCTCTTAATTGGGGGGTTTCATTATTAGTGGGGTGGTTCAAATTTTTTTTCAACTCAACAAATTCCTTCCTGAAATTATCATTCAAAAACAAGTAAGCATATTTTAAGATAAATATTGAGAGTGGAAGGGGAATATTTCTGAAATATTTTCTGAATCTTCTATATAATCCCACATGTTATATAAATGATCTGATGTGTCTCGCACAGGTGGGGTATGGAAATTAATTGATCACATCAGTTTTATATTTATCCACTTTAATTCCATTTTATGAAATGATATGTCCATGCTTAGATCCTTTTTCATCCATAAAGTATAACTTTTGAATGTTTAAAATGAAAATGTCTCAATACAAGTTTTTAATAAATTTTCATGGTCTCCCAGGGAATGATCAATTGAATACCTAAATACATTAAACTCATTGAGAAATATCTCAAGTAAGTCTTCTATGTGATCATAAAAAGTTATTATTTTACATTACTGATATGTATATGGGGCATTAAACAATCTGAAAGGCATACTCTTGTATGAAAATGTTATACAAGGACAGGTTAAGATCGTCTTATCCTGGACTTTTGCGAAATTAGAACATGAAAATATCCAGAACATCCATCCAAAAATGAGAAATGTGTTCTACCCACTTGTCTTTATAAATTCAGAACAATTAAGGGAATTAGGAAGTGATCAATCCGAGAAACTTGGTTTAGTTTTCTATAATCAATGCATACCCTACAACTACTCGATACTCTCATGGGGAACAATTCATTTTTCTCATTTTCAATGATGTCTAACCTTGTTTTCTTTGGAACCACCTTGATTGGGGTAACCCCTTGATAGTAATAATTTTGGTATATTATATCGGATGCCAATAATTTTTCAAATTAATTTTTTGCAACATTCATGATGGAAGGGTTTAGTCTCCTCTAGGGTTTCCAAACATGATGATAGTCTTATTATAAAATGATTTTAGGTGAGTAGAATATGAGTTTGATCCAATGTATATCTCCTATAATACATCCTATGGATTATGAATTTATCTTCAGAAATTCTATTAGTATTATCTCTAGAGTCCCAACTAAATTATTGTTAGCGATCAAATGAAAATTGTCTTCCTACAACAGATATACATATTTAAAATAAATTGGAAGAGGTTTCAATTCAAGACACAGTGGTTGTTATATGTAGGAAAATGAATTCACATATCCTACCTCAAAAGTATGGATTACCTATAATGAGGGTATCATATTAGTTTTTTGAAACAAATTATTAATGAATTCAGAGGTGATTTTATAATTTTAAATTTTTTTAGTATTCTTTCCCCCCATGGTGTGATCTAATGAAGATAGTAACTCATGAAGCATACCTGAATCATCTATGGGATAACTACCTTATTTCATGGGGAATTGATAAGAGGTAATGGTTGGTTGAAATTTTTATTTTGGAGTTAAGTACATTGATGTTCACCTTGGTATATCCTAGTTCCATGGTCAAGCATCATTCCTGAACATTGATGAATTTCGTGGATATTTTCAGGGATGTTCTTCCTAGTATTATGGGTGAATATCCTAGTGCATCACATTCCTCTATGGTGAGTATATAGTATGAGGAAAAAATTTGACCCTTCAGTCCCACTAGTACATCTTCAACTAATACAGCTAAAAAAATAATGGATTGATTTTCATGTTGGATGACCACTATTATGGGATTAATTTCACCTATTTTTAATGATGAGAAGACATAATTAGACATTACATTTATGGAAGCACCATTTTCATAGAAATCATCAGAGAAACATAATGAACCGATTCTATAGGGAATAGAAAATGTCCCTAGATCTTGACATTGTTGGGTATTGGTGGAGTGATCATGGTTGATACACTTCTTTCAAAGGGGAATATTTCATCATCCTCTCTCTTCTTTTCCTTGGTAAATATTTCTTTTAGAAAATTATCAAATTTGGTATATTGTGGATTTCCTCCAGCAAGGTTATGTTGATTTTAACGTTTCGAGTGGTTTCATAGATTACTTTTTTATGAACATATTCTTCATCTGTTGAAGATTGATCCAATGATGAAGGGAATGATACCATGTTTCCTCTTTTCCCACGTTATTTAATTTTCAATTGTGTTTCTGCATTCTTTATGGGGTGGATGAGTTTATCATCAGTTGTTTTTTTGGAATCATCCAATATACACGGATCTGGTGGGGAAATCTCCTTTCCACTTCGAGTCATGATTGCACTAATATTATCTTTTGGATTTTCTATATCTTGGGCAAGGATTTTACCATGATTCTGTGTTATATGATCTATAAGCCTAAAAAAATATTAACTATATTTTCCACGGTCTTCCTCATATCTTAAGTATCTATTTTTTAGTGGCTGTTCAAAAAACTTATTGAAGGATGTTTAAAAATCATTCTTTTGAAAAGTGGATTTTGAAATGATTTTTGTTGCTGGATGGGGTTTTTTTTATGGTGTCTTGTTCTAAAATTTATTTTCAAATGGTGTCCTGGCCCAGTTATGTTGTCCTTTATATCCTTTTTTTGTTATGACCATCTCCCTATTTTGATTTTGTGGAAATTTCTTTTGCTGGAATGTAGTATCACACCTATCGGTGTCCTGTATCCTGACACATTGATCAGTGTAATGATTAGATGATGAACATAACCTGCATACCATAGGTGGAGATGGTTGATCATTCAATTTATTGAAGTCCATTTTCCTCTCAAGTCTTGTACATTATTGAATTTTTTAAGAAGAGGTTATGAGTCAGAAGTTATTACTTGATGTATACCACTTATACTAGTGCTTGTTATCCTAGATTGTTATGAATTTTAGGAAATCTTATTTATCAGGATCTAGGATTTGATGAGTAATTTTTCAATCAATAATCTTCTAGAGGATGCATCCATAATATTATTATCATTTTTTAGTACTCCTTATTACAAATGGACCACTAAGTGGTGATCCTATACTTCTTGGTGTGGGAAGCTTCCTCTATGCTTCTTGAATTGTTCTAAATACTCATAAAGATTCTCACTGGAATCTTTTCTAATAGATTATAACCCATTCATGATTGTTGTGTTCCAGGAGTATGCGAAACAAAATTCATGAAAAATTGTTGGAGACCATCCCAGTCTTGGATTTCTCTGGGTTGTAAGTCATAAAAACCATCCTCAGCTTATCTCTTAAGTGAAAAGGGAATTATTTCATGTTTAATTGCTCCTCTGATACTCCTCCTGGATTGAAGATTGAACACATAGGGATGAATTACTTAATGATCTGATTGGGATCCCCACATACAAGGACTTAAAATTAATGTTTCATGGGAATAATGTTTACTCATAACTCAAAATTATTTAATTATTAAGCCATGTGTAGTCGATTCTGATTGTTTGTAAATTGTAGTGCACAGTTGTCTGTCAAGGTTTTTTGTAGGTATTGTGCCATTATTAGATGTTATGGTTGGACATATTAGTCTTCTAAACATATTTATTCAATATTTATTTCTGGAATGATACTCCTAAGCCTTTATAACAAAGTTATATCTATATTTGTATCAAAATAATGTAGTTCCTCATTAGAGTACCTAGTCAGGTAGATTTACAATTACTCCCTTGAAAATGTTCTATTATTTACTCAATTTTATGGTGTGATGTGGAAAAAAATTTAAATCCCTCTATGGGTGTAGTATGAATTGTAACCAAAATTTCATTCTCCAGTGAGTAGTGTTTTAATATTTTTGTGTCTTTAAAATAATAAGATTTAATGATTTAAGAAACTAGGTGGATTTCATAAGATGGTTTTTTAATTTATTGTGAGAGAGAAGTGATTGGATTTAGGATGGGTTTTCCCACTTTTCATTTCATAATAGTTTCTAAAAATATTAATCTTTTCTTTTTAGAGACAAATAATTAAATGTATTGAATACCATTTTTTTCTTTGTTTCACCCTGGATTTAATTATTTATCAAATTGGTGAAATCTTAAAGGACTGAAATTAATTACATAAGGAATTCCAAATATGGTATTAATTTTCCCCAAATAATTAAATTAGTCTATTAATTTCCAAATGTGTTTTAGCAATCACAAAATCACTCCCATAATTGATTTCTCCATAGATTTACCTAATTTTGTAAAAAACTAATAAATCAAGAATGGGTGGAAGAATATTTAAATGAATGAAATTTAATATTTAATAATAAATAAAAATCAAATATTATTTAATTAAAATTTTAAAAATAAATATATTGAAAATAAATAATTTAATAGAAAAAATTATTTTCATTAATACATGAAAAAATAAAACATCACAAAATGTGATTCCCCTTCCATTCACCCAATCACTAAGGATTCAACGGCTCCATGAAATAAGGGGTCATCGAATTAAAAAAAATTAATATAGAAAAAATATTTATTAATGAAGGACATGGAGGAGAAATTTATCCTCTTGGCTTATTGCCACTAGATTTAATATGATTTGATGAAATGGAATAGGATGTGATGGGATTCCTTGAGAGGTGGGAGCTCCTCTCCATTTATAGGAAAAGATTTTCCTCCACAACTTGGCTCTTTACATCATCAATTAAAAATTGAATCACATGTTTCCCCTTTCATTAAATTTTTGAATAATTAAATTGGGATTATACCCTCTAAGTTTCAGAGTATTGGGACCCATGGTGATGTTGTAATTCCCTTTCTACTCTAATATTTTATTTTGACCAGGACGACTCTACACATTTCAAATATCATGCATTAATGAAAATGGAAACTACCTCTTCACATGTTGGAGACTTCATAAAACTTTTTCCAAATTATCAATCATGGACACCGTCCTTATTTCAGCTCATTGGGCAACATGATGTAGGATTTAGGAATTTTTGATTGTGTGTTATGTTTTCTAGGTAAAGGTTCTAGGAAGCTTCCTTGAAACGTATAAAATACAATGGAAGAAAAAATTACTTAAAAACTCCCAGAAATTAATTTTATAAATCATCCCATGTGGTTTAATACCTTTCTATGTGGAATCACATCCATTAGAGGTTTGTAGGCTGAGATGGACTTTTGTTAAGGAGATGAGTCTTCACTATTCACCCAGATAATTTTTCATCTTCATTGAGTTTTAACACCTCTAGATTATCGAATAATCCCATGGTCTAGTGGACAATGTCTAAGGATATAAAATTTGGGTTTCAAAAAATCTCTCCACTAGGAATTATATTATTAAATAAATGAACAAAATAAACATGATGTAAAAATCTGTCAAAAATCCACGATTAAGAACTTTACACAATGTATGACATTTTCATTATATAATTAAAATTACAAATAATTTTTATAAAAAAATAATATTAATGGGTTTGATAATTTAAAACCATATTAAATATAATCATTATTAGATTGAATATATGATCATATATTTTCTCTATCAAGTGAAATGGTTTTTAATACCCATTTAGTCTCATATGAGAGATGTGAAGAAACAATGACAATTTAGTGGAGTGGAATCAATTTAACCTACATTTTATTTTTCTATATTAAATATTAATTTATAATATTCTAATATTTTAATCAACTATAATATTTATCTTACTAATACCCATATGAAGCACTGAAAACAAAAACATGAGGTACAAATGATTTTATAATGATTCCCCTTTTATGGTTGAATGTGTACCTCTTGTATTTAGTGAACTATTATATACTTTTGATAACAATATAACATAAATTTAATAATTTTTTTAAGGTTTCATATATAACGTCATATTTCTTCTCAGAAAATTTACCATTTACTGGTTTTATAAGAATAATTTTTATTAAAAAATATTCATTCAAATTAGATGAAAATTAGACACATAATACACTAAAATAATTCTTCATTGGTCATTAGGTATTATTCAAACACCAATATATTGATATTAATTGAATATAATAGAAACATCTTATCATATTGGAACTTATGAAATATCAGAATATTTAAGATGAATATACCTTCGTCTATGACTCATAAAATTCATCAATTCAATTTGTTTTTTCAAATCTTTAAATCATTTATAAAATGATTGTAATATTAATTTATTAATTTTTTCAATAAATACCATATTTTTCTAAAAAATATTAATTATAAAAACTCCATGAATTTATGTTTTAAAAAATATTTATTTTTAATGTTATTTAAACATTCTTACTTAAATATCCCAAAAACAATATTTAATAATGGTAGTAATTTTCATTTTAAACTCAATAAATCTAATTAAATGGTATTGTAAAAGTTTACTTAATTTTTATTCATTTACCTCATTAAAAATTCATCATAAAATCAATTGAAAAATTCCTTCAAAATTGACCAATTGTGTTGAATATATCATCTTTTTTAATTTTACATATCATCAGTATATTCAGATATGAACTTTAATAATCTCATATTATTATTTACTAAACATTAAACTACTCCCAAAAACCATTTAAATTATTCAACCAATAAAATTTAAGCACTAATAATACATATTCAGATTTCAAAAACATATTATCAATCATTCTTGAACTAAAATTAATGTTACCAGTCTATTTCAACCTTTGGATGAATCAAAAATGACAACTTCAACCTCTAAAACAAAATGCATAAGCTTTAGGAATTCCAATCAAATCATATATAGATTGTTTAACAATTCATTCACCCATAAATTTCTACATTAATCACCTCTAATGATTTTGAAAACATTTTCAATGTTTTTTGATATGATTTTCATAATAAATAAAAAATCATCCTTAATACCTTAATTTATTCATATATCCTCAAACATATACTTGAGAAATTCATATAATTCCTATGAATAACCCCATTATATTGTGAATAACACAAATTATAAGTCACCCAACATTTACAAAACTATATTTGAGAAAGAGCATAGTATAAAGAATATGGGACGGATGAGGGAATACACATTAATTGATATAAATTTTCTATAGAGCTAGAAATAGGTCAGGCATAATGTCAATGGATCTCTACATTGGCATCCCAGATCAAGGGTAATAAATCCCTTAATTTAAAGGGGAAATTTTGATGTTTTTTACACAACTATTCTCTAATAATAATATAATAAGAGCTAATAATGAAAATAAATAAATAAAATAAGGGAAAATATATTTTTACAAATATTAAAGTATGAATTATATATTATATAAGAGACCATTTTACTAATAATAATAATAAAATAAAATTCTTACAATACATAAATGCTTTTTCCTGTTGATAATATATCATTTTAATTTCATTTAAACCATCATCTATATTTTAAATTAATCATAAATACCTTTATTTAAATAATGAACAAACCAGTGTATTAAAAGATAAAAACAAATGATTAGTATGGGTTTTTAATCATAAAATATTACTAAAATTTATATAATAACCCTTCATGTAACTATGATTTATCCTACAAATAATATTATCCACTACATTATCACTTTTTGTGGTAGTCAAGTCATTCAAAATACTCTTTAATAATTATATAGTTCGAAAAAATAATTATTCACCCTAAATTATATAATATCAAAATAAATTTTTTTAATAATAATTATAGAGTTATAATTCTCCCCTATATAAAAAATAATAATTAACATGATTTTTATGATATTTATAGATAAAAACATTATCATTTTTCAAACCAATTATTGAGTTTATCTATCTTGTAGAAAAAGAGATATATTTCAAATTAGTATTAATATATTGATTCATTTCATAAACATTTTATTTAATATTCAATAACAAATTCGTAACATATAAGACTCTAATAAGGGAAACATTTCTGTTGTTTTCATCAACACAACTTATAACGTTTTTATGGAGGAAGATATCAAGGGTATCAAAATTTTGGTTTTAGGATATCATAGAAAATGATAATCATTAAAGAATTTTTTTAAAAAAAATATGAAAAACAAACATAATAGATCTATGATGAGAGGAAATTCATTCAAAACACAAATATCTTCTCATAATCCTAATTACACAAGGAATTTTCCCAAATAATGAAGTCAATTGTATTTTTAAACTCTCTAGAATAAAAATGAAATCAATTTAATACAATCTCACTTTGTTATTATGATCCTAAAATAATATAAGAAAAATATTATTCTCATTATTTACTAATGGGAGAAGTCATAAATTTTTTTATCAAGAAAATTATAAAAGGAAAAACCCATTTTGGATATCCTATATTACTCACAAATTATAATGTAAGATAATTTTATGTACATATAAATTTCCTCATAAAAGTCATACTTAGTCAAAAATATGTATACATTCATGATTAAATTTCTGGTAAAATAATTTTGACATTTAAAAATAATTTATATTGTATTATCCCACATTAAGATTCATATATAAGTTAATTATATTTTATCAGATATCAAGATGAGAAAAAATAAAAACCAAGGTCAATCATTAATTTACATTGAAACATATATTCCTGAATAAACTTACATTAAGCCATATTTCATGTATATGGACAACAAAAAGACATCTAGAGATATTCAATTGTTAAAGAGAGTATTATAAATAATATTTCTTTAAATATTTCAATATTAAATTACCTAATCATGTAACTAACCAATAATTTATTATATGGATAAAATATTTCAAAATTCATAATTATATAAACATTCATTCTGAATCTATTTCATAACATTAATGTTAAACCACCTACCAATCTATAACATTTTTATGTTTGAACATTACTTTGCTAAAAAAAATTGATTGATACCAAAATTAAATAATTAAAACTACAAATTACCCTAATTAACCCTTGGAATCCCGTACCCGAATAATAATTCAACCCATGGAACTCTAAATGATTATATTTATCAAATCCTACATATAAAAGTTTACTTGCTATATTATGTAACCCAATCTCTCGAGTCATTATTAATTGTGATATATTATAAAATATATAGTTATATATGTTATCTAATATCATTACATTTGTTATAAGTATGTCATTTAGTGTTATATGAATTTATAAAAGGAAATTCATAGGCCTTGTACTAGAATATCACATTTTACAATATTTGGATTACATAACAAAACCACCAAAATGATGATGTTTAATAATAAGTCTATATAATAAGAACATATCATAATTTTCAAGCTATGATGAATTATATTATTTGTTTCCCATTATTATTTATGATTTTTTTGGAGATTATAACATCAAGTTTAAACATTATTTAATACTTCAAATATGAATATATGTAATCATATTTATTACATATGTTGAAATGTTCTGGAGAATTAAAAAAATTATATGTTAAACTCACAAACTAATTATTATAAGTGTTTCAATTTGTATAGTTTCCAGAATGATTCATAATATTCATGAAAATTCTTGAAGGATCATAGATTGTCCTTGAGGCCTATATTAAGAAGCTTAATCCATTGAAATGGGGTTATATTCATGGTTGTAATTGATTTTATGAAATTCCTTATTTTTCATATTTCATTTTCACTAATAGATAGTATTATATAATTTGTATAAGGAGGATCATTCTCAAATCATGGTACACTCATCAAATGAGGATATAACACTAAAAATGTGTCATTCGACTATTTTATGGGATGAAGATATTGGTTTGTGGTTTATGGAACTCTCAGACTACTAAAATATGTTCAATTTGATCCTAATAACTCATCCATGGGATGAAAACAATCATAATTTCATTAATTCTTAAAATCACGAGTGATATGATAAAAAAAAGATATCATATTTGGTATCCTACACTCAGATATAATGTCTATTAAAAAAATAGATATCATATTTTGTATCATAAATATTGATAATGTTCATACTGAGACTATTATTGGGGAATGCGATTTAGTATGATGCATTGGGATCTCCCTATACGATATAGGACATTGAAACAATCGGTATAGTGAAATACATTAGTTTTTGATATAGCTTTACATATTATATAAGAATTCACATAATATAATGATTAAAATTTTAATCTCATGCAATAATTGAAATAGGGAATCATATTTCCCATAGAATCTTGGGGAAATCATAGACAAAAATACCATGGTGTTTAATGAGATAACTATAATGACCCCAGCCCTAGTAGCCCAAAGTCTGTGTATAATTAATTATATTGACACATTTTATTAGGATTCACATCCTAAAGGAAACAATTGTTCAGTAATTTTGGAAAATGAGATACATATGAAAAAATACATTAAAACGAGATATACAAAATAAAACATTATAATCCCATTTTAAACACAATCATTTTCTTAGATTTACCATAAATATCATTCATATTTTACTTCTTGAAAGCCTATAGAAAATTAATCATAAGAATGTGGTGAACTCATATTCTTAGTAAGGGTTTTAAAAAACATAATCCATCATAAATAAACAATAAAAATCATGTAAAGGTAAATAACTAAAACACATGACATTTAAAAAATAATATGAGCACAATTTGGATGGAATGATTGTAATTAAAATAATTCCATAATAACATGAGGTATGACATATCCATGAATATATAAACTAGTTAGATAATGACATCAGAACAAATAACTAATTCCATAGTGAGGGAATATATAATTTCAAGAATTATAAAAATATAGTTAAGGCATACTCCAAGAAACCATACATAAATGCGTAAGACCTCATCCATTAACGAAACTAGTTTTTCTCCTGAGGCCAACCAATGCATCTAGGGGCTATAGCTAGGCTCATCCATCACTTACAATGTCTATTTCATTTATCATGTGAAATTAGATTAACATAAAGAATATAATCATTCATATTGAAATTCTAAATAAGAAATTTTAATTCCTTCCCCAATTAATAACCACAAACCATAAAGAGTAATATGATGAATGGTATTAAAACAATACATCCACAATTTATCAAATCATGAACCATTATATAAAATATAGTAGATGATATCATATTATATCAAACATAGTTAGTAATAATAACCAATGTAGTCTGTTGGAATAGATTAATTTACTCTAATTAAATAATTTATATATTTTTTAGAGAAATATACTTTTTTACTTTGAAATAATTTATTAAAAAAACAAACCGATTATAAAATAAATAAATTTCATTGAAATGAACTCGTAAATTTATTATGGTTTTCTTAATTCATTAATGAATTAATAATTTTTTAAAATCCTCTCATTTGGTTTATGTAAAAAACAACCTTATGTATATTTGTAATGGAATATTCCCAAAGCCCCTTATTTTGAAAATGAGAAAAATCAAATGTAATTTTCAAACAATTTTTTAAAAAGTAAATCATTCGGAAAAATAAATTTAAAAATTCATAAAAAAAAATTAAAACTCTTTTTAAAATATTTATCGAAATATTGTTATGGATGTGAAATATCCCCCAATGTATCCATAAAAATAAACAACGACCAATAATGATGAGATTGTTAAATAAACCCTTCCCTTAGGTCTGATTTCTTTATTACCTATTTTCTCCTCAAGTATAATGGTTCTAAACATTTTATTAACTTATATCATAATCATATTAATATTTATTATATCAAATATTATTCCCTTATAAAATTTATAAATCTTTTATTAATGATATTTTTTTTATTTAATTGTTTTGGTAGTTAATTTAAATACTTTATCATTCTTATGTTGTATTCTAATTCCCTATAATATTTCATAAGATACAGAACCAACATCTGAAGAATAATATTAATATAATAAATTTAATATTTAATCAATAATTAAATTATTAGATCAATTATTGAATGCTTTACATATAAAAAAATCGAAAAACTCTGTGGAGAGTGTAAACATTATGTACACATGAGCGATAATATTATTTTTAAATAGTTGAAACGGAAAAGAAGTGGATGATTTATTATTTTTTTGAATAACTATAATTTCATAATTATTATATAGATAAATAATTTCGATTATTTTAACTAACCTAGTAATTTTGTAATTAAAAATTAATTACATCGATTTGTGGAGGTAATAAGTTGTATATATGCATGTGTAATGCATTCATTTTGAATAGGTTTGATAAAAATAAAAAAATGGTTGTTCCAAAATGCAATTTGGAATATTTTATTATATATATGATACTAGAGTTTTTGTTTTTTAATGTAAACAACATATGAATAGGATATAGTGAGGAAACATATTTTAATGTGTTGGTAAAACTGATTAGCTATTCTTTGACAAATTTCCTTTAGATCGCTTATTAAGGAATCCAGAGTTGGTATTTTTTGGAAATCCAAGCCCTCTATAATAGGAATAAGAATTTTTGGAGGACAAATGGTAGGTGATTTTTTGACATAAAAGGATCAAGGTGTTGTGAATTAATGAGGGAGGAGGTTACCTTTAATAATTTTGATGAGGTGCATTTTGGAGACCCATAAAATATTAAAATACAATTAAGACTATTCTAGATGAAAAGATGCCCAAAAGTCCTATAAAGAATAAGTAATGAAACTTTTGACTTAATCATATTCCATTTCGAATTATTCAATATTTTTAGGTTTTTTAAATAATTTAATATTTTATTTTATTCAATAAATGTCATTATTGTCAAATTTAACACTATTCATTACTATGACATTAAAAAAACAAACAAATTTGAACCAACAATTTTATTTTATAATATAAATTTCATATTTATCTAGTTAAATCATGGATCATCATAATTATTTAAAATTATATTTATTTTAAAAATTCCTAATAACATTTTATTGTTTTTCATTATTTTAATTATTTTTATATTATTTTTTATCAATTTAAGATATTTATTTCTTCCATTGAAACTAAAAATTAATTTACAAGATAAAGATAAATTTATTTTATTTTATAATATTATTAGGGTCAAACATATCTCATATTAGAACTCATATTAAAAAAATTCCTTAATAGATATAATAGTGTGAATAGTTTAACATTATATTATCCAAAATAATATAAGGGTCTTAAGGTCATCCATGTGGATCCAGAAGGTCAAAAATTATACAAAAGTACAAATGTGGTAAAATCAATCAAATCCAAAAATATTTATCTAAATTTTTGGGTCATTAAATTGTACATTTAATTAAAATCATTTCAATGATTTTTCTTCTGAAGGTAGAATCATTGCATCACTGTTACATAAGTGTTAAAGTTAATTA
Source organism: Viscum album (assembly GCA_963277665.1). Classification (NCBI taxonomy): domain Eukaryota; kingdom Viridiplantae; phylum Streptophyta; class Magnoliopsida; order Santalales; family Viscaceae; genus Viscum; species Viscum album. The sequence goes on from OY728150.1 coordinate 134,913,755, forward strand.
TTTGATACAAACAAAATTTATAATAATTAGACTAAATATAATAATTTATATTCATTCATTATTTATATTTAATCATATCCAGGTTAATACAACATATTTTGTTGGTTAAATTAAATTTTCATGACTTGAATAAACAGTAAAGAATCATTGGGATAAGATTCTTGTTATATAAGCCCAAATTCCAAAAATATCAGTACACATTCATAATTCGTGAGTGATATTGAATTAAACGTTTCTGAAAAAAACATTTTACTACAAGATTAATATCATTATGTCACTAAATTTGACATTTCCAGTGATGTACATGTGTTGCGTCGACCCTAAAAATGATTTTTAAAATTATCATAGAATACTTTATTATTTATTATTTTATGGATTTTTTATCAAATATTGAAATTATTATCATATATGAGTCTTAAATATGTTTAATAAATTTTAATATCATAGTTACACTTTTATTATATAAAAATGACACCTTATTTCATAAAAACTATATTGTTTAATATTCACAAAAAATATTACATATTCAAAAAATTCCCAAAATATCACCATAGAATAATTTTGATATAAAGATTACAAAAATAATTTTTACATATACATTTTTATAAAATATTCAAAAATTAATAATATTTATATTCATATATAAACCATGAAAATATATTTTTTAATAAATCATATAATTAAAGAAAAAAGGAAATTTTAAAAAATTACAAGTCAGTTTCCTAATAAGAAATAAATTTGTCTTTATATTTAAAAATAATGTTATTCTTATTCACTCAGTCCAAATTATTGGTTATGTTATAAAGTTAGTTTTAAAATAATATTTTACAATATATCATTGTTTTAAACATGTTGTTTCATTAAACACAAAATATCAAAGTTTCTAAAATTAAATAGGGAAATTCCATAAAATAGTGGTCTGTTTCATTCTACCCTCCTATAATAAATATTTTAAAAAAAATTTTAAATTTCACATTGAAAAATAATATTTTGTTACTTGAAAAAATATTTTGAGGAACTTGACATTAAAAATAGGGTTAATAAAATATCATTTTCATTAGAGGGAAAAGAGATGTTGAGATAAACATAATTTTTCATATTTTTCCAATATTATTTTTGGATATTATATGGTTTATTTTCTAGATCGACACTAAGACTGTGTGTGATTACGGGGAACAATTTGATCAGAATAAATATTTTAAATATATTAAAAATATATAATAGTACATGTGTGTAGTTTTTTATTGAAAAAGTGGAATAACATCTAATTGGGTTCCCATATCTTAAATCTAAGTGAACTATTGAGTTCAAAGTGTGAGTTTTACTATAGGAATTGCTTAAAATTCGTCATCATGGGTCATTTTTTTAAATTTTATCACAAGTGAGGAAACAAATAAAATAATTAAAATAAATTATTTTAATTCATTTTTTTGAAGCATAAATTTTTGTTCCATTAAATAGATCATTATGTCAGATTTATATGGTTATCCTCATATCCCTGATAATGTTATATGACCATTGGAGATATCATTGAGGGTTCTTTCTAATCTAATGGTGAAGAGTTCCAGGATAATTTATAAGTGAACATTGGATTCAAAGGATCTCCCCAAGAAATGTGATGAGGTTTTTTTATTCAGTTATCATTATACATCAGAAGGGTATGCGTTTTGCTTTTTAAATTCCTCGTGCATGGTTTCAATGAAGAATAGAGTCTAATAAATGAACAAATTGATATATGGTCTGATCATCCTACAAGAATGGAGTGTTTTAGATATTAGTTAGGGAATTACTTGTGTTTATCTATTTCTTATCTTGAAATTTTAATGGAAATATATCAAGATCGACACAAACATCGATCAAGATTTTTTCCTCTAATATTTACCTTTTTTATCCATGTATTCATCATTCATCATAGACATTATTTGTTTGGACCTTGACTCAAAACAAACCATTAAATCAATCAGTAAGTACCTTTTTCATTGAACAACGATATAATATCATAGATATAGGATCATCACATTTTTATGGAGATGTGATGATAGGGAAATAGTGATTCATATGAAGGGGGATAACCAAATTTCTATTCTTCATAGTTCTTCATTACAAAATTAAGATCGAAGATTTGATCCGTTTCTTGATCATATCTGAAGATACAATGTAATTTTTGATGATGAAAAGGGTTGTAAGATATTAAACATTTCATAATTTTGGTTGAGTAATCATTATATCAAGGTTTATAGGTGATAGAACATATGGAATGTAGATTTGGCACATTGGATACTCCAAAAAAAACACGACATGTAATTTGGATCTTCAAATCATGTGGCCCCCCTGAGTAGTGACTAAGATTTCTGAAGAATGATTAACATTACACTACATGTGGTTCAGTATACATGGAATGTGGTTCCTCCTTATATACTCATCATTTACTTTTGAGAGTACATGGACATGAGGTGGAGTACACGGGTCTCCTACATGCTGTGTACTCCAACATACCGACAAATTTTTTGCCATGTAGATGTAATAAGCCATGTACTGGTACATGAAACCGGATACATGAGATGAAGTAATGTACGGTCATTTGGGTAGACTACATTGGCATCCTAAATATAATGTAATACTAATCAGACATTGTTGGATGACATGGGTCTTTTACTCAGTCATGACCCGTGGTGAAGGGACATTGTGTGTAACCCTTCTAAAGAATGTGTACCCTTTTATACATGGCATAGAAGTGTTTTTCTCAAGGTAAAGGAAAATTTTAATTATGTGTTTTCCCTTATTATCTCCCTAGTGGTTTGTATGTAATCATCTTCCACTCCTAGGAGAACGATCTCATCAGAAGGACATCTTGGATAGTGTTCTGGGAATCCCTCCAGAAGGCCAATAGAGAGATCCTCTATTCACCTTCATACCCTAGGAGGAGATCAAGGATTGGTCATGAACTAAAATATATGGGTATCAATTCTCTACCTAGTGTGTTAGTATTGATTGAGTTTGTCAATCATCTATGTATCTTATCTTTCCATAATTTCAATGTGTTCTTTCTCATACTGAGAACCGATGATAAATAGATCTTAGAAAGATGTCATCAATTATATCAGACTCATAGGTGTGTTCAAACAGATGTGTTCTTGATGGATCCATTAAGATAGATTCCTAGGGATGGTATACTACGGTTGTGACTTGCCTTTTGAATGTGTGTGTTTTTGTAGTACATCTGAATATTTTTGGTATAATTTTTGATTTTATATACCAATGTATAGCTGACTGTATTTACTTTATTTTATTGTTTACCATTTTAGGGGTTCTTAATGTGTATTTTTATAATCCCCATTACATGGGATTATTCTTAATATGATGTTTTTTATTAAGATGATTTACCTTTAGACATAGTCCTAGAGGGAATAGGACCAAACGGTGCATAGTTAGACCAGAACGACAGAGGTATATTCCTACGAAATTTAGAAAAATGTATCTTTTTTATAAAGTTTCACTTGAGTTTTAGAATCAATGTTTTGCAATTTTTTAGGAAATGTTGATTTTTTTTACTTCCTATCATACTATAGTTACAGGGATAGATGTATGGATGCATTTTTGTTAATTTTTGTTTTACATTTTAGAATTTTTTCAGTGTGGATATGTGTGTATGAATATAGGTACATAAGAGAATTCCTCCCAAGTTATTTATATGCCTTCCTACCATTAGTCTCCATCCCATGACCTATTGGAGATGATATTGGGTAGTCACAGAATGGTCCCCACTGGGATGGGTCGTGATAGAGTGGTATCAAATGTGGTCGGCTCTACGATATGACCGAGATTATGTGAGATTAGTTTTGGGAAACAAAGTTATGTGTTTCAAATCCATCATTCAGTCCGGGGACTCCCGTGTTGGTAAGGCAACTGACATATCCATATAACAGGACTCTTATCACATTATTTTGTACTAGGTACCTAATAACATTGGTTGAAGGAAAAAATGCTACATGCCTCATACACGAATGGGTTGTAGTTTCCATGTTCTTCTAGAGTCATCTCCCCATATATACTAATTGACTATGGTACATCTTGTTTATTTTTATTATCCCTTAATGATGTATAACAACTAGTATTTAGCTTGATGTTTAGAATGATGATACCACTAATAATGAGGCATCGATACATTGAAGAATTCCAATGATGTACCCTCTAGGTTGGGTACCTACAATACCACCTATAGAGTACAACATGGTAGCCCCATTACCATTGGATGAGGTGCATAGGCTGAGAGCACTTCATGAGTTTCATGGGATGAGACCCCTCATGTTCCATGTTGAGCCCAAACCACGAGCGGCTGAGGGAAAACATGAGGTGGTGACCCATATTTTCTGTCTGGTCAGTACACAAGTAGAGCATATGGTGGTCCTAGCCGAAATCCTTATTTTTGGATGAACATGGAGATTGTCAGGTTTTTTGACCCAGAATTATGATGATGTTACTATTTTGTGGACATATTTATTCTTCCTTTTTAGAGTGTATTTCTCACTATATATGTTGAAGGGCATACATATCGAGGAGTTCTCTAGCTTCAGAAGGTTATCCTGAAGTTATATGAGAATTCATCATGGATTTACAACCTCTCCACGTACACAATGGATATAGTTTGAGGTCAGTTATTAGTTGCTAGGACCTCTCAATGAGTTCTGTGGAGATACATCCATGCTTGTTTTATCACTTTATGCACATGTATAAACCTCAAATGTATGGAGATTCCAATAATCCCAGGGACCTAGACATCGAAGATGATTCAGGTGGATGTCTTAGGATAGAGGACCACTAGTTTAGGGATCACATGGTGGGTCCATCAAACCCAAGGCCGTGTAACTCATGTGATAGTTGGGGACATATCACCTGAAGTTGTCCGATGCACCTTACAACTAACATAAAAATTCTAGACGGACCATTGATGTAGTGGAAATGGAAAGAGAAGGCATGCCTGTAGGGAAAATAACATGGAAAATGATCTAGGAGAGCAGTAAGAGGTGGGTGATGCTTTGACCTGTTACCACCAACACTCTTAGGTGGTCCATGATAGGCTAAGAGAGTTGGAAGATATGTGTGGGGATAACTGCAGGCCAACGAATCCTATGACCCAATGTCTTTACAAATGAATTGAGGTACGATATATATCATTCCTACGTTATTTTTATATTGATAGACACAATTTCTGGTCAATATATTCTCACCACATATCTTTTACTATACATAGATTTTCTAGTTAAACTCTTTACTTGACCCTTTTTCATGGAGACTCTTACGAGAGAAGACTCATTGATCACATACTTATGCCGATAGATTCACCAGTCTCATGGAGGTGATAATTTCAGTTGGAATATCTTGGTAGTATAATTGATGAATTGTGACATAATTCATGGTATGAAATGGGTATATAATGTCTATTCCATGATTTTCTATTTTATATGAAGGGTGATGTGTTTTGGAAATGATGAACATGCCTATCATTTTTTAATGGAATGGAATCCCAGTTAGTATAGTATTGAGCCGAGAAGAGGAGGGTGTAGACGATTACTAATTAGTGGGGTAGATTTTCCCTTATGACAGTGGATGTTGTGAGGTCCCATTTTTCTACAATGGTTGTAGAGTACGAGGATGTATTCCATATGTATTTTCCATGTTTAACTCCCCACTGAGGGATTAATTATGTATTTATCTACTCCTTGAGAAGACAAAAATTTCTATGACAACATATCAGATCGATAGCTCAATGATTCGTGGGATACAGGTGTAGTTGAAGGACTTGATATGGAAGAGATTTTTTAGGACTAGAGTTTCACCATGGGAATTCCCATTTTTGTTTTCCAAGAAGTAACACAGGAGATTAAGGTTGTGTGTATACTACTGATGCTTAAACCAGGTGATCATGAAAATTAGGTATCAACAACTAAGTATCGATGATCTCTTTTATTCGCTGAAAGTGACAATATGTTTCTTGATGTTTTTCCTCAGTTTAGGATATCACCAGTTCTCAGTACGTGAAAGGGATATACCACAAAAGGAATTCAAATGACGTTATGGTCACTATGAATACCTTTTTCTTCCATTTGGAATGATGAATTCCACATCATTGTTCATGGGACTTATGAACTATATATTCCATCCCTTATTAGATAGGTTCTTATTAGTCTTAATCGATGATATCCTTGTGTACTTGGTATTCGATGAGGAGAAATTCTGAAACATGAGTGTGGCTTTGGACATACTACGAGAGAACCATATTTAAGGAAATCACTCATATTTACATTTCTAGATATAGGAGGTCCACTTTCTAGGATATGTTATCTCCACATATGGAGTTTAAGTGGACCCTAACAAGGTCGAGGTAGTGTTAATTTGGGATCCACCTAATAGGGCGACATAGGTGTGGACATTACATTGGTTGTTATGTTATTACTAGAAATTTATACATGATTTCTCCATGATATCATCATCCATGACATCATGGAATCGAAAGGGGCATTGATTCATGTAGATATACAGGTGTCAATAGGTTTTTCAACTACTGAGGCAGAGTTTGATGACCACTCCCACCCTGATATTTTTAGAGGAGGGTGTCGAGTACATAGTGTTCCATGATTCATTGGGAACTATGATAGGTTGTTTCATTATACATAGGAAAAAAATAATTACCTATGGTTCACTCCATTTGAAACTACATGAATAGAAATATGTGACCTACGATAATGGGATAGTTGTGGTATTATTTTCATTGAATATGTGGTGGCACTACCTGATGGGTGAGAGGTTTATTATCTACATTAATCAATAGACCCTCAAGTATGTATTCTCTAATAGGGATCATAACATGATATAGAGGATATGGATAGATTTATTATAGGATTATGTCATCATCATTTTTATACTCATAAGATGTGGAATGTGGTCGCAGATTCTTTTAGTATGAGATCTTCTTTGTCTGTGTTGAATGAGGGTTCAGAGTAGTTTGCCTTATAGTATTTGTCCTTTATGGATGGAGATAGATCAGTTTAACTCTATTCGATGGTTGTTACCCATTCCCTCTTATAGTGATTACGGGATTTATAGCTTGGGGATATCAACTGTGATACCTTATGTGATCATATGTCCTCAAGGCCTGCTCCTATTGGATATTCAATATATATATATATATATATAACATCGTTCTTTTCAGAGATAACACGATGGTATCATTGATGTAGTGGGAATATGTTCTAAAATAGATTCACATGTCTCATTTAATATAACATATTGGTGTGTAAAATATGTATTAGGACCTCCGATGTCAGTTTTTGTGGTCGGGGGTGATGAAAGGAGTTGTAGAGTTTGACTCTTAATGCCTTACTTATCTTCAATTAAAGGTCGATCACCATGTTCCAGTGAGATTATGTCAACCATTGAAGTTCTATAATTTATGTGGGATAGGATATATATGGACTTAGTAGTGGGAACACCATTTACATATATGGTACATGATTTCATGTGGGTGATCATAGACCGACTCACCATGTTAGCCAAGATCTGAGGAATTTGAGAGAAGAGTTCAATAGTGTGCTTGGAATGCATCTATGTTTAAGATATATTCTGAATCTATGTTATACCATTGACAATTGGGGTTGATTGTGAAGTTCTGTTGAAATCTCAGTTATGGAATGGGTTATAAGAGGAATGTTTTTCTCAGTTACACTTAAGAACCATTTTTTACCCACAAATCGTTGGCCTAATTGAGTAGGCCATTATAGTTCTAGAGGAAACGTTGTGAGATTAAGTGTTGGTCTTTAGCTATAGTTGGGAGGTTGAAATACCATTGGAGTAATTCCATTATATAAACCACCATTCTAACATCTCTATTTCACCATTCATAGCCTTCTATAGGCAACCCTACATGTCACCACTGTATTGGATACTCCTTGGAATGTCCACACTCATGGGCCTAGAGTTTGAGTGAGAAACTATTGACATGTTGAAGATAAACATGGAGAGGATAAATACTACAAAAATCATTCAGAATTCTCATGCTGAAAGAAGATGGAGGTCATTGGAGTTCGAGGATGGAGTCTCAGTGTTCTAATGGGTTTCAACTTGAACTAGATTTTGAAGGATTGGTTAGGTCAGAAAGCTGTCTTTGGAAGATAATTTTCCCTTTCCATATACTATGTAGAGTTGGTGAGGTGGTGTGGACCTTATACATACCTCTATAGTTAGACTAGGTACATAACATTTTCCACAGGTCACAACTGAGGAGTTATGTGCATGGTCAATCAAATGTTATCGACTCAGGAGAGCTATATATTGAGGATGGAGTGACATTTTCTAAGTATTTGCTGTCGTTCAATGATCTAAAAGAGAGGATCCCATGTGAGGGATAAATTCCTTTTTGTGTGTGTCAGGTGGAAGCATAATAATTTTTAGGGGGGCACATGAGAGCAGGAGGATCATATTAATGCTTAGTTCCCACATCATTTTCAGTATCCCTGGTTTTTTCGTTTAAGGGATGTAAATCCCAATGGTGGGGGAATGTAACATCTTGTATTTTTTGTGTATTTTTTTTTATTATATATAAGTTATTTTCGAGATGTTTTACGTGGTTGTTGTGTGATTCCAAGGCCTGGTGGGATTAGAATAAATATTTGAAATATATTTAAAATATTAAATTTCATGGATGAACTGTTTTTATAAAAAAGTTGAATAAATTATAAAATGGAGGATAGGTTAGAAATCAAAGGGAACAGTTGAGTTTAGAGTGTGTTTCATACCCTAGGAATGCCTTAGCATTAGTTTTTGTAAGTAATTTTAGGAAAAGTGATTGGGACTGCAGAAATAGAATAAATAATTAAATTAAATTATTTTAATTCGTTTTTTTGATGAAATGGAATGTGGATCTTTAGAGATATAATTATTTCAAATTTATAGGGTTTTCCACATATCCTTGGAAATCTTAGAGGACCATTGGAGATATCGTTGAAGATTCTCTCTATAGAAAGGACAACAAGATTGTGGATTGGTGATCGACAAACCTCAAATTCAAAGGATCTATCTAATGAATGTGACATAAATTTTTTTTTCAACAGTGATCGATATGGATGGAGGTAGGTCATGTGTTTTAGTTTTCTAATTACACATTCTTGATTTATATATGAACGTGGACCAATATACAAAACGGATTGATCTATGGTTCAATTGTATTTTAGGATTGGTATGATTTTATGTTTTAATACGGAGAATTACTTATGTTTATTTGTTTCTTCATTTTTATTACTAATGAAAACGAATCAAGATTTAAAATAACAATAATTTAGTGTTGTTCTTCTAATGTTTACTTGAAATTTTCACCCTCATTAATATTTCATCATATGAGTTCTTCATTTGGCACGAGGCTTGAAAAATAACAACTGGTCGGTCATTGTGGAGCCATTTCCCGACGTAGTGATTAGATATCGTGGATTTTATATCATCATGGAACAAAAGAGGTGAGATGGTGGAGATATAACTTTTTTGATGATGTTTTACTGTTATAATGTCTTGTATGAGCACGGATCTTCAATTATCACAGTGATATTATGACTAGATCAATTGATGGTGGTTCGAGAATGAAAATGAAGAAGAAATAAGATTTTTAAATTTTTTGAACAAATAACATTTAATTCAGATATACACACCATGTGGGGCTGAATGAGTAGTGGCTATAGTTTCTAGAGGATGATAAACATCAAAGCGCATGTGCTCTATCCCACTTGGCAGGCATGTCCTACTAAGATACTCTGTGTGTACTTCGATGATACTATTTCCTGGGGGTGGAGTACGTGGGTTTCCTACACATCATGCACTCTCCTACAAAGACATGTGTTGGATCAACTACCAGTTCTATGTTCTGTACTTGTACATAGACATGGGTATAAAAGATGAAGCCATATACTAGAACACGTGTAGAATACATAGAAAGCCTAAAAATAGTTTACTACTACACAGACATGATTTGATGAAATGGTTCATTTACATGTGTTATACCTGAGGTCAAGGGACATGGTGTGTAACCATTCTACACTATGTATTCTCTTTTTTACATGACTTAGAACTCATTTCCATTGTGAATAAGGCATTATTTTTTAGGGTATGATCCCCATATCATCTCCCAAATGGTTCGTAGGAATCATTTCCTACTATTAGGACAATGATCTCATCAACCATTTTTTTGGTAGTCATTTCAATCCCTACACGAGTCAAATAGTGAGATCCACTATTCAACTTCATTCCCATGGTAGAGTTATTAATATCATTATGAAAACACAATTGGGGGAGTCCATCATATTTTTAGTGGTTTAATTCGTATTGAGTTTATTGGTATCACCCCATGTACTTGTTAGTGATCCTCATTTGTGTATCATATCTCTATGGAATATCAATTCCATCCTTCTCATGATGAGATACAACCTGAATTACCTCTCAGAAGAATGTAATCAATACTATTAGACTTATGATTTTGTTCTCCCTAATGAGTTCTTCAAATATTATTTATGTAGAAATCCTTGGTCTGGTATACTATGATTGTGAATTACCATTACATTGTGAGTATTTTTTTTATTATATCAAGATATTAGTTTTATATGTATTATAGATATATACCCATGAACTGCTAATTGTATTCCCTATGTTGTATTCATTTTTGTTTCAGGGTGTCATGCTAAATATTATTATACTCACCCCTATACGAGATTTTCTCCCACATGACATTTCTTATATATAGGATAATTGTAACATCCCAAGTAAGTAATGAATAATATATTTTATTATCTATGTCTATTTATGATTTAGATAGGGGTTTAGAGGCTTAAAATGGGAATAAATCCAATATTAAGCATGGAATACACTAATATTTTTATAAGATTGTTTTACTGCCTTTTGATGGAAAACCATTTTTGAACCAAACTCTTGAAAATTTAATAAGCTCTATTTTTCAAAATAAACATATTCTTTATGATTGGGGCATTTAAATTTACATTCGATAATTTTTTTGATATTTTTCTAACAATGTTCATTTTTTAATGAATAGTGAAAAATAGTGAATTTTACATCAAAATTGCCTTTTCATCTAATTCAATTATATAGATAGATTATATTTTTAATTGGTTTTAATGTTTAAATAGAAAATATTTTTACCATTTAATCCAATGGTGGTAATTGGGATTAATTTCAATTTGAAATTGGATATAAACAGTTGTCAAACTTTTGATAGAAATTGTTTCAAAAAAACCCGCTATTTGTTTTGACAACGGGAATTATTTTTTAATTAATTATTGAAAATTATGTGTTTGGAATATGGTAAAATGGATTCCATATTTGGAATCAGAAGGCCCAAATTATATAATTAAGACTCATTTGTTTTTGGACTTTGTGAATAGTAACGACGGTAATTATCATTAATTATCTTGATTAATTAGTAATCGGGTAGTTAAAGATAAAAAAATAACATCATAATAATAAAAAATGACACCAACATGTGTCCTAATACTACTGGTTGTGTCATGGACGACCATGGGATGCCTTGTGCCAAACTTGGGGACCCCATGGAATCACTTTGGTGTGATAATGACTTTTTATCTTTTTATTTTTTAAAGAAAGTAAATATAACAAAGAATGTATCACTTGAGTAAAACATTTTTCATTTTGTCTACATAAATGATCTCAAGGACTATAAATTGTAATTGGAAATCCAAAACGATTTCCTACATCATAGTATTTTTTTTGTAATTTTTAGACATTAAATAAATTAAATTATATATGAGACCATGATGATGTAGCGATTACCTCATTATTAAACGATTTAAATAAAATGAAAATATAAGGTAAAAAATATGACCAAAACATGTCAAAAACCTATTGTATGGGTGTATTTCGAACTCTTATCACCTTATCCTAGAAATACATCAATGTGGGACCTTACAAATCCAAAACTCATTTGAAAATAAAGTAACATTTTATACCTTTCCAAGAGTTCCCCTCCTCTCCTCTTATAAAAAGCCCCCACCTCTACCTCCTTACCCACACCTCTCAAGATTTTGGAATGACCATGCTCTACCCCATTTATATCTCCACGTCCCTCTCTTAATCAAAGAAGCTTTTCCTTATGCAGTAAGCTCTTCCAGAAACCTCTTTATTTCAAACCAAATGGAGTTACCCGATTTTAGGGTAATTACTTCACTTGTGTTCTTTTGTTTTATTTTGCTTCTCCAACACCTAAACTCTTTTTAGTCATTTATTTTGTAACAAAACAAGTATCGTATATATACTAAGATGTTTTTATAAGAAGGATTTTACCTACACTTACACACACATACATCTAATGGTTAAAGACCATACTGTTTCTGTGGGTGGTGAATTTCTGCCTCACGAAACGATGATTGTTCAATATTATTTTAATACCTTCAAAGGTGGCCATTAAGATTTCACTATATTTATATATGATATATAATATGTTTATGTTTTACTTAAGCTTCTGAATTTTTCTTTTGTGTCATACATTTATGGTTTCCATTATGGGTAAACGCGATATCTTCATTTTAGGAAGTGTGGACTACCGCCCACTCAAAGTGATTTGATTCGTTAATAACATATGTGGTACGTATAAATGATAGATTTAATGATATTATATATGATAATATAATGGAATTATAATATACCTTTATATAATTATGATTTCAGTCCATTTAATAAGAAATAGAAATGAAAGTAGCATTCATGCGTACGTACGGCTTACTGTCTCCATGAACGACGCATTTCATTTCATACCACTAAATTTTATGTAATATTATAAATGCATGTATTTAATAGATATATATTATATATATGATATCTAAATCATGAATATAATTCTGGATATAATGGATATTTTACCCCATGAACAACTTGTAATTATAAAGAGTTTATTTTTGACTCAAGTACCAATGATCGACAAAACGACCATTATTAACATAAATAATTAAATAGTGTTCATAACATGGTAATAAGTGATATAAAATAAATAATGAACTTTAAAAAGTTTCTTAATCAAGTAGAAATTTACTCAAGTTTATTATTCATGAGGTTAAAGAACGATCGAGTCAAGTCGGACACGAGGTAAGAGAACTTCTTAACCCAATTTCTGTTCTTTGGGTTAATCTCTTACTTTAAAATTATGTCCTGATATTATTATGTCCTATATTGTATTTGTAATTTATTTATGTGTAATTATAGTTAATTCACATAATAGATATATTTTATGATCTTTGTATGGGACTTCGTCTAAATCTTTTTTCATGGAAGCATATTTTGTTTTATACACAACTTTCTTTTATATGGAGAATAAACCCCTTTGACTTTTACGTTTATTCAAAAGAAATATTTTTTATATGAAGCATTTTACTAAACGAAAAAAGGGAATTTTTTTGTCATACGTATGTGGCAACAAAGACTTCTCTGCCGCCATGACAATTATTTGAGCTTCTGGTTCTTCTACAAGCCATATTTTTTTTAAAAATGAAAATTAAATATCATGTTTTACTTTTCTTTTATTTTGGTATTGAAAATGGTTTTCATAATGTTTTTATTGTATCAATGTGGTGTATTGATATCTTGTGATTGAAATGTGGAAATGTTATGTTTCCTTTATGCATGTTTTATGTGATACGATTTTGTTGTGGTTCTTGGGCATTGTTAACAGGACGGGTGGTTTCGTGATAAACTAAGGGAGGGTGACCCCGATATAGCTCCCCAATGCATTGGGTAACGCGAAGGAGTTAAACGTTAAGGTTTCTTCGAAGAGATTTAGGGAATATATTGTGATGAGTATTCCAAAGGTAACCATGAGGGTTTCTTCCTACATAAGAATGTTATGAATGCCTCAAGTTACCATTATTTCTTATGATTTCTATGATTTATTCATGATTTGACGAGGTATATTAAAATCATTATGTTTTATGAGTAAAGTATGATTTCATACAGGGACTAATGTTTTCTTTTCATACATTTATATACCTTACTGAGCTTTTTATGCTCATCCAAAGTTTTTGAAATATTTTTCACAAGTCAAGGGAATGGTACAGGATGTGATGATAGTGTCAAGGAAGTGTCAAGAAAGAATCCATGTTTTATTTTGAATATGTTTCCGTTGATGGGAAAATGAGTACTATCTTTTATGTAACCATTTTTTTAAATGTGGAATGTAATGCATGTTTTATGATCTAATTATCTAAAACTGTAAACCTGAAAAGATCCTCAACACGTATTCTTGAAATAACTCAAAATTATGTAATGCTTAAGGCTGGGGCCTTATAGTTGGTATCAGAGGGAGGTTTATATAACTTTAAGAGTTAGAATTCTATTAAATGATTATCCAAAAAATATTTTTTTGTCATTTTGAAATGATATAGCATTTTAAGATTACCATGTTGCTTCATCTAAGACATGTTTGTTCAGAATGTTTTTCCACAGAGGAAATAGGGAAGCAGTACTAGGAAGGAATACAGAAGGAAGTGACCTTCCGAATCAGCAACCTGAGATAGTCGGAATTGGAACTGAACTGTTTTTTGCAGTAATGGCGCAGTTGACTGAAGCGATAAATGGTGGTGGTATCCATGCATGAGATCAGCCAGATCAACCGCAGAGGAACATGTCAGTGGTGGAACATTCCATGAGGCAACATCCCCCATCATTCTGAGGATCATCTGACCATGTGCTAGCTGAAGGGTGGATTAAAGAATTGGAGAAGAGTTTTGATGTCATTGGTTGTTCATACAATCAAAAGGTTAGTCTTGTTATTTACCGTTTGGAGGGTGAAGTAGATCTGTGGTGGTAAATGGTTAAAAATATCATGGATGCTGATGAGATTGATGCTCTTGACTGAGATTAATTAAAATCTATGTTTCTTGAGAAGTATTTTCCTAAGGCTGTTCGACATAGGATGGCAATACAATTCTTGGAATTGAGGCAAGAGTAAGACTCAGTGGCGGCTTATGAATAAAGGTTCCCTCGATTGGAAAGGTGTGCTCCAATTTTTATCCAAGAACTTGATAGTAAAATCAATCGTTTATATATAGGATTAAAGACAAAATATCGAAGGGATTTAGCTTCTCGCAAGTTCAAGAGCTATGAAAAGATTGTTCGATGTGCTGAGAAGGTGGAAATGGAGTTTTCCGATGATCAAGTGTACTATAACAACCCACAGAAAAAGAGACCGAGAGGGCAGGAGAAAGTAAAGAATTATTCAAAAAGGACTGATTGTAAGAAAACTAAGTTTCCAGTTTGTGATAAATGTGGTAAAAGGTATACTGGGGAATGTCTTATGAATTCTGGGAAGTGATACTGATGTGTTAAGATGGGACATAAGGCTTGTGATTGCACTGAAAAAGGTCAAGGTGATGGTAAGACCAAATTTCATTTACAATTAGTGAAATGTTTTATGTGTAATGAGACATGTCATTATGAAAACGAGTGTATGACAAATAGATCGAGTGATGGGAAGTAGTTATACTTCAAGAATAAAGGGGTGGTGAAATCCTTTGAAACTACTTCATTAGATGTTGGGCCATCAAATGAAGTGGTATCAGGTACTTTGTTTGTTTTTTCAGATTATGCCAGTGTGTTGTTTGATTCGGGGTCTACAAATTCATTCATCTCTGAAAAAGTTTCTAGTTAAATAGGAATACCATCTCAAGAAAAGACTCCTGAACTTGTGGTAATAACACCTAGGGGAAATATTAAGGCAAAAAGAATTTATAAGAATCTTCCTATCCTTATCCGTGGTAAGAACCTTCTTGCAAACCTTATTTTTTTTACCTCTAGTAGGGTTTGATGTTATCCTGGGTATGGATTGGCTATATATTTACCATGCTAATATTGACTATAGTGATAATGAATTTTCATTTTAGAAAGGCTTTCAGTTTGTGTACAAGAATGGACCCTTACTGTTGATAACATATCAAGAGGCTGAGAAACTTGTAAAATATGGAAATGAATGTTACCTTGCACATATTGTTGAAAACAAAAGAACTGTTCAGATTAATGATGTTCTAGTGGTAAATGAGTATCCTGATGATTTTCCTAATGAGTTTCTTGGAATAATACCAGATCGTGAAGTTGAGTTTACTGTTGACTTAGTTCATGATGCTAAGACAATTTCAAAACCCCCTTATCGAATGGCTCAAATTGAACTTTTAGAGTTGAATGCGCAATTGCAAGATTTATTATATAATAGTTTCATTCGACCTAGCACATCACCATGGGGTGCTCCAGTTTTATTTTTTAAAAAGAAAGATGGTTCTATGAGACTTTGCATTGATTATAGAGCCTTGAATAACATCATTGTTAAGAACAAATATCCTTTTCCTCAAATCGCTTATTTGTTTGATCAGATCCAAGGAGCTCAGTATTTTTCAAAGATTGAACTGAGATCGGGGTACCATCAGTTGATGGTAAAGGAAGCAGTTGTTCCAAAGACCGCGTTTCGTACAATATATGGCCGTTATGGATTTTTAGTAGTGCCTTTTGGGCTAACCAATGCATCTTCTGTATTCATGGACTTTATGAATAGAATTTTCCATGAGTTCTTGGATAATTTTGTGGTTGTTTTCATTGATGATATTTTGGTGTTTTCTAAAAGTAAAGAGGAGCACGAGAGACATTTAAGGGTTATTTTGAAAACCTTAAAAGAAAAGAAATTTTATGGGAAATTTAGTAAGTGTGAGTTTTGGTTGCAACAAATTTTGTTCCTTGGTCATATTGTTTCTAAAGATGGGATTGTTGTTGATCCTTCAAAAATAAAGGTTGTTAAAGAATGGTTAAGACTCACAAATGTAACTGAGATTCGTAGCTTCCATGGTTTGGCAGGCTATTAGTAAGGGTTTGTTAGATATTTTTCATGGTTATCTAGTACAATGACTAAGCTAACTCGGAAGGGTGTTATGTTTATCTGGAAAAAAGAATGTGATGATTGTTTTCATGAGTTGAAAATAAGAGTGGTGAATGCTCTAGTTTTGGCACTACCTTCTTGGAATGGGGATTTTTCTATCTACAGTGTTGCTTCATTGAAAAGACTTGGTTCCGTCCTAATGCAGAATGATCAGGTAATTGCTTATGCTTCAGGTCAGTTGAAAACTCATGAGGTAAATTACCCTACACATGATTTGGAATTAGCTGCTGTTGTTTTCGCTCTAAAAATTTGGAGGCATCATTTTTATGGTGTAAAGTGTGAAATATATACCGATCACAAAAGTTTAAAGTATATATTCAATCAGAAATATTTGAACATTCGACAGAGTAGATGGCTAGAATTAATCAATTATTATGATTGTGCAATTCATTACCATCCAGGAAAATCAAATAAAGTGGCTGATGCATTGAGTCGAAAAAGTAGTGCATCATTAACAATGTTGCGTTTGGAACGTGATCATTTGGTTAAGGATTTGATGAACTTTGGAATAGAAGTTGTTGGTGCAGGATGTCCTTCTATTTTGTTTCAGGTATCAGTGAAATCTTCTCTATCAGACAGAATTAAGCAAGCACGGAATAAAGACAGCGAGTTGCAGAAAACGGTAGAGCTAGTTCAGAAGGGGAAGTTGCCTGAATTCAATATTTATAATGATTTTTTTTATATTTGGGAAGATATTGTGTGTGCCTTGTGATTCATAGTTGAAGAGAGAGTTGTTATGTGAAGCTCATAGTTCTCCGTTTTCAGTTCATCCAGGAAGTACTAAGATGTATAGATATCTCCGAGAGTATTACTGGTGGGACGGAATGAAAAGGGATATTGCTGATTTTTCTGTGAAGTGTTTGACATGTCAACAGGTTAAAGCAGAGCAACAGTTACAGAAAGGGATGCTTCAGCCTTTACCAATACCAGAGTGGAAAAGAGAGAATATATCCATGGACTTCGTTGTGGGATTTCCGAAGACACCTTGAGGTAATAATGCAATCTGGGTTATTATTGATCGCTTGACTAAATCTGCTCATTTCCTTTCCATACGAGATACATTTTCCCAAGATCAACTTTCCCATTTGTATCTTAAAGAGATAGTCAGGTTACATGGAGTTCTGATCTCCATTCTATCTGACCGTGATCCTAGGTTCACTTCTATCTTTTAAAAGTCCTTCAGAAGTCGTTGGGTACTGAATTAAATATTAGTACAACTTTTCATCCTCAATCAGATGGGAAGTCAGAACGAACAATTCAGAGTTTGGAAGATATGCTACATGCTTGTTCGATTGATTATCAGGGAAGTTGTGACCAACATCTTTCTTTGGTTGAGTTTTCTTATAATAACAGTTTTCATTCTAGTATACATATGGAACCATTTGAGGCATTATATGGGAAGCGGTGTCGAACTCCAGCTTTCTGGGATGAAGTGGGTGAAATGATGTTGATGGGACCGGGATTGGTAGAATAGTTGGCAGAAAATGTTCAGCTGATACAGAAGCACATGAGAACAACTCAGAGCAGGCAAAAGAGTTATGAGGACAACAGGAGGAATGATCTCTCTTTCGAGGTAGGTGATCATGTTTTTCTCAAAGTATCACCATCGAAAACTGTGATGCGATTTGGTAAGAAAGGAAAGTTGAGTACAAGGTTCATTGTACCATATGAAATTGTGGAGAGAGTTGGATCGGTTGCATACCGAGTGGCTTTAACTCTGATTTTATCTCAGGTACAAAATGTTTTTCATGTTTCAATATTAAGGAAGTACATGCCAGATCCATCTCATGTTTTGAGTCCAGAGGTAGTTCAACTAGAAGATAATCTATATTTGGAGGAACAACCTATCCAGAGTCTTGACCAGAGGGAGCAAGTGTTGCGGAGTAAGGTGATTCATCACATAACGGTTTTCTGAAAAACCACATGAGTAAAGAGGAAATATGGGAATCTGAAAATGAAATGAGGGATAAATACCGCCACTTATTCGATAAGTAAATAAATTAAGTGGACACAACTTTCTAAAGGAGAAATATGTAACATCCCAAGTAAGTAATGAATAATCGATATTATTATCTATGTCTATTTATGAATTAGATAGTGTTATAGAGGCTTAAAATGAGAATAAATCCTATCTTAACCACAAAATACACTAATATTTTTAAACGATTTTTTTACTGCCATTTGATGGAAAACCATTTTTAAATAAAACTATTGACAATTTTATAAGCTCTATTTTTCAAAATAAACATATTCTTTATGATTTGGGCATTGAAATTTACATTGGATAATTTTTGGTATTTTTCTGACAATGTTCATTTTTTAATGAATAGTGAAAAATACTGCATTTTACATCAAAACTGCTTTTTCATCTAATTTAATTATATGTATAGATTATCTTTTTAATTGGTTTTAAAGTGTAAATAGAGTATATTTTTACCATTTAATCCAATTGTGATAATTGGAATTAATTTAACTTTGAAATTGGACATAAACAATTGTCAATCTTTTGATAGAAATTGTTTCAAAAAACCCGCTATTTGTTTTAACAACGGGAATTATTTTTAAATTAATTATTGCAATTTATGTGTTTGGAATTTGGTAAAATGGATTCCATATTTGGAATCATAAGGTCTAAATTATGTAATTAAGACTCTTTTTTTGGGACTTTGTGAATAGTAACGCCGGTAATTATCGTTAACTATCTTGATTAATTAGTAATCGGGTAGTAAAGGATAATAAAATAATATCATAATAATAGAAAATGACACCAAAATGTGTCCTAATACTATGGGTCATGTCATGGCCGACCATGGGATGCCTTGTTCCAAACTTGGGGACCACATGGAATCGCTTTTGTGTGATAATGACTTTTTATCTTTTTAGTTTCTAAAGAAAGTAAATATAATAAAGAATGTATCACTGGAGTAAAACATTTTTAATGTTGTCTACATAACTGATCTATAAGACTATAAATAGTAATTGGAAAGCTAAAAATATTTCCTAACTAATACTAATTGTTTTTTAATTTTTATGCATTAAATAAATTAAATTATATATGAGACCATGATGATGCAACGATTACCTCATTATTTAACGATTTAAATAAAATGAAAAGATAATGTATAATCTAAGACCTACACATGTAAAAAACCTTTTTTATTGGTGGATTTAGAACTATTATCAACTTATCCTAGAAATAAATCAATGTGGGACCATTAAAATCCGAAACACATTTGAAAATAAAGTAACATTTTATACCTTTCCAAGAGAGCCCCTCCTCTCCTCTTATAAAAGGCCCCCACCTCTACCTCCTTACCCACACCTCTCATTCTTTTGGCTCAGCCAAGATCTGCTCATTTTATCTCTCCACATCCATCATTTAATCCTAGAAGCCTTACCTTAGGCTGGAATCTCTTCAAGAAACCATTTTGGTTCAAACCAAAGGGAGTTACCCGATTTTAAGGTAATGTCTTCACTTGTGTTCTATTGTTTTATTTTGCTTCTGCAACCCCCTAAACTCTTTTTATTCATTAATTTTGTAAAAAAAACAGTATCTTAAATATACTAGGAATTTTTTATAAGATGGATTCGAGATGCACTTACACACACATAAATCTAGTGGTTAAAGAATATACTATTTTTGTGGATGGTGTATTTCTGCCTCACGAAATGATGATTGTTCAATATTCTTTTAATAACTTCAAAGGTGGAAATTAAGATATCACTATATGTATATATGATATATAATATGTTAATGTTTCACTTAAGCTTTTGTATTTTTCATTTATGGCTTACCTTTATGGTTTCCATTATGGGTAAACGCGATATCTGCATTTTAGGAAGTGCGGACAACTGCCCCCTCAAAGTGATTTGATTCGTTAATACCATATGTGGTATATATAAAGGATATATTTAATGATATTATATATGATATTATATTGGAATTATATTATACTTTTATATAATTATGATTTCACTCAATTAAGTAATAAATAGAAATGAAAGTAGAGTTCATGCGTACGTACGACTTACCGTCTCCACTAAAGGTGCATTTCATTTCTCACCTCTAAATGTTATGTAATATTATAAATGCATGTATATATGGGATATATATGATATATATGATATCTACATCATGAATATAATTCTGTATATAATGGATATTTTACCCCATGAACAACTTGTAATTATAAAGAGTTTATTTTTGACCCAAGTACCAATGATCGACAAAACGACCATTATTAACATAAATAATTACATAGTGTTCATAACATGGTAATAAGTGATATAAAAGAAATAATGAACTTGAAAAAGGTTCTTAAGCAAGTATAAATTAACTCAAGTTTATTATTCAATAGGTTGAAGAACGATCGAGTCAAGTCGGACACGATGTAAGGGATCTTCTTAACCAAATTTCTGTTCTTTGGGTTAATCTCCTACTTTCAAATTATGTCATGATATTATTATGTCATAACTTGTATTTGTACTTTCTTTATGTGTAATTATAGTGAATACACATGATATATATATTTTATGTTCTTTTTATGGGACTTCGTCTCAATCACCTTTCATTGAGGCATATTTTGTTTTATACACAACTTTATTGTATATGGTGTATAAACCCCTTTGACTTTTACGTTTATTCAAAAGGAATCTTTCTTATACGAAGTGATTTACTAAACAACAGAAGGGAATGTTTTTGTCATACGTATGTGGAGACAACGACTTCTCCGTCGCCATGACCATTATTTGAGCTTCGGCTTCCTCTACAAGCCAATTTTTTTATAAAAATGAAAACTAAATACCATGTTTTAGTTTTCTTTTCTTTTTGTATTGAAAATGGTTTTAATAATGTTTTTATTATAAAAATTTGTTGTATTGATATCTTGTGATTGAAATGTGTAAATGTTATGTTTCCTTTATGCATGTTTCATGTGATACGATTATGTTCTGGTTCTTGGGCATTCTGATGAATACGGGTGGTTCCGTGATAAACTAAGTGCGGGTGAGCCCGATATAGCTCTCCAATGCATTGGGTAACGCGAAGGAGTTAAAAGTTAAGGTTTCTCCTAAAAGATTCATGGAATATACTGTGATGGGTATTTTAAATGTAACCATGAGGGTTACTCCCTACGTAAGAATGTTATGAATACCTCATGTTACCTTTATGTCTTATGATTTCTATTATTTATTCATGATTTGATGATGTATTTTAAAATGATTATGTTTTATGAGTAAAGTATGATTTCATAGATGGACTAATGTTTTCTTTTCGTACTTTTATATTTCTTACTGAGCTTTTTATGCTCATCCCAATTTTCTGAAATGTTTTTTCACAGGTCAAGGGAAAGGTACATGATGTGATGAAAGTGTCAAGTAAGTTTCAAGAAAGAATCCATTTTCTATTTTAAATATGTTTCTGTTGATGGAAAAAATTAGTACTATCTTTTATGTAACCACTTTTTTTAAATGTGGACTGTAATGCATGTTTTATGATATAATTCTCTAAAACTCTAAACCTAAAAAGATCCTCAATGTGTATTCTTGAAATAACTCAAGATTAAGTAATGTTTAAGGCTAGGGCCTTATAATAATAATTTTTAAGGAATCTTAGATGGACGGGGACCAGATGGGGCATAATGAGACTAGAAAAACTGATGTGGTTTCCAATGACTTTCAAATAACAATCCCTTTTTTTAGGTTAGACTTGTTTTTTAGACTCAATGTTATCATATTTTTTTAACTGCTTACTTTTTTACATCACGTCTTACATATGTTATGGGATTATATGAATGTATCCATGGTTGTTCAATAATTTTTAAATTCATCATTGTATAGTATTGGATATGTGTGTGAGCATATAATTACTCAGGTTAAGGTCTCCCATGATATTGATATTTCTTCATGGTACTAGTCTCCATCCCTCGGACCACACTAGGATTTCTTGGGGAGTCGCGACATAGTCCGCACTAGGATGATTCAGGATAGTTAAAAAAATTCATGCTATCAAATTGGATAACATTAATGGGAAGTTATGATTTCAAAATATAAGAGAAATATGGCTATAAATTTATGACAGAGACTAATAGAGAACAAATTCATTAGAATGTTATCTATCTCAAAACATTAGATTGGTGATGTGTAAAACACCATTGATTTATCACTAATAAACTTAAAAAATTATCTTTTTTTAAAATAAATTTCTTAGTGTTAAGGGATTATTTTACCATCCAAATAAAAAATTTTGATAATTAAATTAATTAATTTCCTTCCATGTCATAAGTATAAAATAATCCTTTTATTCTGCTTCAATATATTTATAATTCATCCCTTATGCAAGAAAATGAATTTTGAAAAAGGTTTTTTTCATTCATTAAGAAGATTTAATGAATAAAATGATTTATATCTAATTACATCATCCTATATTGGTTTTGAAATAAAAAATTCATATAAAAGGATATCAGAAACATAATATTCAATGCTCATCTTAATCCATTCCATAGGTAGTTAACCTTTAGACTCGACCTAATTACTTCTATCCAAATTCAACGAACAAAAAAATTATATTGAAGGTAACTAGATTTCCAAAAACAATATAAAACAATATTTCCCATAATAAATAATGTAACTCATTACATCACATTAAAAATATATTAATATGTTCATCACCTTTAACCATTAAAGAAAACATGCATGCATCTAACAAAACTCAGGTTATTTAATAAATTCCCTAACTTCAATCATGTTGTAATCCCAGAAAAGATAGCATAAAAACTAAAATCACATAACAATATTATAACATAAACATATTCTTATCATCATGAATATATTAAGGGTGATCACCCCTCAAATATTTTGATTTGTAAACGATAAAATTTTCATTGAATCCCTTATCATGGTTACCAATGTTTTTCGTTACATTCTTCCAAACCATTAATCATGATGTATGACAAGACAATCTCAATATATTCAATAATGAATAAAACTATAGAATTAATGATAAAATACTCTACTGAAACAATTCTTGAATCTAATAATAATCATATTAATTAATCCTCTTAATTGGTATTAATTTCATAAGCCAGCCAATGACCTATTGACTGCATTTGAGTTATATTAATTAGGTACACTGAAAAATATATTTCATAGTGACCCATATCTTTATAGTTGATGTCTTGATAATTGAAAAAACTATTCATTTATTTATAATCATGATCATGGTGTAGTTTTTCTCTACACATGATGTAAAATTGTTATCCTATTAACTATATATAATGATTTATTATCAGTAATTATCACATGTAGAGAAATACTTCTTTCCCCACATCAGTTTATCCAACAATTTACATGTCATCTTATTCTTCTTATATTTCCCTTTGAATGAAAAAAACATTTATAATTGTTTATATTTCATGAAATCACATGACATTATTTTCTTATATGATCTGATTATTTATAATAGTATTTATTTTTGAATTAATTACCTAACGATGTCAATGGATTAGTCATTCATACTCATTAGATTATGTGAATTAATATGATTCTTATTAATTTAGCTGTGTTTTATTTCTAAAAAAGAGATAATCAAAATTAAATCATAAAAAAAGAAACAAAATGTATAATCACAAAACTAGTGAAATAGTTAACATAAATAGAAAATTTAGTTATAAATAATATCTAAATCATTAAATTCATCTATTTGGGAATATTTTAAAAAAATTATAATATTATTTTGTTTCCTAATCAATGTTTACTAACTTTGTTTTCCTGTAGTTTCTACTATACATTTTGTGATACAAAATAAAAGGACCATGACCCAAGTTGCGTAGTGTTAGTGTTTAATTTTTATACATTGGAATATTTTATTAGTCAAATCCCAAGGGACCGAGTAGTTTATTAGCATTGGAAAAAATATAAATATTAAAATCATATTGTACACAGGAAATTATAAAATAAAAAATATTAATTTCATTTAAAACCCCAGTATTCTAATATCTTTCGCTCACATATTATTCATAATATACTTCTTGGAATCCTGAGGAAAATTAAAACATAAAAATGTTGTGAGATCACATGATTTTTAAGGGTATGAATGAAATATAAGCTATCATTGAAAATAATAATCAATTATGGAAAGGTAAATAACTTAAACCCATGCAGTTAAAAAAATAACATTATTACAATATAGAGAGAATGAATTTTTATAAAATAAGTCTACATTAAAATGTGGTAATTATTATTCATGAATATCAAAACTAATCATATAATTACATTGGATCCAATAACTAATCTTATAATGTTGGAATTTATAATTTTACACATCATGAACATACCATCTAGGATTCGACCATGACATCATAGGTAAATAGGTAATGCCTCCACCATTACCAATATAAGTTTGTCTCATGATACCAACTAATGCATCAAGTGGAAATAGGGGGCCCCATCCATCATATAAAAAGTGTAATAAATTCCTTATTTTGAATGGGTGTATCATAAAAAGAATAAATTATTATTTAAAAGCTATAATTTTACATTTAAATACATCCCCTGATAATTCATTATCAACTATATATATTACAATGAGAAATGGTATCAAAATAGACTACCCATAGTTAACCTGATCATAAACCCTTAAATAAAATATGGTATACAGTATCCTAAAAAATAACCCTCAATTAATAATAATTTTCTATAAATGGAACTAAATATGATGTAAATACTCTAATAAAATAATTGAAAAATTATTGAGCTAAATAAATTTTTTTCTCGAAAATCATATATTAAAAAAATGGTGAAATTATAAAAAAACATAACATTTGAAAATAAACTTGTAATATTGTAAATGTATTCCTAATTAATTAAAGAGTTATATAAGTTCAAAATTCCTCTAATTTTGTTTATTATAAACCAATTCCTCACATATATATATATATATATTTATATATAGAAATTTCAGAATGATATTTCATTAAAAAATGAAAAAAATTCTTTTCAACCCATTTTGTAAAAAGTAAATCATGTGTAAAAATGACTTCAAACATTCATAGTAGAATATTAAACAAAATTGGACGAATTTTTAGAAAACATCGACAAGGAAGAGAAATATTACCCATGGGAGAGTAAATTATAATCAATCCTTAATAATGATGATATTTAGAATGAAACCCTTACTTTATGTTGTATTTTATCCATACATGTCCTAATCTCATGTACAGGTTTTTAAAAATATTAATCACTTAAAATAGAGTCTTATTAACTTTTGATATATCATATATAATCCACTTATAAAATTTTACAAATTTTTATAACAATTTTTACTCATTTGACTGTTTTGGGGGATAGTTGTCATAAATTATCATACTGGTTTTGTTTTAAATGTCCCCGTTATGTTTGATAGGATAAAGATCCAAAATTTATAGAATAATATTAATTTCATAAATATCATATTTATTGATTAAATACATTTTTATAACCATTCAAAAATGATTATAATATAAAATAATCACATCTCTTCATGGATATGGTAAGCCGTATGTACGCATGTGTAATGCTATAATTTCTAAATTGTTGAATGTGCAAGTAAGTGGCTAGTAAATTATTTTAACGTAATATATATAATGTAAAAATTAAAATATATATATATATATATATATATTATCCATTATTAGAATCATACATTTAATTTTGTGATAAAAATTTAATTACCCTCTTATGTAGAGAATATAAGTTATACATACACACGTGAAATACATTCGCATTTCATATGATAAATATAAGATAGAATATATTTCTTTTTACAATAATTATAAAATTAAATTATATTTATTATAATTCATGTATAATAATAATTATCTCAAAATATAAATATTTTAAACTTTAATATCATTAATTTTATTTTCCTATTATTTTAATAATTACTGCATAATCATTGTATAAGTTTTTAATTTAGTTATTTCATCAATAAAAATTATTAATAAATATTCGTGATCGTGATAAATTTATTAAAATATAATCTAATATTTATGGTCAAACATATCTTCTGTAAAACTATATATTTAAAATGATATTCTTAATACAAATCCTTGTGTCAACATTTTAACATTGTTTTCAATAAAACAGTACATGGGAATTAATTTCAACAATGTGCATAAATTAGTTCTCAATTAGACACAAATATGATTATGGTTGAATAATACTCATTAAACAATATTTATTCAAATATTTGTGTCATTTAATGGTTCATTAAATTTAACTAAACTCATTTCCTTGATTTTTTTCCTACTTCCTCATACAATACTTCAGTGTTTCATTAGAATTAACGTCAATTGTCTCATATATATAAATTAAAAAAAAATTAATCTAAAATAAATAAATTAATTTTTATTAATATTTATATTTATATTCATTAATTATTTACATTTACTCATATACATGTCAATAAATGTTATTTAATTTATTAATTTTAATTTTCATGTATTACATAATAATTGCACAAACATTTGGATTCGATTGTTATTTTATAAGACCAAAATTCTAAACAATTAGCCCATATAATCATTTATGAGTTATATTTAATAAAAAAATTAGGAATTAACTTGCTACAAATATTTTAATATCTACAAGGAACTGAATTTATCTTTTCCAATGGCGGTCATGCGCTTTGTCGGAATTGAAAATTATATTTATGATTATCCTCAGGTATTTTATATTTTAAATCTTCATGATCATTTTCATATGATATTTTCTTTATATGATCTTACATTAGTATTTACATAAGTTTATAAATTTTTATATCACATTTATATTTTGATGATTTAATAAAAGTTAATGTATTTAATAAAAAACATTATTTTTTCTATTCACAAAAAATTATATTTTTCATAAAATTATCAATATGTATATGTGGACTATGTTTTATATGATGATTAAAAAAATTAAGTTCATTTTTGAAAATAAAAATTATAATTTTTTCAAAAATCAATAGTATTTGTTTTTATATAGATAAAATGTATGATTGGATACAACATATATTTGACGTATAAAGTGACTTTAATAAATATCATGTGTCTATTTCATAAAAATAAATAAATTCATATATAATTCTTATCATATTTATTCCAATTAAAACAAACCAAATTAATGAATAGGTTCTAAAGGTTGTTTTTGAAAATAATAATTATAATATATCATTCTTTTAAACATAGTGTTGCATGGATTCTATTTTATCAAATATTATAAATTTAAAAATGGAAAAATTGTAAAATTTTTGGGTATTATAATGACACAAAGCACCACATAAAATAAGAAGGTATGAGAAGTTTATCAATGCTATTTATATAATATATATCATATTCTAGTATTTTTATATATTCAGGCTAGCATCAAAGGTAATATTTACCTATTGTAACATATAGTATATGGATTCAACTATACCATCAATTAAAACATATTTTATGTTGAAAAAAATACAGAAAAATAATTTCCAATTTTCAGAGTAATAATTTAAATATTTTACATTTAAATTGTTTAAAAATTTTAGAAAATGATATTTTAGTTTATTTATTTAAATTATTAGTTAATTATAAATTAATTAATTTGGATTTCTTTAAAAGTAATTACTAAATATGTGTGATGAATTTAAAAAATACTTGTCTACAATCTTAATTGTTATTACTGATGTTCCGTTATTTTATGTGGAATGATGTCTTATTTTATTATATAGTTCTTCTATATAAATTAAATTGTATTTTATAATGGGTTTATAAAAATTAATGAAAAATAAAAATATAAAGGAGTTAATAATGTATTATAAATGTTTATAATTTTACATTTTAAATATTCTAATTAAAATGACTTGTTCGATCAATTATGTTAATGATTTAGCAAATATTTTTTATTATTTATATGATAAATGTTAGAATGTTTAATATGTGTTATTTTTATTATGTAAACCTGTTAGATAATAAATATGATCTCTAAAATGATTATTTTTTAAATATTTTTATTTTTAGTGGAATATAAAAAGTATAATATAATGGTGTCCATATAATAAATAATTTTAGATTTTTATATTTATTTTATAATGTAATGTGTATAATGCCTTGAAAATGTATAGAGTGTATTAACTTTATTAATTAATAATTTTTTCATAAATTATTTTATCATGTTAACTTTATGAATTTTTTATTTATATAATTTTATTCATTTTTTATTCATTGATATAAAATATATACAGTATGAATTTATGAATTATTTAATTTATGGTCTAATACTACAAATATATATTCTGCTTCATTTATATATTTAGTTACATTATATATTGGAAATGATTCGTTAATATCCAATATTTAAGTTCACTTATACAGGTTCATAATTATAAATTAAGAAGTTAATTAATTTTTTTACATATTAGGATTTCCTAAAAAAATAATGGGTTTTCTATATATCCTTCCATGCTAAATCTTATAGAATTTTTTGATTTTATATGATTATATGAGTTTTAAAAAAATTACCTTATACATGTAATTTTTTGTATATGTATAAATATAAGGGGGATTTTAATTTGACATATTAATATAGCATATAAGTTTAATAAAGTGGAATAAATTATTATTTATATAAAATATATATTTATTTGAATGAATAGGGATATTAGGACATAATAAATAGATGTTTGAATATATATTAGGGGAATATTGTGAAAAAAATCTAAGATAATAAATCCTTATAATATAATGAGTGATAATATCCATCAAAAAATGACAGTTATCATGATGTTGATCATACAACTGTGTTAGGCATCCAAAATCTATATTCCCAGGGTTTATCTTTTTTTTTTATGGAGGTTATGATTTAACACAATATCACTATGTTCATGTATCTAGCATAATTCTTGGATCACACATTTCTTATAAATCCTAATAGTATT
Organism: Viscum album; assembly: GCA_963277665.1. NCBI lineage: Eukaryota > Viridiplantae > Streptophyta > Magnoliopsida > Santalales > Viscaceae > Viscum > Viscum album. The sequence continues at coordinate 134,943,664 of OY728150.1, forward strand.
AAGATAACATAAATATAACCTATATTTAATCAATAAGAGTGATTGTGATATGTAGTTACCCACTAATATGTATAATTATCATTTCTAATATGATTGAAAATATTATCATCATGAACACAATGTAATGATATAATAACTAAAGAAACTAAATAATGAATGAAATATATATCTTTTACCACTAATTCATCTGATGTATGCTAAATTCGGTTGTCATTTTTGAGGGAATACATGTAATAAATTAATTTTTTAAATTATTATAAAACCACATACACATTTTATGTAATCATTTTTTTGTATATAAAACTGTAAAATAACTATGATAAATGGCTTTGAGATCAATCATAGTGAATGAGAATCCTCAATAAATAAACTCTATCATGAATAAACATAATAATTATTCATAAGTCTGACATAGAATTATATGTGTTATGGATAATAATTATTGAATGGAAAAAATATTAATCTATTAATAAAACATATTAACATATTTATTAAATTAATTTGAATGATTAATTGGATTTCATTAATCTCATGTATGTCATTATATTACCGATGTATAACATGTATCATGAGAATATTGATATGTTGAAGGTAATTGGTAACTTGAAATGACTCAATATATAATAATCTTGAAATTAGTATTGTGAAGTCTAATAAGTATTTATTAAATAGAATATATTTGAATATAATTTATTCTCTAAATATGGGGTCTTTATAATTAAATAATTCATTGATTTTGAGAGGTTATGGTCACCTTTATAACTTGATCTCTATATGTAATGTACTTTAATTTTCTTCCAAAAATATTATAATAGTTAAATGACTGTTATAATGTGTATTTTTTAATATAATTTTACCTTATCTCTTCAATATTTTTATTATAATATAGTGGGACATTGGAGAGTTAGGATAAATTGTTTTATTGATAGTATATGAGGGTAATAGTTTAAACCAAAATAAGGAAATGTTTAATGAAAGTATAATAACATTCCATGTAGTAGTCATTCAATGTCATTGATGCCCAAGAAGAGTGTTCATAATAAGGGTTAATTTATCCATTGTTGAACCATTTGTCACTGGAGTATAAATTACTTTTAATATATGAAGGTTCAAATGAGGACTAATAAAGATTCCATAAGAGGTTCAATGTTATAAACATTAGAAATAATTTGAAATGTACATGATAAAACATATGTTTTACAAAAGCAAAAAATATTAATGTGTTAAAAAATAATAAATAGAATATGGATGGAACATAAAGTAACCATTAAATTCATGGAGAAATGAGTTGTCGCATAGAAGAGTTGGATGTGGTGGTTTAATTTTAAAAAATTATGATTTAAAAATTGACATGGTGTGTTATCATAATTTATTTATATTATATTATAATATGGATTAATTTAAAACAATGGGTTGTTATTAAAAAATTTGGAGATTAATTTCCTAAAAATGATTATATTTTATTTATTAATATATCTTAGTTTGAAAAGGGGGTAAGGATGAAGAATTATTATCCAGTATAAATAGTTTGTTTATTATATTTCATAATACATGATTATCGAGTTCCCTAAATACAATAGTTAAAATGTTAATGTATATTCTCTTGTATTGTGAAAAGTATTGTAAAAACATAACATACCATATGTTGTATTATTTATAATAGTTTATTTATTAAATACAACTACTATGAAAAAAAATGTTTTTTGATAATAACCAATGTGTTTGAGTGTCTTATTATGATATTCTAGAAAGAATATAGTTTTTAAGATAAAATAGGGTGTATTTTTAGACTTTTATACCTTTATGTTTAATATATAATGAATATTCCATTCTAATTTGAAGTGACTATCACATAATATATGTGAATACTTTTGATATAGTTTTAATGGAAAATAATTTAAAGAGTTATTTTTTGTTACCATGAGTATCTTTAAGAATAGTTTTGGGCAAGGATATAAAATATATTGATAATGAACATATAAAAATTTTGTGATGATAATAAAAGTAATTAAAATTGTAACATTGAATTTTGTGAAGTATAGATGTTTGAATACATGTTAAAATTATAAAGCTTAGGAATTTTTTTCATAATCACACCATAAATCAAATAGACCTTTTCTAAATATGTTAGGCATTAAAAAAGATATTTAGAGAGATTTATCATATGTTCAAACTGATATATAGAATGAATTACATTGAAATGTAATGAGTTATAGAAAACAAAAAAAATAGTAATACTAATGTATCATTGAATTATTTCATATGAGATATGGTGAAAGTACATAATTATAGTGTTTTTTGTATTCTTAACGGAGTACAAAAATATAACAGGTATATATTTTTACAAAATAGAACTCCAAATTTTTAATCATTCAGGTTGATTGTATATGGAAAAAGAAATGATTAATACTAAACCTATCAATATAGAACATTACGTAATGTTTTGTTGCTAATCATTACGATTATTACATTATAGGATAAAATGATATAATTTTCATCAATAGAATTTATTATCAAGTTATATAATATTATAATATAATGAGAAACATGTATTGTGTTCTATGTGACCCACAATATAAACAACATGTAGTATCAGAAACAATGCCTTTGGTATATTAGGGGAGCATGTTTCAAATTTATATTCCCCTATTTTATATTTTTAGAAAATATATCTATCATGAGAACCTGTTCACATTGATATCGTTTTTATGATAAGAATGAAGGTTAGCTAATTTCTGGGTGGTTGTGTATGTTTCTAATCATTTTCATGGATGAGTTAATCATGAGAGTGATTTTCCACTCCAGTGAAGAATACATCACATTGGGTCTCGATTGAGATAGACTAAATGTTTGTACATTTATACTTAGGTAAGTTACATGTCATTTTCATTTGTTATGGATAAGTGTAATCTTATGTTATAATCCATTAGGGTAAATAACATGTTCTATGTTCATCCTTTAGGTCAGTCTATACATGGATAATCAAGAACATATGTGTAGTTATATGTGATACCCCTACCCTAGTATCCCAGAGTCGGTGCATTATTACATAACATTTTCATGATCACAAGAAAATCAGGTCTCGAAAGACCGATCAGTTTAGTATTATTGGAAAAAAGACTCATACATATGTTCAACTTTACATCTTGAATAGAATTACAATAGAAATATATTTCATTAGGATCATCCAAGCCTCCTAGATTATGCCTACCGGTCACTCATAACTAACTTCTTCATATCTTGGAAAAAATTAAACATTGAAAGGGGTGAGCTCAAATGCTCAGTAAGTGTAAGTAATACGGTGGAAAATTACATCAATGTTAATCTTGGTAAATAATTGAATCCACATGCCTTTACCAATAATAAAAATGAATAATTTTATTGAAAGAATATGAGATTAGTAAATAATTCCATAATAAAACATAATCAATGTAATTCTACAAGTCGAATTACCACATGACCTGTAAATATAATTTCCATAATGACGGAATGTATAATGCCAGACATTCTGAAACATTTTGTCAAGGCCTCTACCAAGATGTCTAAAAATGTTTAAGGCATTGGCCAAAACCATAAATCAAATTGGGAAGGGGCCTCAACCAATTCCACGTCTAGTTGTCTCATGAGACCTACCGATGCATCGAGGAGCTATAGTGGGCTCTGCCCTTCAGTTACTAAGTCCAATACATTCCTCATATGAAAAGGTTTAAACATATCATAAACATCCGTATTACAAATAGCATACAAAATGTCAATACATTAACAATAAACCATGAATGGTATAAAAATAGAACATCCACAGTCAAACATATCACAAAAACATCATTACAATATGAAAGTTTTGTATCATAATAAATCAACTTCAAATAATCTTAAAATCCATCAAAGGATGTTGACATAGATGAAATCAAAACTATTTTAGAGAAAGATCTCTTTTTTTAAATAATTTAAAGGCCACATAATTATAAAATAAAACATTTACTTTGAAAATATCCTTATAAGCTTGTAAGGGAATCCTTGATAATGTTATAATGGCGGAAAATATCCGCACCCGCCATATAAGATAAAAAAACATTCTTACCCTAAATTTGTCGAAAAGGTCAAAAAGTACATTGTTTGGAAAATTACGGAAAGATTCCTTTCAAAACACATAAGGGTATAAATGACTTTAACCCATTTTCTAGTAAGTAGTAATTTTTTTTGGAAATATATTTTTAACAACTTTATTAATTCAAAAACAATTAATTTAAACAATCCTAGAATGTCATAATATTCAATAAAATTCATTTATGTCATTAAAACATTCAAATTATATTTATTTTAACATTTAAAATACATATTATTTGATTCTTTCATTAATAAGGAAAATATTGCATCATTATTGTGTCATAAATAAATTTAATTATTAATTGTCTAAAAATTATAAATAAACTACAATTATGTAAGAAATATTTTTATCTTTCTAATGAATATTTATAGTATAAAATCCAAAAGATATAACCCTATTTAAAAATCGTTTTACTAAACGATATATGCTTATGTCATTTTTTATTTATTTTAACTTAATTAATATAAAGTGTCCTTATCACCTAAAAGTGGCTCCATGGGGTCCCAAAATTGACCCAAATATTCTCCTGGTTGAAAATTTATCAACCAATAAGGTTAGGACATGTTTTAGGGTAATTTATTATTATTATTATTATATTATTGTTTTACCATTATTTACTGGATTTACCCTTTAACCATGGAAAATAAAATATTTAACGAAGTAATTATTCAAAATGTCTAAAAATAAAAGTTACCTATTTACACAATTTGGAAATCCTGATTCCAAATATGGAATCCATTTTTCCAAATTCAAAACACCTAAGTGGAAGAAATTAATTTAAAATTAATTCCAGTCGTTAAAATAAAAAACGTGTTTTTAAGGGATAATAACTATCAAAAGATTGAAACTTTTTTATGTCCGGTTTAATTGTGAAATTATGTCCAATGACTAACATCGTATTAAATGGTAAAAATATATTCTAAATATAATTTTAAACCACTCAAATTCTTAATTTATCACTGTTAATTATTACGATTAAAAAGTTGTTTTTAATTAAAATTTAGTAATTTTCATTATTTATCAAAATATAAAAGTTATCCGAAAAGTACCAAAATTTCACCCTAGTCTAATTTCGATATTATGAATCAAAAAATGAAGTCCATTATGAGAGATAAAATATATAAAATTTCAAAAAGTGAGTATTACTATTCATGATGGCTACTTTGATTGGTCGCGGTGTGTTAGAATCTCGAAGTTGCGTACAACACACACTACTGTATTATTCAAAGAGAATCATACCGTGGAATCTTTGGGTGTTACATTCTCCCATCCTTCAAATAATTTTGTCCACGAAATTTCTAAAATACTATCGCCTAAAATGACTCGGGTGGTATAAAGACCCATACTTTACATACATTGTTATCACATCAAATTTAAAGCATATTTATTACAACATATAACAAAACCATGAAAGGACGTTACAGGTATAGTGTCTTTAGAAACTGGGAACATAAACAACTGGTTCATAAAGCGTCTGCACTGTCTCCCATTTATTTCATCATATCTATAGTCCCTTTTGGCATATCATACTTAATAAACTTCTTCCTGACCTGGGGAAATAAAACATACAAATGGGTGAGCTCAAATGCTCAGTAAGGGTAAACAAAAGAAATATCAAACAAATCATATTTATAAGAACATAACATTTTGAAAATATTATCCTGCAAAAGAGGTCATAACATGGGGTAAATCATAGAAGTGAAATGTAATCCAATTAATCATAACTTAAAACATGAATCTTTGTGGCATACACACATAATCATAGAGAATCATTTCTTATTAGTCAAGACTCATTTCCAAGACTATCTTAGTGGACAAAGTCCATTTCTGAACCGAGTTCACTCCTCGTTTCAGTCCTGTTTCACTGAACCAGTTTAACCTGTCTTTCCAGCCATGTCTATCTCATGAGATATAAAATCTTTACCCAATGAATTAGAGGGATATATAAGTCCCACCCATCTCATAATGATACCATTCATATGTGTGCGACAAAATCATAAATCATACATCATTGCATAACCCATGTAATAAAAATTGGATTCTTAAACAACATGACATCATAAAACAATTCATATAAGATAAAGGAATTCATAAAAATAATTCCATCACAAAATATTCAAATAAATGTAATAATAGGGATAGAAACATAACCCTATATTATCTTAGATAGAAAATAATTTTTATAAAGCACTTGAACTCCATTCTTGAGGAAAATATCCTTAATACTTCAAAAAAATATTTACTTTCTTCAACATGCCATAAAATTTTAAACTAAAAGAAGTTGATTAAAAATAGACTTGAAAAATTGTAAAGGATGCTTCTAGGAAATAACTTTTTAAAAATACATTCATGCTGTATAAGTTAAAAAAACATTCTTCTAATACTTTTGTCGGAAAAGTCAAGAAGTACCTCATACGATAAACGACAAAAGATTCCTTTCATATCTTTTACTAAAAACTCACCGAAGGGTAAACTTGGATTTAAAAAATTGTAGATTGATGGAAATAACATTACATATTGAGGAAACATGGATGTGGATGATAAAATACACCCCAGTAAATACCAAAGTATAAACAATCTCGGATAAAATGAGATTGTGATATTTTCCCTTACCTAAGGTCTGATTTGCTTCGTAAGTGTCAGAACCTCCTGTATAATGATTTTAATAATGTTATTAACTTATTATAGAATCATAATAATTGTTATGATATCATATATGGTCATATTCTTAGCTTCTTATTAGTAATATTTCATTACTACTTGTTATTCAGGTGTTTATTACTTTTTGTTCTTATGCATGTTTTGTCGAATAAATTCTTATTCTTATCTTTAGGTTATAGATACCTCATTTCCAAAATTGTATTAGTGTAATATATATCATATTCATTCATTCAATTCATTTATATAATCATTATGCGATGAAGATCATGTAGAATGAGTCGCATCACATCGTGGAGATGATATTCCGTACGTACGCACGAGCGAATATATCGTTCCCATGATCATGGAAATTGTATTGGAGTGTATGTATACTATTTCAGAATCAATATAACTTTACAATAATCATATATAGTTATTATTTACACCATTATACCCATCCAAGTAAGGTGGTGGTGGTAAATAGATTACACCACAGCATGGAGAGGGTATTCCGTACGTACGCACGCGCGATGATTTCATTTTCCGTAGGATGGATAGAAGGTGAAATAGGGTTGTTTCATACATATAATAACATATCAGTATATTAGTGATACTGATGTTATTACTTCACAATGAAACAACTAAAGAAGAAGAAGTTGAAGAAGAAAGAATTTGGAAAGGATCGGTAATGGATATTACCTCTTTTTTGACGCGCCTCTTCTTAACCCCCTCTTAGGGCACTAGGGTTGGTCTTTGAAGAAGACCGAAACCTCTAGGATGATTCTAGGGAAGTGGATAGGAGAATGTGGCAGGGGTTGTCCGATCTTGAAGGCTAAAATTCTTGTGAGGAGGAGAGGGAGGAGGTGCCCTTTTATAAGGGAGGAGAAGGGCACCTTTCGAATAACTAAAACAATTATTTTATTATAAAGCCAAATTAGGTTTTAAATAGTTCCAAATTGATTTATTTATAAGATAAGGTGGGGACGGGTCGAAATCCTCTCATCCAATAGAATTTAGACAAGTTTAGGTCATTATACTAACCTTATCTTTTAGTTTGAACTCTAAGTTATTTTGATTGACATTTACCATGTCACTTTGTATTTTTATATTATATAGTCAATAAATATACCATATACATCCAAGATCCCCCCAAGTGGTCCATTAATGATAAACCTATCTTGATATAAGTATCTTGGCCGAACCTTAGATTTTTAGGAATAAAATAACACTCAATAATATAATATTTGTTTTAAAAACTATTTTATGTCAATTTTGACACTATTCAATAGTTTATTTTTGTGAAACTCATAACAGAATTATTACTTCAAAAAAAGTTAATTAAATCAATCCAAACATGTCATATTAACCTAGAAAATTAGTGTAATTCATAAAAAGTCTAAATTTATATTTATTTGGGTATTTATAACATCAATTATGTCAATATTTCATTTAACAAGATAATTACTGCATCATCGTTGTGTCATACATAAATTTACTTATTTAATGTCTAAAAATTACAAATAAACTAAAATTATGTAGGAAATTTTCTTATCTCTCTAATGAATATTTATAGTCGAATTTATCTTATGTATAACCCCATATTAAAAATGATTTACTTATTAAACTTTGATTTTAACTATTTTAGCCCTTCTTTAAATAAATTAATAATAAATGTCCTAATCTAATCCAAGTGGGCCTAAATTGTCATATTTTATTCCTAAGGTTGTTTTTGGTCGAATTATACTTATTCAATAAAATTAGGACATGTGTTAGGGTAATAGTAATATCATTTTTACCCTTAACTACCCTATTTACTTTTAACCGTGGTAAAAAAAGTAAAAAGTTACTATTCACAAAAAAATTATTTTCATCTCATTGAACCACATTTTACTTACTGATATCAACCATGTCTCTCGGATTTTCGAAATTCCACTCATTGAAGTGGTAAAATTAAGTTTTATGAAAAATATAGTTTTTTTAAACTACCACTTAGTGGTTTCACTATCTATCAAAAATTTAAAGTTTTCAGAAAAATACCAAAAATTAGGCCTAAGCTATATTTGATATTATGAATTCAAAAATGATGTTTATTTTACCAAATTCAAAACATATCAGTTACATTAACTAATTTAAAAATTAATTCCCATTGTTAAGACAACTAGCGTGTTTTTAAGAGATAATAACTATCAAAAGATTGACACTTGTTTATGTCTGGTTTAAATGTGAAATTACATCCAATGAACAACATTGTATTAAATTGTAAAAATATATTCTAAATATACTTTAAACCCACTCAAATTAATAATTTATCACTATTAATTTTTTCGATTAAAAAAGCTGTTTTTAATTAAAATTTAATAATTTTAACTATTCATCAGAATATGAAAGTTATCCGAAAAGTACCAATATTTCACCCTATACTAATTTCGATATTCCGAATCCAAAAATGAAGTCAATTTTGAAAAATAAAATTTAAAAAATTTCAAAAAGTTGTTATTACTATTCATAACGGCTAGTTTTAACAATATTTTAATAGCATATCGTTGTTTAGTGAAACTCGGTATTGTGTATGACGCAAGCTATCGAGGAAGGCCGTGGTTGCGTGTAAAGTAGACCAAGCTACTGTTGTGTGTAGTGAAAGATTCATTTGATGATTTATATAACATAAAAACAAAATATTTCTCATAAAGTCTTGGGTGTTACATTCTACCCCCCTAAAAATGAATTTCGCCCTCGAAATTTGTCACTTTGTAACAAAAAGATGAGGATACCTCTCCCTCATCATATCCTCAAGCTCCCATGTAGCTTCTTCTAATTGATGGTTCCTCCATAAAACATTCACCAAGAGAGTGGTCTTGTTCCATAAGACTTTTTCGCTATTATCAAGAATCTCTATCGGTTGTTCTTTATAAGAAGGATCTTGCTCCAGCGGTATAACTTCTGAGCTGAGTACATGCGAAGGATCTGGTATGTAATTTCTCAAGAGATATACATGGAACACATCGTGAACTTGGGAGAGATTCGGTGGAAGCGCCAATCGGTAAGCTACCTTCCCAAGACGATCCAGTATTTCGAAAGGACCGATATATCTAGGGTTCAACTTCCCCTACTTTCCAAATCTCATGACCCTCTTCCAGGGAGATATTCGTAAGAACACCTTATCACCCACTTCAAACTCTAGTTATTTTCTTTGGTTGTCGGTATAACTTTTCTCTCAACTCTGAGCTTCACTTTTGTGTTGTTGAATAGATCGGACCTTTTCTGCCATCTTATCAACAAGATCAGGTCCTAATAGCTTTATTTCCCCAACTTCATCCCAGCAAGTTGGAGTCCTACATTTCTTTCCATAGAGAGCTTCATAAGGAACCATCTGAATATTGGAGTGAAAGATATTATTATAAGAAAATTACACCAAAGGTAGGTGTTGATCCCAAATACCTTTGCAATCCATAGGGCAAGCTCTCAACATATCTTCTAGAGTTTGAATTGTTCTCTCAGACTGACCGTCTGTCTGAGGATGATAAGCAATGCTGAAACTCAACTCTGTATCTAGAGTATGCTGAATACTTCACCAGAACATTGAGGTAAACCTCGGATCTCAATCAGATATAATAGAAAGTGGTACTCCATGCAATCTTACCACTTCCTTTACATATATCATGGCAAGCTGATCCAGAGAGAAATCCTCTCTAATAGAAATGAAGTGTGCAGACTTTGTAAGATGATAAACTATGACCCAGCTAGCATTATTGCCTTTGGATGTTTTAGGAAGTCCTATGACAAATCCCATAGTGATGTTTTCCCATTTCCATTCAGGTATGGGTAATGGTTATAACATCCCCTTAAACTTCTGTCTCTCATCTTTAACTTGCTGACAAACCAAACATCGAGAGACATATTCAGCAACATCTCTTTTCATGTCATCCCACCAGAAGTACTCTTTCAGGTCCCTATACATCTTCGTGCTTCCCGGATGAATAGAAAATGAAGAACTATGAGCCTCATCCTGCAGCTCCTTCTTCAATTCATGGATGGGAGGAACACAAACCCGATTCCTGAATTTTATTATCCCATCACAATCAAGGTTGAATTCAGGAACATTTCTCACATTCTTTTGTAACTCTACATCTTCTTTTTGTGCCTCTTTAATCATCACTTGTATAGATGGTGGAACATTCATTTGATAAAGATACAATTTTCCCCTTTCATAATAATTCCAAGATCCATCCTGTGTTAATCCATAAATATTGGATCTTTTGTGATCCTCATCATGGATAAGCTAGCATGGTCATTTCGACTTAATGCATCTGCCACCTTGTTTTCATTCCCAGGGTGGTAGTGAATTGAGCAGTCGTAATCCTTAATTAGCTCCAACCATCTTCTTTGGCGCATATTCAGCTCCTTTTGTGTGAAAATATATTTTAAACTTTTATGATCAGTATAAATATCACAGCCTTCACCATAAAGATAATGCCTCCAAATCTTTAATGAAAATATTACTACAGCTAACTCCAAATCATGAGTTGGGTAATTTTGCTCATGGATTTTCAACTATCGTGAGGCATAAGCTATCACCATATAATTTTTCATGAGAAAACATCCCAGTCCCTTCTTGGATGCATCAATGTAGATCACAAACCTTTCTCCACTAAAAAAAACTGTGAGCACATGTGCACTGGATAACCTTCATTTCAACTCCTTGAAATTCTCTTCACATTTATCCGTCCAGACAAACTTACCTCCTTTCTGGGTCAACATGGTGAGTGTATTAGATAATCGTGAAAAATATTTCACAAAACGTCGATAATATCCATCCAAATGAAGAAAAATTCAGATCTCAGTTAATATTGTCAGTCTCGACCATCTTTCGATAACCTCTGTTTTTGCTGGATCCACAGATATCCCTTCTTTTGAGATTATGCGACCCAAAAATGAAACTCTTTAAAGCCAAAATTCACACTTGGTAAATTTGGAATAAAGCTTCTCCTTTCTCAGGGTCTTCAATATAATTCTATTGTGATCTTCATGTTCTTCCTTTCTCTTTGAATATACAAGAATATCATCTATAAAGACTACCAAAAACTGATCAAGATAGTCTCTAATGACTCTATTCATCAGATCCATGAAGATAGCATGGGCATTAGTAAGACCAAATGGCATCACTATATATTCATAGTGTCCATACCTTGTACGGAAAGCCGTCTTTGGTATATCCTCCCTTTTGACCCTTAATTGATGATACCCTAAATGAAGATCAATCTTGGAAAAGTATTGAGATCTGTGTAGTTGGTCAAATAAGTCATCAATGCACGAGAGAGGATATTTGTTCTTGATAGTGATCTTGTTAAGTTCTCAATAATCAATGCAGAGTCTCATTGATCCATCTTTCTTCTTAACAAATAGAACAGGTGCTCCCCAAGGTGACGCACTAGGGCGTATGAATCCCTTATCAAGATTCTCTTGGAGTTGCTTCTTCAATTCCTGCAACTCAATTTGGGCCATACTATAAGGTTTCTTTGAAATAGGCAAAGCACCCGGTACGAGTTCTATTGAAAACTCAACTTCACGATTTTATGGAAGACCCTACAATTCCTCAGGAAAGACATCATAAAACTCCATTACAATGGTAATATTCTTAATCGTGAGTTTCTCACCAACCATTTGAGATAAATAACCTTCATTTAGTGGAATCAAGACCCATAAGATCGAAGAAATTTCCACTAGAAGGTTATGTTCATCCTTGCATCGATAGACTATCATAGGTTGATCTGAAATATGAAATATGACTTCCCTTCTTTGGGAATTGATATGAGCTCCATATAAAGAAATCCAATCCATGCCAAAAAATCACATCAAATTCCACTATAGGAAGGATCACAAGATTTGCAGGTAGAACTTTCCCACAAACTCCAATTTGGGAAGAATTATAAACATTTGATGCGACTGTTGTCCCATTAAGAGTTTTCACAGCCAAATCAACATCTAATTGTTGAGGTAATACGGTGATACCCTTAGAAAATTCTTCAGAAATAAAAGAGTGGGTGGATCCAGAATCAAATAAAATATTTTCTACCTTAGAGTGGATGGTAAGTGTACCTTTCACAACATCGTTATCGTACTCCACATCGCTGATAAAAATTGCATGTGACTTTCCTTTGCTTTTATCATTAAGAGTTTGTTGACGTCGACCATCATCTTCAACACTTGGATTTGGGCATTGATTGGCATAATTCCCCATATCCTTGCACTTGAAACATTGAAGTATAGTAGGTTCATTATGTGTATCCCTTCCTTTGTTTGCATCACTAGACATCTTATTCCCATCATTGCGACATTCAAATGCCTGATGACCTTCCTTTCCACATTTGAAACATTTACTTGTCCCTTGAAGACAACTCCCTCCATGTTTCTTTCCACACATTGAGCATAAGGGAAAGCTCATATCCTTTTAAGTGTGCTCTTTAGATTTTCCTTTGAATTCCATTTTCCTCTTCTTATCAAACCCATATGACTGATGGGTTACTCCAATCTCCATCTCAACTTTGAGAGCACATCAAACAATTTCCTCGTAGCTATTGAAGTCCCTTATGGCTAAGGCCCTTCGAAGACTTGGTTTTAAGCCACTAAAGAATCGATTGATCTTACTCTTAGGATGTATAATAATACTAGAAGCGTACCTTGCAAGTATTGTAATATTTTCTTCATAGGTACCAACAGATTCATCATCCTTTTGCTTTAGTTCAAGAAACTCTTTCTCCATATTTTTTCGGAGAATAAGAGGGAAGTACATATTAAAAAATAAGTTCTTGAACTCATCTCATTCCATGTACTCAATTTCATCCCTTTGACTCGTATTCTTAATAAGATTCCACAATTGATCAGTATCTCCTTCCAAATGATACACTGCTAGGATGACTTTATCATGTCCAGAACATTGAAGAAATGAAAATATCTTTTCAGTAGTACTAATCCATTATTCAGCAACTAATGGATCAGTAGACCCGCTGAATGAAGGCGAACGCTGCCTCATGAAGGATTCAACATAATATTGCTCCTTCCTTTTCTTATTTGGAAGTCCTACATGATTCATAGCTTGAGAAAGTTGTGTGAGCATGGCTACAAGATTTTTCATTCCATCTCCCATAACGTTTGGTTTCTCAGGGGGATAATCATTGCATTTCCCGTCGCATTCTGCATTAACACGGTTTCTTCGGGTTCCATCCATTGACTAAAACCAAGAATAATAGTGTGAGAAACAGTAATTATAATAGGAAACCGACATAATCAAGAATAAAATTTCACACTTATGGTCTTATCCTAGGTTATTCATGGCCATTTCTAAAACACTATGATTGTGTTCTATAATTAGAATTATCCTTAGGATTCTTACTAAGGCTTTCACATCCTAGTTTCCAAAGGTTGACTATACCATTCCTCTGATACGAACTGTAACAACCCATACTTTACAAGCATTTTTATTACTTCAAAATTTAATCATACTTATTACAACATATAACAAAACCATGAAAGGACCGTATATGTATCGTGTCTTTAGAAACTGGTAACATAAAAAACTGGTTCATATAGCGTCTAAACTGTCTCCCATTTATTTCATCATATCTATAGTCCCTTTTGGAATATCTTACATAAGAACCTTCTTCCTGACCTGGGGAAAGAAAACATACATAAGGGTGAGCTCAAATGCTCAGTAAGGGTAAAAAAAATATCAAACATATCATTTTTATAAGAACATAACATTTTAAAAATCTTATCATGCAAAAGAGATCATAACATGGGATACATAAAAGAAGTGAAATGTAATCCCAATAATCATAACATAAAACATGAAGCTTTGTGTAATACACACATAATCATAGAGAATCATTTCTTATTAGTCAAGTCTCAATTCCAAGACTATCTTAGTGGACAAAGTCCATTTCTGAACCGAGTTCACTCCTCGTTTCAGTCCTGTTTCACTGAACCGGTTTAATCTGCCGTTCCAGCCAGGTCTATCTCATGAGATATAAAATCATTACCCATTTCATTGGAGGGAGATATAGGTCCCAACCATCTCATAATGATGCCATTCATATGTGTGCCACAAAATCATAAATCATACATCATTGCATAACCCATGTAATAAAAATGGGATTCTAAAACAACATGACACCATAAAACAATTTATATAAGATAAATGATTTCATAAAAATAATTCCATCACAACATTATAAAATATAGTAATAATAGGGATAGAAACAGAACCCTATATTATCTTAGATGGAAAATTATTTTGATAAAGCACTTGCACTCCATTCTTGATTAAAAATATCCTTTCTACTTCAAACAAAATTTCCTTTCTTTAACAGGCCATACAATTTTATACTAAAATAATTTGATTAAAAATAAACTTGAAAACATGTAAAGGAGGATTCATGGAAATAATGTTTTAAAAATCCATTCATTCCGTATAAGTTAGAAAACCATTCTTCTCGTACTTTTGTCGGAAAAGTCAAAAAGTACCTCGTACGAAAAATGACAATAGATTCCTTTCATATCTTTTTCTAAAAACTCACCAAAGGGTAAAATTGGATTTAAAAAATTGTAGATGTATGAAAATAACATTAAATATTGAGGAAACATGGATGTGGATGATAAAATACACCCCAGAAAATACCAATGTATAAACAATCTCGGATAAAATGAGATTGTGATATTTTCCCTTACCTTAGGTCTGATTTGCTTCGTAAGTGTCAGAACCTCCTGTATAATGATTTTAATAATGTTATTAACTTATTACAGAATCATAATAATTGTTATGATATCATATATGGTCATATTCTTAGCTTCTTATTAGTAATATTTCATTACTACTTGTTATTCAGGTGTTTATTACTTTTTGTTCTTATGCGTGTTTTGTCGAATAAATTCTTATTCTTATCATTAGATTATAGATACCTCATTTCCAAAATTGTATTAGTTTAATATATATCATATTCATTCATTCAATTCATTTATATAATCATTATGTGATTAAGATCATGTAGAATGAGTCGCATCACATCGTGGAGATGGTATTCCGTACGTACGCACGAGCGAATATATCGTTCCCATGATCGTGGAAATTGTATTGGAGTGTATGTATACTATTTAAGAATCAATATCACTTTACAATAATCATATATAGTTATTATTTACACCATTATACCCATCCAAGTAAGGTGGTGGTGGTAAATAGATTACACCACAGCATGGAGAGGGTATTCCGTACGTACGCACGCGCGATGATTTCATTTTCCGTAGGATGGATAGAAGGTGAAATAGGGTTGTTTCATACATATAATAACATATCAGTATATGAGTGATACTGATGTTATTACTTCACAATGAAACAACTAAAGAAGAAGAAGTTGAAGAAGAAAGAATTTGGAAAGGATCGGTAATGGATATTACCTCTTTTTTGACGCGCCTCTTCTTAACCCCCTCTTAGGGCACTAGGGTTGGTCTTTGAAGAAGACCGAAACCTCTAGGATGATTCTAGGGAAGTGGAGAGGAGAATTTGGCAGGGGTTGTCCGAGAATGAAGGCTAAAATTAGTGTGAGGAGGAGAGGGAGGAGGTTCCCTTTTATAAGGGAGGCGAAGGGCACCTTTCGAATAACTAAAACAATTATTTTATTATAAAGCCAAATTCGGTTTTAAATAGTTCCAAATTGATTTATTTATAAGATAAGGTGGGGGCGGGTCGAAATCCTCTCATCCAATAGAATTTAGACAAGTTTATGTCATTATACTAACCTTATCTTTTAGTTTGAACTCTAAGTTAATTTGATTGACATTTACCATGTCACTTTGTATTTTTATATTATATAGTCAATAAATATACCATATACATCCAAGATCCCCCCAAGTAGTCCATTAATGATACACCTATCGTGATATAAGTATCTTGGCCGAACCTTAGATTTTTAGGAATAAAATAACACTCAATAATATAATATTTGTTTTAAAAACTATTTTATGTCAATTTTGACACTATTGAATAGTTTATTTTTGTGAAACTCATAACAGAATTATTACTTCAAACGAAGTTAATTAAATCAATCCAAACATGTCATATTAACCTAGAAAATTAGTGTAATTAATGAAAAGTCTAAATTTATTTTTATTTGGGTATTTATAACATCAATTATGTCAATATTTCATTTAATAAGATAATTACTGCATCATCGTTGTGTCATACATAAATTTACTTATTTAATGTCTAAAAATTACAAATAAACTAAAATTATGTAGGAAATGTTCTTATCTCTCTAATGAATATTTATAGTCGAATTTATCTTATGTATAACCCCATATTAAAAATGATTTACTTATTAAACATTGATTTTAACTATTTTAGCCTTTCTTTAAATAAATTAATAATAAATGTCCTAATCTAATCCAAGTGGGCCTAAATTGTCATATTTTATTCCTAAGGTTGTTTTTGGTCGAATTATACTTATTCAATAGAATTAGGACATGTGTTAGGGTAATAGTAATATCATTTTTACCCTTAACTACCCTATTTACTTTTAACCGTGGTAAAAAAAGTAAAAAGTTACTATTCACAAAAAAATTATTTTCATCTCATTGAACCACATTTTACTTACTGATATCAACCATGTCTCTCGGATTTTCGAAATTCCACTCATTGAAGTGGTAAAATTAAGTTTTATGAAAAATATAGTTTTTTTAAACTACCACTTAGTGGTTTCACTATCCATCAAAAATTTAAAGTTTTCAGAAAAATACCAAAAATTAGGCCTAAGCTATATTTGATATTATGAATTCAAAAATGATGTTTATTTTACCAAATTCAAAACATATCAGTTACATTAACTAATTTAAAAATTAATTCCCATTGTTAAGACAAATAGCGTGTTTTTAAGAGATAATAACTATCAAAAGATTGACACTTGTTTATGTCTGGTTTAAATGTGAAATTACATCCAATGAACAACATTGTATTAAATTGTAAAAATATATTCTAAATATACTTTAAACCCACTCAAATTAATAATTTATCACTATTAATTTTTTCGATTAAAAAAGCTGTTTTTAATTAAAATTTAATAATTTTAACTATTCATCAGAATATGAAAGTTATCCGAAAAGTACCAATATTTCACCCTATGCTAATTTTGATATTCCGAATCCAAAAATGAAGTCCATTTTGAAAAATAAAATTTAAAAAATTTCAAAAAGTTGTTATTACTATTCATAACGGCTAGTTTTAACAATATTTTAATAGCATATCGTTGTTTAGTGAAACTCGGTATTGTGTACGACGCAAGCTATCGAGGAAGGCCATGGTTGCATGTAAAGTAGACCAAGCTACTGTTGTGTGTAGTGAAAGATTCATTTGATGATTTATATAACATAAAAACAAAATATTTCTCATAAAGTCTTGGGTGTTACATTCTACCCCCCTAAAAATGAATTTCGCCCTCGAAATTTGTCACTTTGTAACAAAAAGATGAGGATACCTCTCCCTCATCATATCCTCAAGCTCCCATTTAGCTTCTTCTAATTGATGGTTCCTCCATAAAACATTCACCAAGAGAGTGGTCTTGTTCCATAGGACTTTTTCGCTATTATCAAGAATCTCTATCGGCTGTTCTTTATAAGAAGGATCTTGCTCCAGCGGTATAACTTCTGAGCTGAGTACATGCGAAGGATCTGGTATGTAATTTCTCAAGAGATATAAATGGAACACATCGTGAACTTGGGAGAGATTTGGTGGAAGCGCCAATCGGTAAGCTACCTTCCCAAGACGATCCAGTATTTCGAAAGAACCGATATATCTAGGGTTCAACTTCCCCTACTTTCCAAATCTCATGACCCTCTTCCAGGGAGATATTTGTAAGAACACCTTATCACCCACTTCAAACTCTAGTTATTTTCTTCGGTTGTTGGTATTACTTTTCTCTCAACTCTGAGCTTCTCTTTTGTGTTGTTGAATAGATCGGGCGTTTTCTGCCATCTTATCAACAAGATCAGGTCCTAATAGCTTTATTTCCCCAACTTCATCCCAGCAAGTTGGAGTCCTACATTCCTTTCCATAGAGAGCTTCATAAGGAACCATCTGAATATTGGAGTGAAAGATGTAATTATAAGAAACTTCCACCAAAGGTAGGTGTTGATCCCAACTACCTTTGCAATCCATAGGGCAAGCTCTCAACATATCTTCTAGAGTTTGAATTGTTCTCTCAGACTGACTGTCTGTCTGAGGATGATAAGCAATGCTGAAACTCAACTCTCTATCTAGAGTATGCTGAATACTTCACCAGAACATTGAGGTAAACCTCGGATCTCAATCAGATATAATAGAAAGTGGTACTCCATGCAATCTTACCACTTCCTTTACATATATCATGGCAAGCTGATCCAGAGAGAAATCCTCTCTAATAGAAATGAAGTGTGCAGACTTTGTAAGATGATAAACTATGACCCAACTAGCATTATTGCCTTTGGATGTTTTAGGAAGTCCTGTGACAAATCCCATAGTGATGTTTTCCCATTTCCATTCAGGTATGGGTAATGGTTATAACATCCCCTTAAACTTTTGTCTCTCAGCTTTAACTTGCTGACAAACCAAACATCGAGAGACATATTCAGCAACATCTCTTTTCATGTCATCCCACCAGAAGTACTCTTTCAGGTCCCTATACATCTTGGTGCTTCCCGGATGAATAGAAAATGAAGAACTATGAGCCTCATCCTGCAGCTCCTTCTTCAATTCAGGGATGGGAGGAACACAAACCCGATTCCTGAATTTTATTATCCCATCACAATCAAGGTTTAATTCAGGAACATTTCTCACATTCTATTGTAACTCTACATCTTCTTTTTGTGCCTCTTTAATCATCACATGTATAGATGGTTGAACATTAATTTGATAAAGATACAATTTTTCCCCTTTCATTATAATTCCAAGATCCATCCTGTGTTAATCCATAAATATTGAATCTTTTGTGATCCTCATCCTGGATAAGCTAGCATGGTCTTGTCGACTTAATGCATCTGCCACCTTGTTTTCATTCCCAGGGTGGTAGTGAATTGAGCAGTCGTAATCCTTAATCATCTCCAACCATCTTCTTTGGCGCATATTCAGCTCCTTTTGTGTGAAAATATATTTTAAACTTTTATGATCAGTATAAATATCACAGGCTTCACCATAAAGATAATGCCTCCAAATCTTTAATGAAAATATTACTACAGCTAACTCCAAATCATGAGTTGGGTAATTTTGCTCATGGATTTTCAACTATCGTGAGGCATAAGCTATCACCATATAATTTTTCATGAGAAAACATCCCAGTCCCTTCTTGGATGCATCAATGTAGATCACAAACCTTTCACCACTAAAACAAAGTGTGAGCACATGTGCACTGGATAACCCTCATTTCAACTCCTAGAAATTCTCTTCACATTTATCCGTCCAGACAAACTTACCTCCTTTCTGGGTCAACATGGTGAGTGTATTAGATAATCGTGAAAAATATTTCACAAAACGTCGATAATATCCATCCAAATGAAGAAAAATTCAGATCTCAGTTAATATTGTCAGTCTCGACCATCTTTCGATAACCTCTGTTTTTGCTGGATCTACATATATCCCCTCTTTTGAGATTATGCGACCCAAAAATGAAACTCTTTAAAGCCAAAATTCACACTTGGTAAATTTGGAATAAAGCTTCTCCTTTCTCAGGGTCTTCAATATAATTCTATTGTGATCTTCATGTTCTTCCTTTCTCTTTGAATATACAAGAATATCATCTATAAAGACTACCAAAAACTGATCAAGATAGTCTCTACTGACTATATTCATCAGATCCATGAAGATAGCATGGGCATTAGTAAGACCAAATGGCATCACTATAAATTCATAGTGTCCATACCTTGTACGGAATGCCGTCTTTGGTATATCCTCCCTTTTGACCCTTAATTGATGATACCCTAAATGAAGATCAATCTTGGAAAAGTATTGAGATCCTTGTAGTTGGTCAAATAAGTCATCAATGCACGGGAGAGGATATTTGTTCTTGATAGTGATCTTGTTAAGTTCTCAATAATCAATGCAGAGTCTCATTGATCCATCTTTCTTCTTAACAAACAGAACAGGTGCTCCCCAAGGTGACGCACTAGGGCGTATGAATCCCTTATCAAGATTCTCTTGGAGTTTCTTCTTCAATTCCTGCAACTCAATTGGGGCCATACTATAAGGTTTCTTTGAAATAGTCAAAGCACCCGGTACGAGTTCTATTGAAAACTCAACTTCACGATTTTATGGAAGACCCGACAATTCCTCAATAAAGACATCATAAAACTCCAGTACAATGGTAATATTCTTAATCGTGAGTTTATCACCAACCATTTGAGATAAATAACCTTCATTTAGTGGAATCAAGACCCATAAGATGGAAGAAATTTCCACTGGAAGGTTATGTTCATCCTTGCATCGATAGACTATCATAGATTGATCTGAAATATGAAATATGACTTCCCTTCTTTGGCAATTGATATGAGCTCCATATAAAGAAATCCAATCCATGCCAAAAATCACATCAAATTCCACTATAGGAAGGATCACAAGATTTGCAGGAATAACTTTCCCACAAACTCCAATTGGGGAAGAATTATAAACATTTGATGCGACTGTTGTCCCATTAAGAGTTTTCACAGCCAAATCAACATCTAATTGTTGAGGTAATACGGTGATACCCTTAGAAAATTCTTCAGAAATAAAAGAGTGGGTGGATCCAGAATCAAATTAAATATTTTCTACCTTAGAGTGGATGGTAAGTGTACATTTCACAACATCGTTATCGTACTCCACATCGCTGATAAAAATTGCATGTGAATTTCCTTTGCTTTTAGCCTTAAGAGTTTGTTGACGTCGACCATCATCTTCAACACTTGGATTTGGGCATTGATTGGCATAATGCCCCATATCCTTGCACTTGAAACATTGAAGTATAATAGGTTCATTCTATGTATCCCTTCCTTTGTTTGCATCACTAGACATCTTATTCCCATCATTGCGACATTCAAATGCCTGATGACCTTCCTTTCCACATTTGAAACATTTACTTGTCCCTTGAAGACAACTCCCTCCATGTTTCTTTCCACACATTGAGCAAAAGGGAAAGCTCATATCCTTTTAAGTGTTCTCTTTAGATTTTCCTTTGAATTCCATTTTCCTCTTCTTATCAAACCCATATGACTGATGGGTTACTCCAATCTCCATCTCAACTTTGAGAGCACATCAAACAATTTCCTCGTAGCTATTGAAGTCCCTTATGGCTAAGGCCCTTCGAAGACTTGGTTTTAAGCCACTAAAGAATCGATTGATCTTACTCTTAGGATGTATAATAATACTAGAAGCGTACCTTGCAAGTATTGTAAAATTTGCTTCATAGGTACCAACAGATTCATCATCCTTTTTCTTTAGTTCAAGAAACTCTTTCTCCATATTTTTTTGGAGAATAAGAGGGAAGTACATATTCAAAAATAAGTTCTTGAACTCATCCCATTCCATGGACTCAATTTCATCCCTTTGACTCGTATTCTTAATAAGATTCCACAATTGATCAGTATCTCCTTCCAAATGATACACTGCTAGGATGACTTTATCATGTCCAGAACATTGAAGAAATGAAAATATCATTTCAGTAGTACTAATCCATTATTCAGCAACTAATGGATCAGTAGACCCGCTGAATGAAGGCGA
Source organism: Viscum album (assembly GCA_963277665.1). Classification (NCBI taxonomy): domain Eukaryota; kingdom Viridiplantae; phylum Streptophyta; class Magnoliopsida; order Santalales; family Viscaceae; genus Viscum; species Viscum album. Next base: position 134,966,181 of record OY728150.1, read on the forward strand.
ACGCTGCCTCATGAAGGATTCAACATAATATTGCTCCTTCCTTTTCTTATTTGGAAGTCCTACATGATTCATAGCTTGAGAAAGTTGTGTGAGAATGGCTACAAGATTTTTCATTCCATCTCCCATAACGTTTGGTTTCTCAGGGGGATAATCATTGCATTTCCCGTCGCATTCCGCATTAACACGGTTTCTTCGGGTTCCATCCATTGACTAAAACCAAGAATAATAGTGTGAGAAACAGTAATTATAATCGGAAACCCACATAATCAAGAAAAAAATTTCACACTTATGGTCTTATCCTAGGTTATTCATGGCCATTTCTAAAACACTATGATTGTGTTCTATAATTAGAATTATCCTTAGGATTCTTACTAAGGCTTTCACATCCTAGTTTCCAAAGGTTGACTATACCATTCCTCTGATACGAACTGTAACAACCCATACTTTACAGAAATTTTTATTACTTCAAAATTTAAGCATACTTATTACAACATATAACAAAACCATGAAAGGACCGTATAGGTATAGTGTCTTTAGAAACTGGGAACATAAAAAACTGGTTCATATAGCGTCTAAACTGTCTCCCATTTATTTCATCATATCTATAGTCCCTTTTGGATTATCTTACTTAAGAACCTTCTTCCTGACCTGGGGAAAGAAAACATACAGAAGGGTGAGCTCAAATGCTCAGTAAGGGTAAAAAAAATATCAAACATATCATTTTTATAAGAACATAACATTTTGAAAATCTTATCCTGCAAAAGAGATCATAACATGGGATACATCAAAGAAGTGAAATGTAATCCCAATAATCATAACATAAAACATGAAGCTTTGTGGCATACACACATTATCATAGAGAATAATTTCTTATTAGTCAAGTCTCAATTCCAAGACTATCTTAGTGGACAAAGTCCATTTCTGAACCGAGTTCACTCCTCGTTCCAGTCCTGTTTCACTGAACTGGTTTAATCTGCCGTTCCAGCCAGGTCTATCTCATGAGATATAAAATCATTACCCATTTCATTGGAGGTAGATATAGGTCCCAACCATCTCATAATGATTACATTCATATGTGTGCCACAAAATCATAAATCATACATCATTGCATAACCCATGTAATAAAAATGGGATTCTAAAACAACATGACACCATAAAACAATTTATATAAGATAAAGGATTTCATAAAAATAATTCCATCACAACATTATAAAATAAATGTAATAATAGGGATAGAAACAGAACCCTATATTATCTTAGATGGAAAATTATTTTGATAAAGCACTTGCACTCCATTCTTGATTAAAAATATCCTTTCTACTTCAAAAAAAATCCTTTCTTTAACAGGCCATACAATTTTATACTAAAAGAAGTTGATTAAAAATAAACTTGAAAACAAGTAAAGGAGGATTCATGGAAATAATGTTTTAAAAATCCATTCATTCCGTATAAGTTAGAAAACCATTCTTCTCGTACTTTTTTCGGAAAAGTCAAAAAGTACCTCGTACGAAAAATGACAATAGATTCCTTTCATATCTTTTTCTAAAAACTCACCGAAGGGTAAAATTGGATTTAAACAATTGTAGATGTATGAAAATAACATTACATATTGAGGAAACATAGATGTGGATGATAAAATACACCCCAGAAAATACCAATGTATAAACAATCTCGGATAAAATGAGATTGTGATATTTTCCCTTACCTTGGGTCCGATTTGCCTCGTAAGTGTTTGAACCTCCTGTATAATGATTTAAATAATGTTATTGACTTATTACAGAATCATACTTATTGTTATGATATCATATATGGTCATATTCTTAGCTTCTTATTAGTAATAGTTCATTACTACTTGTTATTTGGGTGTTTATTACTTTTTGTTCTTATTAGAACGAGTCGCATCACATCGTGGAGACGGTATTCCGTACGGACGCACGAGCGAAGATATCGTTCCCATGATCGTGGAAATTGTATTGAAGTGTATGTATACTATTTCAGAATAAATATCACTTTACAATAATCATATACAGTTATTATTTACACAATTATACCCATCCAAGTAAGGTTGTTGTGGAAAATAGATTACACCACGGCGTGGAGACGGTATTCCGTGCGTACGCACGCGCCTTGATTTTGTTTTCCAAAAGATGGATAGATGGTGAAATAGGGTTGTTTCATACATATAATAACATATCAGTGTATGAGTGATAATGATGTTATTACTTCATAATGAAACAACTAATTAAAAAGAAGTTGAAGAAGAAAGAATTTGGAAAGGGTCGGTAATGGACATTACCTCTTTTTTGACGCGCCTCTTCTTAACCCCCTCTTTGGGCACTAGGGTTGGTCTTTGAAGAAGACCAAAACCTCTAGGATTATTCTAGAGAAGTGTAGAGGAGAAATTGGCAGGGGTTGGCTGAGATTTAAGGCTCAAATTGCTGTGAGGAGGAGAGGGAGGATATGCCCTTTTATAAGGGTGGAGAGGGGCACCTTTGGAATAACTAAAAATATTATTTTATTGTAAAGCTAAATTCGGTTTTAAATAGCTCCAAATTGATTTATTTCGAAGATAAGGTGGGGATGCGTCGAAATACTCTCATCCAATAGAATTTACAGAAGTTTAAGTCATTATACCAACCATATATTTTAGTTTTAACTCTTAGTTAATTAGATTGACATTTACCATGTCACTTTGTATTTTTATATTATATAGTTAATAAACTTACCATATACATCCAAGAGACCCCCAAGTGGTCCATTAATGATACACCTATCTTTATATAAGTATCTTGTCCGAACCTTAGATTTTTAGGAATAAAATAACAATCAATAATATAATATTTGTTTTAAAAACTATTTTATGTCAATTTTGACACTATTCAATAGTTGATTCTTGTGAAACTCATAACAGAATGATTACTTCGACCAATGTTAATTAAATCAATCCTAAAATGTCATATTAACCTATAAAATTAGTGTAATTCATAAAATCCTCAAATTATATTTATTTGGGTATTTATAACATCAATTATGTCAATATTTCATTTAATAAGATAATTACTCCATCATCGTTGTGTCGTAAATAAATTATATTATTTAATGTCTAAAAATTCCAAATAAACTACCATAATGTAGGAAATGTTTTTAGATTTCTAATGAATATATATAGTCGAATTTATCTTATTTATAACCCCATATTATTAATGATTTACTTATTAAACATTGATTTTAACTATTTTAACCCTTCTTTAAATAAATTAATAATAAATGTCCAAATCTAATCCAAGTGGGCCTAAATGGTCATATGTTATTCCTAAGGTTGTTTTTGGTCGAATTATACTTATCCAATAGAATTAGGACATGTGTTAGGGAAATAATAATATCATTTTTACCCTTAACTACCCTATTTTCTTTTAACCGTGGTAAAAAAAGTAAAAAGTTACTATTCACCAAAAAATTATTTTCATCTCATTGAACCACATTTTACTTACTGATATCAATCGTGTCTCCCGGATTTTCGAAATTCCACTCACAAAAGTGGTAAAATTAAGTTTTATGAAAAATTCAGTTTTTTTAACTACCACTTAGTTGTTTCACTATCCATCAAAAATTGAAAGTTTTCAGAAAAATACCAAAAATTAGGCCTAAGCTATATTTGATATTATTAATTCAAAAATGATGTTTTTTTTACCAAATTAAAAACATATAAGTTACATTAACTAATTTAAAAATTAATTCCCGTCGTTAAGACAAATAGCGTGTTTTTAAGAGATAATAACTATCAAAAGATTGACACTTGTTTATCTGTGGTTTAAATGTGAAATTACATCCAATAAACAACATTGTATTAAATGGTAAAAATATATTCTAAATATACTTTAAAACCACTCAAATTAATAATTTATCACTATTAATTATTTCAATTAAAAAAGTTGTTTTTAATTAAAATTTAATAATTTTCACTATTCATCAGAATATGAAATTTATCCGAAAAGTACCAAAATTTCACGCTAAGCTAATTTCGATATTCAGAATCCAAAAATGAAGTCCATTTTGAAAAATAAAATTTAAAAAATTTCAAAAAGTGGTCATTACTATTCATTACGACTAGTTTTAATAATATTTTAATAGCATATCGTTGTTTAGTGAAACTCGGTATTGCGTACAATGCAAGCTATCGAGGAAGGCCACAGTTGCGTGTAAAGAAAACCAAGATACTGTTGTGTGTAGTGAAATATTCCTTTTATGATTTATATAACATAAAAACAAAATATTTCTCAAACAATTCTCGGGTGTTACAGGTGGTTCTTCATCATAATTTCCTCGGGTTCACACGTTGCCTCTTCCATATTATGGTTTCTCCATAGAACTTTTACCAGAACGAGTCATATGGTTTCTCAGCACTTGTTCTCTGGTATCATGAATCTTGACGGGCTCTTCACAATAAGACATATTGGGTTCCAGTTCTATTTCCTCATAAGTTAGTACATGCGTTGGGTCAGGCATGTATTTTCTCAATAATGATACGTGGAACACATCGTGAACTTTAAAGAGACTTGGAGACATTGCCAAATGGTAAGCTAAAACCCAATTCGTTCTACAATTTCAAAAGGTCCTATGTACCTGGGACTCGTATAACTCCCTTCCATGGAGATACCTTCAAGAAAACATGATCTCATACATGAAATTCCAAATCGTTCCTTCGGTTTTCAGCTTATCTCTTCTTCCTACATTGAGCTACTTTGATGTGGTTTTGGATTACCTTCACCTTCTCCATCATTTCCTCCACCAGTTCTCGACCTATAAGTTTTCTTTCACCAATGTCATCCCAACTGGTTGGTGTGCGACATCACTTTCCATATAACGCTTCATATGGAGACATTTTAAAGATAGAATGGAATCTATTGTTATAAGAAAATTCTACCAGAGGTAAATATTGATCCCAAATACCCTGAATGTCATGTGAGGAAGATCTCAACATGTCTTCTAGGTTTGAATAGTACATTCTAATTGTCCAACTGTTTGAGGGTGGTAAGCAGTGCTCAAATTATGTTCAGTATCCAAGGCCTTCTGATGAATCTTCCAGAATATCGATATAAAATGGGGATCTCGATTCAAAACAATCTATAGGGGTACCCCATGAAGTCTCAAAACTTCATTAATATATAGTCTTTCTAGACGTTCAAGTGGTAAATATTCCCATATAACAAGAAAATGTGCTGACTTGGTAAGACGATCAATAATTACCCATATTGAATCATTCCATCTAGGAGTCTTTTGTAGTCCCATATAAAAGTCCATAGTGATATTATCCCACTTCCACTCTGGTATGGGAAGAGGTTTCATGACTCCTCCAGGCTGTTGCCTTCCAGCTTTCACTTGTTGACAAACCATACATCTTGACACAAAATCAGCAATCTACATCTTCATGTTGTCCCACCAAAAATGATCCTTTAAATCTCTATAAATTTTCGTGCTCCCAGGGTGTATAAAGATATTGGAACTATGAGCATCGTCTAACAATTCCTTTTTTAAATCAGGTATATCGGGAACACAAAGTGTATTCCCAAATTTCAAATTTCCTTCTTCACACACAAAGTCTCTCAATCTCCCATCATTCACAGCTTTAATATTCTTTTCAAATACTTCATCATCGGTCTTAGAACTCTTAATCCTTTCTATCAAAGATGATTTGGAAACTATTTGAAAAAGCATTGATGTTTCACCTTTGATGGTTAGTCCCATTTTTATCTTCACTAGATCCATGAAAATTGGATCCATTTCAATTCTCATATTGTTCAAAACTCCATGACATTTTCTGCTCAAAGCATCGTCCACCTTATTTGCCATCCCCAGGAGGTTGTGTATTGTACAATCATAATCCTTGAGAAATTCAAGCCATCTCATTTGCCTCATGTTGAGTTCTTTTGGTGGGAAAATATACTTCAAACACTTGTGATCAGTATAAATCTCACATTTTTCACCATAGAGGTGTGTCTCCATTTCTTCAAAGCAAATATCATAGCTGCTAACTCGATATCATGAGTAGGATAGTTTTGATCATGAATTTACAAATGTCGTGATGCATAGGCAATAACACTATCATTCTGCATAAGGACACAACCAAGCCCTTTTTTCGATGCATCACTATAAATAATGAACCGATCATTCCCCGATGGTAGAGTTAATATAAGAGCATTGACTAATCTTCTCTTCAGTTCTTCAAAACATTCTTCACACTCTTTTTTCCAAAGAAATTTAACCCCTTTACATGTGATCTTTGTTAATGGTTTAGCCAATCGGGCAAAATTCTAGACGGAAAGTCGATAATAACCTGCTAAACCAATAAAACTGAATACCTCGGTTATACTCGAAGGTGTTGGCCATTCATGGAGTTCCATGATCATAGAAGGATCAATAGAGATTCAATCTTTAGAGACAATATTTCCAAGAAAAGAAATCTCTTGAAGCCAAAATTCACACTTGTTAAACTTCCCATATAATTAATGACTTCTCAGAGTCTTCAGGATAATGCGCAAGTGATTTTTATGATATTCATAGCTTTTGGAGTATACCAATATATCATCAATAAATACCACCACAAAATTATCGATATATTTGCTGAAAACTCAATTCATTAGATCCATGAATACTAAGGGTGCATTATTCATCCCAAAAGGCATTACTGTAAACTCTTAATGCCCGTACCTGCTTCGAAATGCTATCTTTAGAATTTCATCCTTATTCACACACAACTGATGGTATCCAGATCGATGTTCAATCTTTAAAAAGTATTGAGCATCATGCAATTGGTCAAATAAATCATCAATTCGAGATAGGGGATACTTGTTCATTATTGTTATAGCATTGCTCTCCCTGTAGTCGATACATAATCTCATAGATCTATCTTTCTTTTTAACAAAATGAACAGGGGCTACCCACGGAGAAACACTAAGGAGAATAAATCCCTTATTACTCAATTTCTATAGTTGTTTATTTAGTTCCACTAATTCTACAGTGGCCATTTTATAAGGGGACTTCGATATAGGCCTTGATCCAGGAATTAAATCAATGGAAAACTCAACTTCTGGTTCATGACGATGTCTAGGTAAATCTTCCGGAAACACATCTACATATTCTTTCACAATATGTACATCCTCTATTTCAATATTTCGTTCCTCACCCACAGTTATTTAATTCTCTTCCTCCCCGATAACTGAATTTAGTTGAGCTACTAGGGTTGGATCTAGATAAGAATTTGGTGGTGACGATTCTGCTCTAATGATAAGGTGTTCCTTATCATCATCATCAAGAATCATAACCTCATTATTCTTACAATAAATCTTTGCATCATGGTCAGAAATCCAATCTATACCGAGGATTATATCAAATTCAATAATTGGTATGACGATGAGATCAGAGGATAAAGAACATTTACGTGCTCTAATGGGGACTGATTCACATAACATTGATGTAATGATACTTCCCTTAGGAGTTTTAACTCACAAATATCTTATTAAATAAAATTGGAAATATGTATTTTTAATAGAAAACTAGGAAGATATGAAACAATGCGATGATCCAGAATCAAATAATGCATTTTCTAAACTTGAGGAAACCATTAAATTACCTTCCACCACGTCTTTCAGGGATTCAACCTCAGCAGTAGTGATTGCATAAGCTTGGACTTGATCCCCTGGCCTTTTCTAAGGTATGTTTCCTTGACGCTTATGGAATTCATTTTCATGATGTCCCATCTCCCTACAATTGTAGCATTGAACATCGGTAGCATCTTTCTTTCCATTACCATCACTAGCTAGATGGCCCTTCTTTCCACATTTGTAGCACACTTCATTTTCTTTTAGATAGGCACCAGGGTGTTTCCTTCCGCAATTGTCATAGGGTGTAAATTCAATTCTTCCCTTCTTCCATGTTTCCTTACTTCGTTTCCTAGAGTGCTCTGCAGATCTCTTCTTCTCTTGCTTTGATTTAAAGTCAAAAGACATAGAGAACTCCTTTTCCATCTTGATAGCACATGAGACAATATCTTCACACGACAAGAAGTATTTTGAAACTAATACATGATGAAGAAATGGTTTTAAACCATAAAAGAAATGATCAATCTTACTTCTTGGGTTACTTTAATAATATTCATCATACCTTGCAAACAACATAAAGTTAGCCTCATACTTTGCGACATTCTCATCCAACTTTTGCCTCAGAATCTGAAATTTCCTTTTGGTATCTGCTCAATGGTCATGAGGAAAGTATTTTTCTAAGAAAATCTCTTTGAACTCACTCCATTCCATATTTTAGAAATCATCATCTTACTTTTTATTTTGAATCAAGGACCACCATTGGTCTTCATCTCCAGTGAGGCGGTAAACTGCCATGACAACTTTTCCCTTTCGCTACTCCCCAAAGCATGAAATACTTTCTCTAAGGAGTTTTTCCATTTCTCAGCCACTAATGGATTTTTACTCCCATTGAATGTTGGTGGTTGTTTCTTCTTGAAGCGATCTAACATTGATCCTCCACACTGCGGATCAGGGTGCTCCATACGGGTAAGGTTATTATTCATAACCCGAGTGAGTTGTCCCAGTATGGTGATTAGTTGATCAACAATAGTTGAATCACCATCTCTACTATAATTATCTTGAGCATGAGGTAAATCCCTACATGAAGTGCATGCATTGATACAGTTTCCATTTCTTCCACAAGGATCCATTTCTAAACAATGGCATGAACTAGATTAGTTTATGAATCGAAATATATAATTCCAAACTTCTAAAATACTCAACACAAATTCAATAGTTTATGGATATAATCCATAATCATAAAAAAAGTTTTCTTTGAGGAAGTACATACCCATAACCCTTAACAATGGTTTGTAATGAAAATTAGAATTATCCTATGCATATCCCTCGGGAGTGTCGTAACTAAGAGTGCAGCAAGGCCCGTTGTCATGCAGCAGTTCTCGTTCGAGTCTAGCTCAAAGCGGTGTTTTCGGGTTTTACCCCTACATACAACTGTGCCAGATCCGCCTCTACCTGGTCGTATCAAGACATGGATTTATTTCTTTGAAAACTCACAAATTCTCAACAATACCAAAATTTTAGGAATTTCTTCTATACTAATCCTTAAATTCTATCACAGGGCTGTGTGTTCGAATTAGAGTTTAACTAAATCTAGTTTCCAAGGTTTTTACTAAACTCCCTCTGATACAAAATATAACACCTCGTCCCTAGTCACCCAGAGTCAGTGCATTTTTATATAACAATGGCATGATCACAAGGAAATCATGTCTCGAAAGACTGAGCAGTTTAGTATTATTGGAAACAAGATTTATACATATGTTCAACTTTACAGATTGAAGAGAAATACAACACAAATTTATTTCATTAGGAACATACAAGACTCCTAGATTATGCTTGAAGGTCACTCATAACTAACTTCTTTATATCCTGGGAAAAATAAAACATTGAAAGGGGTGAGCTCAAATTCTCAGTAAGGGTAAGTAATACAGCGGAAAATGACATAAATATTAAGCATGGTAAATAATTGAAACCACATGTCGTTACCAATAATAAACATGAATACTTTTATGGAAAGAATATGAGATGAGTAAATAATGCCATAATAAAACATAATCATGGGAATTATACTAGTTGAACTTCCACATGAACCATAAATATTATTTCAATAATGAGGGAATGTATAATGCCAGACATTCTGTTACATTTTGTCAAGGCCTCGGCCAAGACATCAAAAACTGATTAAGGCCTCGTCCAAAACCATAAATCAAATTGGGAAAGGGCCTCATCCAATTTCACATCTATTTGTCTCTGGATATCTACCGATACATCGAGGAGCTATAGCGGGCTCCACCCGTCACTTACTAAGTCCAATAAATTCCTTATATGAAAAAGTTTAAACAAATGATAAACATTCGTATTAAAACTAGCATACACTATTTCAATAATTTAACCATAAACCATGAATGGTATAAAAATAGCACATCACAGTCAAACATATCGCAAATAATTCATTACAATATGGATGTTATGTATCATAATAAATCAACTTCAAATAAACATAAAATCTATCAAAGGATGTTGACATAGATGAAATCAAAACTATTTAAGAGAAATATATCTTTTTTGATATCATTTAAAGGTCACATAATTATTAAATAAAACATTTACTTTGAAAATATCATTATAATATTGTAAGGAAATCCTTGATGATGTTATAACGGAGGAAAATATCTACACCCGCCGTATAAGTTAAAAAACATTCTTACCTTAAATTTTTTGAAAAGGTCAAAAAGCACATTGTTTGGAAAACGAAGGAAAGATTCATTTAAAAACACATAAGGGTATAAAGGACTTTAACCCATTTTCTATAAAATAGTAATTTTTTTTTAAAAATATATTTTAAAGAAACAAGGATGTGTCTGATAAAGAGGTCCCAGTAGATAATTACGTATAAACAACCTCAGATAATGAAGATATTGTGAAATAAACCCTTACCAATTAGGTAACTTATGAAACATACTCCCAATGATAGAGTTATCATATAATTAATATGTAAATATAAATAAATTAAAGTTTATTACACAAATAATACAATTATGGGTAGTACATACACCACAGAAAAGGTAATAGTGGCAATATGGTACGAATCTCATGGGAATAAGGAGTGAGACAAAAACCACTTACCTTGTAATTTTCCTTATTCAATGGTATATTAACCTCCTGTATAATAGTGAAACATTGTTATTAAATTATACAATAACCATATACATAATTATGATATCATATATGATCTTCTAATAATTCTTTGTTAATAATATTTTAGTATTATAATCGTTTTGGGTGTTAAAGTACTCATTTTCTTTGATATGTTTTGTTACATAAGTAATGTTTGTTATGGATAGGTTGTATATTAATCATATCCATAATTATATAATGTTCTTAGACATTACATTTAATAATAAAATGAGAATTACTCTTGAATGGATATGATGGGGAATGAATCTCATCGCGTTCGTGGAGACGGTAGTCTGTACGTACGCACGAGTGACAATATCATCCTTTTGATATTAAAATAATATATAATTTGATGGTATATCATATATAAATAATCATTATCGTGTTATATTTATTATTTACATGAATTACTCATCATTATTATACACATCCAAACAATAATTTTTTGAATAACAATTACCCCACAACGTGGAAACGGTAAGCCGTACGTACACACATATGGTGACATCTCATTCAAAGGATGTATAGAATACTGAATATGGTTGTACTATAATAATAATAACATCTCAGTATAGATAATATACTACAGTATTTATTTTAGAATTGGAATAACAAATAAAGAATAAGTTGAAGAATAAAGGAACTTGAAAGAGGGTGGTGAAAACGTTACCTCTTCTTTGGGTTATTCCTTTTGATTTGATCAAATGGGCTCTGTAGGATGGCTTTCTGATCAAACTAAGGCCTATAGGTTGAAGTGATGGAAGTTTAGAGAGTATTTTGGTAGGGTTTGGCCGAATGAATATGTGAATTAGTGAGAATGGGGATTTCCCATTTATAAGATGGGTGAGGGGAACCTTTGTAAAAGCTAGAAATATAATTTTATAATAAATTCATATTCTGTTTCTAATGGATCCAAAGTGGATTATTTAAATTTTAAGGTGGGGATAGGTCTGAAACCACTCAACCAATATATTTTATAAATGTTTTTCTCATTATATTAACCTTATCTTTCAGTTTAAACTCTTATTTAACTAGAATGACATTTACCATGTCACTTTGTGTTTTTATATTATATAGTTAATAAACCTACCATATACATCCAAGAGACCCCCAAGTGGTCCATTAATGATACAACTATCATGATATAAGTCTCTTGAACAATCTTTATAATTTTAGGAATTGAATATCAATTAATAATATAATATTTTTTTTTAAAAACTCTTTTATGTCAATTTTGATACTATTCAATAATTGATTTTTGTTAAATTCAAAACAACATTATTAATTCGAATAAAATTGTTTTAAGAAATCCTAAAATGTCATATTAAATAATAAATTTTTTGATGGCATCAAAACCTTCAAATTGTATTTATTTTAACATTTATAATACCAATTATTTGATTCTTTCATTAATAAGGAAAATACTGTATCATTATTGTGTCATAAATAAATATAATTTTCAAATGTCTAAAAATTATAAATAAAATATATTTATGTAGAAAATATATTTATCTTTCTAATGAAAATTTATAGTATAAAAAATATATATATAACCCTATGTAAAAATTGTTTTTCTAAAAGATATATGCTTATGTCAATTTTGTATTTATTTTTACTTAATTAAAATAAAGTGTCCTTATCACCTACAAGTGGCTCCATGGGGTCCCAAAATTGACCCAAAGATGCCCATGGTCGGACATGTTTCAACCAATAAGGTTAGGACACGTTTTAAGGTAATTTAATTTTATTATAATATTATTTTGTTGCCCTTATTTACCAGATTTACCTTTTAACCATGGTAAATAAAATATTTAACGAAGTAATTATTCAAAATGTCTAAAAAAAAAGTTACCTATTTACACAATTTGGACATCATGATTAAAAATATGGAATCCATTTTTCAAAATTCAAAACACATAAGTGGAAGCAATTAATTTAAAATTAATTCCCGCCGTTAAAAGAAAAAAGTGTGTTTTTATGAGATAATAACTATCAAAAGATTGACACTTATTTATGTACGGTTTAATTGTGAAATTATGTCCAATGACTAAAATAGTATTAAATGGTAAAAAAATATTCTAAATATACTTTAAAACCACTAAAATTCATAATTTATCACTATAAATTATTTCGATTAAAAAAGTTGTTTGTAATTAAAATTTAGTAATTTTCAATATTCATCAAAATATAAAAGTTATCCGAAAAGTACCAAAATTTATCCCTAGGATAATTTTGATATTCCAAATCCAAAAATGATGTCCATTTTGAGATATTAAATTTATAAAATTTCAAAAATTGGGTATTAATATTCATAATGGCTACTTTGATTGGTCGCGTTGTGATAGAATCTCAAAGTTTCGTACAACGCATGCTACTGTATTATTCAAAGATAATCGTACCGTGGAAGCTTGGGGTATTACATTATATGGGTATGAAGTAATATGTCTTTTGTGCTTACATAATTTCAATAGAAAGGGGTCATATGATTATGAATTATTTTATAAGATACAAATGGAGGACATAAGTATAAAGATATTTTTGTTTGAGGGAGAACATTTTTATGGAATTTTTTTCATTAATTTCAATTATTATTTATTGAGGGAAATGCTTTCTTACATTTATGAATACTGGAATTCATATATTTTTTCATCACTATGGATTCCCATAGGCTTATACTTTATGGTTTAATTAAGGTGGTTTTACTCTTATGATATTCATAGTGATTCTCTAAATGTTTTTAATAGTATATCAAAAATGAGTTTTTAATATAAATTCGTAATGTACTATAAATTATATGACTCATGATGAAGTTGAAATAATTTTTAAAAATGTTTCATGGATAATATCTAAAAGTTGTTTTGGATAATATTTCACATGTTATTAAAAATAATACAACGTTATGATAAATGGGATAATGTCAATGATGGTATTGTCTATTTGAGAAAATGATGGATATATCATCTGAAGCCTAATATGGTATATGTTATCCTATATCATAGTGCAAGGAATAGTAATATTATATGTTATGATATCCCCATGGTATGGAGAATCATATATCATGGAATACAATACATTTTGTTATGATATCATGACATCATAGAAATAATTCCTAGAGTATCTAATTATATAGTAAGGATATATCATAAGACTGTATCATAAGTGTTATGAAATGAGAAATAAGGTTTTATGATTCACATGATTATTTATGATTTCATATTGAAGTTATACACTACATGTCAATTTTTTTTAATTTTAGACATATAGATATAATTATTCATATAATATTTAATTGATGAATTATTTGGGATAATTAATATATTTTTTTCACACATCAAATTACAACTTATATTATTTTGACCATATTGTTACTTATAAAATTCATCAAATTAGAATAAATTTAAAGTGCATATAGTGTATCATTATGGCTTGTATAAATATAAGTAATATATTTGAATAGGATTGTATATATGGTTTTCATCAATTCACATTGATTATATTTTCCCATTCTTCCTTTTCAACCAATATATACTAACATATTTTGGTAGTATGGAAGATAATTCCAAATATTTATATGAATCATCGACCAGTGGATGCACCCTAAATGTAGTTTTCCTTCGAATACTTCTCTCCAGAATCATCTTCTAAAATTGTAGTTGAATATATATGTGTGAATAACAATGATATATGGTAAGCATGTTCTTCATTTTATTGAATAAATGTTTTTAGTATCATAGAATAATGATATTGGTTTATAGATTCAAAATATCTTCCATAGTTGAAATAAGTGTAATGAGATCCAAAAAATCACTTAAATTAAAAACTTCAAAAACGAAAATTTCATACTCATCATAACAAGAATAAATACTCTAATATATTATTATTACATTTTATTATACCATGAAACCAATATTTATAACCGTGGAAACCACTAAATAAATCTATTACCCCTTTACATTATCTATTTTGTTGAAACATTTAAAAAAACCATCTAATCCCGAACAAAAATTTCATAACTCTATATTCAAAAAAATCATATAAAATTATATCATTTCAATCAAATTTTTATCAATCCCATAAAATATTTTGATCTAAATTATATAAAAATATCAAAATTTATAATACTATATCATTTCAATCAAAACAAGATTCAATTGAGAAAATATACACTATATTATTAAAGCTATTAATGCACTAATATAAATGTGTTTAAATCATCCCAATTTAAATCATACCAAAACATTTAAAATAAAAACATCACAATAAATAAGAAATTAACAAAAAAAAATCCTGACAAAATGTGTTTTATATAGGAATTTAATCCATAAATCAAACATTTATATAAAATTCAAATCATTTTCAATACATATTTAAAAAAACATTTATACAGTTAAAAAAATATATCATATTCATATATAAGATCGCATACATAAAACATTAAGTTAAATGAAATATTTATTCAATTAAAAAATGACTTAGAATCATTATATTAAAAAATCCCCATCTAAATAATTAAATAAAAAACTCTAGTTTTCACATCATGATCTACAGATTCGAAATTCACCTAACTCAGTTAAAAATATATTAATTATAAATTTATAACTATGAATATCATAATATATTTGTCCAAAAATCAAAAAACATTTTAATTATTATTCTTCTTGTTTCTAAATAACATAACATTAATTTTAAAATAATGCTCATTTATATTTTAATTATTTTTCTCAAAAATAATAGATGTTTTGAAAACAAATTTAGAATGTGAATTAATAATTTAACTAAAAATATTTCATAAAAACACACTTAATGATTTTTAGTAATTAATAAATATAATTCAATAAATGTTTTATTATTGAAACAACATTTAAATTTCCATATTATAAAACAAAAACTTTCATGAAAATACACTATAAATTAATTAACAAAAATAAATTAAAATAGTGTTTTCTAAATCAATTAATTTTGTAATATTAACATCTAAATCAAGGATGTTAATGAATTTTTCAATATTTAATTCTTAAGATAAATATATTTTATACGAATTCAATTCCAAAAAATAAATTATATAATGGAAACAATTTTAAAAACCATATTAGTGGTTTCTCACAAATGGTTTGATAAATTGATCATATTTATAAAATTAAAAATACTAATAATTTATAATCAATAAAAATTAAAATATAATTTTAAAAATTGATGTGAATTAAAATGATGCAATTTCATAAAATATAATACATCAACAATTATTTCAATAATTATATCCCCAAATACATCTATAACCATTTAAAATATTCTCCAAATTCAATTTGACAAATTTTATTTTAACATAAATGATAAATAAAATTATTATCACGTTAAAACTTTCCAAAATTTATGAAAACACATTATATTTTTAAAATAAAATATCAAATAATGTTTTTTAAACCAACTTAAAAAAAATATATCATTTATTAAATTCCATATTCCCTTTTGAAACTATTTAACAATTTAAAGTATATTCCTTCAAACATTTAAATTATTTATCCACATCAAACCATAAAAATTTATGTTACATCTTGAATAATTAATACACATTCACAAAATCAACAAATTATTTTCCGATAAAAAATAAGAAATACAAAAAAAACAAACTCACACCAATTAAAATTACGCACTATTATAAAATAATTAATAGAATTTTATCTATAAAAATACATAATTAAAAAATAAAATCTTTAAAAAGAATATACACTATAAAAACAATATCAATAAAACAACCAATAATGTGGAATGTAAATACAAGAACAATTAATTCACCAAAGAAAATTAACCAGTTATCCTCAATTATATGATGTATTGTAAATTTTAAATAGCACTAAGGCCCATCAAATTTTATGATATCATAAGATAAATCATAGTTAAATTAAAATATTTATAATAGAACCAAAAAATTCATAATATATCTGAACATATAGAAATAAAATAATGAAACATCGAGTATATAAGTTGATTTCAGTGACTTGAAACTTTCTTTAATAGATATATAATGATTAAAAGATTATAGTTCATGGTAAATATTCATATGATATTAAAAATCATTGTGAAATTATCTTCATTCAAAATGGAATCCATGGTTTGTTTATAAATTATATCCTTGTATATGAAGAATATATGATTAATGCCACTAAATAAATTGAATGGTAGGTCATAGACTAAATGTATCAACAATATCTTTTAAATTAATGTAATGAATTCCATATGTTAAAATAAATAAATTTTATTAGGAGTTGTTAGTTTACCATAATTTAACCCCAGTGTATTATAAATAACAAACGATGTTAAATTATAATAATATATAATATTCACCATGTTTTTAAAATGTAATATTTATTATATTTGTCAGTGAATAATAAAATGAAATTTGTTTTAATTATCTTGACATTATTCAAGAATGGGTAAATGTCGATGAAGGAAAGAATAGAGTGTTTAATGGACCAAATAATATGAATGATATTTTTTTTTCATTAGGGTTTCTCATTAAATGATATTAATAATATAAATATTATTATTAATGTATATGTGATCATTTATGAATATTAAATATTTTTGGGTGTATGTGTGTAATTTACCAACCCTAAACCAGATACAATAAATTTCTAGTTATATCACATTCCTTATTCACTTTGTGTGGATAATGGATAAATCAATCATGGATAAAGACCAAGATATCTCTCTTTTAATTATCTCAATATAATTCGATAAAAAACCATAGGTTCGTCATCCTTCCTGAAGTGAACTATTGTGATCAATCATGAAAAAAAAGGTGATGAAAATATATTATAGATTTACCAATTCATTCAATGAAATTTATCATAGATTGTGGTGAATGAGTGAATCACTACTAGTGGGATTCTATAAATGAATCTATAGGACAATGATGGAGTGATAATTATAATTCCATCAAATCATCGTAGAATGAGGAATTACAAGTAAAGGTAATTTTATATCATCTCAAATATTTATTATAAATTGGACATGAAGATTCTCACACTATGAATCTGAATTATTAATACAGTCTATTTAATCTTTTTTTTTATTTGACATGGCTGCATGATTATATAGAAAACTATTACAAGTGATTTATGTCTAAGAGATGATATGGTAATTCCTTCCAAGGATTCTTCTTTTTCACACAAAAAATACAAGTGGTGTGAAAGAAACCATATGGTTAATTAATAATTATTTATTTTTCATCCATCAATTGCATGAATATACATTTTCATTTAATTAACAAACTTATTTTAATAATATGACATCAATATATTCTCTTTTTCATTCTCCGAAGCATAATAAATAATCAGATAAGAGAGTTATCTTGAGATATATATAGAAATATATATCTAAATATTTTTCTATATTGAAATATATATATCTATAAATAATTATATATATAGGCATATCTTGCTGGATGTATATAGATATATATCTATATATATATAATGGTATCTTGAGATATATCTAGAATGATATATACAATTATCTATATATACATCGACTAATATAAAGATATATATGTTGATAGATATATCTTGGAATTTATATAGGGATATATTTAGAATTATATATCATGAGATATATATATGGATACTTATAAAGATATATTTCGATATATATATATCTAGATAGATATATTTAGAAATTTATCTATAGATATGTAAATATTTTAGATGAAATTAATTTAATTTAAAGGGATTGAATAAATGTTTTTACAAAATATATTAATTAAAAAACAAATTAAATTAATTGAAAATTATATTGGAAATCTATTCTTGTTGCATGTTGATGTGTGGTTGTTAATGATAGTATTACATAAATTTTCTATAATTTATTTCTTTTAATTTGTAATTTTATTATTTTTAAATTAATATTGATGGTTATCAAGTAATACCCTCATATTTATTATGTAAGGATATTCAGGCCCTTGGTTTATTTTATGCAAACCACCCTTTATCCAATCAAAGTGACATGATATTCCAAAACTAATGAGGATTCCAATTATATTTTATTAAATGGTGGTGTACTAATTGAATTAAATTAAATTAAAATTCATTAAAAATATTGTTTAATCAAAACAAGTACTAATTTTATGATCTAAATATGTTTATATAGAAAATTAAATTACATGAAAAATATTAAAAAATTTCTATAATAGAATAATATTACCTTCTCACTAATATTAATTTCCAAGAACGGTATAGGCACATGCAAATTATCCTATTCCTTGAAAGAAAATTATACAAACTCGAAGATGAACTTCCTGAGTCAATTTACAATGAAGGTAGTGAGGAATAATTATCTCTCTATTTGATGACAATATATGTAGTTACTAATATATAGTTTTTTATGAAACCCTCCATGTATAATGATCTTGTAATGAAGTACAAGTAAATCGATACATAATTCATTATTTCTTGCCTTAAGGGTCTCTGTTAAGAGAAGGCATGATTTGAAAGATATGAGAGCTCTAATGAATTATTCACCAGTATCATTATATAGATATGGCCAATGGGAGAATAATAATTCAATATTATTTGATATATTGTTTTCCAAGATTTCATTAGATTTAAAATCATTAATGAGATACATAATGATTTATTTATATCCTCACTACCTACAAGAATACATTTTTATGGTGTATTATTATATGAGAAACATTGTGAAGACCGTTTTTGAACATCATCACATATTCTCTAAGTTAATAAAGGAATAGGGATGAAAAAACCATGGTTTATATGGAAAATAAGAATAGTAATATAAATTAAAAGGGTTCAAATACAAATCCAATGTATAAATATTCATAGAACCATCCTAACAGGAATAAGAAGATCCATATGCATGTAATGGATAAATGGAAGTTTTATTTTTCATGTCAAATGAGGATACATTAGAGGAGGAAATATAAATATATAAATAAAAATTGTAATATTTGGGTGTGTTTTATTGAGTGTAATATTTCTTAATCTCGAAGTTGGCTATTAGATACTTCCGTTGGTTCTCAAATTTTAGAAAAATAATCAAATCTAGTAGATATTGAATGAATACTAGATTTGAGGTGGATATATTTTCTTCCCTTGGAGATAATATGGTCACATTATCCATTGGATTATACCATCTCATGTTACAAGTACGATTCATTTTGATGTTGTTAATATTTTATTATGAGCTTAAAATTTCAATGAACATAATTTCCATTTATTTTTTACATTATGATGGACTTATCTCCCATATTCAAAATATTGGTCTCTAATTTTATAATGAAAGTATATATTATTGTATAGAAAAATTAATAATTTTATTTAAGTATTAAATTATAAAAACAATGATTTTATAACTAATAATTAAACTAATGTGCATGAATCATATGAGACCCAGTTCTAGAATCACTATCTTTCTCATGTAAACAAGAAGATTTTATCAAAACTCTACCAAAATGGTTATTTAGACTTTTTTTCTCTTAATACACTTGAAATATTTCCCAATTGTATATAATTTTATATGAACAAACCACAATTAATTTTTCAATGTGAGAGTGACACGAAGATTTTGGATTTGGTACACATCGATGTGTGAATGAAATTAAAAATAAAGGATAGAGTAGGGTTCTTAGGTTTTATTAATTTTATCGATGACATGAGAAGGTATGGTCCTATATAATTATTGATTAATATTTCAGAATCAATTGATAAATTCAATGACTTCAGGAATGGTGTTGAGAACCATCATTAAAAAAATATCAAAATCATCAATCAGATTGAGGTGGTTAACATATTAATGAATACTTCATTTAAACTCTATGATAGAATGTGATTTTCTCTCCACTCACTATATCTTATACACCACATAATAATGGTATTACTATAAGGAGGAACAAGACATTTTTGGTTAAGGTATCTTCAATGATGGGTCACACAAGCCTTCCATTATTCTTTTTGTTATATAATTTCAAAAATAATTCTTCATACTGATATGATTACCATATAAGGTGGAAAATAATAATTCCTTTATATTATAGAGTGTAAAATTCTATTTTTTAACATGTTAATTTATAGGGATGTGATCAATTCATTTAGGGTTGCTTATGAAACTATATACCAACCATGGTCATGATGTTTATATTTATAGGGTATCCCTAGGATTCAAGGTTTGCAAAATATACAAAACATTAGATAAGAATTTAATTGTTACAAAATAGGATATATTTCATTACAAAAATCACACCCTAAAGGAGAACTATTTAATTCAAAAACATTTATCTTCATGATGTACATGATTTTGTATATTATATGATTCTAAAGGTCCCTATGGAATATATTTTTCAAGAAACAAAAGGGTTCTGTATCAGTTCTTAAGAGGTATAAAAATAAGAGATACATGTTTTTCAAGACAAGGATGATGGTAACACATTATTAGTTAAAAATAATCACCCATTATCCTAATAATAGGTATTATATATATAATAATCTACATGATTGAGTGAACTGATCAATTATGATACTGATTTTATGTATCAAACTAATGTTTAGGTTATGGATGATACAAGAACTAACATGAATCTATTACGGTGTAAAAGGGTATTAAAAATAATTATGGACATATAATATAAGTTAATTTCCTAAAAATAAAAATTAATATTTAAAGGGTCTAGAAAATTTAAAAACATTTACTATAATGAAACAATTTATACAATTCTTATAGTTAACCCCATAACAATTATGTTCTCCATTGTAGATTTACAATATAATTTGATTTTGAAAATTAATGTCAAAACTAATTTCCACATTAGGAACCTTGAAGTGGTTTCGAATATGACACAACAATAAGTATTTGTGACTCTATAAAATTGTAAATATTTTACATGTTTTATGTATAAACATACAGATGAAAATAAATATAGGTCATGAAGTATTATATTTGATGAAAACATTAATGAATTTGTCTTCATTGTGATGAAATTTATATCATTTGATTACAAATGATTTTTTGTTTATTAGTATTTCTAAATTTTGAACATTTTGATGACATATTACTAATTGGAAACAATATAACTACCTTAAAAGAGGTTAAGGAATTGTTGATAATGTTATTTTCATGAAGGAATTTGGTTAAATATACAAAATTCAATGGATGAAGATCATTAATGACATACTCATGATGATTTTTGAAGTATGTATAGATACATAAATTGACCAGATACTATAGTGGTTCAGAATGGAACAATACTAGAGTTAATTAGTTATTTTTCATATGATATACATATTCCAAATAAAAGGTGTCCTTCTACACAAGATGAATAAGGGAGAATGAGTGAGATACCATATGCTTCATAGATATGATATATCATGAAGGATATGTTAAAAATGAGGCATGATGATTACTATGATTTAATCATGGTAGTTGGATATTTCTAAGATCTAGATAAACAACATTGGACTTCTGTTAAGAATATCCTTATATATCGAAGGAAATATAAGGACATATTCATGTTTTATGGAGGAGAAGAATATTTAGTCATCATGGGTTATGAAAATTCTATTATTTAGTAATTTATGTGCAATATGAAGTTGCAGTTATGACATAGCTTTTTTCTGAATGTGTGAGCTTTGAGTTGTGGGAGTTATATGTTTCCATTTTTCAATGATTCACTCATAGAGGCTTATAATATATTGTATATTTTGATACCACAAAGGATAAATTATTGATTTCAAATATTTCTTATGATCTTGATTTGGTGTATAGTCAAAAAGGTAATTACAATGTTTACCCTAACAACACATTCATAGTGGCTATCTCCAAGTAGCTTTGGTGACATAAAAAGAAAAACCACTCACATTTTTAATTTAATCTATTGGAATTTTTTTAAATCAGTGATGTTACGTTGAGATTTTTATCCATGGAGGAAAATATGGTGGAAAATTTAACAAAGGATTTGTCTCATTAGGAACATCAATATCAAGTTAGATCCTGTGGAATGAATATTTGTTTTTACATGGATCTCGTTCATGTGGGAGTATGTGGGACTTGGATCATTAGCACAAACACATTTATTACTTGATTACATGTTTTATTAAGTAATTAAGATTTATTCTCCCATTTTTATTATTCTTGTTCATGATATTTTTATGCAATATTTCATAAAATATATGTTACAATAATTGGTCATAAATTACCTTCAATTTTCAGATATCCAAGAGTTTCATAGGAATTATTCATGAAATTTATTCTAAATGCATATGATATTCTCTAATGGGACATATAAAATATAGGTTATCATATACAGAAGTCTAATCAGTCATTATGAAACCATAACAAAGTTTTCTCCTTTGTAAATATTCTTGATAAGAGGTTATAAGATCAGACCCATCAAATAATAAATCAAAATTTTAAAATTTCATTTGATATTCCAATATGAAAAATTGTGTATTGGACCTTTTAATTGTTGATTTACATTTATGGATATCATGATGAGCTTGATTTTATTTATTGACCAAAACCAAGAAAACATGAGTTTGAGTCGAGGTAAGGTACTTTGGGTCCATGATGAGTGATATTACACTATTAGATAATCATATAAATGATTTTTCCCATTAATCCCCCGATAGAGGTAGGTATCTTAGGCCATTTTATGAAATAGGGAAACCTAAACAATTCAATTTTCATGATGTTAGTTAGGATTATTCAATTCATGAATGATGATGAAAGATACATTGATTGTATTGGTTGACTACACCAATATAAAACCTTCTTCAATAGAGATATCATGATAAATGGATAATAATACATGTTAAATTTTTTAGGAGGTTGGATGTCATTGTATTGTTAACATACTTTTATGTGGGTTATTTGGTTCATTTCTAGACATTAACTGAGACAAATAGGTGGTCATGCCTAATTACAATGATAAAGAGGCCTATATTGTCACAAACTAATTGTATATAGAATCTTAGTTAAATTAAATAAATGAATTAAATATGATATAATAGATAATATTTATTTATGTTTGGTTGATTTCGTTAATAAAATAAGATTTTAATCGAACGAATAAATTGTGTAAAATGATAATAATAAATATGAATTTCATAGTTTGGAAAATATTATATTTATTATATTAATCATAGAATAATGTATTGAAATTTATTTTAATAAAAATAAAATTATTCAATGATTGGTAAATTTTGATGAGGTAATATAGAATGAGTTTAATGTTCTGAACAATGTAAATGATATCAATATATATTCATAATGATTCCTTCATGTTAATCGACTAATAATATTAATATCATTATGAATAGACATGAGATCATTTAAAAATAAAATAGGGTGTTGTTGGATTGTGTGCCATTTTCCCACCATAAAATAGATAATATAAATATAATGTAATATAATTTCTGCTATTCACTTGGTGTGCACAACCGATATGGTGATATTTGATCACTTATTATAGATCACTCTCCTATAATTATCTCTCAATATTTTGAGAGATTAGGAGGAATTATTCATCCTTCACAAAAAGAACAGATGCGGTTAACCATTATACAGACAAGTGATCAAGATCAACTATGATTTAAACCGATGGTTTGATGACGGTAACTATAGATTGTGGTATACATTTGGAATACTACTAAATTTATTCTATAATTGAATCCAACATCACAATGATTTGAGATTAATTTCATTCCATCGGTTCATTAGAAAAAGGTGATTTACAAGTCAAGGTAATTATATATCTTTTATCAATTAATTATTAATTTAATGTGAATATGATATTGCTACTTTTTAAGAGAATCGATGGATTTTATTTAATCTAATATCATCATTGAAATTGGTTTCATGATTATTTAATGTAATTATTCAAAATGATTTATTACTAAAATTTTATTTGGGCGTACATTCAATGGATTTTTTCTACATCCAAAACATATTAATTTGGTATCATTTCTTTTACCCAACATAACCTGAAATTTGAAGGGGAATATAACAATTTTAATTATATTACCACATAATAGTAATATACTAATATATTATAATAATAAATATAATAATAATATATATTATTTAGTGGATATTAAAAATTTTCTAAGAAAAACACTGAAAGAGTAATATTGGGGAAAACCATATTCACCCCTCAATATTTCATATATAAATGATTTAACATAGAGATAAACTACAACAAGGACATTTACTATATATTCAAATAGAATTTTTCCCATTTATTTTTTTATAAATAGGTTTTTCCATTCTTATAGACAAATGTAATACTCATCTTATAAATTACCAAACAAAATTCCTTTAGAATGTGTGCATACAACAAACATGTTCCATGTCTCAATAACATTTCCAAATAATTTATTCACCTAATAGAATTTCCCATACATATCCATTGTTGTTGGCCTTTGTTTTCCACACCAATGTGACAGTTTACCAAGGAATTACATGTAATGTAAAATATCCAGTTTTTCATTTGAATATTACCATCTCAATTTCCCATCAAGCATTATTCCACATTGAGTTACCCACCATAACAACCTCTGATTAGAAAAATATTCATTTATATGGAAAATATTCATCAAATATAAATGTTAACATTATGAATTTATGGAACTAATACTAGACTATGTGACGCAAGTCCCCATTTCCAAACCCCAAAATTATGTTCATACTTTTATATTAAGAACAATAATAGAAAAAACTAAAAAATCATTATCAACAATATTTATCATTATTGGATGTGATTGATTAAAAGAAAAATTGAAAGCACACCCACACACACACAAAATGGCCATATTGAGGTGGTCCAAAAACTCTCCCTCTCAAGTTTTGGTCCACCACAAAGCATATATATGATCCAATTTAATGGTCCACGGTCCCCTATGATAAGATAAAATATATGAACTTTTTTATTTTTTAGTCCTATATAGGCCCTCAATTTAAGAATCAAATATATATATATGAAACGTTTTCTGAAAAAATAGAAATCCCCCAATTTTTTCACTAATCATGTTATGACCTAAGACATCAAAATTTTCAATGTTTATCCACTATTATCCATCTGAATTCGAAGCTATGATTTCCAAAAAAATATTCTGTCACACATAACACCCTAACATTGGTTGGTAAATTTCTTCTATAAACCACATAATACAATATTTTCATCAATAATTACCCACCTATACACCTTATCTATTATCACTTTAAAATTCTTTTAATGTAAAATCCCTTAAAATGGTAATTATTTAAAATTTCTGTGGTTTAAACCTCTAACCCAAGATGTATCACTGAAAAATCATTCAACCAAAAATATTGACTATATGATAATAATAAAATAATTATAATATGAAAAATAATAAAAAAAACAATAATATTTTTGATTGGTATGATTAATGTTCCTAAAATGAATCCTCAAAAATTAATAAATAAATTTATCGTTACTAAGAGATGTTAAATATACATATACGTAAATCACTACTAGCTTTTAAAAATAACAAATTAATATCTTCACCAGAATAATTGAATGAATAAAATGAATATAATGTACCAACTAAATTATTTTTAAGAACATCAACAAACATGTCACTTCTTCAATAAATATTTACGACTATCACTTTAACGACATCGAGAAACATCATATATTTATTCGATTCGATAAATGTATTAGGAGTGAAAGCATTATAATGAAATTTTATAATGCTTAACACTAATAGATAATAAATTTCAAAATATTATTCTTCCACCAATAGAGTTTTGAAAATATCTCAACATGAAATTTATAAGTTGTCCTAAAATTAATTTAAAATACCAAATAAATTGTAAAATTTACTTTTGATGAAGTCATTTCTGGTTTACAAGTTACATTTAAATGGTTCATTAGTTATATATCCAAATTATGTTCAATTAATATCTATCATTAACCATGAACGAGATAAAGAATATACATAATGACAATATACTATTCTATAATTATAGAATATGATAACCCCAGGATTATGTGTAAAAATGAGACAACATATGTTTTTTCTCTTGAATCCTTTCTTATGTTTAATTAAAGATGAATATCCTGGTAAATACAAGAAAATACACACATAGGGGTTGTATTTATTACTTAAAATATATAGTAATTTATCCCAATATAAATTTATATTTAGACACTAGTAGTGTAAATAGATAATATAATATGAATTTAACTAAGAATGGGTTCCACCATTCAAAGAGTGGGTTAAATCTACAATTCCATATTTATTAATTTCATTCCATTAAAATTAAACACTATGAATTATTAGAATATGATATACTAAATTTATATCAATCAGCCTTATTAATATGTGATGATGAATGAAATAACATATGGTACATACAACGTTTTCAATTTTTAAACATAGCGTGTTAACCTACTACATGATCTGTTCATTTATTCCTCATACTAAATATATTTTACACTATAAATGAAAGATGTGATGGTGGGAATTTTCCAAAAACCAAAATTTATCTCCAATAATCTTAGCCTCATACAATTATAATTAGAATATCTATGTAATTGTATCTTATTACTACCAATTACAATCTTTTCAGGGCTTAGTAATAAATATTTCATGACTATCATGGTTTCTCTGGAAACTAATGATGATATTTCTAAATGAGAATCTATGTTTATAATAACCTATTATGATAATTTATTTTTGATATTCAATGATATTCACATCAACCAACTGATTCAACATAATTAGTACACAAGATTATTAGAAACACATAACTTACCTAATAAATGATCAAAAATTGTTAAGGAAATTATTGATCTATTCTTCTTCCAATTTCATTTATAAATCAGTTACCTCTCTTTGAATATTATTATCTTCTCAATTCATGAACACCAGTCATTTTTTAATTTTTCTTACTTTTTATATTGATGAAAATGTAAATATTACTTCAATAATAAAATGTATAAACTACAATTTCATATTTATATAAATATATTATCATTCAATAAAATAAGAATTATTAAACAATATAACTAGTTTGAACTAATTGAAATCATAGTGAAATCCTAATGTTGATATAACCTTTCTCAAAATCATAAAAAATATATAGGTATGATAAAAATTTTCTTTATATGATATTCTCGTAGCTTCACGACATATTAATTCTCCTCACAGTGAAAATGTCTCTCACTTCACTGAATCATATTTTGTTTGATTCATCATTATAATCATGAAAAATATCATCATAATATTTTAGGTGTTTTTAAAATAAATAGTATGATCATTCATAATCTAATTTTATATCCATTCTAATGTTCAAAAATAATTTTCATGTAATATAAACCTTCCAATATCTACAAATCATCATTATGAATTTCAAAATCATCTTTATGAAGAATTTATTTATACTTATGATTTATGTATGTTATTTTAAATGTTTTATGATTATGCTGAGGTTTCATAAAAATATTCCCTATTTAATTTTGAATCATCCTTAGGAAGTAATTAATCATCCTTACGATAATTAGACTAATAATTATGAACATCAAAATCATACTTATTATTCCATGAAACATCTTAACATTGTTTCCATTCCATATCCAATTTTAAATTAAAGAGACCAAATGACACTAACAAACACCTAAAATGAATAAAATGAAGTGTTCATTTAATATGATAGAATTGATTATATTACTTATTGAATTTTACGAAGGATTATTATAGAGTCTCTATAAATCTTTTAGACTCATGAATCATAATTACTAAATTTTATTTTTTTTTTCAATTTCATAAATTTGAAATAGAAATGACACTTACAATACATCCAAATAATTCATAAAGAAAGAAACATATCCATTTTTCATCATAATTCTATAAATCATATTCATCCTTATGAAACCACATAATCATCCATACAAGGGGATATGACACTATCAAATTTACCAAAATATGTACATTTTCTAATTAATTTATCTAAACAAAAACTATTTTAAAAAATCTAACAAAACATCTAAATAACTTATTAAAATAATAGATTATAGTTCACTAATTCACACAATCATAGTTAACTATAACTACAATCTTTGATAATTCTTTTTTGTACTTAAATTTTCTAGTTATGATTTTTTAACACAACTGTAGTCTTTCCAAAATGAATAATCTCAAATAATAAGAAACAAATCATAGCCTTTTACATGTTAGAATAATACTAACCCCACACACTATGATTGTGTTCTGTTTTTTAAATAACTCAATATACTTAAGATATGAATGTGTTTTCCAGTAAATTTAAATTCCCTACAACTTAATTGATACACTAATACATATTTTATCCTCTTTTTTCCATAACAAGAGCTCTAGATTTTTAATATAAACTATATAATGGTATTCCTATTGTAACCCTATGACCAAACATATAGTAAACAATTTTTTTATTCCTAAAATCCCCCATGTTATTGAGAAGGGATAGAAAATCATTTTTTGACTTTAGAAAAAAAATATCCCTGATAATTCATCAATGAATATTTTAATTATATTTTATCTGTTTCAAATGATCTCCATCTATATATGACCATTTTTATCATTATATATGATAATGTGAAACATTTTAGAGAATGTAATTTGATCGAGATTGTTTAGTACCATTTTTTGAAAGAAAAATACAATAATAATTTTTACCTGAAACATTGAGAGGTATTTCAACATTCATAAGAAAGTATTCATGTATATCTTACTTCTACATCATCTAGGTGAAATCCTTAGTAGAAACCACATATTAATATCCTAGGGAGTTTTATGTAATTGTGTTTTTCATATAGTTCCATCTCACACAAAATTATAATAATAGGAAAAATAACCTATGGTTGATATTCTTTCATTATAATCTCTTGGAAAGATTGCATAAGTAATAATAGATATCAGTAGGTGCCTTCTTAACTTATACATCTTCCATTGAGTTAGGGTTCCTTTTATGTATTTTAAAACCATCTTTGAATCCATGGAATATGATTCATTATGATCACATTGATACCTTCACATAATACCACAACATATAGTATTTTATTCCAATATCCTATGATGTAGAATAATATTCCATTCTACATTATAAATTCATTTTTTAAAATCTCTTTTTTCACATCAATTTCCGTATTTCTAGACAACATTTAGAGGTGGGAAATCTATATATGAAAAATATATTCACAATAATTTTGAAATAATTTTGTTTTTCAGTAAATTAAAATCGATTTTAATGAAATTTTAATCCAAAAAATAAGAACATATTTCCAACACTATTGGCACTGCAATACACATTCCATAAGAATCATCAATGAAGGTATGATTTCTTAAGAATGAATATGAGACATAATGAACAAAAATAACTGAAAGGAGTCTTCATCATGAATCCCAGTCTGATCATGAATATTTGGTGCACATGATGTTACATGGGCCTTTTATTTTAGTCATGGAAATGTGAATAATGGATGGATACCCTCTATTCAATGAATACTGGTGTCACATAAGTCATTATTAATGTGTGATAAGTTGGTGGTGTCTCAGCAAGTCTGAATGAGTTGAGACCATTCGTTTATCCATTGTATTCTATAAAACATTATTCATAGTATCCTAAAACCCCTTCCTTATAAAAACAACTCATTCGGATAATTGAGGGACGGTTACCCAACAACCTTGCTTCCAAATCAATCACAATTCTAGAACCTACAAAGCATCAATAATTAAAGATAAATGGATTTCCCAATGTGTAAAATACATTTAAACCCCATTTCCATGTTCTCAAAAAGCCTCCACCCTAGGAGAGATTTCTTTTTAAAGTTCCTTTAGAGTTCATGAAGGAAAAAGGCCCTATGAGGAACTGGAGGGTTCGTGAAGAATTAAACATTCATATATCATTCCATTTTAGAGACATGATTTCATCCTAAGGTAGGTTCACCCTACTTTGTAAACAAAACTCCTTTATAAATCTTCAGTACAATGTGAATCCCATGATATTCTTGAATAAAAACACTTCAAGTCCCTATGATTCAAAAAACACATCTACTGGGACTCCCTATGGTGACTCCCTTATGACAACACTCCTTCACGATGAATGAGTGTCTAGATCACCCAAAACCATCCATGATCGGTCCACTTGAACCTCGAGTCCCCATGTGACCTATACTACCCTCTCCAATTACCACCGATTCCATTTTGTGGGTGGTACCAACATGCCACATATACTTTTCATTTTAGCAAAGGTATCATAACCCATATTTATTCTCAACATATGTACCATAACATAGACCTCGTGATTGACCACTCCTACCAAAGAATTCCAAATACATTCCTCTCCCAATGGTGTATGATCGATGGTCAATAAATACTTGGTGGTAAGGAGTGGGGAACCCACATATGAGCTACATGGTGTAAAACATCATACTTCAACATCCAAGTCGTATGATGTTTAACTGCACGAAAACATCCTCAACACATGATGTAAAACTTTAGCCTGGCCCTATATGATGAAAACACGATTCCCCATGTACATTCACAATGGGATTACATCTTCTTCCCAAAATATTGATCCTATTTCCACGACCATATACCATTTATATTACAAACATAAACTTTACCACAAGAACATGACACTCTATTTACAATTCCCATGCAAGGAGATCCTTAGGGAATCTATACTAGAGTAAGATGAAATCCTTCACATGGGAGGAATTACTCTTCTACTCAACACCATAAAAGGGTACAATGAGTAGGGGAGATGGGTATTAGAGAACTCAGTCATTCGCTTTTTCTTTTGGGCCTATGATTCCTCAACTAGCAGAAAAATTGGATAATGTAATATTTAGATATAATAATTCATATTTTTTCTCACACCGAGCATGAATCCTGAAGGATTATAGGTTAGTAAAGATAATGAGATCTAAATAATCCAATAGAATCTTTGCTAATCCTTAAAATTTTAATTCCCAACCACATGACCAAATGTGAATCCTCTAGAGTATAAGCCCCAACCACATGCACCAATGAGCCACCTGCATAGGTCTAAGCCTCAACCATTATGAAATGTTTTGGCTTTGATTCCTAAATAACCTTGATATATATTAAGCATGCATGATTTCCAAACCCAAAAACCTACACAAAAGATAATCATACACCCTATTGTTCCTTAGGCCACATCCCCGGTAAGATTGTGCCCCACTTGGGAAACCATGTCTTCTCTTAGTCCCTATGGAATCACAATAAATAAGCCTCACACCAACTCCAACAAGGTGAAATATAATTATTAATGGAATATTTCAAACATAATCCCCACACCATCCCACTTCGATGATTTTTTTTCCACAATGATGTCCTTACCACATGAAGTTAAACAGCATTTATCCGTCATATCATGAAACCATAAAATGAAGCATCAAAATACATGGTTTCTGATCCCTTTCCTATAATTAGTGTAGATATGACACATATCTAAGGTTCAATATTTACAAATTTTAATCCTAGGATCTCTCTAATAATGGAATTACTTCTTTGATCTTCTTCAAATGGGTTTGTAATCATCCATCATGGTTCATCCTCCATGGGGAATTCGATCCAAACACCCTAGTTCTTCCTCTATGTTTTGTTTGATATAACTCATATAGTTCTCCATTCATGGGGTGTTAGATCGAACTATCATGGTTCCTCCTTCAAGGAGTGTCCAGAATACCGGTTCCCCCTCCATGGGGCATTATATCCAACCACCCTATTACCTCCTCCATGGGGTATTAAATCGAACCATATTGGTTCCACATTCATGGGTTATTAGATCTCACCCCCTGATGCCACATCTATGGGGAGTTAGATCCAACCATCTCATTTCCTTCACTATGGGTTGTTAGATCTATGAATCCATGTTCTGACTCCATGGGGCGTTATATCCAACCATCATGATTCTCTCTCCAAGGGAAATTATATCCAACTATCTCAGTTCCACCAAATGAGAAATTATATCCAACCATAATTGTTCTATCTTGATGGGGATTTAGATCAATAAACCCAATTTTCACCTCTATATATAGTTCCCATCCAATAGTAATCCTTCATGGTGTTACATATCCCTTAATGGGGACACGCCTCCTTAATCTTTCTCAATGGGTATTATTATACCTTATCATATCCCAAAAAGACATTAAATATACTCCCTTCAAGCCCCTATGAGAAACTAACCAAGGATAGTCTCAAAAATACAATAAACACATCCCCAATCCATTTAAATGTAATTTCAAATACACACCTATTAAAAAACATGATATTTCTTAAGGTAAATTCCTTATAATATATTTTCACACGGAGTTAGCTATGTCTTGAAATGCATGGGATTACTATGGTGAAATCCCATAAAATATTCACACCCCTAACATAATTACCTTGTGATAAATATGGGAGAGCTTGGATTTCATTCGTAATGATTATTCACTAAAGATGCCCTCCCAAGAGGAAATATACATCTGGCCAATCTTCTAATAATCTCGATGTGTCTGTGATTCCCAGCGTGACTACTCTCTATATCTAATTCCACTTACCCATAATTGTGACATATGAATTTATAGATAGATGTAGTGTAATTAACCAATATATACAATGATATTTCACTAAGAATGAGTTCCACAAAAATGAATTAACTCTATCAGCGATCCCTTGACAAAGAAATGAGTTCCAACGAGGAATCCATGGAAGTGGGAATCCATGGAAAGGGGAACTGAAAACCCAACTTGTTTTGATCACAGAGAAGACATAAATATTATAAGTTATGAGATATTCCCATCTTTGGAAATGATTAATGATGGGAAACAAATCATCTAGTGAACACTACCATGTGCAGATGCACGGGTAAACTCTAGAAAAAGTGTCAAAAACATAAATGGTGAACTTGACACAAATATATTTTCCTAAACATGGGGAATAGTAGTACCGAAGACATCAAAGGATTAGAATTTCATTCAATACAGTTATATAGATCCATGTTACAACTAGAAAATGGTTTTATCATCACATATGTCCCCTAAAATTGGGGCAGCTTTTAGTGGTAATCCAAAGTCTATGACATAGTTAGCGTCGATCTATCTCTTTATTCATCGAAATATGATCGAGTGGTGCTAGGGAATTGGAAATATATTTTACTACATTAATACATAAATCTATATCCACCTTCCCTATAGGACACCAGCTATAGGATTCTATTCTCCCAACTTCCACATTCATAGGTTCCTAAGGAATGTTAATGTTGTAATCCCAAAAGACACCACATCCAACACAACTTCAACAACAACATATGATACTAGGTTCATATTCCCTATCTCACCCACATAATTTATCCATAGGTGGGTGATATAGACCCATTTATTTCAGTAATAAGAGTAGTTGGTCATTCCTATAATCGATATTTCACACCATGACCTTGAGGATTCAGTTCCTCATCTCCACTAAAACCCCCAAAAATCATGCCATGGGATGCCACTACATATTCCAAACAATACACATCTTATAGAGTCATTCAATGAAGATATACAATGACTTTTTTCCAACGATAAAGATATGGCGGATTCATAAATCACCCAATCCATGAATACTACATGGGATCTTCCAAGGAGGTATCCCACAAGCCCTGTCAGTGCTACTGAAAACATGTACTTCACGCCATAGAACATGTATACATTACCCCTATTCTGCCGGTCCTAGTACAAACCTTTTAATGGATGCATCGAGGTTAGCCTAAAATTATTCCTGCTAAAGGGTATAATCCTCAACAACTCCATTGTCTCTTTCAATCTTCATCACATTCCAACATATCCATGTAACAAACAACTAGGGATTCAAATTCCCTCACTTAGGATAGTTACCATAGCCTCTCCCACAAGGAATATAGGATGAATTTTTAAATCAGTAGAACCATAAATAAATATTACAAACTAAACCATGATGATAATTTTTTTGTGAAGGTACTGTCCTCATAGTTTCCAACCCAATCATATTCCCCCTCACTCTAACAATCAATGAAAAGGTCCTCCTCATGTCATTCCTAGATTAAGAAGATTCCATCCCTATTCGAGCACTAAATAATGCAGAGGTCTTCTATGCATCATTGACTACCTGTACAGAGGTAATCCATGTGCAGTCACCTCTGGGAATCATTAATGTGCAAACCTTGTCACAACCTATCATAGAGGAGTTCCTCCCCACTCCTTCAACAATCAACATGGAGGTCTTCCCCATGATTCCAAAAATCTAATAAGGGATCCCTGCCATTATTTCCACAACCAGTATTGAGGTATTCTCCATATTTACACAATTAAAAATGGATGTCCTCCCCATGTCTATTTTGACAAGAAATAAAGTACTCTTCGTTCTCCAACCAACCATAACAGAGTTCCTTCCCATGCTATAACCATCAATT
This sequence comes from Viscum album, assembly GCA_963277665.1. NCBI lineage: Eukaryota > Viridiplantae > Streptophyta > Magnoliopsida > Santalales > Viscaceae > Viscum > Viscum album. Next base: position 135,001,400 of record OY728150.1, read on the forward strand.
AATATATATGTCCTCCCTATATGATTTCTAGTCAAAGAGGTGGTCCTCTCTTCTTCAACAATGACTAGCATGAAGGTACCCAATAAGAAAAATACATACCCTTACCTAATGAGACATCATGGAGAAGAAGGCATAACAACCACCATCTAAGGTAAAATAAAAGGATGTGACATGTTGTTTTTGATGTCATCAATATTTCAGAATATGAGGACATTGAAATCATGGTAATGTTGCTTCCTACCGAACTAAAACTTTCTTGGGAAATATATCCAGTGGTTTTTTTCTCCATCTAAAATAATTAAATGGAAAACATCCATATATCTGTTATAGATATCATGGTGGTGGAGAAAGACCTGTATCCCTTCCTAGGGCTCATGGTGCATCCATTCCCATCATCACTAGTCTCTCAATATTCCACAACCAAAGATAATGGATATATATTCTAGTCTTGGATGACTATTTCATATTGTGATATACCTAAGGACAAACTGATATGTATTTCCACCCATTCGTATGAGGATGTTGTGAGAACCTAGTTCTATAATGTTGTAATGATGCAATTTTTTCCCCCTGTAATGGATGACCCAACATACAAAAAACATTTAGTTTACATTGTGGCTCCTCTACATCGAACCAACCACCACACTGATCCACATCAGTTCCTTCATCAATCTATATTCCAGTGTCGATCATAGAATTTCCCAACCAAGAGGATGTCCTAACCTATATGAATGAAAACCTATGAGTGACTCTAGATTCTGATCATATTTCAGTGGTGTTTTGGAAAAAAGAAACATCAAACTTCCACATCCTAGAGTCTCTCACAAAAGGTCATGCCATAGGTTTCTACAGGGCCCTATGGTAAATTATTTAGCAACTCTATGATATTAATTTTTTCTAACCAAATTATCAAGGTCACCTTGAGTATATCGATTAGCGGTGCCAAAATTTTGAGTTATCATCACTACAAGTGGCTTAGCACCTAGATCTCCAAACTACCACTAGAACCTCAAACAAAGATTCCTCATGAGCCTCCAAATGTGCCCCTAGATTCGGTAAGAGGAATATCCTAATATAAAAATCAATGATTTGGAATTATAAACAACTCTTAACATCATCTATATCCTTGGATTGGTTGATGTTCCCATTGATATTAAGGTTTTCCCTCTAGAAATAGTTGTAGTAAACATGGTTGTTCTCATGTTGTCTGTGGCTAGGGACATTAATGTATATTATTATTGAAAAAACTCACCCCATGTGTATCATGATGCCATCTAAACCCCATGTATATGTTTCCTCACCCACCAACAATGATAGTCACATGGACTAGATGATCCCTACGAGGAATTACCCAATATTCAATACATTAATAAGGGTAAATATCATTTTGGGTCCTCTAATTCTTATGACCCATCAAAGATTGTTCCAAATAAATAGGTTGATCCCCCTACAAGAAATAGTTCTCTAGAAGGCGCATAGTAAAATATTATCATCAACAAAGTCATTCTTGATTGTAGCCAGGATTAGAACACTTCCCAATGTGTCCCATTTCACTTCTAACTGGGATGGTCATAGTCCCTATTATCTATTTATACCTTGTTTATCATGATTATCTTGTTCATCTAGACAGAAATGAGGTATGATTTTATAGAAAAGAATGTGATATTAAACACAGATCTCCAATAAGCAGCATGATAATCTACCTCGAGACCCAAATCAAGCTGCTCCATGAGCCTATGATCCTACATATGTAGTTGAAGATAATTCTAGATAGTTATTTTTTATGAATTTCTATAAAGATAGAGATACCCTCCATGATAATTAGATATATTTTCTAAATTCATTCCCTAAAGACTTAGAGACATGAACAGTGTAAATCACAAAAAATTAAATGCATTACCTAGCATGGGAAGACACCATGTGAGCACCCCCAAATTCTGGGAACAATATATTATCTATTTTTAATATGATTTGTGACCCACTGTAGTATTTGGAAAAATTTATAACAAGGTGTCAGCCCATTTCGTAAATCCCAGATTTGTAGAAGTCTGCCCAGATCTACCGTTTCATTTAGATATAAGAGTACAATGCCTTTTTCTTGTATAACCAGTTACCCATTAGATCAATAATTCGTTGGTTATATCGTAATAGGTAGTTCCACTAACATTTTGACTCCACCATGTGCAAGAAAATACTTTTTTTAACTCTTCATGTGAATGTAAATTCAAAATGAGCATGTTGAAATTTTTTACCATGTGGAAAGGCCTCACATATTTGCTTGACATGTCTCTGATTTAGGAGTGGTTATTTAACATGAGAATGGAAAAATTCAAGAATAAAATAGTATCTACACTTATCAATTAGAAATTATATGGATGATTCAGTTATCTGTTTAACAAGGACCAACATTTGGAAGAATTATTTTGGATGGAAAAGAAGCTAAATCTGGTGCCTCAACCAGCTACTGTGAAAAGATCTTCCAAAGAAGATACTACCAGTATAGTACAGTTAGCGGCCCCATGAGGCTTATAGTTGTTCTACCCTTCTACAAGGGATCCCCACCGAGTGCAGTTGCCTCATCCACATCATCTTCACCCAGATTAAAATATCTACAGATATTCTCACCAAGAATATGGTTCCTAGTTGAAATAAAGTGTTCCTACCCCTTGTTAGGCTCTAAAACCTTGTTAGAGCTAGGATCCCAGAGTTCCCTTCCTAGGACGAAGGAACTAGTCCAATTGTTTCAAATACAAATATGTGTCCATATATTTCTTCCATTCCCTAGAACATGGAGTTATGAAGCTGCTAGAGTGAGATAGTCCCAATGATGTCGAACTAACTGGCCTCCCTATTCACTGACCAAAAAATAGGGTCATTGGATAGGAGATCAAGGATATATATTTTTGAATTATTGGATCTAGGAATCTAAGGATAAGGGTTTTTATTTTGTTAAATGTCCCAGTGTAGGTCTCACATATCTCCATTAAGCTGGGCAATAAAAATGAGGGTTTATGAGAATGGAAGTAGTTTTTTGATCATGGGACTCAAAAGTATGATTACTGGTTTTCATGAAAATGTGTTTCTCATTCCCATGGTGCCATACATGTATTCATAGGTCATACCAAACCTCAAGAGGTCACTAATCCTTCCACATATGTATCTTTTTCTTCTACATCACAAATCATAAAATCTCAAAATATTTGATGTATATGATTAATAGGAAACCAAATCCCACACTAGTGCTAAAAACATCTTTTACCCTTCATAAATTAATGCCTATATAGATTGGAATCTCCCAAAAAGTCATCCTAAAAATGAAATACCTCTATGATGAGGAACATGCGTATGCCTCAGTGAATGTCATCAAATAGATAAAAAGATTATATTTCCTAATAATGATGAATATTATAAAATCCCCCCATGTGCCTCTATCTAAATCTCTCGAATAGATGGTTTGCGAAAATAAAATAGTTCATATACTCAAACAATTAAATCATGATAATCATTAATTTATATTTAGACCAGGTAGTAGGAGTTTCATAGAGATCTGTAGGAGTTGTCCCCCAAACCCAATTTGTTATAAATTTCACCATAGTTGACATTGGTAACTGGCTGGGTAGAATATCTATGACCACAACATGATCAGATGTGTCCAAATATAGTTAAGAATTAGTCCCTATAAAGTTGTCCAATTGTTATTATAGGAATTTTAGATATTCAAGAGTATGATATTGTATGTATCTCTATGAAACTAGCAGTACATCAAATTTTAATCACCGTGACCTTATCCAATGATCCATATCATGTTGGATGAAACGTGTGTCTGGTATGGAAGTGTCATATTTTAAATCACTTCACCAGAATACAAGAAACTCTCACTCTCCTCAAGGACCTATCCGTATCAGAAGAGATACATAAGGTTATCAAAGAGACATTTAAGATCCCACTACAGTTTATTGAAAAATTAGTTATTGTAGAGACCTACAATGTATAGAAGGTCTGGAAAGTTGAATTTCAATCCATTATTCCATCCTTCGTATAGGATGAAGTCATCCTAAGGAATGTTAAAATTATGAAAATTTTCATCACATGATAGTTAAATGTTGTGGAAATACATCATTTCTTGGTCAACTCATGTTATGGGATTAATCTCAGTATATCCTAGATTATCCATAGGCTGGGGATGACCAAAATGTATTGTACCCCTCTAAGATGAAGATTTAAGGTTATAAAATGATAGATTATAAACTATGTGGATGGAATCAATTGAATAAAAAATTCATAGGATAAATAAAATGTTCTTAAGTTAGGGTTTTCTCACAAGATATCACCAATAATGAACTACTGGGTTGCCCCTCACATTATCAACATATGGAATTTCACAACTCATATCACCAGTTCTTCAAGTACACTCTCAATGATTCATTAGGGGTATCTATAGTTATTAAACACCATTAAACTATTTTTATTCTCTATATATAGTCTCATAATATTAAAAGTGAGAGGGGAATCATATTTAGACCAATGAGGATGAGTGAATTACCATTTATGCTTACCCATGAGTACAACTGGATGATGATTTTGTTCTCCCAGTTCACCAGTTGGAGGCCACAATACCAAATCTGGGATGTTGTTTTTCATCTGTAATAATAATTAGTGTCACATCCCTAAAATTTATTAATATCTATATTGTATCACATAATCTTACAAAGTACATTATAGGGGGATACCTACAGCCCCTTCCCCAATGAAGAAAAGCTCTGTTCTCCCTATTTCCACTATATCACGATATGACCACCTATTCTATAAGGTATGGTTATACAGAAATGTAAAGCTAAACAATTTCTTTAACATCTATAATTGAACCCATGGTAGAAGAATTAATATAATTTGATCGATAAAATCTATCTCTGTGGTTTAAAAATAGAATGGGTATCCCCAGCACAGATCGCACACCTAACTAAGTAGGCGCCAGTTCCCCCCAGAGTCAACTAGCCTAGACGAACCTTTTATAACATATTATTCAACACAAGATAATGATGATTATTTAATAGAATATCATCCCACATCTAAAAAGGGGACCTCCACAACCATCAATGAGTTGAATTAGAAAAACATCAATATTGGGGTAGATCAATGGTCGTCACAAATTTGTACATCCCTGCCTCCAGAGGGGTACCATTAGTATGTGTGTTTCTTGAAATAAAATCATGAATTATTTTTATTGGGTTATGATGAAATTCTAGGACTATAACCATGGGTTACCATCCACTATATTGGCCAATCAATGATTCTACATGGGTTCATGTATCTTCCCATGAAAATTCACCCTTCTCATGGTGCTGTTTTAAAGGATGAGGTTGATAGGGATATCAAATCCAACTTAATCAAGGAATTAAAATATCCCAAAATGGAGAGATAAAATCACCCCAGTCTAGAAGATGATTGGGAAGATCATTGTTTTTATCAACATTTGGGATGTCAACCACCAATGTCTAAATTATTATTTTTATTCTAATGATAGAGTGGTTGATCGATACTATAGTATGTTTCAAATATCTATCCTTCATGGATGGATACTTCAGATACAAGAAAATATAGATGGGTGATGATGATGGGGATTCGATAGCCTTATGGACACCTCAAGGGATGTTTTTCTATCATTTTAAGCCCTTAGTCCCAAAGAGGTGTGAACACAACCCGATCAATTTGCTGAAAACAATGGGGCCCTTACTCAGTTGGTTAGAGAACACATAGTGACCTTGTAATGGACTTGGTCCGCTAGCTTCACAACATATAACTATAACTTATCTCAAGATACAACGAAGATATTCTTGTAATTACCATTCCTAGTGCTTAACATCACATCCCTATCCATATGAATCCATATCTGATGATCATTAACAAACTACACGAAGACGTACCAGTTGTCCTATGTCTTGGGGAAGAAAACATCATTTGGAATATCCATGTATTGTTGAGATATTATTATAATGTCCTTAAGAATTCCCAAGATGTCTCCCTTTATTCCCAATTACACCTTCCCATGAGTTTCTTCGTTCATAATACTACTCTTATTTCTATGACTCTCACCTATTCGGGCCCACAAACTATTGTACTTACTACTACTACCCTACCTACCCGGCTAGCTCTTCCACTATGAAGCACATAATCCCCACTTTTCCCCAACCTCATGGTTCAGGGCCACCCCTTCACTGAGAATAGTGAACAAAAATTTATTTATTTCATTAGGATACATGCTCTCGCTGCTCAGTGTCTAGTCATGGGTAAGACCACATGCACCAGTTCGTGGGGGAGACTCAATTTTCATCATTTCATACTATCCACCAAATCATTCTCATCATCGAAGGTGGAAATTATGGTATCATATCTAAATATGTATTCGATGAAAGCCTTTGTGGAAAACTGAACTATATTAAAATTCGATCGGGGTTGTGTTGTTTGTAGATCATCTCATAGTTGACATTTTACACCAATACCCCACTGGAAAAGTCCAATATATTTGATCTCTTCTCCAAGTTCCATAGGTTATTATCAGTCACCACCCAAGTTGGGATGGTGAATGGGTGAAATATGAATTTCTCTACCATCCTACCTTCTTACACACTTCTACTATACCCAGATTGAATGGAAGAATCCCTTATATATTCATGATCATCAATAGGAATTTTTTATTAGAGGATAAATGGAGTTTAGGTGCTCATAACTCCCCTCGAGTATAGACAAAATTTATCAAGAAAATGTTGAGGTCCACACATGCACAATACTGTCTTCCCTCCACTAATGTGGTGATGTACCTTTTACAACTTCACCAACACATGGACAAAAAAATTGACAAACTGCCTCATCACCTTCATCGCAACAATTTTGATTATTCCCAACCTAACCCCATATGTGGATCCCTCACCGAGAGAACCATTCCATAGATGAGTGGGTCAATGAACCCTGCCAACCTGAATATAGGTGATATTTGGTATTCATGTTTAATCCTAAAAATGTTCACACGATCACCTATAGAACCCATCAGAAAGATCCATCTTTTTTTCATTGATATTCCCCAATACATGTTCATATCCTCTCAATAGAATTCCTGGATCCCCCCCCCCTTTATGAGACTCCTCCTATAATGTATCATTCAAGAAATATCAAAATAATTACTAGAATGAAATATACCTCATACCTAACTTATTATGGTTGTATCCCTACACTAGATCCTATAGTAAAATCGCTAAAGTCGTCAACTTATCGTCATCATCCAACACATCCTCTGTGTGGAGAAAATCTTAAAATGTAACCCGTAAAATTAAAATTCCCACAATATGATAAAGGCCCAGGAGGCTGACTGTGACCTCCCCATGATGTTGATGGAACGCGTTGGTCCTTGGTGACCTTTTTCTTTGAAAATCAAGGATGATATCAGGATATTAAACTACATGGAACAACTAATCACATTGTTCTTCATAAACCCCTACATGCCTAAAATATTACTAAAACTCGTGGCATGAAGCACATACCATGTAATCTCGGGCCCATTCATCGGTGATGTTTCTACACCGGTGTAAATTCAGGTTGACATTCCACTACATAAAAAGGTCCCTTAAACCATACTTGATGATCATCAAGTTATACAAAGGGTATTCATCATTTTATATATTCTTCTCAGAAATATTTTTGATCAGTTTTTTGAGAAGGTATGCCATATTTATCACAAGATCATTCCATATATTACCTTAAGCAGCCTAGTGACATTGGTATTGCTTTGGTATACCTCTAAACAAGTTATATGGCTCATATTTTCTCACTGAAGGAATTATGACCTCATATTTCAACTTGAATTTATATGTTTATAGCCATTAACCCATGGGATATTCCTTATGATCGTCTATCAGTAATCCAATAAGTGACTAATGACCTAAAACACGGTAAACAGTTTTCTTGATCTTGATATTTTCATATAATTCTTAAATTCATGCATCAATGAAATTGAATCCATGAGTGTACATTTCATTCAATAATTATATAATATTTATATTTCTGTTAGTGAATTTTTTTCATGAAGATAATTCATAGAGATGAGTCACAAATCTATAGATCAATAAGGTCACTCCATAAAGTTGTGGTATGTACTATTCAGTCTGAAGAGAAGCATTCACAGAGAAAAGGTTTGGAAATCTAGTTCAGTAAGAAACATTCATGAAGAATGGTTCATGATGACATTGACTTTCTTAAATATGTAAATAAAATCACCACACAAAGATACTGTTGTTTTAAGGTCTCCCTCTTCACTTTTTATGTGTTTTGATGGCACTTTCTTCTCTATGTCCTTCATTTCTATTTGAATAATTAATCAACACCCTGATTAATATTAATGAGTTTTCTTCATGAATGGGAGTTAATTGCAATTTTTTAGTGAGTATTACACATAATATGACCATACATTTTTACAAAGGCTCCCATTATATGGGGGGAATTTGATGGCACTGACATACACATGTCATGGGAATGGTTGGGGATGGAATGACCAATTCATATTGATTATGAGCCAAAATGACCCAAAATCCCTTAAAGGTGTACAATTCACAAATCCCATTCTTTTTTCGAATATCCATACATTGTGATGTTCATTGTACGTCTGATTTCATTCAAAAAATTGAATCCACTAGAGATGAACCCTCCACATAATGACTTTTGGAGTGACAGATCACATCATGAATGCATGAATGGTTGATAGTGCCTTCATATGTCTGGTATCTCCAAATCCATTCAAATATCCCATGATTTCTTTTTGAAATGATTCCATTCTTCATCCAACCCATTTCCTAAAAATACCCTCCTCATTCCAATATTTTATGGATTGTTACCTGGCCCTTTGACTTCAAAAGCACTCTCAATTCATTAAATTTCTGAGCATCATGATCCAAAGAAAAATGGATCACCCAAGGTATCGAGTTTTATAGGTACCCATTCCATGTGTTATTAATATCATAAAACCTAGGTGGATATTACTTTTAAGAAAATGAGTTCCCTTTTGGATAGAAGAAGTCCCTATGATGTACTTGAGTCTTCATGAAGAATTTATCTTTCATGAAGTACTAATTTTCCGACATGGGACTGCATCTCGAGGCAGGGTCACCCAGTGTTGAAAAGGATTTAGCTTTGGGATAACCACAACCTCCAAAAATATAATAATATTTTAAAAAACTATCTTCTCAAGGCCTTATTGTACACTAAACTTCATCCATGGAACTGTATATGGTGTCTTTGTTCAGCCGAGACTCTTTAATGCTAGTTTAGTTTCTAGATCCCTTGAACCCTTCCACAGCTGTTCCAACTGCACCTCAAGCCCCCATGTAACATGTTTTCCATATTTTGTGTCCTCTCAATACACTCTAAATGGTATATTAACCTACATCTTGGATTTTGATACTTAGTATAGTTTTATGTAATATGTATTTCTTCCCATCACAATTTTTATAATTTTGATCTTGTGATTGAGAGCTCATCCACAGTAGTTAAAAAGGCACACCCCACCCAAATGAAAAATGACCTGTGGTCATATAATCCCAATGGGTAATGTGTGAGTCCACCACATATGACCTACATGATGTAAAATATCCTAGTTCCCCATCCTAGTCGTACAATGTTAATTAGCACAACAATATCTGCAACACATGATGTAAAACTATGCATTTCCCTATGATTTTAACACATGATGCCACATCCATAATCATCCTTGAATTCTATATTGTTCCCTAAAGAATACTCTTATTCCCATGGAAATTTCATGTGTAAACTCAACATAGCGTATGTTACAACCACATGATTCTCCATGTGTGAATCACATGGAATGTGATCTTCTAGGGATCCCTCCTGAAGTAATCCCTAGTCCTTCATGCAAGAGGTATATCACTTTCTCTTATTCACTTGCTGAGGGTACTAATATGGGAGGAAATGGGTATTAGATACCTCTCTCATTAGATATTATTTAGGGCCTTACCCTTGTCAACAGGTGGATTAAATTGGATCATGTGATTTTAAAATATACTTCTTCCACTTATTTATCACACTTATCATGACCCATGTGTGCATAGAGGTTAATTGAAATAATGACACATATATAATTCCAAACCGTCTATGGTAATATTTATGAATATAATCTCCATCCATATGAATTAATGGGAATCATGTTGATTTTATTCCCCATTTACATGAACCATTGGGCCTCATCTATTACAACCATTATGAAATACATGGGATTTGATTCCTACCTAATTGGGAAATGTATGAAGACTCCATGAGATACAAACCCCACATCCAAATCCCAACATAAACATCTTCCCTAGTGTTCTACTGGATACATCAATGGTAAAATCAGACCCCTCACCAAGAAGACCATGTAATCCTCAAGTCCCTCCGGAATCTGGATGCGTAAGAGCCACACAAAATCCATGAAAGAGAAATTATCTTAAGAAGGGTAGCATTCAGGTGTACTGGTCACACCATCACACATCAACAATCCATTAATGATAGTGGTGTCATTACAACATGTTCTTAGTCTACATGGATTGTTCTTACCACATGAACATAAAATACATCATCGAACTACGTGGGTTTTAATCCATGTCCTCTCAATAGTGTATGTAGTACACCTCTATGTGTTTCATTCATGACCAATGGTAAACCTAGGTGATCACCCTTAAGGGACATACTTTTCTGATCATACTCAATGGGAATTATGATCAAATACCCATGTTCTACCCCCATCGTTCTCTAGATCCAACCATAATAGCTCTTCCTCAAACAGGTTTTAGATATAACAATCATGTTTCCACCATTATTGAGTGTTAGATCTAACAATTCTGGCTCCTTCTCCATGGGAAATTATATCCAATCATCATGGATCCACCTCCATGGGTTTTTAGATCCAATCACAATAGTTTTTTTCTCAATATTGTATTAGATACAACTATCCTACTTCCATCTCCATGGGGATTTAGATTCAACCATCCCAATTCAACATCCATGGGGCATTAGATCTAACCATAATAGTTCTACCTTCATGGGGTGTTAGATCCAACCAACCTTGTTCTACCTCAATGAGTAATTTGACCTATAAATATTCATTTATCCTTTTTTAGATATAGATATAACCATCCTAGTTCCTCCATAATGGGGTGTTAGATCCATCCATCCTAGTTCCACCTCCACGGGGTGTTAGAAAAAACCATCCTTGTTCCACCTTCATGGGGTGTCAGATCCAAAAAACATGGTTCCTACTCAGTAGGGATTTGATTCAACTAACATAGTTTGGACTCTAAAGGTAATTCCCCTCCATTGTTAAGAAATCTAATAGTGAGATCTCCCTTCCTAGGGTCACACCTCATTGATATGCCTGTAGATGAATTATGATCACTATTCATGTTCTCACAATACATTAAACAAGAATCTTTCATGTCCCAACAAGACATCAACCAAATTATCATGTCTACAAGTCCATAAACCCATGACCTGATCAATTTAGAGGGTTATTAAAATACATACCTCATACAAAGAGTTATATTCATGAGGTGAAATCCATGGAAGATATGTGAGCATTTCATTAGCCACCACATGAAAAATATGGGCTCCTGATTTAAAAAACCCATTAAGGATTTATTCCCTTCGAATAATTTCCTCATGATAAACCTGGGTGACTTGGTTTCCAATCCTTATAATTTCTCACATGTGATTCCCTAAAAAAGGGAATAATACAATTTTACAATGTTCCCATCATCCAGACATTCATGAAATTCCCAACGTGACTACACTCTTTGTAGCGAACCCCAAAACCGGGGTGCTTAATGAGACATGATATACTTTACATTACATCATTACAAATTAAATATCATGTCCCATTTTTACAGAAGATCGCGAGGCTCTGGATTCTGGGAAACCATCTGCTTCTGATTAGCTTCATTCGTATCAACCGTGCCTGTAAAAAAAATTTAAACAAAATGTAGGGTGAGAAAAAATGCCCAGTAAGGGGTTTTAAAACATTTTAAGAAAATCCTTTCTTAAATAAGTCCTTTTGAAATGAATAAAAATAATTTTCTAAAACATTATCATTTCTTAAAAACATGAAATCCATCTTTCTTGAAAACCTCTTTCAAAAAGGAGCACGTACTTGAAATGAGATTTAATGTAAACATGATCAGAGTGCCCAATTTAAGCAATGCATAATGTTAAAACAAGGTCACTTCAATTCTAAAAGAATTATATGGCTACGCAGGGAAACATGCATATAATGGTTCATGAGTAAAGTGCAGTTCATATAACAGTTTACCATATGAAAAACAGTTCTTTTTACATAAAGTACATCTTCATGATCTTGGGAGCTTTCAACTAGGGGTTGTCCGATTAGTTGAACAAACCCCTGGTTAACCTTTATCATTACATGCAGAGGGAATGTATAATCCTGGACTTTGTCAATACTTTTCATCAAGACCGTGTAACATACTTAACAGGTCAAGGCTCACTGCCCACCATGTTTCCTTAGCACAAGTCAAGGCTAACTGCCAAGACCGTCGCACATGTTCGTCACATGAGACTCTTGCTTTACCCAATGCATTGGAGCGCTGTATAATTCTAGGCGCACCCGTCACATCAATCTTGTTGCGCTATATAATTTCGGGCGCACCCATCACTTGTAAGTCCTATACATCCCTCACATATCCTGACATGGTCATTCGTTCAAAGGGTTTAATTCATGCATTCTCAATTAACCCTATTTTCACATACTCATTCATTACATGAGGACAGTTTAATCATTAGAACATAATGACATGCATGTTAAAACTCCGTGCACATAACAGGTTACCTTATATTTAAAAACATGGGTTTCAAGAGAATGAACATGTCACTTAACATTACATAACATCATAGTACCAAATGAAAACAAGGTTGTTTACACATATAATGATAAATGGATATTGAGGGGTTTTTACCCAAAACTGTCTTATAAAAAATCTTTTATTATAACTTTGAATAAACTTGAGTACATACCTATGAATACATGTATGCATTTGTAAAAAATTCTAGGAGTCCATACTAACCATTTTCACAAAAATCCTCATTTATCCCGAGCAGTGATAAATGAAAGTTTTCAATTGCAAGAATAATTTTGAAATCAGACCATCCCATAAATTTCATCATGCTATACTATAATAAATTACAAAATAAAAGAACCAAGTTTACATTGTTGTACATACACATCGATATAATTGCATGTATGTATGTATATATCAATATACTTCGTATACTTGCATGATTTTGCATGTTCGTACAATTACCCCAAAACCTCATGTTTATAGGCGAAATAAAAATCAAGGTTATAAACATAAAAAGAAGAATTGTATATTTGCATATATCCTCTTATTCTTATGCGTATATAAATGTATATATATATATATACATTTATATACCCAAAGTTTATAACATTAAAACTGAGATAAAATGAACTCTAAGAGAAAACTGCCTTTAACCTGATCGAATTCTAGATGAAGAAAATAGTGGTAACCGGTTCGTAATGACTTAATGTAAATTTTTATACACATATACTTTTATGTAAGGTGTATATAAAATATAGTGTACCAAAACTGGAGAAAACGAAACTAAAGGAGGGATCTTCCCCTTTCCCACTATTCGGTTCTTCAAGCCGAGAAAGAGATCCCAAATTCTAGGTTCGCACCAGGATCAAACATAAAAGGAACGCACATATATTATGTAGGTATAAAAATATATACATACTTATATAAAATTGAATCTTGACAAAACACAACCAATGTTAAAACATGATTCTCACCTTGCTTGGAGAGGAGGAAAATATGAGGCATGAGGAACCAGGGGTATAAACATATAAGATATATACTGATATATATATAACCCTAATATACATGTATATATATGAAAACAGAAGTTTAAAACAAATTTTTAAAAACATGGTCTGACCCTTACCAGAATAGAGAGGAGATGATGCAGCAAATGAAATCTGGTGCATAATCATAGGATGTATATATATATATACATAACACTTATATATGTGTATAAAGAAAAAAAATGAAACTCACACATGAACCACAACCAAACTTCAAAACTTCACCCTTAACTGTTCGACGAGGAGGAGGAGAGAACGAGGAAGCAACCGAAGTCCAGGAACCGAAGAGATCAGGGAAGCCGGTCCTTCGGCCTTCGGTGCAACAAGGGTTAAAAAAAACAAACATGAGACAAATAAGAGGACTTTGGGGGGAGGAGCCGTTGGCTGAGGCATCCCGAGGCCGAGGTGCACCTGCCGCGTGGAAAAATAGGGTGCCGCCGGGTCCACTCGTTGGACTAAGGGAAGAAGACATGAGGAGAAGAAAAAAACCGCAGCAGTTGTGTACTGCTGGTTCGGCGCAAGGAGGAAGAGAAGCGCGACATGGGAAAAATATCAACGGCTGAGATTAGACGCGACATGATCGGGCGGCTGGAGTTGATGCGGTTTTTAAAAAGTTCGGACGACTGCCATCAAGGGGAGTGGATCGGACGGTCCTCGGTTTGCCGCGGGTTTAAAAACACGGTTCCAGCCATTTCTTTCTTTTTTTATAAAAAAAACTTTGTTAATATTAATTTATTAATCCATTGACTTTCTTATTATTAATGAATTCTATTATTAAAACCACCATTATTATTTTGACAAAAAAATTCATTGGTTAATACAAATATAAATTAATTCAATCAAAACATCTTATTATATAAACATATGAATATATATGTTCTGTTTTAAAATACCAATAATTTTTATTGGCCTTATTATTTTAAGTATATTATTTTTAAACCATAATTATTATATTTTGGAAAATTAAGGGTTCATTTAATTAATTAAAGAAATTATCGATTTATTCATCATAATATATATTTATTTGTTTATTTATTTATTTATTTTTACTTTGTTGAATTACATAATAATTACATTAATTTATAATTTCATGCAAACATTTGGATACACTCCTTTAAGAAAAGATGAAGAAATTGATTGCTTAAAAATATTTGTGGAAACTTAAAGATGCGAAATTTGTAAACAATACCATAATTTAATATAGTTTCCAAAATAATTAATAAAGGTCTAATAATATATCTAATTTGATGCAATATATATATAACTCATAAAAATTCATTCAGTTTGATATAAATAGAAAATAAAAGTTCAATTGTTCAAATTAATATGTATAATGGAAGAAAACAATAATATTGATTTTCGCTGTTTAGAAACATAAACTACAATTAACATTTTGAGAAAACTAAATTAACATTGATGACACTTTAAGAAATTAAAGCAAAACAATACAAAATTATCATTCCGATTTTATTCCAACGGTCAAAATATACCAACGGTCGAATTTGTGGTCGTTTGAGATCCAACGGTCATATTAAGGTTCTTATAAAAAAGGGTTTGGTCTCAGGTGTCCCTTACCACAAGTGACTGATGGAGAATCAAAGATGGTTCGTGTGATCCCCTTGGTGCTGAGCATGGTCACGGTGGCTTCGGCAATCCTTATGTTCCTTATGATGGATGCTCGAAATCCCTACCGCATTCTTGGGCTCCTAGTGGTTTTAGGCAGTCTTCCCATTATTGTAATTGGGTTCTTGGTTGGGATCATTGGTTAGTGTTGTTTTGATCGTGGGGAGATGTAATCGTCAAGGTTTTTCTTAATAAAGGATTATTTCATTCATGCCTGTTCCTATGATTTTTTTTCTTTTATATTCATTTTCTTTTTATAGAAAGATGGTCCAGTTAAAGGGAAACATATCATTACGCGAAACATGAATTCTTGGGTCGTTACATCTTCTACCCCTTCAAAGAATTGCGTCCTCACAATTCAATTCATAAAAAGACAAGAAAAAGTCCCTGGTTGCACAACGTTACCAAAACTGAAGGTTTGGCTCGGTTAACAGAACCCCTAAACTGGTACACAGCTCCGATGTTTCCCTGACCCAGATACACTTTGAGCAATAAGGCTTGTACTCCTGCTCATGGGCACTACACACAGGATTCCACAGGGAGGCCGGTGCAATAAACATCTCTGAGACGTCCTAGCGGACGAATCCCCTAGTAACCCTTCGAACTTCATCACGCTCGAGGTAGTCGAGGGGAACGACGTGATTGAGAAGGCTGACGTTCAGGATATGAAACATGTAGGCGGCATTGAGGTGGACATCCTGAGCTGCAATGAGAAAGAAATATCTGGCAGAGAAGTTTCGTGCCATAGAGAAACACTTAAAAATCCCTTCACGGTATCTCCCCCTTCGCCTACAGTAGGGGAGCTAGGTGGTGGCAAGGAGGTGAATCACATGTTCATTCTCCTGACATGTACGGAGAATTTCCGGACTATCCGCTATGTCCAGAAGACATTGACAGGACCCTCGTAGGTGGAGAAAAGAGGGAATGTCCACTATACAAGTTTTGATCAAGATAACCTCTACCAACACGTCAGGTAGAGACGAGAGGTTCATCTGACCTGCCATCTGGATGAAAAGGTATACAAGAGAGGTCACTTAACAACACTAAGAAGAATGGGATCATAAACTTTTTAATTAAGAAATTTTACACATTAAAGTCCAAGTTTTCCAGATGGACACCACAAAGAGAGGCGAAACTCTCTAACTCCATAAACCACACACAAGATGAACATACATGACTAAACTCATGGGGACATTTATAACGCCTCCTGAGTTTAGCGTGAGGGGTGTAGAGTTGGGAAACATAGGTGTACACTTCTTGCCTACGAGACACATGGGTGTTCTCATTTTCCAACACTCCTAAGTCCATTAACTGGCCCCAGAAGCCGTAGTGCAGGACCTGGCAGAGATATGCTGCTCGAAGATCTCCGGCAGCAGCAACTTCTTGGAAAGGGTTATCTAGCATTGTGAAAAATTTCTCACCAGTTGTAAACACTCGGAAGAGTCCTTCATGATACCTTCCCTGACGTGCATACGAGGGAAACTGGGTCATCATCATTAAGAGATAGTCCATCCCCATTCCCCGTTGGAGACTAAGCACCCTAGATGAGTTTGACACATTGTACAAGTGCATACATGTCATGCGAATTTGTTCATAGTTTAGGATGTTTTCATGGCTAACTAGAGATATAATGTTCTCTAGAGCCTCGGTGGGGAGTGACAAAAGGTCAGTAGGTACATCAGCCATCTGAAAATCATAACGTTTTTACTTAGTTAGTCTTAACAATATATTTATATCACCTGGTTTTCCATAGTTTCCTGAACCCATCCTCTGATACCAACTGTAGCGACCCCCGAAACCGGGGTGCTTAATGAGACATGATATACTTTACTTTACATCATTACAAATTAAATATCATGTCCCATTTCAACAGAAGATCGCGAGGCTCAGGATTCTGGGAAACCAGCTGCTTCTGATTAGCTTCATTAGTATGAACCGTGCCTGAACAAAAATTTTAAACAAAACGTAGAGTGAGCAGTAATGCCCAGTAAGGGGTTTTAAAACATTTTAATAAAATCCTTTCTTAAATAATTCCTTTTGAAAAGAATAAAAATACTTTGCTAAAACATTTTCATTTATTAAAAACATGAAATCCATCTTTCTTGAAAACCTCTTGCACAAAGGAGCACGTACTTGAAATGAGCTTTAATGTAAACATGATCACAGTGCGCAATTTAAGCAATGCATAATGTTAAAACAAGGTTACATCAATTCTAAAAGAATTCTATGGCTACGCTGGGAAACATGCATATAATGGTTCATGAGTAAAGTGCAGTTCATCTAACAGTTTACCATATGAAAAACAGTTCTTGTTACATAAAGTACATCTTCATGATCTTGGGAGCTTTCAACTAGGGGTTGTCCTGTTAGTTGAACAAACCCCTGGTTAACCTTTATCATTACATGAAGAGGGAATGTATAATCCTGGACTTTGTCAAGACTTTTCATCAAGACCGTGTAACATACTTAACAGGTCAAGGCTCACTGCCCACCCTGTTTCCTTAGCACAAGTCAAGGCTAACTGCCAAGACCGTCGCACATGCTCGTCTCATGAGACTCTTGCTTTACCCAATGCATTGGAGCGCTTTATAATTCTGGGCGCTCCCGTCACATAATTCTTGTTGCGCTATATAATTCCAGGCACACCCGTCACATGTAATTCCTATACATCCCTCACATATCCTGACATGGTCATTCGTTCATAGGGTTTAATTCATGCATTCTCAATTAACCCTATTTTCACATACTCATTCATTACATGAGGACAGTTTAATCATTAGAACATAATGAAATGCATGTTAAAACTCCGTTCACATAACAGGTTACCTTATATTTAAAAACATGGGTTTCAAGGGAATGAACATGTCACTTAACATTACATAACATCATAGTACCCAATCAAAACAAAGTCGTTAACAAATATAATGATAAATGGATATTGAGGGTTTTTTACACAAAACTGTCTTATAAAAACTCTTTTATTATCACTTTAAATAAACTTGAGTACATACCTATGAATACATGTATGCATTGGTAAACAAATCTAGGAGTCCATACTAACCATTTTCACAAAAATCCTCATTTATCCCGAGCAGTGATAAATGAAAGTTTTCAATTGCAAGAATAATTTTGAAATCAGACTATCCCATAAATTTCATCATGGTATACTATAATAAATTACAAAATAAAAGAACCAAGTTTACATTGGTGTACATACACATCGATATAATCACATGTATAAATGTGTATATCAATATACTTCGTATACTTGCATGATTTTGCATGTTCGTACAATTACCCCAAAACCTCATGTTTATAGGCGAAATAAAAATCAAAGTTATAAACATAAAAAGAATAATTGTATATTTTCATATATCCTCTTATTCTTATGTGTATATAAATGTATATATATATATATATACATTTATATAAACAAAGTGTATAACATTAAAACTGAGATAAAATGAACTCTAAGAGAAAACTGCCTTTAACCTGATCGAATTCTGGATGAAGAAAACAGTGGTAACCGGTTCTTAATGACTTGATGTAAATTTTTATACACATATACTTTTATGTAAGGTGTATATAAAATATAGTGTACCAAAATCGTAGAAAACGAAACCAAAGGAGGGATCTTCCCCTTTACCCACTATTTGGTTCTTCAAGCCGAGAAAGAGATCCCAAATTCTACGTTCGCACCAGGTTCAAACATACAAGGAACACACC
Source organism: Viscum album (assembly GCA_963277665.1). Lineage (NCBI taxonomy): Eukaryota > Viridiplantae > Streptophyta > Magnoliopsida > Santalales > Viscaceae > Viscum > Viscum album. The sequence goes on from OY728150.1 coordinate 135,020,682, forward strand.
TATATTATGTAGGTATAAAAATATATACATACTTATATAAAATTGAATCTTGTCAAAACCCAACCAATGTTAAAACATGATTCTCACCTTGCTTGTAGAGGAGGAAAAGATGAGGCATGAAGAACCGGGGGTATAAACATATAAGATATATACTGATATATATATATATAAGCCGAATATACTTGTATATATATGAAAACCGAAGTTTAAAACAAATTTTTAAAATCATGGTCCGACCCTTACCAGAACGGAGAGGAGATGATGCAGCAAATGAAATCTGGTGCATAATCATAGGATGTATATATATATACACATAACACATATATATGTGTATAAAGAAAAAAAATGAAACTCACACATGAACCACAACCAAACTTCAAAACTTCACCCTTAACTGTTCGACGAGGAGGAGGAGAGAATGAAGAAGAAACCGAAGTCCAGGAACCGAAGAGATTAGGGAAGCCGGTCCTTCGGCCTTCGGTACAACAAGGGTTAAAAAAACAGGAGACAAAGAAGAGGACTTTGGGGGGAGGAGCCATCGATCGAGGCATCCCGAGGCCGAGGTGCACCTGCCGCGTGGAAAAAGAGGGTGCCATTGGGTCCACTCGTTGGACTAACGGAAGAAGACATGAGGAGAAGAAAAAAAACGCAGCAACTGTGTACTGCTGGTTCGGCGCGAGGAGGAAGAGTAGCACGACGTGGGAAAAAAATCAACGGCTGAGATTAGACGCGGCATGATCGGGCGGCTGGAGTTGATGCAGATTTTAAAAAGATCGGATGGCTGCGATCAGGGGTAGAGGATCAGACGGTCCTCGGTTCGCCGTGGGTTTAAAAACACAGTTCCAGCCGTTTCTTTTTTTAAAAAAAAAACATTGTTAATATTAATTAATTAATTCATTGACTTTCTTATTATTAATGAATTCTATTATTAAAACCACCATTATTATTTTAACAGAAAAATTCATTGGTTAATACAAATATAAATCAATTCAATCAAAACATCTTATTATATAAACATATGTATATATATTTTCTATTTTAAAATACCAATAATTTTTATTGGCCTTATTATTTTAAGTATATTATTTTTAAACCATAATTATTATATTTTGGAAAACTAAGTGTTCATTTAATCAATTAAAGAAAGTATCAATTTATTCATCATAATATATATATATATTTGTTTATTTATTTATTTATTTTTACTTTTCTGAATTACATAATAATTACATTAATTTATAATTTCATGCAAACATTTGGATACACTCTTTTAAGAAAAGAAGAAGAAATAGATTGCTTAAAAATATTTGTGGAAACCTAAAGATGCGAAATTTGTAAATAATACCATAATTTAATATAGTTTACAAAATAATTAATAAAGGTCAAATAATATATCTAATTTGATGCAATATATATATTACTCATAAAAAACATTCAGTTTGATATAAATAGAAAATAAAAGTTCAATTGTTCAAATTAATATGTATAATGGAAGAAAACAATAATATTGATTTTCGCCGTTTAGAAACATAAACTAGAATTAACATTTTGGGAAAAATAAATTAACATTGATGACACTTTAAGAGATTACAGCAAAACAAAACACAATTATCATTCTGATTTTATTCCAATGGTCAAAATAAACCAACGGTCGAATTTGTGGTCATTTGAGTCCAACGGTCATATTAAGGTGCTTATAAAAAAGGGTTTGGTCTCGGGTGTCCCTTACCCCAAGTGACTGAAGGAGAAGCAAAGATGGTTCGTGTGATCCCCTTAGTGCTGAGCACAGTTGCGGTGGCTTCGGCAATCCTTATGTTCCTTATGATGGATGCTCGAAATCCCCACCGCATTCTCGGGCTACTAGTGGTTTTAAGAAGTCTTCCCATTATTGTAATTGGGTTCTTGGTTGGGATCTTTGGTTAGTGATGTTTTGATCGTGGGGAGTTGTAATCGTCAAGGTGTTTCTTAATAAAGGAGTATTTCATTCATCCCTGTTGCTATGGTTTTTTTTCATTTTTTTTCATTTTCTTTTTATAGAAAGATGGTCCAGTTAAAGGGAAACATATCATTACGCGAAACATTAATTCTCGGGTCGTTACACTCTTGACCTAAGGTTACTTGCCTACTACTCTCTTTTTGATATAGTTATACATGATATTAAAATCCACAATGTAATTTTCCATATTATATATTTTTTAAGAAAATATCGTATGATTTAATGTTCTTCTTTTGTCGTAGAAAAACCCTCTTCTATATGCGAACATATTTAAGCCCTACATCCTTGAAAAAATACATTGATATTAAATTTTCATCTATAATTTTTCAACCTATATAATTAAAAAAATTATTATTTTCAATTGTGAGGCATATGTTACACTGTATGGATTTATTATTTATGGATTTTCAAGATATATTTTAATATAATTATAGGTCTACTCCATCCCCTTATTATATCTCAGCTTTTAGAAAAAGAATCCAAGTACCACCATAAATTTCCAGCCAATGCTTCAAAAATGTTCACTACATAATAATTATTTCATCACAATCATTAAATTGTCCATTCACACTATTTAATCAATGAATTTCATAAAGTATAACTCACATGTAGAATACATTTGTTTGGTATATTCATAAAAGTCCTTATAAATGAGCTCAGGTGGACTATTGGATTGTACCTTCACTCTCTTTTGAGAATATGGATAAATTTTCCCTTATAAAAATGTTTTGAAAACACTATTTTTTTCTCTTGTAAATTTTGTTTGGTCTCATACCACACCATGAATTAATATTTTACTTATTTTCAATGAAAATGATGGTGAATTTTTTTTCTATAATTTTTTTCACATTGTTACTCAAATAATAAATAAATTTCAGATCACACATTTTAAATAATATACCACTTGAAATCATTCCTTGAGTTGTGGTCCTTCCACACTTTGGTCTCCAAAAAAACTGGATTAATTCATGAATGTCACCTCATCACGATCGTCAGATAGTTGGCCAAACCTAATTTCTTTGTGGCTCAAGTATTTGAAAAATAATAGATCTATTGACCTCATATTTTTAGTGTTGACATTAGTAATTCAAAATTACCATATTTTAAGAGAATATTCATAATGAAATATCACTTCACATGAATTATGATTTTGAATATTATATATAATTTTTGTATTAGTAGTCATATGTGAGGAACACAAAAAATGAATAATACATGACTTCATTCCACTGTATGGTTTCAATTGGACTATTACAAAATGTGACATTTAATAATTCAATTTATGGATTCCCTTTCATTACCCTCCAATGAAATGTTGTGTAGGAACAAAATTCATTCACATCACAAAAAACTTAACCCACTAATCAAAACACCCATAGACAATTCCCAAGAAATCATACCTTTATTTTTAATTGTGACGGTGAATTCTTTGTCACAAATATCATTTTTTATATTTAATTTTCATGATGTTAGAATTATCACACTTAACACACACTTCATTCAGGGTAGTGACTTATTGAAAATGAATGTGTAGATTTTGTTTCCAAATACTCTATATCACCATAATTTTCCATTAAAACTTCATCTTCTATGTTGATAAACATTATCTATAGATATTTTAATTTCCAGATACCTACAGTGTGGGTTTTATTCATGTGAGAAAAGGACATATTGATATATTCCACTATTATCATTATAAAAAGTTAATTTCTCATATGTATTAATAGAAAAAGAGGATCCCAATTTATTTATATAAAAATAATAATATAGGTACCATGTTTATTATGATATCTACTAGATGTAAAATTAACCTACCCCTTAATAATATTATTTTACTCATTTTTAAATAATTTATCTTTTACTTATATTACTTTTATGAAGTATTCTATGATATTTTTTAAATAATTATAATATTTAATAATCTTGGATTGGGTATTCCTGAAATATTATTCTCTCAAATAATTTTTTTTAATTTATATTTCCATATTATATCTCTATGTAATATTCAACATGATTTTCTTTATTTCACTAATATAACATGTTTACGTTTTTATGTAGGACTAAATTCCTAAAATTTTATTATTTCACAAAATTCAATTCTTCCTTTATTAATTATTCTCAAAGAATGTATAAAATATGTTGTAAAAAATTCATACATATATATTTTTTTACCTTTATTATTCTTCTCTTCATGACGTCAGTTAACATTTAGTAACTTCTATCATGATGATATTATGATTTAAAAAATAATTTTTCTAAGAAAGGACACATTTTGACGAATCAACTACTCCATCTTGATTATCAAACAAATTTGTTTTCTTCTTAAAAACACCATCTTGTCCGTAAAATACTTTTTCAGTTGATTTGAGATATTAATGATTATATGTTTCAGGTTGATGTTATCATGATAATATCTCTCAAATTTTTCATTCTTTATGATTTAAAAATTCATAGTAAAATTTCCAATGTCCCCACACTTGGTACACATTAGAGGATATTTTATTTTAATATTTCGATTTCCCATTTTTAATTTTTTTGATATTGGAGATGAAATTATCTTATTTTATTCATCCACTTCCCATATTTTGTATCAATAATGTCTTATTTTTAATTATATGTGAATTTTAATTTCCACATGGACACCAAATCCATTTTTTAGTTTACCATTTTTAGTGATAAATTCTTCCTCACTTGATAATCATTAAGAATGTTGTGAAATCCATTATTGTTTTGATCTTATATATTTTAAATTTCTATGATTTATGTATAAAACTAATTTAGAAGGTTTAGAATTAAAATTTTAATAATATGGGAATCAAATATATTTACTCATCCCCTTTGATTTCATAACAATATCATTTATTATTATACAATATTCATTAATTGTTTCCTCATATTTCATAAATATATTATCAAATATACTTCTCTAGGTTATCAACATCACATATTTTAAATTAAATTTTTTATAATAACATATTGTCAAATTATACCCATTTTTTATGCATTTTAACCACAATAACTTCTATGTAAACATTTTACAATAGATTCATGAGAATAAAAAATTGACATTCCCCATCATTTTCTAAATTAACCTTATAATCAAAGTGAATATGTGAGTTTACTTTAATGGATAGAAACCCCATTTTTATAGAATCATAAACATCATTTTTGTGGGATAAAATATAATTCAATACCACATTAATTTAGATATAATATTTTTTTCATTAGAAGGATAAACATTCATTCATATCCATAACATGAATCTTTTTAATCTATATGGATAAACCTGGTCTCTAAGATACCATAGTATGTACCCCATGAATGGTTTACACCACTTAGTATTTGTGGGGTCTGAATATATGTATCTATATTTCAATGACTCTTTACTTTGAAATTTTTATTTGATACCATTGAGGATGAAATCCAGTCATTATAAATATCTCAATATTTCTATAATATGAGAAAATAAAAACTAAAAAAGGCATGAAAAAATTATAATGGTTTTTACTAGTGTGGGAGCTTACTCATAATCATTATTAGTTACACACACTAATTAATTGATTTTACACATTAAAAATAAGACGTTAAAATGGGTACACTACTATGAAAACAGTTCATATTAACAATACATAGCCTAACACCATGCAACATGGATTTTTTTTGAATCCCAACCCACCACTAAAATTTAAAAGAATTTAAAATCATTGTTTGAAATATTAAAATAATATCTATGTTTCTCCGATAATAGATAATTTCCTTCCCTTATGATTCTTCAAGATGATCAATAAATGTGCTCACTTCTTCACACTCTATAAGGATATGTACATTAGTCTTATTCTTACTCAAAATAAATCCACAAAATTATTAGTGATAGTCTATACATCCTTGGAATTGTTGATGAAAATATGATTCATCCCATATCATTAATTTATACCACCTCCATGTATAAAAAAGTGTTTCTATCCCTTTTTAAAGTATCAATATATCAATTCTCAAGAAACATTTAATTAATAATTTTTTATTTTTTATGTTAATATGAAATCTTGTTTAATATTACTATATTCAAATATGGAAAATCACATTTCTTCATAAAAACATGATCTCCTCATTACAATTTTGTTAATATAATATGAAATTCTATTTAGATTGACCTTAGTGAAATTTAACTCAAATCACTATCATGATAATCATTTAAAATTCATGGAGGCTCGGGATATTTAGTTTTTCAAATGACCTAAATAATTACATTAGTAATTTAAATATATTTAACTCTTTTAGGATTAGAGATTAACAAATTTCCAGTCATCCTCGTTGAAAAATGAACCTCACTTCATGATAAAAATATTTTTTTGATCCATCATTCAGATACTATAAAAAGGTATAATAAATATTATGATATTTAAAAAAAATGGGACGAGATCAATATTTATAATTTTATTTCCATTAAAATATTGAAAAATAATTGTGAATGTATCGAGAAATTAGAAAACCTAGAAATCATACATATATACTGTTGACTCATACTTGTGAAATATTCAATTATCCATCATTTTTTATTTAGGTTAGTAAATAGTTGACTGATGGACCATAGATATTAATCAGATCATACTTATATAATTTATAATAATCCTTATGATATCACTAATTATCCTTATAATCTTAACACTCATCATTATAAACATTATAATCATACTTAAAATTCCCTTAATAACCTTTATAATGTATCTATTCCTTTACAATTTTTTAATTCAAGAGTCAAAAAATCTATTATAAACACATGTAATCACTCTTATGAAGTAAAAACTATATATAAAATAATTTATGATGATCTTTTTCTAATGAACATGATTGTCCTTATAGAGTATCAATAACAATTAATTTTCCCTGAATCATCCTTATTAAATTATAATGCATTTTTCATTTCATCATTAAAGATAGAACATGTCCTTTACAGTAATACTAAATCACTATTATGAAAAAAACATATACATTTTTCATAATAATTATATACCTCAATTTCATCCTGATATAGGCAGTAGATAATCCATAAAGTGTCTAGTAGGGTTTATGTGTTTTTATATTTCAACAAAACATATCATTTTTTTAAATTAATTACACTAATATGAAATTATCACAAATCCATATACAATACTCAAAATAAATTAATATTAATTGAAAAATATATTCCAACCAATCAATCATGTATGGTTCAAAATAAATATAATCATAAAAAATTCAATTTTAACAAAGGTATTGACAATGAATCATTGAGATCAAGTTTCATAATCACACTCATGAGTGCATGTACCTACATTTAAAATTTAATATAAAAAATAATTACATCAAAAATATAGATAAAATTATAAAAACTAAATAAAAATAACATATGTGTATAAGTTAATTTAAAAACTAATTTATCTATTTTTCGGGAAATCATAAATTCCCAAATTATACTTATAATAGAGACTTACAACGATTATAACCATCATTCTAGTCGTACAGAATAACATTTAAAATTAATTAAATTAAAAAAATATTTAAAATTTATAAATTTATAGAATCTTGATTATATTCAGATAAGTTATCATTAATTTCTATAACATTAGATATTGGTAAAAAAATTAATTCCAATAAGAACAACAATACTACAATAATTAAAAATATTAATTCATTTTATATAAATCAAATTATGTTAAGAATATCAAAATGGAATTCATTTATTATAATTAATTGCTCTGTTATATAATCCTTGAAGTCTATTAAAGTATATGAGTTGTGATAAAACATATTTACCCATTTATTATTTTAAGTATTTCAAGATTTGTTAAATCTATCATATTCACCCATCTATAAGAAGGTCCAACATAATATTAAAAATATGGGATTCATTAAAAAGGAAAATCCTTTAAGACATATCTATTTAATATCACAAATGTGTATAAACATACTCTAAGTAAAATTCCTAGTATTTTTGTAATGGAAACATCAATTCTATATAATCTATCACATTTAATTTATAGTCTACTAGTCAAATCCCTTGGAAACTTTTAAAAATTGAATGTGTAAAAAAACAATGAATATATTGTGATATTTACAAAGAATATATTTATCACATAATAGAGAATTGTTTCATTCCATATTGGTTTTTTTGGTTCTTTAAGATAGTTATGTCCACCAAATAAACATTTACAATTTTTAAAAAGTAGTAATCCAAGGAAATTAAAATATTAGATCCCCTATTTCATAGAAAGATGATTAGAAATATGTTTTTTTATAATCCTTGAATCATTTCCCATAATTAACATTAAAATTCTGCCAGATAATGGCCTAACCTGATAAAACCTATTAATGATCGAATATTCTGCTTATATATCATAATTTGGTAAAGTCCCCATCAAAAAATTGAAATATATCACTACCCTATAATAAATGAGTTGGAAAATTAAGAATATTATCTACCATTAGAGGATATATAAACCCATAATTAATATATTAAAAAGTTAATTTTCTTAATATATCATTAAAATTTCTATATATAATATCATAAATGGGGTTACCTAGCATTACACCTCTTCAAAAGTTAATTCACCCATGTAGGTATCCATTAACATAAATATCCTAGAACATTGATGAATAGATTGAATTAAAAAATTAACGTGAGTGTAACGTAAAAATATTTCCATGTTATTTTCAATGGAATCCTAACTATTCGTATCAGAGTCTCTATATATGTTGACATTCAAAACAACATATCTAGAATTTTAATTTTTATATAATAATTTAACTAATTTTGAAATAGTATATAAAAAATGATGATTTTTTTCAATACAAAATAACCTAACAAATTTAGAGATACAATTTTGATTGTATTGTTTCCCATCCTTAAAGAATGATTCTCCTAATAATATTGGTCAACATGTTACCAACATGAATTTAACTATTTCCCTATATGGTTTTTTCACGAAAAAACATATTAATAAGATTGAAAATTAGGATTCACTATTTATTAAAATTAATTTTGTGTCCGAAAATTATTTATTTCCCAATAAATATCATCAATAATTAGATCCCAGCATACCATGATGAAAATTTTAGTAACCCATCTGGACATAGCCCAAAATTAAATTCAAAAAATAAAATAGAAATATTAACATCATCTCTATATGATAAATCTATATGAAATGAATAATCATTTTATTCTTAGTAGAGGGTATTCCATCAGTAGGCTTTAGATAATTTATAGAAGTGATTTTATCATTAAAAATGCCTTTATATTATTTATCCAAGTAAAATTTAATTAAAACCACTGATTTTAATTCTTCTATGCTTACCTATATAGAGGAAATATGTTTTTTAACCTTTTATTCATAAAAAATGTTTTTTGAAAAAAATTTTAATTCCCGTCACATAGAAAAACCCCACGCAAGAAATAAAGAAAATAGATCATTTTAAAAGATTATTAATTTCACATGAAAGTAACTCTTAACAATGTACCTATTATTTAATACCTTATAGTATTTGAAACATGAGTAACTGATTTTAAAACATATTAAATTTCATCCACAAATAGGTTTCTCACTTGATACCCTTTTAGTAATATAATAAATAACATTTTCCTTTATAAAATGGGGAATGAAATCATAAGAGAGGGTTATAGTAGATGCTCAGATAAACTAAACATAAAACTAAAAAATATAATATCATAAGTGGGAATAATATGCGAAATCTAGGTATATATTTTTTTAAAAAAGAATGTCATACAAAACAGAACATATATCATAAATCATGGCTCATGGAATAATTTGTTTTCCAAAACATATTATATGAGAAATTGGGGTTTGGAAACCTGATTTAACAATCATGATCCATGAAATCATAGTATATGATATAGAATTTGGTTCATGCATAGACATAAAAAATAATTTATTATTTAAATAATATCCCCCAATAAAATCATAATAGTACGTATATAGTCATATAGTTAATTGGGTTCACTCTCCAATCCGATAAACGATGTTGATAGAGTCCCACATGGGATTCGTTTTCTTTACTAATCATTTACATGTAATATCATGAGATATAATTCTTTAAAAAACGAATTGAATGGATATGGAATTATTATCCCACATGTCCAATAATGAAAAAATACATATGTGTTCCAGAAAACCATGAAAACATTTTTAATTCAATAAAAGATTAATGGACCATTAAATATGAAATAGTTTTCATTAAGAGTTCTATATGGTATAATCATAAGTCATGCTAATCATTAATGTGCATGGAGTAACTATAAATTTTATATTATAAATAATTAAAAACAATATATTACTTCAAAATATTTGAAAAACATATTATATGAGTATTATAAATTTAAATTGATATTAAATAAGAAATACGTTTTATGTTTTTGATGAAATTAATTTTAGAACAAAAATATATATAGTAAAATGGGCATATAAATTAATTTTGGATACCAAGAAAACATATTGAATTATATTTAAGGTGAAAAAAATATTATGGTTGTAAAAATAAGTAATGAAAAAAATGTTAATAATAGATTCATTCCACACATTTGTTAATAATTTCAATGTTTAGAGTAGACAACCCTACTGAAATTGTAAGAGAAAGATTAATTTTTTAAATTAAGTAAATATAATTGAAAACATACATTCAAATATAATATATTTATATATTAATGATTCTAAAAAATAATATAATGAATATATATAGGGTATATTATGATTCCCATCCAAAAGATGTTATATGGTAGGTTCCACTTAAATGCATCATGTTAGTTGAATTTTAATAAAAATGAAGTGTAATTGTAAAAAGAATTTTAAAACCCATAAATATATAATGTATAATAAAATAGATGAGGTTATAGGTAACATTAACATAAAATATCTCTAGATAATAACCCAGATAATCTTGATATGTAGGTGAGATTAGAAAATAAACAATTAAATTGAATATAAAATAAAAAAATGTTATTTTACATCATTTATTTGAATTGAAACTATCTTAATCAATAATTTAATAACATTATTCATTAACATTACCATTTATTTTCACTAATTAAATATATTATATATCATCAATGTTTATTTTTTACTTGAGATTTTTGTAATTCTTATTATTTTTTACATGTTTAATAATGGTGACTCCATTCATCATTATTTGATTTAATGTTCTATGTTATCCAATATTTCATGTTCATGAAATCTTTGTGTTCCATATATTTATTCTTACCAATGTTATTTTATTGGAATTTAATGTTATAGTTCATGAGCATGGGGTCAATAATTAAAAAGATTATGTTAATTTAACGATACAACATGTTAATTTTAAGTGAAAAAATATATTTTCTTTCATCCTTAAAAACCCATATTGATTAAATTAATAAATCATTTCATTAACATATTACCTCTTTTAATGTCCTGATAATAATTCATGCTGTAAATTTTGATTTTTTATACCATCATTAATATTGGTGATCGAACCAACCTAAAGAAAGAAATTATATAATTGTGAATGAGTAATATTTTGAAGTTATATATTAGTAATATACATTTATTAGAAGTACTATTATGTTAAATTGACATAATAATTGTGTATAATTATATTTTTACAGTGTATATATAATAATGTAATTGAAAAATAGGTTAAATAACTATGTACTTAGACAAGTTCCCCTATTCCTGACACCTTTTCATAATGAAAGAATTATTTAGTCAATGTTCATATAAATATAATCAAACTATGTTTAATAATGATTTATTTGATAAAAACCCATATAGAGTCAATAATGAACTAAATTCACATTTTGGAATGAGATGTGTAGAAGATGAGCACTTTTATTGGTGAATTTTCAGTGGTATTTTAAAATATGATCATTTCTTCTAGTGTAGGGGTGTCATTTTAAATAGAAATTGGATAAAAAGTGTAATAATAATAGTTATTAGTAATTCATACCCTGATAAAAATAATACATAGTATGTTTTATGATATTTTACACATTTAACATTGTTTAGTCTTTTTACCTTCTTTTACATTTACAGGGGTAAGTCAATTTTTTTTACCTAGAGAACATAATTTTATGACTAAAAATTAAATCTAACTTCTCACCGAATATTGATGTTATTATTAATATATTTACCAACATTTAATCCAATTAAATTTATAAAAATGATAAATTCAAAATATTATTAAAATAATAAAATATATATAAAAAATTTTCATTATATAGCAATTACATTTTACGTTTTCATTGTTCATAATATTATTTCATATCAACAACAAATCAAGCGTGTTTTAGTATATTTTTCTATATATTGAATTTTTTATTTATAAAATCCATAACTATGGTAATTTTATTTACTAAAATAAAAATGAAAAACAATTTAATGAATAGTTTTGTTATAAATATCCTTTTTTTAATATTAAATTATTTTCATCTTAACCCATTCATATTAATAATTTTTACTCTCAACATAAAATATTTTTCAATACATTTTAGCTATTTTATGTATTTAAATATTATAAACACATCAACTATTTTTTTTGAAAATGTTAATAATAATATAATCTGAAAATATTGAAATTCTTATACTAATATATATTTTCTCTCACATTCCATAATTAAAATTAATTTTTAAAAATATCAAATTTTTATGAAAATGATGTATATTCATTTTAACATTGGAATATTATTACTGACAGTAAAAATATATCTAACATCAATATATCCAATTATCATATATCTTAAGACCATATGTCTGATGACCAAATATATATGGGTGGTATTTAAATTTATTTATATATTCTTACAAACATAAATAGAATTATCTACCATATTATTTTACTTAATTTTAAAAATTTCTACAATATGTTTTATATTATTTCCCTATTTGGATAGTTATAATGGGAATATTGATCATCAATGAAGAATATGAGGAATGTGATTTTGTGTTCATTGACTTTTATATTTACATGAGAATTTAATGTTATATTAATTTTCTAAATTTATTTAATAAATAATTATCATAGCTTATTAATGATTATATTTATTTTTAATATTATAAATCAATAAAATATATCATTGGTTGTTTTAGTTTGGAGTTTTGTATACTAAAATCAACCAAGAACATAAAATTTAATTCTTGGAAACTATATAATGAAATGTCAGGGAGTTACATGACGCCCCACAAAAAATAATTTCAGCTATATAATTTTATAAATTATACTAAATAATGAGTGTCCATCTAATTCATTACATTATAGGGTTCCTATATATCATCATCAAACATTTGATTCCACTTGATAACATTTACTAATTGAGTGGTCGTGTTCCATATTATGATATATCAATGATCCATGGTTTATATATGATTCTCCACATAAGATTGAGTATGATCTAGTTGTACTACATTTATTCTCCATACATGTGATGGGTTGAAAATTTTATTTTTAGAAAGTGTTACATGGGACACATCATGCACTATGTAATCTTTTAGTAGAAGTACATGATGATATTCTATTGCTCCACAAGATTGTGGATTTCAGTAGGTATAACGAATCAAGGGATAAACATTCTAATTTTATAGAATCAAATATACTTCATCCATGGTGATATTCAATTTAATATGTTTTATCTATCTTTAAACTCTATATATCTTAAATAGTTACTGGAAGTCCACTTCCATTGAAACTATCAAATTTTAATATGCCATTGGATAAATGAATTCATTTCTAAAATATCATAAGAAATATCGTGCACAATTATCTTATCCTTTCCAAAAAAACCCATAATGTTGGACAAACACACCTTTTTTCCATAAATATCCTCATATGATTCCATTTAAATGATGGGTATGAAACTTTTAATATATTAAAACTACACTAGTGGAATATGTTAATCCCAATATATATTTAAAGCCATTGAATAATATATAAGAAATTATTACAAGGTTTTAATGGTCCTTTTTATTAGAAAGTAAATTTGAGGAAGATATGTTGTGATCAAGACCAGCTCTATATGAAATTATTAAATATTTATTATTCATAACATTTTTGGTAAAACGTGGATCTTCAACAAATTGTTTTGAGAGATGTACTCCATGAATACCCAGAACCTCCATTATGTATATCATCTATAATTCATTGAATAAGAACTATTATCCAATAGAAATGAAAATAATTGTGTTTGTAAGGAAATCAACAACAAGCTAAGGAATTTATGGCCTTTAAAAGTCATATAAATAATTATAGACAAATACGTTGTGATGTTCATTAATTTACATACATGATTTTGTAATGGTTTCATCCTCACAGACTTATAAAATTCCTCCTTAACTTTATTACATACCAATTGTCATTAGATATACTCTTCCATCTTTCCCATTCATGTTTCTCACTGTAAATATTATATATTATCTCTATTAATCATTGTTATCTCTAGGTGAATTTATAAACATGTGTTATGTTCCCCATCCAATAGTTCCACCTTAAAATTTGGTATAAATGGGAATCATATTTGGGTTCCATATCATATTAAACAATTATAATCAATTTTTTAACAAAAATATTTCATACCTTTGTATATTTCTCTATATTCTCCTTTTGGGATTCTTTTAACTTTATATAGTTTGATGGTTGATGTGTTATTTGTGAAAGATGGAATTTCTTTCCTTCTCTTATGATTTCATGGACAAACCTTTGAAAATCCAAGAAAATTATTTCTATATCAATCCTAATCAAGGATTTGGCGTTATGATCTTTCATAGTCAGAGCATCAACCACCACACTCAAATTCTAGGGGTGTAATTTATTGATCATTCATAGTTCTTGACCAACTCCAACTTTCCTTTTCTGAAACATGTTTGATTCCTTGTATGTGTATAAATATATTTTAAACGAAAAGTATTTTTTATTATATTAAAAAATTCAAATAAAAATATAAAAGAGATATCTAATGTTATTGAATCTATGGGAATCCCAAAATATGTTATTTTTACAGTATATATGAAGGGATAAATGATAGTAAAAAATCAAAATATGATAGAACTAGGAAACTTTAGAAGCAATAATAACCACTAAAAATGTTCCATTCACAACAAGTGAGTTTGATCAAGGTATTCATGTTGTACAATTTTTCTAATACTTCATAGTGTAGAAATTATTCTAATGCAGATTGTACTTTTCATTCATGTATTTTAAAAATGAGAAGAATCAATTACCACAACCGAGAGTGGAATACATTTATCCTTATAGATTTGGGGGCTCTCATAGAGGGAATTGGTTTTAGATTTAAACAAGGTTCCATAACTATGGAAAGAAGTATATTCAATAATAATTGAACCATAACCATTCCTGATCATTCCGAGATCTCCCATAATATCATTTAGATAAGAACCATTACTGTTCATCTTTAGGAAAAAAGAAGGAAGGTCAATATGAAATTCATTTCCCAATATTTCTATCATATTGATGTGATAGAGAGTATGGCTATATTTTTGAGGTCCCAATACCACCGAAGATGTTGTCAATATCATATATCAAATTATGATTCCTCAGTTTCAATATGTGACTATGATTGGCTTTTTTATTAGTATTACATGGATTATAATGCTCTTATATTTCCTAGAGAATTGCCAAAAAATGCAGTAATCATGAAATTTGAACTCCCATAAAAATGATTGACTACAAGAAGCTAAAACTCCATCAACTGGTTAAACATTCAACTGTATATATACAAATCCAGATGTTCTCTAAGTATATATTACATTAAGGACTCTTGGTATCCCTACAAAAAATTGTTCTTAGATGAATCTGACTGAGGATGGTTCCAACTTGATAACGACGAGGGAAATTTTATAACCTCACTATGAATTAAGAAATATATTAAAAAATCTTGACTGTGAACACACCACATCATATAACTCAAATAAGATAAAATTATTTCCTTTAAAAAAAATTATCAACCTATATATCAACATGTTACTATATGGTTCAAATATTATGTTTGGATATCAAAATATATTTTTAAAACTGTTTTCATAAAAAATCATTTATGTGGTTCTTCTACAAGATTAGTGTAGTTAAATAAAATGATTCGATCATCATTATGTATGGATGAAGTTAACAAGAAATGATTCAATTAATCTTGGTTGATAATGTATGGGGTGGGATAGTAAAGGTAGTAGATAAAATATTTCATTCAATTATCATTCCATTCGAAATTATATCGTATTCCAGTAATCCAATTATTGTGATCACAAAGATACCATACATAGTTATGCATAAAATGACATAAGAGTGATGAAGCATTAGGAACACCTTCCACACCATCTTGTAATCTACCATAAATCTAATAAATTAAATCATACAAAATTAAATCAAATGTATTAATGTCCTTATCTAGATTGTGATTCATTTACTACATAGTTACACTCATGACAAATATGAAAATCTATACTTAGAATGTATGGGTTCATTGACTTTTATAAGTAACTTAGTATATATTACCATCCAGATGAGGATCACATATGAAAGAGTAGAGTGTTGATTTAAGGTTACTAAGAATATTCTTGGGAAATTTGATTACCAAATAAATATAAATTTAAATTGAGTGTAGTAAACTATTAATGGGAGTAATGTGAACATTAATGTAGAGAAACCAAATTTTCCAATTTTTAATAAGTCTCTTGATACATGAAACCACGGAGTCATAGTGATTGATTTTGACTCCTTCAGAATTTATAGAAATACAAATATAATTAATTAGAAACCTATTAGGAAGAATATTAAACCATTAATTTTATGGAATCTTATATATGTACATTGATATGATATAAAAACACTACTCTTACATAATATTTCCAATTTATAAATCCGTTCACCGTAAGAGGTGAAGATATATTTTAAACCATGGATAAAAATGAAACAGCCATTTATAAATAAAATATTATCATCAGGTATGAAAATGTATTAATAAATTTGTGTACACATAGTTCCTATAAAGGGGTATTCCAAGCCCATATATTGATATATATGGTCTTTCTTAAAAAAATTGTCCTGAGGAAGAAAAAAAAGATGTATATAAGATCGAATTTCCTTACGAATATAGTAGACATGAGTGAATTGTACTTTATCCCCTTCAATAAAATAGAGATCCAATGAAAAAAACATTGAAAGAAAATTTAATATAATAATTCAATGAAGAAGTATAGATGAAATGGTTTAATAATGAAACATAATTTCATCATATCATATTCTATTTCTATATAAGTATTTAATATGATGTTAGATCCTAGAGAATTTCTATTTAATTAAAAGATTATATCTTTTCTATATCTAGTAGTTCATGAATAATCCATCCATTACTGAAACAATTATTCTCTTACACCACTAAATAAAAAATAATGTGTGAAATGTAGTCAATACAGATAACAGAGAAACTATAATATGAGAATTTTACAATATTAATGTTTTAATAATAGTTAATGTAATTAAGATGGTGTGCATTTAAAAGGAAAATAAACTTTTTGGGGTGAAAACATTTGGGAAATGAACCACCATTAAATTAATAATTGTTATAAAAAATAAGTCCATATATAATGAAATTCCTAGAGGCAACATTGTTAGAACCAGAAAAATAATCTATCATATTTACACTATCAGGGTTCAATGATTTAACTTCATTATACACCACCATTTGAAGAATTTCTACAACCACATTTATATTGGATTGGGAATATATGAGGTAAAACATATTATATTAGAATGAAAACTCCCACTACTACACTTAAAATACACTTTTATTAGAGAATATATAAGAGGGAAAATTAGTGAAGTGGTCCACTGATTTGTGTAATTTTTTTTATTAATGTATATTATGATACATATTTAATTTGGGGGTATTTATTTCTAACAAATGGTTTCTACTGCATACATTGATGAAATTAGTAAATGTTTTATTCACTCTCATATATCCAATATAATTTAGTTTTTTCCATTAACACTATTCCAATTTCCAGAAAATTATCAATGACTTTATTTTGTTGCCCAAATATCTTATAAATATGTATTCATCCCAAAACTTTTAGTGAAAACTATACAACTACCCAATCATGCCTTAAAAAACCTCAATGTTGGATTGTTGCTAGTAACTATGAATGAACCACAGATTTAAGTCCTAGATTATTCTATTATTATTAGTATAACTAAAAAACTCTTTACAATATAGATAATTACACTATATGTTTAATGCAAATAATATAGTTTCAAGATCAAAATCATTAATAGAATAATTTTCTCACAAATATTTATAATTTATTTATAACATTAGAAACCACCATGTCACTTTTAATTAAGATACATCCTAATCCCCTCATTAATTCATCGCATTATATTATAAACCCTTTCTTAATGAAGAGAAGTATGAATATAAATACAAAGAAAAACATTCTCCTGTTCTTCTTAAATTAGTTATCACATTCCATAGTGTCGAAGAAAATGACTCTAATTCTAGTTAACACTATTAGTGGATTTGAACTGCATCAAGAATTTATCATCCAGAATCAATAATTACAAATAATCCATGATAATTCTGATTCATTTTTTGGTATGTGGGATTGGTTTATTCCTCAATAACCATTCCCTTTAAATTATCTAGATGTATAACCTCTCTTAGTATTAAATTTACCATGAATAATACATTATGAATGGATAATTAACACTTTAAAATTTTTGAATAAAATTTATACTCTATCATTGTATTTAGAAGAGTCCTAAAATGGGTTTCCTTCTCATATATTGAATATATAATAATTTTATCTATAAATAAAACTAGATATTTAACATCGTAATCCCTAAATACTATATTCATCAAATCCCTAAAAATAGTGGGACTATTTATATGTCATAATTGAATCACTCTAAATTCATTGTTCGTGTATGTTATAATTAATGTCTTTTTAGGTATATCGTCACCTTTCAACCTTAATTGGTTATATCTAGATTTAATTTCAATATTCGAGAATAATTTATCACTTTTGATCTTCTTAAAAAATCCATCAATACAAGAAAGATGATAAATTTTATTTATCATGATTTTGATAAGTTCATGATGTTATATAAATTTATGTATTCACTACAATTTATTCGTAATAGAAATAAAATTTTCACCCAATGGTTTAGAACATCAGAATTTAAAACCACTACTCATGTTCTCTTGAATATTATTTTTCGATTTATTGAATTAAATCCTAGGTATATTAAAAGGATTATTTGATATTGGAAATGTACTAGGCATGAGTTCTATATAATACTCAACCTCATGATTTTTTTGGACAACTAGAAAACTCATTGGCTAAAAAACAACATATTATTTCACAATTTGAATATCATTAAAATATAATATCTCCCAAACTATTTCATTTCAATAAACCTTGTGATTAATTAATTAGACCTATATAATAGAAGTAATTTCTCTATGAAGTTCATGTTCTTCATCACCCAACTATATGATTATATGATTATTTTTAAAACTAAATGTCACTTCCCCATCCAAAATAATAATATCAGAAATATTTAAAGGGAGATAATCCCTCATTAAAAACACATAAAACAACACCTAACTATGAATAATATGATTTATATGAAAAACATTTCCCATAAAATTCTATAATATAGGTGTTATATACATGGGATGAAATCATCTCTCCATTGTGAAATTTAATTAATTATTAAATATATCACCATTGGGGAGGTGTTTTTAGACTTGTAGAAAATATCTACAAAATTTTGGAGTGGGTAGATCTAGTGTAAAATAAAAAATTTAGAGATCTAAAGTTGGTGATGAGCGAACATTTAACCATTCATTTTCAAAACCCACATCAGTGAATGTGATTATATAAAAAATCATTTTCTACCTTTTATTTGGGGTTTTTTGAAGTCAATTTTCATCATTAAACATCAGATACATTCACTAGGGATTATAATTTCAATGCATCATAAAATTATATCTCTAGAGTATGGTTGGTGCATTAGGATGACCTCATTTTTCATCTATTTTATTGTATGGAATATCTTAATCTCTTTAGCATGCATGTTCTTGATGGACCTCTTCACATGAGGCGTTTAGCTATCCCATTATGGAATTTAGTCCATGATTTACCCACTTTTATAACATTAAAGATGATACATTTTCTTATTTCATTGGGTTTTATCATCTTATTTCATCAAAAATTAATTTTCTTCTTCTTGTACCCAGACCATGAGAATAATTGGTTCTACCAATATCAATTTTATCCTTGATATCATATCAAACAAATTATTCATATCTATATATTTTCATTATACATAAATCATTTAATAGACTTGGTTTTATGATACTAAAAATATTATCTTTTTTATTCATGTTAAATGATAAATCATGAATCACACCTTGAATGTCTTGTGAAGTTTACCTCTTTGTAAAAATATCTTCATCCCCCATTTGATTCAATTTAATGAATATAATGTCCATTTAGATTGAATAATATGGGGAAAATAATTATTGATAATATATTTATCAACTCCTCCATTTCTATAAATAATAAATCATCATATTTTATTGAATAATTATTGTCATTCCACCATTTTTATAATTTACATTATAAATACAATGAAACTTATAAAATATGTTCTAGATCTAATCATAGTAGAAATAATAATATATTTTTTGATTCATTGATCCCACTCTTGTTAATTATTGGATTATATGATTAACCTAAAGAGTGTGGATGATTCCTAATGATGAGCTTAATGGAATGTTATTCCATCCCAATTACCATTTTTTCTTTGTGTGTGATAATGGAATTTCCTGAGGAGAGAAGGGGTGAGGTTTGTGAAGAGAGGGAAGTTGGTGATGTGGATATTTCGGTGGGTGATGGACCCTCTGGTGAGGGGGTTCATGTTTATACTCAGTCATGGAGGTTTTTTCAGGGTCGAAGTTAGCTCATCTTGATCATGTTCTTATTTCCATCGTGGTGTTTGCGTGTTGCACTGGAAGGGTGGAAGGTTGTCCATCGGTTGATTATTCAGTGGAGGAGATTTTTGAATTGACCATTGTGAATAAATGGACACTAGTGGCCACCACAGGGAGTGAAAATCCATCCATAGATTTCATCAGATCCTTTTTGGATTCATGCGGTCTGTCTCAGCCTATGGTGGTGTGTGTTATTTCGAGTTTTGCATGCAGTGTCCACTTGATTTCAGATGATTATTTTTGTGCCCTTGGTCTAGGGAAGGTATATGTGTCATCTATTGATCATTATCCCCATCCTTATGGTGCTGGGATACTCATAGTGTAATAGAATCAAGCTTGAAGGTGGTTTGGATGCGCCTACTAGGCCATCCCATACTGTTTCAAAACCCTTCTATGTTATCTTATGTGGGAAATGATTTGGGTAATTTCTTGCTCCAAGATGACGCTACTCGATTCATCCAATCTATTGCAGCCCCTGGATATGTGTCGAGATGGATAGCAATGAACTATTTCCTCCTTATTTTCTTCTAAAGGGTTAATAAGACATCTTCTGGTTGGAGTGGATTTCGTATCAGGCTTCTTCTAGGTACTTCTCGTTCTTCTATCTAAAGTGTCATTCTATGGATTTTTGTAGGCAATATTAGATGTATGATGTTGTGTGCATTAAGGTATATGGATCTTTGGATGTTTCCAAAAATGTGGCATTAGGGACTGATGCATAAGAGTCCAATGTTGGTAGTACTGATGTTATCGGGGAGGAGGGTGGCTCGAGTTTTAGTCTTTTCAGGATGGGGGGTGGGTGGGTGTAGAGGAGTAAGAGGTGGTGGTGGTGGATCCTCAGATTCTGGCGAGAGGGAGTGCAGATCTTCAACTACATTCAAATTTTCTTCGATGCGCCTTAAGAATGAGAATGTTTTTTCAACCTTTTTTCAGATGTGGAAGGAGAGATGCATGATATAGTTTAAAACTATTGGTTTTAGACATATTTTTTTATTTTTTTCCTTGGAGGGATGAATATATCAGATGGTTCTTCTATAGTGTCCATATCTATGGGTTAGAAATAGGAGGTGTTCTTGTGTCATCCTTATCAGTGATCTTCCTTATCTAGTTCATGGGCGTCAGAGGTTATGCTTGTCTCATTGGATCCTCGGAAGGCTTCGAGGGAGGTGATGGTTTAAGGGGGATTGAGATTATAGGATGGAATAGATACTGGCATGAATTTTCGGTTGATTTCCCAAAATAGGTATCTTTCCCTAGCTCAGCCTAGTTCTTTGGTCTTCTCTCGAAATAGGTTCACACCTTCAGAGAGGCTCAATGCTGAGGATTCTCTTACAGGTGTCTGAGAGGATTCTGGAAGGGTGGTCTTGATGCCGCTCAGTGGAAATGGTCAGGTGACTCTTTCTCATTATAGAGTGGATTTTTTAGAGAATTTTGGTGTAAAGTATAGTCATAGATTGGTTTTAAAGGACCCAACTCCCAGTTTTCAATGTTTTCAACAATGTTGTAGAATGAAATAGTATTGGGTATGTGGGACCAAAGAGCCTTCATCTTCAAGGAGGCTCATTATTTAAAAGTTTAGGTTATTGTGAATCAGGAACCAAAGTAGGCATGTGATCATATTACAAGTTTCAGGAAGCATTTGGGTCTTTTTTCAAGCTATGTAGGATAGTTCTTGCAGTAATTTCATTTGGGTGTTTTGGAAGTGGGAATCAGAGAGGAAGACGGATAAAGCTATGTCCCAACACTACATGACCAATGTAAAAATCGGTTGTTATGAAATATTCATCTCTTTTGTTTATGAGAAAAATTATGTATCTATTAGGAAGGACCCATGGAGGTCCATAGGTTATTTAAATCTAGGTATCTCTGTATGGGTGTCTGCTGGTGAGTTAAATACCATAGTTGAGTTTCGGGATAAGATGGGTGGATTAGAGTATTCAAGAGAATATATAGTTGAATTTAATAAATTTATGGCCAGCACTGGTCTGGTTGATTTGATGTTTTCTAGTAGCAATTTTACTTGGTGTAACAACATGAAAGGCTAGAGTTAGAAATGGACCAGTCTTGATTGGTGTTTTAGCAATTTTCAGATTTTAGACTCTTTTATCCAGTCTATAGTTGTGGATCTTCCTAGGCCACCATATTAACATTAGCATATTTTGTTGAATATAAAAAGTGATAGTGGAGGCCAAGAGCATTTGATTTACTCTCTGAGATGTTTCCATTGTGAATTTTTATATATGTGGTCTGAATGTCTTGGTGCCAACAGATTGATGAGTGTCCGTGGGTGGGACTCTCCCCAATACTAATTTGGATGAAAGGTAACCTGTAGGAGTGTAACCATGATTGAGGGAATGGTGTCACCCCTATTGAGAAATTTTATGGAGAGATTGAGATTCTTGAGGATAGGATTCAATAATCATGGGATGATGACGTTTTTGTGGATCTCAATGACAAACAATTTCAGTATGCTGAAAAGATGTTGGAATTTGAAATGGTGCAGAGGGATAAGTCAAGGGCCAATTAGCTCAAGGATGGAGATTTGAATTCTGAATTCATTTAGGGTTTTATTACAGAAATAAGGGAGGGTAAAAAAATTAATATCATGCAACCAGATGTGGCATTATCTAGTGAAATTTTAGTGGTAGGTATTATGGCCTTGGAGCATTTCAAAACCCTCATGGCAGAACCGAGTGATTGATGTATTCATAGCCTGGATACTGAAGGTGTAGCCCCGAATTTTTGGAAATATTTCACGAGCTTCATTAATGAGGTGGATAATGTGGTGATGGGGTCTCTTCCATCTCAAGTGGAGATCAACATGGTATTTATGGGTATGATTGCAGAGAGTTCACCAAGGCCGGATAGTTTTTTGGGATCATTATTTATATACGCTTGTTAGGTCATTGGTTCATAGGTTGGGGATGTAGTTATAGACTTATTTATGGTGGGATTTCTCTCTAGGGTAATCTATGCCAATAAAATGGTGTTTTCCCCAAATGATAAACATCCTGATTTTTTTTCTCAATTTTAGAAAATTTGATTATGTAACTTTACATATAAGATATTATCATGTATTATTAAAAGGAAACTTTAGTGTATTGTCTCTTAGATTGTGTATTATGATAATCATGGGTTCATTAAAGGGTAAGAAATCCAATACATAGTGGTAATTTCCCATGAAATGGTGGGGAGCCTTAATAGGAAATCTGTTAATTAAAACATTATTATCAATGTGGACATGAATTAGGTCTATGACAGGCTTGATTGGAATTCGGTCCTTATGATTCTTAGAAGACTGGGATTGACATAGTGGTTTTGTGACTTATTCATCATATTTTCTTGATATTTTTGGTTATCTATATCATTAGTGGGATGAAATATTATTTTTCAAAAACAATTTATGTATTTAGATAGGGTGACATGAGGTATCCCCTATTATTCTTTTTGGCCCAAGATGCTTCATTTAATAAAAGGGAGTAGTGTTTAATAGAGGGGTCCATTGTTCCTTACAAAAATAGAGGGGTCTGTAGTATTGTTTCTCACCTATTGTTTATTGATGATATAGTTTATTTAACAATAAAAGGAGGAAGACTATTAGTTGGTGAAAATTAGTGATGGGGTGTTAGGGTATTCAATGTTGGCATAGGGTGAACCTGAGGAAAATAAAATGTGTTTATTTCTAGAAAATTAATGGGGAAGAGATCTAGGGACATACAAGAAAAGATGGGAATTCATGTGAATAGGATTCATTTTATATACGTGGGGACTATGATGTTTAATGAGAGGATGAAACCGAGCTTGTTCTATGGTATTATCAGAACTATTTCATCCAAGATCTGAAACTTGAAGAATATCTTCCTTCAATTGGAGGTAGAATAAGAGTTATTGATAGTGTGTTTTCATCCATGGTGATGCATGTGATGTCTATTATTAGGGATCCTAATGAAACCATTTATCAGATTAAAAAATTGATGAAAAACATTATATGGGATTCTAGGGAGAAGGGAAGATATCACTGGGATGGCTAGAAAAGACTATAAAATTTTGTTCATGGGGGGGGGGTATCAATCTAAGGAAGAAATCATATTCCATGATATGAATACATGACAAGATGGAAAATGAAATTATTGAGGGAAAGATGCTATGGAAATGTTTTATGACTCACAGATATAGTGATAATTGAAAGGAATGAGAGGGTACCTTGAGGCACTCCTTAAAGCTGGCTTGAACAATTATTGACCTCCTAGAGCTACTGGTGGATAAGAATAGGTGGGCTATCAGGTATGGTGGGATAATGTTTTGTAGGGATAACTTGTGTGGTACCACACTCCACTATATAGTATTCCTATCCCTAGAGAGTTTTTTTGGTTATGAAACTGGTTTCCTTAGTTTTATTCTTGCATCTTTGGTTTTGCAGCAATATGAGGTGTTTCAGACCAACACTATGATGGGTGATATAGACAGATGTTTCCTGAACTCCTCGTCATCTAGGCATATTAGTAGTAATGAGTTTTAGAAGATCATACATAATAGAAGTGGTTCAGATATGTGGGATATTAACTTGTGGTGTAAATGGATACCTACTAAGTTGAATTTTCTTGTTTGGTGGATTACGATTAACACCCATCCATCTAATGAGTATATTCAGAGGAAGGGGATTAACCTAGCTTTCTAGTGCTAGTTCTGCTATATGAGGAGACATGAATCAATAATAAATGTGTTATTTAAAATAAACAATTATGGTATTATGTGGGATATAATGGAGAGGTGCACAGGTGTGGTAGGGGTGGGGAAACCTTGGACTCTTCATTGGAAGCCTGGTTTCACAGTTCTGATCGAGACAATGTGGAGGCCTAGACGAGGGATATGGTTTTTTGATTATTCATACTAGGTGGTATGGGAAGCTCTTAACAAAACCAGGTAGGGTACCATAACCATACGTATCTCCATGTTTGGTTTTGATCAATCGTAGTAGAGATGGGATGTCTTCATCCCTATGGAATCATGTCATGATCATTTAGAATGATCATCCTGAGGTATTCCTCTCCTACGGAGGACGTCTGTTGCCTCAAAAGAGGGGATTTGGTGTTCTATTTTCCACCTTTCCTTACTTTTAAGCTCAATATTTATGGCTCCTGTTTTGGGGTGCATGATGCAAGGAGGAGGGCTTCTGAGGGGTGAGCAAGGTTCAGTTCTACTGGGCATTCACGACTTCTATGGACCGAGATTTTCTCGTGGAGTAGACGAAAGGATGATTCCAAATGGTCTGCTATTATATCAACTGTGCAATATCACGATATTTTATGTAGAATTAGAAGACAATATTCGGGTTGGGTAAATTAAAGCGGGGAGAAATCCTCCTTGGGAGTTGATGTACTATATCTGGAAGGGCAAGAAGTTCCTGGATCTAGGTGTGAAGGTGGTGCATACGTTCCACGAAGGAAACTTTTCCGTGAATTCCATATCTAGAAAAGGAATCCTCAGAGAGGCTATCACTATCTATTCTTGTTTTGGTACTTTTCTTTTATATTGTAGTAATTTTTTTGAGGTTATCCCATTATCAACCGCCATTTACATCTGCCCTAAACTTTTTCTTTTTCGACTATTGAATAAAAATTCTACTTATTAGTTAGTCCATCCCAATTTCAGTTTGGAGTTTGGAAGGATTCATATTATATTTTATAGTTTTAGAAACATATATTGTTATACACCTGTTGTTTTTTCAATCCAGAAATGGTCCTTTTTCCGTTCAATATAGGATAACTATTATAATATCCATCCCACTCATTGTTCAATCAATTCCTCTTGGTTCAATCAATTTGAATAATCTCAAAATGGTATCCACAAGTATCAAAAAAAAATAATAAGAGTAATAAATGAAAACCCATGTAAAATCAATCCTATAATGTCTAAAATTATGACCACATCATTTAAAATAATGACATATTTGGCACATCCTAAATCACATTGGGTTTATAAATATGTTGTTTAATGTTGAATCCTATTATTATTCAGATTCCAGTCCATGAAAATAAACAACCACCACTCTCATTTCAACTGTGATAACCAGATAAAATCAAATAAACATTATTGATCATTATATATGATTATTAAAAAAATATAATTAAAAAATAATGTACAATAATTTATTGTTATAGTTTATTTAGAGACACGGTACATAACAAACATATATTATAACATCTACCAAATATAATCTCATCACATTATACTCTTATGTATACAATATTTAATATTATTCATCAATACCTAAGGAATAGAAACATGATAAAGGTTGAGATAAAACAATATAATGATAAATTAAATAGAAAATAGTAAATGGAAAGTGAGAATGATATGTGAAATCATGAAGTTTGGAAATAACATAATAGAATTATAGAAAATAAATTATTGATTATAAACCATTATTCCGTGAACAAATATTTTTTCGTAACATTATACAAGGCTAATGGGATTGTGGTGGCATGATTTAATAATTCTGATCCATAAAAATAAATCATAGGACAAAATATTTAACATATTAATAAGCACAAAAAATCATTTTTTATGTCTATACACTCTTCCAATTCTATCAAAATATATTGGATAAAGTCTCATTGTATATTGGGTCCACTCCCCACTCTTATAATCAAAATTGACAAAGTCCCCTAGTAAATTGAGTTCACTACCAAGTCAATTAAATTAAATCTCATGAGATATAAATAATTAATGAATGAATTTAGGCGAACTATAATTATAGTACCACCAATCAAAAAATGAAAACCCATTTATATTTATTAAATATGAATGTAAAAAAATTCATAATTCAAGGAAATCATAAATATCCCATGGAAAATAGCTGGGTTTCATGAATATTTACCTATGGTATAACCATGATTCATCCAAATAGAAAAGGTGTATTATTTCAATGGATTATGCCCCTTGTGAATCAAAAGAAACATTAAAGGATACTGACTTAGAAATAAATGTAATAAGATTATTAAAAAATTGCCTTGACTAACATGATGAAAAACTATTTACATTTTTTTAATCATTTTATAAAGGTAATTATATCTAAATAACTTTGTATATAATGTAAATTTTTAATCCTTGAAAACATATAGATGAATTTTTTTAAAGAAAATTAGGGATTATGATGATGGTAATAGGTGATGATGAAGAAATCAATAATAAATATTCCATTCAATCTTTTCTCAAGAATGTAAATATTTTGATAAAATGATCCAATAAAAAAATGCTAAAAGAATATTAAATATTATAATAAATATAATTAAATTGAAAAAGTCTTTATGAAATCAAATATGATGAAATAAATACACTAATAAAAATTATAATGAATATAGACCTGAAGGAAAATTATTCCCGATATAAGGAAGAGATTACATTAATTTCACTGATAGGTATCATTTTGGTTGATTTGTGACCAAATGGAGTGAAATAATAAGAAAAGTGTTAATCCCTAGATATTACCATCGGTGAAGAAGTTGTATTAGATTTAATATAGATATAGCATAAAATTTCTTTATATATGATTTTAAATGTACACAATCTCGATTTCAAAGTTATATTTCAAGATCGACATTAATCATTACCCTTGATTTCCATGAATGTTATTTAAGCACCAATTTAATAAATATAACCATATTAATTATATCTTTAAACAACTTATTAATTTTAAATAAATTTAATAATATTTATTTATATTCATTTATTACTCTTGTATTAGTAAGTTATTGTTATCTTCATCATCTAATATTAGTAAAAAAAATTTATTTCATGAATGTTATATAATGGAAATGTTGGTCTTCATTATTTGATTAAATGATAATCATTTGTAAATTATTTAATTTAATAGAATAGTTTTTTAAATTTATTTTTTTAATATCATATTCATGTTTTTAAAATTTTAATATGGTTCATGGGAAGAGAATCCATGAATGTCATGTCCTGGGAAATTTATCAATGAAAAAATGCCACTTTATAATGAGAAATATTATTTTTTATATAACACATTATGAACCATTTTAATTAAATATTTTACTCATTACTTTCATTTAATGACATTATAAATGTGTTTTTTGATATTCATAATTAAAATGATGATGTTTGTTTAAAATCATTAATGTAGGTGGTGGAACTTACCCAAACACCAAAATGTTATAGTAGTGAATGAGTTATAGTTTATAGTAAAATAACTATAGTAATATTTTATTAAAATCATTATTATTTTAAAATAACATTATTAGAGTTGATTAAAGGATGTTTAATGTGTTTAAATGGCAAGCTAATTGAGAAGGATAATAGTTAACTGGGTATTTTTTGATGAATTCACTCCTTTTAAAAATGTGTTCCGTTATAATGATGGATTTAAGACTCCTTATCAGAATCAAAATCTACCCAAAATGTATGATGGATTTATGGAATAAAAACTCTTAAGGGATTCTTGAGATAAATTGCGGTAAATATTTTACTAACTATGGTTGGGAAGGGCTCCTTTTTATGTTATTTTCAATAGATTTTCCAATAATACTTATTTCATAGGGTGTAAGGTTATCATTTAAAAAGGATAGTGGATAAAAAGTGGAATCCTAATGGAGATGGTTCATCACATCTGCTAATAAACACAATTTTGGAATAAACCTTTCATGATTATTGATGGAATTTCCACATACATTAACCATCATTACCTTATTTTACCTTTATTGTGGTAACTAATGTTTTTACCCCAATATTATATTTTAATTCCCAAATATGAAAATTATGCACATAAATATAATTTATATAATGAGTATGAATATATTCTATGTTGAATGTAAATATATTTTTTAATATAACATATTATTATTTTAAATGAAAACTTAAATTATATAGAAGAATCTTTTCTATACAAAAAAGAATTTTTAATGCTTACGTTTCATTAATCTTATTTAATTACAACAATTTATTCATTCAGTGTTAATATAGTTTAGTATAAATTGAATTTTTATTATTATAAAAATTCATTAGAATTTTTAAATGGAATTTATTAATATAAAAATTCACAACACATGGGAAAAATTTCATGTTTTTGAAATATCCTTTTTAATATTAATTTATTTAAATAAAATCCTATTAAAATTCATCTTTTAGCATGCGTGAAATAAATTTATAACAACAAATTAGGATTAAAATTTTAATATCAATTTTATAAACAAATAAAATACTTATTTTACATAATTACAATAATAACATGTAATAATTTATATACATACAGTACAATTTATTTTTATCTCATTCATAATTTATTTATTATTTTTTATTTATAGAAAATTAAAAATTTTACTTACAATTCAACAAAATAAATATACCTATTATATAACACCCCAATAATTTATGATATTTCTATATTTTAATAATCATAATTTTTCTACCATATTTTATATGCAACACCATGTTAAGGTTACACTATACACCACAAAGAGTGGTCTTTCATTTCACTCTAGGTAGAGTATTACCAATCAAAAATATATTATTTGAATATTGTTATTTAATATAACCATATATAAACTTGTTGGTAGTTATGACTAATACTAACTAACTTATGAAAATATATGGTTTAATTAATTAGATACAAATTAATTTTAAATGAATATAGGATCCAACAGAATATATAATAAATATTTTTATAATGAACTATTTTAATGATTTCAAAAATGTGTTATCTTAAAAAATTAAAATAATTGAAATTATTAAATGATATTAATTAAATATATATTTCATATATTTAATAATATATATTTTAAATTATTTCAATAGATTCTATAGTCATAATATAGGAATAAATCCAGTTTTATGCTTAAATATGTTATTTTTATAGGCAATATTGACGCCTTTGAATAGAGAACTAAATTTATATCTAAATATTCATAGCTATATATATTCAATTCGAATAAAATAAAATAATTATTATAATGAGGAATAAAAAAAATTATTTGTTTATTTTTTTTATTTTTCTCATAAGTTTCATGTTTTGGTGAATAGTGATAAAATAATGCATTTTAATTGAAAGAAACTTCTTATTTTAATTATTTATATTGGTAAATTTTATTATTAATTTATTATACTGATTAATTAGATTAGTTTTATATTATATAATACAATTTAGTTCATAGAAATGAAAAAAAACATTGAATTTTGATATTAAAACATTTCAGACTTTGGAATGTTTTCACTTTTTAAACTCATATTCTTGTTCAATCAGTGAGATTAATTTTAAATTAATTTTAGAAACATACCATATTTGAATATTTAAAAATTAATACCATATTTATAATTTTTTGGAACTATTTTTCTATTATTTTTTGTCTTATGAATAGTAAATTCAATAATATTTTACTTATGACCATTTAGGGATAAATCAGGTAATTAACAGTAAAAACTACATTTTATGTATTATAAAATTACAAAAACACTTGTCATAATTCTATTTAATGCGATATTGTCGACTAATATCATACATGGTTTGATGGTTTGATATTTGGGGGAAACTAATATGACTTGAATACAGTTTTATTATTTCATTTAATGGGAAGTCCAATATGTCACACTCTAGTTTTAATAATTATTTCATTTTAGTTATATGGTAATTTGAAGCATACATTAAAATATAAATATTAATTTTTAAGATAATATTTTTAAATTAATCTGTACATTTATTTTAAATTTTTAAGAATGAAATAATTATATTAAATTTTGACGTAATGATAGTACCTTAATAGTTTAATTAATGGAAGAATCAAATAAATGATATTAAAAAAATAAAAAATATAGTTTGATTTAATTATTATTATAATATATTTTTAAAGTTCACATAGATGTATTTTTGATTAGTTAAAATGGTTGGAATGATGATATCATGTTTTTATAATAATTTTAAAAATTCAAATACTGAATTGTGCCGAAATTGATAGTAATGATGTTTTAAAATAAATAATATTTTATTAAATGATATGAAAATTAATATATTTTTTTAAATTTATAAAAAGGAATGTAAAAGTTTAAATATGTAATAAACTATCCATTTATGGATAATTTGTAAATTTATAATAACTATATTAACCATTAATGTGTAAAAAGGCATGATGTCACATTAAGAGTTTAAGGCTTTCCTTCAAAATTAAAGAAAATAGATGAAGTTAATAATATGAAATAAACATGTCTAAAAATAATTTTTTTTGAGGTTTCCCACACATACTAAATTTAAATTTTTAATAACTCACTTTATACCCATTTATAAATAAATAATAAATTTATATTACTTTAATATTTTGATTGTTTTTAAAAGGGACCCTCAACTCAATTACAAAAAGGAACCTCCTCAATAAAATCCTTGCAAAACTAAAGACAAAATGGTTTGATAAATAAATACCAATATAATATCTATACTTCCCTATATTAATACCTAAGGCCTCGTTTGGGGCAGAAAGACATCCAAGGAAGACCATTGGTGCAAACCAAGATGATTTTCCCAACGAAGTGGTAACATCATTCCACATGCCCATTAGTACTATTCCGATTCATCATCACCTAAAATCTATTTATTATATTATTATATAACAACATAAATATCATAATTATACCTTTTTTTAATTATATTGTATTACATTCACTTATAGAAACTTCTTTCAAATTAGGAACGAACAAACTATTTATTTGTACAGAGAACTACCACCTCACAGAATGAAAATGGTTTGTTTTCTCTTATACCACCTTTCACGATTGATAATTATTATTAATTTTTTTTAATATATGTAATATATCATATTTATTATTTATTTATTCTGCATAATTTATTTTATAAAAAAACCTTAAGCATTTTATTTTGTATACATATTATAACATCGTTTGTGGAAGTGTGGACTACCACCTCCCTAAAGCGATGTGATTCATTCATGTTATACATGGAACATATTATGGATGATTGTAACAGTAATATTATATATATATATATATATATATAATAGAAATATACAGTATTATCATTTACTTTTAATACATTTTAAAATGACAAACAAATTGAAGGATTGTTCACATGTCTGTACGACCTACCATATCCATGAAAGATGCATTTTATTTTTTATCTCCACATATTATTGATTATTATCAATACATATGTATGAGATATATGTGGGAATTAAATAAATTTTTACATTATAGAGATGATAAAAACATGATCTAATTAATTTAAACAATAAATAACAAGTAAAAACTTACTTATGAATCTCAGAATTTTTCACCAAAATAGTGAAAATAATGATAAATTATTAAAAAATGGATAATTATAAATTCTAAGAGGGTCATATTTGATATCATCAATATTAATATTTTTTTATAATAATATAGTAACATTCTATAAACAAATATACATTAGGGTAAATCATGTTAAAGTAAATTAATGTTCAAGGTAACGGTTAATTTCACAATCTCATTATTACTCGAAATTGTTTATACGTAAGTATCTACTTGGGTTTATTTATCATCCATTTTCATGTTTCATAAATAAATTTCCAAAATATTTTTACTATTATACTACCTATTTTCATGTCTTTTACTAATGTTTCACTTTTAATAAAATTTTCTCAAAGGAATCATTATGTCATTTCCAAACAAGGTACATTATTACTTTTTTCAAAAAAATATATTGACGGAATGTTTATTTTTAACAAATAAGGAATGAACTGATTTTAATTCCATCATAAAACCTTGATATTTAGAAGCTTTCTTTATATTTTTACAATTTATCCTTAAATAAAAAATTTTCTTTTATAAATGTGTGGCCTTTAAATAAATTATTTAAAATATAAAGGGCTTTTTATGATGATATTTGTAAGAAATTTATTAAAGTGTTTTCATTTAAGTTAACATACTATATTAATTCATTTTATTGTATAAGGTTGACCTATTCTAATGGAATAAATCTTATTTAATTAATAGTTTATGATCAGTTATACTGTGGATTTTCTAATTACATACTATTGATGGTTTTGGGTTAATGTATTAACATTTCATATTCTATTTGTTAAATATAAAAGGGTATGTTGTTTATGTTTCGTATGTAAAAGGAATTAGACATAGTAAGGGATAGTTAGGCACTAGTATAGCCCCCCCTGAATCGATATGTATCAATAGATAATTTAGATATAGACTTGGTCAAGGCATTGCCTATTTTTTTTCAAGTATGGATTTCACCGATGCCTTAACAATATATTTAAAGATGCCTTGGTTGAGGCCTTGACAGTGTGTTTCAAATGTCTATAATTATTAATTACATCATTATGAGACCAGTAATTTATATTAAATGGGATTTTAAATTAGTAGAATATCCACGGTTAAGATTCCTAGTTCATGTGATCATTTAAATTGCTTGTGATTTAGTTATTTACCATTATATATTGTTTAATCCTTATTTAATCACATCATCCTATGAAAACATACACTTACTACGAATTTTATCTCTCCCTTTCTTATGTTTTATTTTTTGCTAGATATGAAGTGTTTTTATATATTGGAATACACTAAGGGGGTTTGTGGAAAGCTTAATGAAAAATATTTTAGTATTTTTATGTTTTAGAATTTAATATGAATTTCAAGTATGTAATCTAGATTCGAAAACTACTAAAATGGTCTATAATTTGGGATTCCAATATTATATCTATGATAATATAATAAATTAAGGTACCATCTCTAGGATATTGGGATCTAAGTCTTTTAATTGTTTATCAAATGATGCTTAGTAGAAACTCTGGAAACCCGATTTTGAATTTAATGATTAGGTAGCATAACCCTAAGATAGGCATTGATGATCAGAATACTATAATATCCTAGAATTTTTGTAAGGTAGAGTTTATGAGGGTATTCATAGAAATAAATCATTATCTGATAACTAAAAGTTGATGTGGTTATGAAATAAATCTACATAGGAGTAAAAACTCTAACATAGTGCATCGTACTAGACTCAGTGTAACCTGGTACATGACAATGTGTCATAGTGTACTCCTAGTTTGAAACTCCCAGGTTATATGCTTACGATAATTAAAAATTTCATTAGAAACCATTATTAATTATTAAAAAGTAAATATGTCCCAAATGAAACCATGTTTAGGATTATGATACTAGATACACATAAAATTTTTAATAGTATTACACTATATTTTGGATTATACATTATGACATGATCAAACATGGTGTATGAAATCATTTAGAAATTGTGAGTATTATAATAAATGAGATACTCAACAATTCACTTGATCCATAGAGTATGGGAGATCATATATTTCATGGTCATAAGACAATATTTCCAAGGTTAATAGTCTCTGAAGAATTCTTATCATATGAGGACAAAGTATTATATGATAACATGAAGGTGAAGACTATTATATGTATTATGGATTCATTGGGAATACAGGGAATTAGTGGTCATATATTGTGGATAAAGTGAATAAGGTGAAGAAATATCTTCCTATACCTAAAAATTGGGTAAATAATCACTATGGTACATATATAAATGTAATGAGAGTTTTCTACAAGTGTTTAGAGAAATACAAATGTAGTTAGGATTGAAGGGATAAAAAATGGTATCTAATGTATAATTATTCAACTAAAATGACATGGGAAAATATTCAAGTCAATTTTCAAGCATCAAATGAGAATACCCCAAATGATGCTAATAGATCATGGTCAAGATTATACTACAACCACAGTAAAAGAGTAATGATTAATGTTCTTAATTTGGGATTCAGTAATTATGTCCATTGAGTATTTTTCAATGATTTACTTGTTATTTAGTTTATTTAATATATAAGGACTGAACTGGAGTACAATTTCATTAAATATTTGTGATTATATTTTGAATTATACTGAAACAAAATAAAAATGACTCAGAAGCATGATTTTAGAAAAAATATGGTTGAGGGAAAGATAGCCCTATTAATGTTCTTAATATTGAGATAATAATTTCAGAATAAATATATGATTGATTTCTATAATGTAAACTATATAGTATCATTGACCTTAGAACTGATAAATGGTTTATTTTGAACATTGGATGTGGTTTTAAATGTTAATGTATTAATTCACCATATTATGAAACATGTTCTAATAGGTCATGTATAAATAGATCAATACAAAATCAAAATTTAATATTGTGTTTATGAAAACATTTATTAACTTATATCCTTAGAGAACCGAAGAATTTTTTAACTATAGGAAATGTTTTTGAAAAAAAAATTGTCCTATTATCATAATTTTCTACGATTCCAATGACATTTATTCACACCTTTAGTTTATGGATTTATTTCAACAACTATCTCATGAATATGATATCTAACACTCTCCATTAAAAGTTTATGGTTTGACTTCTCTTCCAAAACAATTTTTTTTACCATTTTTATACTATTCAAGAAGCTTAGTTTTATGGGAAACATTACATTTACCGTTCCCCTTTATTAAGTAGATGTTTTGATAACTTTATTTCTAATGTGGGTTTCCCACAATGTAATTATCATATATCGACTATTAATTTTCAATTACAATTTCAAATTTTTAGGATGCCATTTTTTGATGGAGGGGAGAATATAACACCCCAAAACTTTAAAATATTATTATTTTTGAATAAATTTAATTTTATTTCAAACATCATTTTTACTCAACACCATCTTAAGATTATACTACAAAGAACAAATAGTTGGCTTCTATTACACATAAGGCCATATTTTACAAAAAAAACTATATATTTTTATAATATTATTATTTAATATATTAAGATATAACCTAGAATATATTTTGGTATTTTTGAATAACATTAACAAACTTATTATGATATATGGATGAATTTATTATTTAAAATTTAATTATAAATGAATATAGAATCTGTCGGAATATATATGAAATGTTATTATGAAAAACTATTTTTAGGGTTACAATGGACTATTGTATTAATAAATTGAATTTCATAAATTTAGGGGATGTTATTAACGAAATGTATATTTTATTTATAAATTGTAAAATATTATACATCCATAAAATAGATTAGATATGCATAACATCTGTATAAATCTAGTTTTATGTTTATATATTGTTGTCTTTCCAAAAAGGCATTTTTATCGTCTTTTAATTGAGAAACTATTTTAAGTTATAATTTTGACACGTTAATATATATCATCTAAAAAAATAAAATATTTATTTTCAACCATAATATAAAATTTTACTTTGGAAGAATTTATGGTATTTTTCTGATAAATTTCATGTTATGATGAATTGTGATAAAATATAGTATTTTAATTTTAAATAGATTTTTATTGAAATAATTTATGGTGTTATATTATATTTTTAATTTATTTTACAGTGTAATTTGATTATTTTTAAAACCTTTCAAAATAATTAGGTCGTATTAATAAATCTCAAATTGAATTTGGATATAAAAACATTTCAATATCTTGAATGATTTCACTTTTACAACCCAATTTCACATTCCATCAATAAGATTTTTATTAGACTATTTAATGAAACATCTGTGTATCAAATTTTTAAAAATTTATTCCATATTTGAAATAATAGGTTAAAAATTATGTTAATAGTTTCCTTTTATTTCGTGGAATTTGAATAGTAAATATGGTAATATTTTACATACCACGATTAAGGGGGAAATAGAGTAATTTAGGGTAAGAACAATATTATTAGTATAATAAAATTACCTAAAAACATTTATTAAATTTATTGTATTATTTATTTTTGACCAAAATATTCTTAATACTGATTTTATGGCCTTGTGAGGGACTTGGATTACTTTATGCCTTTTATAGTATTTTGTTCTACGGGATCTTGAATTTGTCACACACTTGTTTTAATAAGTATTACAATTTTTACATATGTTTATTTCAATTATAACATAATCTATAATTTGGATTTTCAAAAATAAAATTATTATGTTCATTATGTTAATTTATTTATAATTTTTATGAGAATAATATTTCATTTAAATCATGACAGAGTGAAGATACAGTAATGGTTTAATTAATGGAGGAATTATATAAATGATATTAAATATATTTAAATAAATATAATTTGATAATATTAATTCCATAAACGAATTTAATATATTACCCTGATATTTTAGGTATGAGTTAAATTAATTTTCCTTAAGATATCATGTTTCTAAAATTCTTTAAAAAATGCATATAATGAATAGTTTAAAATATAGCACAAATGATATTTTAAAATAAATCATATTTTATTAAATGATATAACTTTTTAAAAAATATAAACATAAACCATGTAACTGGTATAAAGTTAAATATTTCTTAAATGGTTCATTTATGATTCGTTTGGAATTTAAGAGAAATTATATTAACCAATTAATTGTAAAATGTCATGTTCTCACGGTAAGTGTAAAAGTGTTTAAATAATTATTAATTTCAAAAGGTAAAGATAATAACATGACATATTATTTTATAAAAATAATTGGTTGTGAGGATTCCAACATATAATCATATTATCAATGCTGTATCTCAATTTAGTTAAATTTTTAACTAATAATTAATTTATAATTTTTTAATATTTTAAGAGGTTCCAAAAGTTACCCTCACCACAATTATAAAAGGGCACATCATCCATCACTTCCTCACAAAAATAAAGACAGAATAAATGATCTTGACCCACCCTAATCAGAGAAAAACATCCATATATCCATCGTATAAGTCTCTCTTTTGCTATAAATTTGTCTGTGAAATCCATTTGGGGAACACCAAAAGAAGTTACCCATAGAGGAGGTAACATCTTTCATGAGGCCCTTTAGTTTTATTTTGATCATTCACCCCCTGATATCACATTATTACATGATTATATACAAAGAAATTATAATTAATATACATATAATTATTTTATCTTGGTTTATAACCCACACATTCACATACTTCCATTTAATGGGTAACAAACATTCAGTTTATGTGTAAAGTGAACTACTACCTAAACAAACAATTATTGTTCGTTTTTCCATTACCACCTTTCATGGTTAGTAATTTTGATAAAACATATATTACTATATGTTATATATGATATTTAATATGCATTTATTCCAATTTAATTATCTTCTAACCGAAACCATTATTCTTTCCATTTTTTCTATATACGATGACATCAATTATGGAGTTGTGA
The DNA here is from genome assembly GCA_963277665.1 of Viscum album. Taxonomy (NCBI): domain Eukaryota; kingdom Viridiplantae; phylum Streptophyta; class Magnoliopsida; order Santalales; family Viscaceae; genus Viscum; species Viscum album. The sequence goes on from OY728150.1 coordinate 135,059,915, forward strand.
TCTTCCAACTACCCCAAGAAATGTGATTCGCTCACACTATACATGGATGGTTTTAAGAACTATTATAAAAATAACACGAGACATATATGACATATATATATGAGACTATTATTATAATTTAAAAATATATATTTTATTTTTTATTCTTCTAAAAATGAATAAAATGGAAGTGGCATTCAAGCGTATGTACGACTTATCATCTCAAATAACAGTGAATATTATTTCTTATATATGAATATTATGGATTAATATATATAAATTTATACTAGATATGTATGATATTTACATCATGGTATAAAATTTGGATATTATGAAACAATTATTTAATTAATGGTAGAAAATAAATAATAAGTCAAAACTTACTCAGGAAACCTGTAAATTAACACCCAAAATAGTTTAAATAATAAATAATTATTAAGCAATAAATAATAAGATATTATAATAGGATAATGTATCATATAACAAATATTAATATGGTTCAATAATAATTTATTAACAATCACTAATGTGATTTACTTGGTGATGAATAACATTCATAATAATATTTTCCAAAATATTTTTACTATTAACAACCAAAATTTTTAATCCTTTTATCAATGTTATAAATTATATAAAATATTTTTAAAAGAATTATTATTTAATTTTCCAAATAAGGTACTTTATAAATTTTGCAACCAAATTAATAATAACAATTTTATATTTTCCTTATACGGAGTGAGCCTCTTTTACCGCCATCATGTCACCTTGTTGTTTCGAGAGTTTATTTACATGTTTGAAAATAAAATTTTAAATAAATTTTTTCTTCTATAAATTTGATTATTTTAATTAAATGATTTCAATGTAGAATGTTATTTTATCATGATATCTCTAATTATTTTATTTTATTATTTTCATCTATTTCATCTTCCTTTATTGAAATGTATGATTAACATAGGCTGATCCATTATGATACAATATTAATTTTTTATAGAAGGGTTTATGATCATTTTAACAATAGATGTGTTATTTTGAAACCATTCATGGTTTATGGTTAAATTATTAACAGTTAATTTTATATTTTTGTAATAATGTTTTTTGATGACTGCTTTTTTATTTGGTCAATGCATTGGACATTGTATGCGGTTAGATGAGTCCACTATATCCCCTTGTAAAATAAATATGACTCATGAGACAAACTACATATAGGCCTGCTGGAGGCCCTACCCTCTTGTTTTTAGACATGGATTTGGTTGAGGCCTTAACCGTTTGTTTTTACATGTCATTGTTGAGGCCTTGATGGTATGTTCCAACTCTTTTCAATTATGCATTCCATCATTATGAGATTTGTTATTAATATGATAAGTGAATATTAAACTACAAGAATATCCATGGTTATGTTTCGTAGTTAATGCAATTATTTAAATTCAATGTTTTTTAATTATTAACATAGATATATTGTTTATTCCATATGTATTAATATCGTCTGTTTTATTGATACCCTTATTGAGAAATTTAGATCACCCCTTTCATATGTTATATTGTTTCCCAAATGATGAAGTACTATTTCATTTTTTGTAAAAAGTGTAAAACTAATGGGATTGATGGCATGATCTATGAAATTTATTAAGGTATTTTTATATGTAATATTATAATTTTAATTTCAGGTATTTAATATGGCTTCAAAAAATGGTATACAGATTGGTCCATTGAGATTCAAATCATCAAATTGTGGTAATGTAATAAATTAATGCACTACCTCTAGGCTACTATGGTAGGGTTCATTAAATATTATATACCAGTCTATATAATGATCATATATCCAATAACCATATAACCACTAACTACTTGTCCAAAAACAATATGTCCAATGACCATATATACAATGCTTATATTATGTTCATATATATATATATATATTCTAAAATAATTATATATAATTATTAATCATAGTAATTTACTTGTTACTATAACATTTTATTATATTTATAATGTATTTTCTTCTATCCTATTTCTAATTAGAGGCATTATCTTCAATTATTTCTATATGGACTTTGATTTAATGTTCATTGTTTCTTTTTTTACTTCCATTTTTTCACATTTAAGTTTTCGAATTGATACGTCATATTTAATTATGATATTGTATTAAAACCAATGTTTTATTCTAATAATTTTATCAAAAAAATATATAATAGTTAATTATAGTTAATACTTTTGTTGACTAAAAAACATTACCACATAATATTTATTTTTTGGAGATATATTAAGTACCTCAGGGTCTTACAGTCTCTATATTTATTCCATCATAAATAAAATAGTGCATATAAAAACTATCATTGATATTGATTAAATATACATGATTCTATTATTTTTTATCTCCACTTCAAATAGAATTTTTTGATATATATATTAATTATAAAATTCTAGAGAATCATTTTAATCTAGTTTGGTGTTATTACCAAGAATACTAAATTTAACAATACACTTGGTCCTCAATTATTATTTTTTCTCATTAACTTCATTTTGATATTTTACTAACCATAGTTTGCTTCCATTTTTCAAAAAAAAATTACTAAAGACCTCCAGTGATATATAATAATTTTTAGAACTAAAATTGGATAGATATTATTTATTCACCACCCATTTCATAATAATAATGAATGGTTTTCTATATGAGTTTTCTAAAGGAATGGTTTAATAATAAATTTTAGTTTCTCAAATAGAATAGGTTACATAAATAAATAAATATATTATTTTTCATTCTTATTTATAATTTATATTTTATATAAATTAGTTATACACAATTGCTTCATGTATGATCACTGTAAGAAAGTTCACATGCATAAGCATTCAATTTTCAATTGAATATAATTTTAAAATTTAATTATCCATATTCAATTTCAAACCAAAATAGGATTTATTTCACTATAAATATTCTATTTTAGAGAAAATTATTATGTGTAGAAATTTGATAGTTCCAATGGTCCCACGATTTTTCATAATAATTATAATAATAAAAATAAGAGATATAAATAGATCATTTCATCTATTGAGTGTAGCATAGTAACTGCATGCTAGATTCTTAAGAATCATTCACTTTCCCATGATTTTTTTATGAAATGATTCAGTTTAATTTATTATATATGTTTAAATTATCCATTCCCAACAAGTATTTAACCACTTTAGAATCGTTTAACTCATCTACCCAAACAATTCTCTTAGTGGATGGTTTATCATTTTAAATAAATCCAATTTTATTTCAATAATTATTGAATCAAATAAAATTATATGCTTGTATCTTCTCCTTAAACATTATATAAAGTGGGACTCGGATATATTATGTCTCATGTTCATTTGATGAGTCATTTATAGAGTTAATGTTAAATTTAGTGTTAGAAAAATAATTTTTTGAGTCATTTTCAATGTTCAAATTTGACGATCCTTTATAACAACCATTAACAGAATTACATTTATACGACTGTAACAGAGAAGTAACACTATTAAAATAGAAATAATCAATTGGGTATGAGGAAATTATTTCATTAGTTCCCTTATATGACACCAATTTAGTACATCTTGGTTTTCAATTTTCATGGTCAGAAACCATTCCATTTAATAAACCCCCATGATCAAAACAATACATGCAATATTATTACCATTATTATAATATTTAACCAATTAAGAGGATGAATACTATTTCAAATTCCACTTATAAATATTTTTTTATTAAAACCTTAAACTGAATGATACCACATCTAAGTCACGTTCTGGAAAACACTTCAATAATTTGAGGAGTTATAACCAATTATATTTCTAATTAAATTAAATATAGTAATAGTTTCATATATGATCTCATTATTATGATTAGCACCATCATTTTATGAACAAATAAATATTGGAGAATTGAAGAAATATCTACATCAGTAAATATTTTGGAATAAAACACATATCTATGCTACTGAGTTATTATAACTAGTTTTAATAAAATCACATTAGTAGAGGAAACATCCCATATGATTTTGGGTTTCCAATACAACTAATTGACATCATACGACAAAATTTATACTTGGGAAAATATATTTTTGACATTAAATGTATCAGATATCATATAACGATATGGGATCGCATGCAATCTAGGAATTTAGAAAAACTAGTCCATAAAAAAATGATCTAATTTTTAATTATTCATATCATAAAATAATATGGAAATATCCATGAAAAAATTCATTCATGTTGTAATTTGAAAGAATTAAAATTAGTTATAATAAAGTAATCATGTTTCATTAATTCTAGGTCTCCTCCCATTAATGATAAATAATCTTTTCAATAATAGAGTACATATAATGATCAACTAACTTAGAAACTATATTATGATTAGAAGTATTTTACCATAAATAACCAAATTTGGTGATTATCTTGATAGAAAATGACTTAAAATCTTATAATGATATATTCAATCCAAAATTCCAACGAAATCACTCTTTTCCATCATAGAATTATTTACATATAGCATAGATGTATGTTTAATTATAAAATGAAAATTAATCAATACATTTAAATAAAATGAATAAAATAACATTACATCTTGTTTAAACACACTAGTAATTCTACCAGGATTACCTATAGTGATCTCTTATCCATCAATTCATTTTTTTGACTGATAATTTTATATTAAATTGGCATACGATGGAACACTTAAATGACCCAAATTCCCTGAGAAACAAAGCCTAAAGTACATAGATCATAATATTATAGTCACATAACCTTTTTATATTTCATGGATAAACTACACTAGATTATCCCCTCCAAAGATCTTATTCAGGTCTATATCAATACACCCCCTAATTCTATTGATGGATTATTAATCCCACATATAGTGTTTTAAGAGATTCTTTATAAAACCATATCCATTATTCCATAAGGGGTATAGTTTGATTTACATAATGACTACCTCTTCTATGATCCATCCTATCTAGGTTCCTCTAAAAATAAAATCATACTATGATTAATGGCATGATGACCCAGTGGCCAAATGATACTAAATATATTACCACGTTTGATCTATGTGAAAAAGTTCCATTTTTTGCCGAGAGGCCTTGTGGTCTAAAGGCCCAATTCAATAGACTGAATCCCCAACTAAAATGGGTAGCTTCACTATTTCATTACCACAATAGTACATGGTACTGTAAAATAGAAATAATCTCATGCTCATATTTAAAATCAGGTATTTCATTCAAGCTTATGGGATAATTTCATTTAATAAAAAACCCCTATATTTTCTCCACCCATTCTGCCATAATAATAATTGTAATAATAATAATTAATATATTTTGGGGTGTATAATCATATAAAATAAATAAACATAGTCACTTGGCTAAATTGGTTCTCTTTACCCCCATCCCACACAAAGTGCAGACCTAGACCCTTTTTAGGTGCATCTATATACCCATAGTAAAATCACAAATGGATACATTTTATAGAACCCTCTCCTAAAATACAACACTATAGAACAATATTGTTACCCAAAATTAGGTTGATACAGTCTACAAGAAGAACTTATCTGAAATGTTTTTGAGGGTTGGATTTGTGGTAAGCACCCTATAATTCGACATGAAAATGGTGGTTCAAAACCCACTAGGTGCATGGATTGTAGCAGTACTGTTGAAGTACTGTAGCAGCGGTGACACTATAGAAATTGTGGGAAGTATATTGGTTGCAGGGCACTATAGTGGCAGAAGGGTACTATTAAAGTAGAATATACTATGAAAAATGTATCAGGTATTGTATTGTAGTAGTACTATTCACACAATGGGCCTTGGGTCAAAATATTGTTCCTACAGGCCATGTAATGGGCTAAATTCCCACTAGGCCTTCGGCCGATGTAATAGGTCTCCCTGTACCCAGTTAAAAGAGGTAATTTATTTTCATAAAATAATATGTGAGGCTTCATCCCCAAAATTTTTATAAAAATTGTCAGATCTATAATAAACATGTTATAGTAACCACAATAGTACCTCAATATTTCCCATAACTATAGTTCCCTAAAATATAACTTCGTAGAATAATTAGGAAATTGATTTTATATGACATGCAATGCAGACCATTAGGATAGAAATCTATAACTAGTACCACTTATATAATGTATGGTGTGAAACACGAAACCCCAAAAAACAACGATAAGAAAAATTAAAAAAAATAAACAGAACAATTACAAGTATATATTTTGAAAAATTATTTTACTCTTTTAATCTAAATAATACCAAAAATTAGTCATAATTATAATAAATTAATTCTTTAACAATAATGATAAAAAATAACCATTTTCATAATAACTATATTTTATATCATTCAAAATATTAGCCATATTTTAATATAATAATAATAATATTTATAATCATACTTAAAAAATCATTACCATATAAAATATAACCCATGATGTTTGAATACAAAAACCTAATGTTTGGAAAGTATTTTAATATTTATTTGATAATAGGAATGGTTGAATAACTAGTAACCCAATCATGCATTCATCACTCTAAAAATTTCACACATCCATGTATACTATGCATATTATAGTAACAATGCACCTAACTCTGAAAAATTCAAAAACATTAAAAAATTATCCACCTCCAACCAAATCATTTAATATTAAAATATATTATTAATTTTAAAAAATATATGTTGTAATATATGTTGTATTTTTTTGGGTAATGAATATCTTAAGTGATCGGAGGTTTGGAAAAAACTTAAACCACATATTTTGGATGATCACATGCACAACTACCCAAACTTTTCATACCTATATATTATATATTATTATATTAATATTCATTGCTTGTCATAATGATCCATGATAGAACCCTATAGGTATAGTGTATTTGGAACAATATACACATAAATTATTGGTTCATCCAAGACTTATATTTTGTTCTTCATAACAAGAATCATTCTTAGACATATCATTCCAAAAATTATTATTCATAACATGGGGAAAGGAAAAATATGAATGGGTGAGCTCGTATTCATAGTATGTTTCCACAAGGATGGTCTACATTAAAACATTATAATAGAATGACCCTAGCTATATGATTATGTGTGTGTATCATTTGGATATAATACCCTATATATAATAGATAATATTCATGATTCATTGGAAAAACATTGTAGTTTATAGTACATTAATCATAAAGTAAGCATAGAATATGATATATGAGAGAATAACATTAGCTTAAGAAAAAATGTTTTTTATTTATATAATTTTAATAAATAATTTCCATATTTTTCAAGTATTAGTTTTTAGAATATCATTATGGAATGTGTTATAACATGATGTCGTCATAGTAGTCAAGGTTCAATCCTATGACTATTCGAGTGGTTAAAACCCCATAATGAATTGGGTCTAATCACCAATATATCCATTTTTTATCTTTTGATATTTCAACCTCTACCTAATTAATTTTAGGTAGATATAGGTCCCACTCATCCATCTTTATAACATGACCACCATACTTCGATATAACATAACCACCACCCTTAGTTTAAATGTAATCCCTATCCTTGCATATATTGTAACCACTTTAAAAGATTATAACTTAACAACAATCACATAATGAAAAGTAAATATAAATATATATTTATATATATACATTCCACATTTTTATAAAACATTCACCATATCATCACATCATAACTCCTGCAATGAAAACAGGTTTCAAAAACATATAATCAATTCACTATAATATCAACCATGGCTAATAAATTTTCATTTATAATAATCACATAAACATAAAATTTAACAGTGAATAAAAATACTAATAATTGTATCATAGGATCATATTAATTGTAAACCATAAATAAAAATTAATTTGAAATCATATAAGAAATATTATTTTTTAAGAACAATTGGAACATTTCTTGATGAAAATATTCAATTCACTTTGAAATCAAGTCATTAAATGGTTAAAATTAAAAATCATTATGGAAAACATTTTATTTTAATATATTTACTGAAACATGTAATTCAAGATTCGAAACATTATTTTTCATGTTAATAGGATATTCCACTCATGTAATGTATGTTGAAACATATTCCTTACATTATTTTGAAGAAAATGGGAAAAAGATCCTTGTATGGAAAAAGAAAATAAGATTCCATTAAAACCATTTTAGAAAATTTTATTCATGTGTTCAAATTTCATTATAATTATACATTCCTTCTTTAAAATATTTTAATAAATCTCGAATATGGAAGAAATGTGATATTCAACTGAAGAGGGAGGAAATTTTGATTTTCCTTAAAAACATATATTTGTATATTTAGTAAATAAGATAGGGAAATTGAATGGAAATCCTTTATTTTACTATAATAAACTGAGGATAATGTAAATTATAATTTTATTGAGATATATATCCTAATATTTTATCATCAAATATCGACCATAAACAATCCTATTAAATAATGTGATGAAAACATATAAGCTGTACTATTTTGGTTAAATTTGAATCATAATTACCAGGATTGAAAAAAGTAATTATATTGAAATTTAATTCACTATAAAATTCATAAAAACTATCAAAAAATAAATTCATGTGTATTATATATTCCATATATAATAATAGGTGTTATATAAGGAATGAGTCCCGCAAAATTAAAAGTGATACGAAAACACCATACCTTATGTGCGACTTACCAAAAAAGCATTGTAAGATCCATTAAAAAATATATTAATTTTTTATAAATATATAAAAAACATCTATTATATTAATATAATCATATATACAATACCATATATGATTCACAATAAACATTTACAACCATTTCTTATAACTTATTTATTAATATTACTCTTTCTTGTGATATCTACATCATTTTTCATATATGTTTTGGTTGAGATGTTCAGATAATTTTATTTTTATCATGGTAAAATCATATCAAAAAAATTTAGTCATTATAAACATATATATATATATTAAATATTCATTATATACATGTTTCTATTTATTAATCAATGTAAAGGTAGAAAAACGAACTACGTTTTTCGTCCAAATAATAGGTTGTATGCATGGATGAATGTTGTTTTAATTTTTCAAATTGAAGAATTAAAATAAAGGTAAATAAAAAATTAAATTTATAGAATAGTTATTATATCTTATATATCATATATATTCATTAAATACATCATTATTTCCATCCAAGTAATATATAAATGAAAAACTGATCATCTCACTTCATAGAGGTACTGTTGAACATGTACGCATAGTCGACTTATTATTTCCAATGGATTGGAAGGTAAATTGGTAGATATAATATTCTCATTTACAATGTATAAGTATGTTATATTTTATAATATATTCAATTTAATCCCATCATAATACCCATTAATAAAATATGGTAATGATAAAATAATTATATAACAATGTGTTTATGATAAATTTTATATACACACAAATGATATTTTCACTTCCCATATGATGGATATAAGGTAAATAAATATGGTATCATAATAAAAATATCATTAATGTTTATTTTGGATACAAAATTGATGATTAAATGAATAATATAGTAGATTATGAAGAGGTAAAAGTATAATTAAAAATAAAGTTATCGGTTTAGGTAATTGCCAATTTTACAAAATACTTCTTCTAGATTTCATTTTAATTGCTATAGGAGTAACAACCTATGTATTTATAATGATAAAATCTATTCAACAACGTACATAATACACCACATCGAACATAAAAATTATTATGTTACAAAATAACAGATATTCTAAAATAGAGGTAATGGGATGTATAAGTTTATTTTTGAAAATAATATTTATACATGGATTTATTTAATTCTTTTGCAAAAAATTATTTATAAATAAAAATAAAAGACTTTTTAATTAAATGGATGTTTTTTTGGAAAAAGTAATTAAATGTATATAAGTGATATTATAAAATAATAAAACTGCTCTTTATGGATTTTATTAATGGAATATATATTTACTATATTCAATGTAATGGATAAAAATCATGTTATATGTTTTCTATATATGAAATAAGAACAAATTCAACCTTATGGATAAAATGAGTGGTTTGAAAGAAAAGCGGGTTTATCAACTTTCAATGGTGAACCTTTAAATATTGTTTCTTAAAATATGATATGTTTTATTTTAAAAAATAAACGTTTTATTTGGAATAGGATGTCAAAATTTACCTTGGTAGAAATTTTGGTGTTTTTCTGAGGAAATTCCTATTTTAATGAATAGAGAAAAAACATCATTTTAATTCAAAACTGTCTTTTCATCTAATTTATTTATATAGTTTCATTATCATTTTCAATGGATTTAAGTTATAATTTGATTATTTTTTATCATTTTACTAAATTATAGTCATTAGAAGTAATTTCACATTGATATTTTATACAAACACGTGTCAATCTTTGAAGGTTTTACTTTTTAAAAACCCATTTTCTAATTTTTTCAGAAAGATTTAGGTTTAAATTTATTACATCAAATTTTATGTTTTTAATTTCAAAAAATGGATTCCATATTTTTAATCATATGGATCATATTTTGTAAATATCTTCCTTTTTATTTTTGGACATTATGAATAAATACTTCAGTAGCTATTTTTATATACAACATTTAAAGGGTAAATTATGTATATAAAAAGAAAATGATATTATTGTAACATAAAAATAAGAATACATGTGTGATAATATTATTTAATGAGTCTTGGGTGACAATAAATATCCATAGGCCGAACTTTTTTCATTTGGGAGCTAGTTGGGTATGATAAATACATGTGATAATAATTCACTTAATGTAAAGAGAAATATAACAAAACAAGTGTCTTTCTACATAAAAATTTTTAAAATAGGGTTGTATAAATTTTATAATTGACTATAAATAGGAATAAGAATGGAAAAAAATTTCCTAAATTTTGGTATTTTATTTATAATTTTTAGACATTAAATAAATAAATTTATTTATGACACAACGGTGATGCAGGTATTACCTCATTAATGAAAGATTCAAATAAATTATATTATAAATATTAAAATAAATGTAACATAATCATTTTAATGCTATAAGCACCTATTATGCATTATTATGACATTTTATATTTGAGTTGTTGTATTTTTTCACATTAATCATGTTGTTATTTATTTAACAAAAATCAATTAATAAATAGTGCCAAAATTTAAATATATGTGTTTTTAAATAAAATAATATTTTATTAAATGATATAATTTTAAAAATAATATAATATTAGTCCAAATGACTTATATAATTTTGATAATGTCATTAAAGATCAACTGGAAGATCTCTTGGCATATTAATTTTACTATATTAACCATATAGTGTAAACATACACGAAGATGTGGATAAAGTTAATTTATTTAACTAAGGGTTAAGGCCATATGATAAGGTTACATTTGTGAACTAATATTGTTTAAAACCAATTGGTTGAGAGGATTTAGACCCAACCTAATCTAATCCTTAAAATATATCAAAATTGAGCAATTATAATTGGAAAAAAAATATATAATAAATTAATATTTCTAGACATTCCAAAAGTGCCCATCCTACCTCTTATAAAAGGTGACCACATATACCCACTTACCCACACCTATAAATTCCCGTTAATCATCCTAATTCTACTAAAATAAGATCGTAATATCCCTATTTTACACCTATAAGCCTTACCTTGGGAGGAAGGAAATCTTAGAAATCTACTTGCCTCAAATCAAAATGAGTTACCCGATTTAGAGGTAATGCCTTCTACAAAGCTCCTTTCAATTATTTTCTATCAAAAACCACAAAACCTCTTTTTATAACTTTATTTCAAAACCAAACCAGTATCTGAAATACACTATGATGTTTCTACGATATGTTTTTTACTTACACTCACACACACATCCAGCTAAGGGCTATATAACATATTGCTTCAGTGTACGGAGAACTATTGCCTCACGAACCGATGACTATTCAATTTTCTCCAACCACCAATCAAAATGGCCATTATGATGGTACATTTTTATATATTACATAATTTATATTTATATTTTCTTAATTATTATTTAATATTTATTTAACAAATAACATTAATCTTTTCATGTTGTCTTTATACGAAAATTTCAATTGGGTAACTGTGGACTACCGTCCATTCATTTTGATATGACACATTTATCCCATACATGGAAAATATAAAAGATAGTTTTAATGATAGTATGTAACATATATAAGTTATATATTATAAGAAAAATATAAACTAAATATTTATAACTTATTTATCATTCTATTAATATAACAATGAATTGAAGGTAGCATTCATGCGTATGTACGAACTATCATCTCAAATAACGGTACATTTTATTTGTTAAGTACAATATTTTGGACTATTAAAAATACATATATACTAGATATATATTATTTATAAATCATATATATCACTCTAGAGATGATTTAATCATGAAAACATGGATAATTTTTATCAAAACAAGTTCATTTATATCTCAAGTACCAAACGTCGACCATACGTCCGATATTAATTATAATAATTAACTAATAGTTATAACATGGTAATTGGTTATATATAATTAATAATAAACTCTAAAAAGGTTATTATTCTTTTATAAATTATAATATTTGTATTATTTATGATATTTAATAATAAATGTGATAGGCCGTACTCAAGGTAATTGAAATCTTAACTCAACCATCATTCATTGAGTTAAATATCAATGTTATTGGTTTTCTTTTTCCATGAATATGGTTGAACGACCCAAAATTGTTTTAAAATTAATATCAAATAATATTTGGTTTATTTATATTTGGAACACGTAATTATGTCATTGATTCATCTTTAATCTTATGATACAATCTTTGTAAGGGACTTCATCTCAATCTTCTTTCATTAAGGAATGTTTGGATATTTTGAACCTTTATTATCCTTTAAGGTGTATATAAATCCATTTTTGACGTGTTATATCATGAATTGATATATTTTAATGATATTTAATGTTTTTTAATATTATTATTTAATTATTTTTTTCATGTGTTTCTCATGTTGTAAGGGTCTCTTTAACTAAAATATTGTTTTAAAAGTTTTAATGATTTGTTCTTATGAATAATTATCATTAAAGTCCATGTTGTCAAAATGGTTTTAAGAATTTATTTATATTTTTACTATTATTTTAAAATGTTAAATCATTTAAATGTTTCAAATTTGAATTTGAATCATTGATTCAAAAATATTCTTTTTAAATGGATTAAATGTGTTTTAAAATTGGATTGCTTATTTCAATAACATGGAAGACTTAATTTAACATATACTTCATAAATATAATTTCTTTATTTTTTCACAATTATGTTTCTTTTTTAATTTAAATTTTTATTATTTTATTATAAAATAATATATTTTCATGAGTGTGTGCTTATAAAGATGAAATGTGATTTCAAAGATGATTTTTTTTATTTTTTCTTCTTTTATATGTTATGATAATATTGTGCTTCATTGGTATTATTTAAAAATATGGGTGGTTCCTTGATAAATTGATGGTGGGTGAGCCTGTGATAGCACTCCAATTCATTGGGTAATGTGACAATGTCAACGTTATGGTTTCTCCTATGATATTTTGGGAATATACTGTGATGGGTATTCCAAACATAACCATGAAGGTTACTCCCTATGTAGCAATGAAAGCTAAAATATATGTCAGTTATGAATTACACATGTTTCCATTAGGATTTATGATCTCTATAATTTTTTGTAAATATTATTATTTCATGAATAATTTTAAGTAGCATATATTTTATGAGTAAAAAGTATTATTTTGTTGGTTTGAATGTATTCTTACACTAACATTTTCTTTCTTAATTTTATTTTTCCTTACAGAGATTTTTATGATCATCCAATTTTTTTGAAATTATTATAACAAGGTTTAGAGATCTATAAGAGAAAGGAACAATTCAAGAAATTTTTATCAAAAAAAAGATTTAATTTTTTATATAAGAATTTTTATTTTGTGAAAAAAATATTAGAAGAGACTACATTGTAAATTTTAAGTTAGGTAATATTTAGGGCGTAAATATATAAAAATATTTTCCTTAAATGATCCTCAATGTATAATAACAACTAATTACTGACATAACTCAAGATTACATAATGTTTAAGGGTAGGGAAATATATTAGGGCTAGAATGTTGAAAAAACCAACATATTTATAATGATTATGGGGAACATTGAAGTGAAATTTTCAAAGATTGTATGATTTCGAAATCATAATGTGGTATGATGAATATAAATAAGTTGTTATCTTTTAAAATTTTTGTAAGGTGAACTCTTGTATTTTACTAAAATATTAAATTAATATAAATTAATTTTTTAGTCCAAATGGCCGAATGATTATAATATTCTATGATAATATGAGTAAGGGTATAATTCTATTCTTAAATTAAAATTTCAATTCGGTTGGATGAAATATTTTTCCTTTTATTTTTTATATTAACCCATCAATAACCCTTTGGAAAAATAACATAACATAAAAATTTTATGCACATTAAGGGGTAATAGTGTCACTATACAATACCAAACGACTCATAAATAGGGTATGATTGATTTTTACAACTGTATACCTTTTATTTGGATGAATTATCATTTTTATGAATTTAATGACATTAAATAATTATTTTGTATTTCATAATACCATTAATGATATTTTTAACACTATTCATTTAATTTGAAATTAAGTACTTCATGAAAAAGGATGAGATAGAAATAAATTATTTAAAATTTTAAAAATATATCATATTAATTTAAAAAATCCATATAAAATGCTATCCCACTCAAATTGTGTAACTTTTAATATTTCTAAATCATTATATACATATAAATATTATTGATTAGAGAAATAATTAATCGGTGGGGCATAAGAGATTATGGTCCTTATATAATCACAAGAATAATTAACAATTTCCTATCTTAAACATAATTTTATTAAAAACATAATATATATTTATATGTATTTATAACATTCCTGATACCTTATGTGGCCACATAAGATATATTTAAAACCATGAGAGTAAAATTTAGTGAATTTTATTGATTTAAATATTATATATATAATTTCAATGGACATGGGCACCATAAAAAATTAAATATATATCCTAAGGGGAAGAGTGTAAAATTAAATTAATCCAATAATAATTATGATGAAAAATGTTGTCCTTATCACCAAGTTTAAATCTATATTAGCCCGATTTATCCTTTACAATGGTGATACATTTTATCTCTCTTAGTATTCATATTGAACAAAAAACATAACTATTTTCAAATATTAACCACTATATTATATATTGGAAATCAATTTACTAAAATTAATCTTCTAAACAATTGTATAAATTAATTTTCAAATTAGCAGGAAAACATGTAAGGGAAAATTCAATAGTGAAAATACATTTCCTGCATAAATATTAAGTTGTTTTTATCACATTAATTGTTAAAAATATTATGGGAATGATAAACAGATTTTTAAATTTTAAAATATTATAATTTAAATTGAATTGGTCCCCAATAATGATTAATTTAATTTATTAAAATAAAAAATAAACCATATACCTAAAACAGAATTTTATATAAATATATATTCTTATTTAATATAGATAATATATACCAAACTTATTTTTTTACTTATAATTAACCATTTTGATTTTATAATTTAGTTAGTCATTTTTATATTGTTTAATCAAATGGAATGATGATAAAAATAATTTAATAATATATCGTAGTTCATTTATAATCATTATTTCCTATAACACAAACAATTAAATAAATTAAATTAATTTCTTAAAAAATATTTCTCAAAATGTTGGGGCGTTATATTATACCCCCCCCCAATAAAATTAATTTCTCCCTACAAATTGTTCACTATAATTCAAAAATTTTGAATATATATTTTTCATTACACCCTTAGTTTCTAATGTACATTTTTAAAATTTTTAATTTATCCATTAAACATTCAATAGGTGAGAAATATTATTCCATTGCACCTTATCTCTATCCTAAAAGACATTTTATAGTTATTATTTATAATAATTATCATTATCTAGTGTTATGATCTCTATTTTTAGTATGTACGATGCATCTATTACATATCCCATATTGGGAGACAAATGGAACACAATAAAAACATGATAATAATTTACTGGATATGCGAAGTGATAAGATACTATCCCAACATGATCAAACATATCGAATGTACCAACAAAACAATATAATATGTTCACCATAATTCTAAATATCATGATGATATTACATTGATAAATTCATAGAAAAACCATATCACCTACTTCAAATTCATTGTTATGCTGATGATTTTCACCATAACCTTTTTGTCGAATCTAAGATGCCTTGTTGTGTTTTTAAATGGATATTGAATTATTTTCCATTTTTTAAATGGATCATGTATAGGCCATATTATTTCTTCAAAATCATACCATCATTATGAAGATCTCTAATTCATTCCAAAGTGGCTTTAAAAGGATCCATCTGAATACTTGATTGAAAAAAATAAGTGTATGAAAACTCGATTAGAGGATAGAGTTGATCCCAACCACCTATCAAAAAATTAAATTAGGATCTAAAAATTTCATCTAGGGTTTGAATATTTTTGACATACTAACCACATGTATAGGGATGATACACCATACTAAAACAATTCTTTTTATACAGATCCACCTGAAGAAATATCTCAAACATTGCTTAAAGCCTTAGATACTTATTAGATAAAATAGAATATGTTAGTCCCTTTAACCTTAAAATATCCATATATAAATCTTCTCAAAAGGAAAATATGTGTGTTCAATTTATATTGAGATTGAATACAACTCATAAAGCATTATTCCCATTTGATGTTTTAGAGATTCCAATGACCAACTCCTTGGTGATTTTTCTAATTTCCCTTTTGGTATAGGAAATGGTGGTAGAATAACCTTATAACTCTATACATAATCCATAACATTTTGAAATACCATGCTTAAAGAAACATATAATAAAATATCTCTCACCATACTGACCTAGTAAAAATAATCTTTCAGGTCTCCATACATCTTCATATATCTATATTGAATAGAGAATGGTGAAATGTGATATCCATCCAATATATAATTATTCAAATTAATTATTGATGGAAAAAAATTATGGTTCTTGAACCTTGTGATTCTATTATAAAAAAATTTAATGTCGCTAAAATGTCTCATCTTATTCTATGCTCTATATCATTATTCTACATATATTTAATCATCAGATAGATAGAATCTGGAAAACTCATTGGTAATGATATTATAGCTAAAATTTATTCATTATTTATAGATACATCCATTATAAAATAATAAATATTTTTTCTTTTAGGATCCTTATAATATACAATTTAGAATGATCATTTTGGATTATAGCATCTTCATCCTTATTCTATTTTCTAGAGTGGTAATATATTGAAAAACAATAATTTTTAATTAGCTCCAATCATTGTCTCTAGTGAATATTCAACCATTTGTATGGGTAAATACCTTTCATACATTTTTATTAATATATATGTAACACCTTCTTTTATAATGTTAACACCTATATAAATTAATTCAAAAATTACCATAGCTTAATCCAAATCATGATATGGGTAATGTTTCTAATGAACCATCATTTTTCACGAGGAATAACCAATAATAAAACCAATATGCCTGATAAAATTTCGAAATACCTACATTAATTCATCATTATTGATTAAGAACACTTATCCATTATAACGTAATGTAATCAAAGGTTCACTAAATCACCTTCTATTTTATTCAATGAAATTATCCTCACATTCATCTATCTAACATATCTTTTATCCCATTTTAGTTACCATGGTGAGTGTATTAGATAGTCATGTGAAATTATGCACAAATCATCAATAATATCCATCCATTTAAATAAAATTTTACATCTCAGTAACAGTGTTATTTCTACACCAACAATCATTAACTTATTTCATTAATCGAAAAATTGATATACCATCACATGAGATTATATATCTCAATAATGAATCACTACAAAATCATAATTTACACATGGTAATTTGTATTTAAATATTTCTTCCTTCATGGCCTTTTGTAAAATTCTTTTGTTATATTCATGCACTTCCTTTAATATTCAAAAAAGAATAATATCATCGAGAAAGACTACCACAATTTTATCAATGTTACCTGAAAATACTCTCTTCATTTAATCCATGAAAATAGTGTTTGAATTAGTAAGATAAAAAAGCATCAGTATAAATTCATAGGTTTTATACCATACATGGAATGATGTCTTTGGTATATCCTCTTTCTTGTCCATCACTTGATGATATCAAAAATTATGATCTATATTAGAAAATAATTGAGCTATGTATAGTTCATTAAATAATTCATCATAAAGGGGTATAGGATATATGTTATCCAAATATACCCTATTACGTTCACTATAATAAATGCATTATATCATTAATATTCCTTTATAATTATCAAATTCAACTAATGTATGGAGGATGATGCATACTACTGAATGAATCTCGTGTCAATATTTCATTGGAGTTTCTTATTCTATTTGTTGAGCTCATTCAAGTCCATTCAATATATACTCATTGAAATATATGTATAACCATATCGTTAACTCAACTTCCCAATTCAGTGGTAGATCTGAGAATTTAGTCGTTAAGATACAAAAAAAATCCCATAAAATAGTCATATCATTGATCATGTATTTCTCTAATCTATAATGATAAACCACCATTTTAAATATGAATTAAGAACCATGCAACATATTTAATTTCAATTCAAATTTTATATTTATCAACACAATAATATATAATAATAATTTTATCCAGAATATCAAATGTGATTACCCATCCCTGGAAATTGATGTGGGAATTATATAATGAAATATAATCAATGTCGATGACATCATCATATCAACCCATATAAATAATAACAATATTTACATGATGAAATTGGATAAATACATTAACATGAGAAGAATATTTTAATTGGTATGTTATCATCATACCATTATAGGGGTTTACTACAAACTCAACAAATAGAATTTTTGGTGATACACTAATACCCACAGAGATTTCTCCTAATATAAAATATTGGGTAGATATAGAATAAAAAACTGATGTTTGTTAATCTATAGTGGATGGTATATGTACCATTCACCTCATCACTATCATAAGAATCACCCTAAATAGTGATCACATGTGAATTAACTTTTTTTATAGGCTTAATAGGTTGTTTAAATTGATCATCACAATTAAATCTTAGATTAGTGTAGTAGATGACATAGTTCTCATATTCCATGACATTGACAAGATAGAGTGTGGTTGGTGAATTTGGTGGTTCATTCCACTATTAACATAATTAGTGATATTATTCCTATCAATTATATAGTCATTTTTTATAAGACCTTATTTTCTACATATAAAAAACTACTAGTATCAATAGGAAAAACTCATAAATGTTTCCATCCAAATATCAATATTAATTGAATTCTCATAATGTTCTCTCATTGGTTTTTTATAATTTCCATTAAATTTTATCATTATTTTATTGTCAATACATTGATATCGATGTATAAATATGATCTTCATATAGACCATGATGGAATATAGAATGATTTATTTATAGCTACTCAATTCATCTATGGCTAAAATCCATTGAAATATTTTTTATGACACATATGAATTGATCAACCTAGGTTTGATGTTAAATGATAATACATCAAGAGTACCTCACATGTCATATAATTTTTCACTCATAGGTTAAAATAGATTCATCATCCGTCTATTTTATCTCAAGTATTACTCCTCCGTTTTCATATTAAGAACACAAATAAAGTACTTATTATAAAAATTTTATTAACCTCAACCCACTCCAGATTTTTTATTTTTTTCATATAGGTTCATATTCCTAATAATAGTACACTATTGATCATATTCTCCTTCTAAATCACTAAAAAATAGAATGAAAATATATTTTTTGAACACTTGACATTATAAAATATCATTTCTATGATACTGATCAAATAATCAGTATCTATCAGATCAATCGAACCACAAAAATAATGTGGAATTTTCCTCAATAAGGATGCAAAAAAATATTGTTCCCTCATTTTACCATTTTTATATCAGTATTATTCAAATTATGACAATGTTGGGTGATCATAAATGGATATTATAAATTCCATGTCCTACAACATTTAATTTGATATGAGAATAATGATTTCATTTTTCAACACATTCAAAATTATAAATTTTTCTTTTGGTTTCATGCATTTACTAAAACCAAATTGAATATTTTCAGCAACAATAATCATTTTCAGGAAGCTCATAATCAGGAAAAATAATTTAGAGGATGTAAATGTCAACAAAACTTGTTCTAATAATACTTGTTTTAATAATAGTAAATTCATGATCATTAAAAAAATAGTAGTATTTTATCCTAAACATTAATATAACCTTACAG
The DNA here is from genome assembly GCA_963277665.1 of Viscum album. Classification (NCBI taxonomy): domain Eukaryota; kingdom Viridiplantae; phylum Streptophyta; class Magnoliopsida; order Santalales; family Viscaceae; genus Viscum; species Viscum album. The sequence goes on from OY728150.1 coordinate 135,080,418, forward strand.
TTCTAATTAAAGATATCTCATCTTATTTTTCAAAGGTTAACTAAATCCATCCTTAATAAAACAATAATGTCTTTTAATTTTCTGGCAATGATATTATGTCATAATATATGAATATTAATATCATATAACAATGATCCATTCTAGAATCATATAACTCTATTGCCTATTGAATCTTCGACACAAAAACAACTAGATCATTACAGTCATCCATTATGTTCTTTATAACTAGAACCTTCATAGACATACCATTACTAAAATTATTTTTCATAACACGGGTAATGAAATTAGAAGAAAAGTTTTTCTCATATTCCAAATAAGGGTAAAAATGGATATATTAATGATTGAATGATTATAATATGATCATATGATTATAATTACTAGTGAATAACTTTTTAAAATCATACATTTCATTATTTATATCATAAACATGATTCATTCCATAAAACCATTAATTTTGTAAAAAATAAATCATAACGCAATCAAAGAACATGACCCCTGAGAACATATATTTTTTATAACATATATGTTTGTAGCATAACCACAATTCTATAAAATGCTTTCCTTAGTGGTCAATGATTATTTCCAATGATACCATAGTGGAAGGAGTTCACTAAAAAAACCATAGCAGTTGTAAAGGTTTAATCACATTAATATTATACTAGAATATTTCCCTTACAGAGTTATGGCTGCTCCCCATTTCAATCCTATTTAAACTTTTAGATTTAAATCATTACCAAATGATGTTGAGGGAGATATAGGCCCCACCCATCTCTGGTTAAAACATTATAATAGTCTATTGATATTGTTTAAAAACTCCCCATTTTTATAAAATAACCATTATAAATGGATATAATGTAACCAACATCAAATAATGGAATCCATACATAAATATACAACATGATCAAAAAACCATTCATCAAATCATCACATTACTAACCATACAATGAAAACTGGTAGATAAGTGTTTCATAAATTTACTATATCATTAACCATAAAAAATAAATGGGTGTTTTTAACATATCATTAACCAAAAAATTAATCTTCTAGTGAAATACTAAGAATTATATTACAGGATAATGTACATATAAATGTATAATTAACATCATTGATTTAATATTGGATGGAAAATTATTTTTAAAGATAACATGGATCTTTGTTTGAGAAAAATATATTTTTAAATTTAATGTCACTTCAATAAAATCGATAAATTTTAAAATATATATATATAAATTTTTATATAAAAATAAAAATATAAAAAATAAACTAAATCATCACGTCATTGGTTAGTTGTGATGGAGGGAAATTAGCTTCTTAATGTATATATTAAATGTAAACATCCTTTTTGCACATTCAAAGAAAAATAAAAAATGTACACCATTCAGAAAGATACATGATGATTCCATTAAATATTTAAAAAAACATTATTCCATGGGTCAAAATGATTATAATAATTAATAGATGAAAATTAAAATACTTACAAAATTTTATATTAGAAATCTTGGATATATCAAAAAAAGGATTTTCAATCGAAAATAAAATGAATGTAGATTTTACTTCAAAAAAAAATATTTAGACTCATATGTTTTATACGGTGAGGAAAATGAAAGGAAAATGTATTTATTCAAGAACATACTAGTGTAAAATAATATTCATGATATACTTTAGACACATTTCAAAATATTTTTTTATCAGTACTTAACATTAATTAATCCTAATAAATAATGATATTTTATCATAAATCCCATACCAATTCAGTGGATATTAAATTATAGTCCCTATTAAATAATGAACCATATATATATATTTAAATCCATGTAAATATAATGATAAAAAAATGGGTATTATAGACACCACCTAAAATAATCAATTGGTGAATATGCGATTTGGCAGCTAAAAATGATTTAAATGAAAACCCTTAAAATAAGTTCTACTTCATTCATAATAATAGTAAACTCTAATATAATAAATATTGTTTTATAATACATTTATTATAGACATATATTATATAAATATAAAAATATATATCATTCCATATATTATTTACTTATAACCTTTCATGACCCATTTATTAATAATTATTTATTAAAATCAATGTTTCTGGTGAGATATGATTTGTCATAACCTATGTTATTGTTATTTTTTTTGGTCTTTATATTGTATCATAGATCAATATTATAATTAAATTTTATAACTATATATTTATATATCATATATATGCATTATTTTAATTTTTAGATTCAATGATATAAGTAGTTATTGAAAAATTAACTACACTGTTCATGGTTAGGGTAGGTCGTAGGTACCCATTAATATTATTTAAATTGTATTTGTGAAAGGAAAAAAGTTAATTAGAAACAATAATCGATAAATTATTATATCCTATATATCATATATATTCATTAAATATAACCTTAATATTATCAATGTAAAATAGGGCTGAAAATGATTCATAACGTTTTCTGGAAGATGTAGTCTACATAGATGCACAATCGATGTTATCATCTTCCAATGGATTGTAATGTAAGAAGGTAGATATGATATTACCATTAAAGAAGTTAAATTTTATCATAATTACAATATATAAATATTTATATCATCATAACTTTCATTTATAAATGTAGATGATGGGAAGAGAATTAGCGCTCAACTTGGATATTATAATATTTTTGTGTGCATGAGATATATTTTAATATATAATTGATGGAAATATGGTAAAAAAGTTGGTTTAATAATAATATTAATAATTCAGGTATTTAGGATACTGATTATCTTAATTAAAAAATAAAAAAAGGGATTTATAAGGGGTGATGAAAAAAATTAAAAATAATGTGATCAAATAAGGTGATCACCTCTTCTTTGAAATAATTCCAACATTTCACCAAATAAGAGTATAGGTTTGAAATTTTGGGAAGAATAAAACCTATATAAAATTTATGGTGTTGTAGAAAATAAATAATAATTTTTTTGGTAGATTAAAAGGTCTCAAAGTGGTGGGAAGCAGAGAGAGGAGTGTCCTATTATTACTGAGTGAAGGGAAACCCATGGAATCTCAAAAAATATTAAATTAATATGAAATAATTTTAATAATAAAATGTACTAAAATTTATATTATTTTGTGATAGGATGAGTATTATTTTAAATCCTCTAATTCAATAAAATATGGTCAGGTTTGGATCATACTTTTATCATTAGAGTTTTTTAACTATTCATTATCTTTTCAGACAATTTCCATAATATTATGGTTTTTTAAATTTTATGGGTTAATTAGGATGAAATTAACATTAAAAAGGCATATAAATTGTTAATGGATTATTTTTAAAACTAAATCCATTTTATTTGGTTAGATATATTATTTTTGTGAAATTGACATAGTTTTAAAAAATAATAGGTATTATAAAATACCACTACTCTCACATTAAAAACTATTCACTTAATTTCACTTTTAATACATCAACAAAAATGATGTAGAATATAATTATTTAACATAACATAAATATGTCATATAAATGTATAAAATCAACGAAACAAATTAAATTAATCAATTTATATTACACTAAATATTTTAAAATAAGTTTATATTTTTTATAAATTGGGACAAAATTTCATTAGATGTTTGATAAGAATTTAATTTCATTATACATTTACTAAAACATAAATAAAATAAATCATGGAAATAATTATATTCATTTATATTATTCTTTTGTCCCTACGTGGACACATAAGTGATATCTAAAACTAAGAGAGTGAGATTTTGTATGTTTTATTGATTTAAATATTTCATAACTAATTTTCATGAAAATGTGTCCCATAAAAAATTAAATTTGGAATCTATTGTTATTGGGAAAAAATTGAACTCATAAAATATTAAGTTGGATGAAAAAAATGACCATATAATTTTTTTAATAATTATTAACACGATTTACCCTTCATGATGATGATAAATTTTCGGTGGTTGCAATTAATATTGACAAACAATAAAAGGGACATACATAAAAAATAAAAACAACATGATTCCAAATATTAAATAAAATTTATCATATTTATTTTCAAATATTTTATGAAAAAATATTTAATGTAATTTTGGAACACGCATTGAAAACCACTTATAGGTAACATTCATTATATATATAATTATTGGTTCATTTTATCCGATTGTTAAAAACAAATATAATAAATACATCATAAAATATTTTATTATCAATATAATATATATTTTTTATTAAAATAATTAATATATAGTGATTAATTAAATTTATTTTGATAAAAAAATACAATACGTTCATAAATGCATTTTCATGTAAAAAAAATATAACATTAACATTTAAATGATTTTTTTTTTCAAATTAATTGATACAAAAAATTAATTTATACATAAGAAACCATATAGATTTCAAAATTTAGTTATTTTTATCCATAACTACAAATTAAATTTCTAGATGATAACTATAATTTAATAATCTATATATTTTTTAAAAACATGTAGTACTGTGTAATGAATGTTACCAATTAAATTAAATTTATTTGGAAAAAACTTTTTATAAAATATATTGTTGTTATAACTATTTCCAAAATGATTTCACAATGTCAAAACATTAGTGGATAAAACTCCATAAATAGTTCATGTAGTGGAGATTGGATTAGTATAGATAGTAACTAACATTGATGTAAGAATTAGGGTAGTGGTCCACTTTGATAGAGGTATAAGGTAGATGTTCTGGGTTAATTTATTCTAAGGAAATGTTGAAACGATATAGATAAAAAAATATCTATATTTTGATAGTAATTATCTTTAATATTTTGAAAAATGATATTTTAGGTTCAAAGAGTAGATTCTAAGTAGACCAAGTTATTTTCCCATGGATGTTATATAGAATATTGTTCATGGATTCCTTATTATATCATGTTAAATATTTTTTTTCAGTGTTCATGCACATAAATTATTTAGGAATGATAAATTTCAGTCATGTAAGTTATATATTTGATAAAGGGATATAAAATATCCCAATATCTAGTCTTATATTATTATTGAATAATGATTATGAAAGTCATCTACATGAAAATGAGATGATGTAAATATTTTACTTTTAAATAATTCATAGGTATTCTAGCATAATATTTTAGATATCTATATGATAACATTGTAAGTTATATATTTAGGTAATATATAATTTTAGAAACTATAATATTACTTCATTTGATTCTAGATATGGTTTATGGAAGAATATATATATATATATAAGTTTTTTAGTAAAGTCATTCACAATCGTGACTTGACAAAATCTGGCTATCTCACGAAGAGGAAAAACTCTTGGATGAATATTGACAATATATATGATGAATTTTAATGATTTATTGACACAATGTGATGTTAAAAGGTATTCCATCGTTGATATAAATGATTTCTAAAAAAGGGGTGTATAACTCTTATAATCATTATCCATATATTGTGTGGTTACACAAACCTCTGTATTGTGAGGTTTGTAGATTAAAATTTTATTGTGGATTTTATTACATGATAACATATTTACTATAATTTTTTGGTAGTTATATTTTATAGAAAATAATAAATGTATATCTTGACATTGACATGAATCTTTATATTTCATATGATTGTCACCGAGATGATCTATGGAGAGAATAAAGTATGAGGCTAATGGTTGATTTGGAGTTCGAATAGATTTGAATGCATTATAATTTTTTTGTGACATATTATTATTATTGTATTGTTCTAAAGAATAAGATTTTACATTTTCAAAATAGAATAGGGTGGAATTTCTAGTGGGAAAATAACAAAGCGAAATTGAAATTCATTAATCAATTATTGTTTTTTCTAATTGTGATTTATATAATATTAAATGTGATTCATAATGGAAAAATATATGCTTTTATATGTTATAATGAGTGTATTTTTTATCATATATATAATATATTATGTCACAATATATATTTTATTGACATTGGTTTTTAAAGAGAGAATGATTTTTACACATATATGGAAATTATGTTGTAATACTGAATGGTTGTTCTATTAATAATTTATGATGAATTATAGTTTTAATGTTATACAACTATTATTCCATAACAGAATGAAATGTTTTTATATGGTATCGATTCATGTGAAGTGTCAAACTCAATCTATAATCAAAATCTTGTTAACAATAATTTCAATGGATATATTACAATAGTGGAATTCACAACATTAGATAAGAGACATATTAGTTTGATGTTTTTACTTGTATTGGATGTCACATTGTACTAATTTTATTTATTTTAAGAAATATGTTTCTGTATTATAAGATGTGTTATGTTGAAATAATTTCACTATGATATTAATCATAATTCCATAAATTTAATAATATCAATATGAATTTTAGTGATATTAGTAAATATTTGGGTGACAAATATATGGTATTTATAATTAGTTTGTTTTTGAAATGAGTTTTTTATATTATTGTGACAAGATATTATTCATTATTCTAGGATATTTTCAAATATATAATATATATAATTAAGGATCGTATATTTTATGATTTGATTGTAGATCATTAAATGATACCTTTTAGTAACATTCCTAATTAATTTTAAAAAATATTAAATGAACATTACACATGACTGAAGAAGAGGAAATATAATATTAGTGGATCAATCATAAAAATTGATTAAGATATAAAGATAATTACTAACTATAAATTGATAAACATACAATTTTATAATTTTAAAGGATTCATTATGGAAAAATAAATGGAAAAACATTAATAAATAGATTCATCAAACTTGATAGTTCTTAAGAGATTAATAATGAACTCCTCAACTGATCATATGGAGTCACGTGATGATGATTTGGGAAGGTAAAACATACAAGTGAGCTTATTTTTATTGAAAATACTTCCATTTTACTTCTATTTTATTCTTTTATGAGTTCAAAATGAACATCCAGATCCATCCATAATTTTTTTATTCTTATTTAATAAGATGATAATGTTGAAAGTTGAATACTAATAGTTGTATTCCATGGAATAAAAAATGGAAAACATGTTTGTATAAATCCTACAATACCATTTATTTTGTGGATTAAATTATTACTCTAATTTTATCTCATCATCCTCATCACAATTTCATTATAACGGAATATTAATGAATAAACCTACATCAGGATTATGGTATTTTTAATCAAGGAAAAATATAGAGAATATGTTTTAATAGAGACTTTGAACACTAATAACACCACCCTATCGGTGGGTATCCATCTCACTTTTATGAATGTCATACGATATTAAATTTTTTACCATTCTCAAGTATATTAATTTAAAATAAGTTATCTATTTGAATCTATTTTCCTAAATTATAATGATCTCATTTATTTTAACAATTTCGTTTGAGTTTATATAGAAACTAATATAGAATTATTTGGATTTAGATCATTCTATGGACAATTAAAAAATATCATGGGAATCCATTTTTTAAAAAAAGTGTTAATAAACAATACTATGGTCACTAAAAGGTTTATTCTAGATGATATTGTATTATATCTTAATTTTTTTGATTTATCTATCTTATTCAGGTACTATCTCATTATAATTATAATTTTTTAACTCCTCCCTTACTTAGTGGAGGGTTATTTTAACATGATTTCTCCAATAATGTAAATCAATGATTAAATATTAATGTGGAATATATGATCTATAATAAATTGGTGAATTAAATAAAAATATTGGAATATAATATAATGAGATTGATGTGTGTTTCAATAAATTTTCATGTTATGCTTTTAAAAGATATTACAATCCTAGTGTTAGGAAACATTAACTGTGTTATTGAAAATTAGATTCATAATTGGAGTCCCAATTTATCCCAAGGATATATGTATTTCTTTTTTATATATTAATTAACATTTTAAAATGAATTTATTCAAATAAAATATTATTTTAAGATACATTAACCCCTGATTAAATTATTATGGAATAATTTGAATGATTTCTAATTGAGTATAATGAAATCTAAAAGTGATTTTATTAAATTTGAGCTCTTTAAATTTACAAATATCAATAGTAAAATTTATAATATTGTGACGCTGGAGTCTCGTGACATTTTATTCATTTATTTCTATAAGTGGTCATTAATGAGTCAACAAAAATAATGTTTCTTTTTTATTAGTTTCAAAAACATAAAAATACCTAAAAAGAAGGAATATTATTTTAATTGGGAAATATTAAATTTTTATTAAAATATTAAAAATATTGAAACATATTCTATGAAGAATTGGAGTGATTCCAACCTATACACTCATGGTGTTTTCAAAACCAATGATTTAATGGGTTTTGAATAATAAGTTGTTATCTTTGAGAAGAACCATTTATTTCAATGATAAGAAAAATAATGGGGATAACAATGATGGTAGGAAATGTTACCAAAGTATAATGGGTAACATTATATTTGATAATCAACTATAATAATGAAAGGCCAAAGAATGTCTCAATAAATTAGAAGTATGTTTCCACAATCTAAGTAATGGATGGGAAAAATCATTTAATATAATAGAATAACATGTTTCATGTTTAAATCTAATACATGATATAGTTTACCATTGTATATATTATTTATCTACAATATATAAAACTAATGGTATAAATTTTAATTAGTATAATCCAATAATTTAAATAAGGTAATCAATTTAATTAAGAGGATAACTACTTTCGAAATAAAAGATAACTACTAAAAACTTGTAGATGGTATACAAAATCATCTCACATCACTTAACATTTTCACACATGACTTCAATAGTGAGTAATGTAAATTGTAAATTCCAATTCTTATAATTATTCCAAATGATTATTGTAAACACCCATATTTACTATTATGGTAAAAATCATTAGTTTTAAAATTTAAATACCTTAAACAATAAAAATAATGATATATACTCATGTCACGTAGGTTATGAGTTCATTTGGGGCTCTTTTAGAGCATGAAATTCAGAAAGGGAAAAAAAGACTAGGCCGCATTGTTTTTCTTCAAACATGTGAATAGGGACCATGGTCATATGGCTAGTTAGGGAAATGGGACAAAGCCTTTTTTTCATATTTTTCACAAGGATAATTAACTTTTATTCCTAATCATGTGGTGTGAACCATGAAGCATTGAAATTATCACAATTTGAACATCATTTGGCAAAACCATACATACAAACTATGTGGTTAAGAACACACCTTGATATTTTGGGTTAAAATTACTATTTTCCAATAATTTAACTTGAAACCTTTTTTTCATTTCCATGCCTCCCACTAATATCCAAAAACACCTCACCCTCTTTCATTGAGATAAAGAACACACTCACCTGGGAAATGAAATAACTCCTCTATTTAGTGTCTATTAATCTATATGTTAGAAGAATTGGATCAGTCTTGGTAAGAATACCTGGTCTCTCAATTCAAATATTTGTTTATCTTGGAATGAATTTAGTTATTTAAGGGCATGATAATTTTCCATTTTTTAGTTAATTGGACCATTTCTCATATTTATTTCATCTATCCTCAAATAAGAGGATGATAGTGATCAATGAATCATATATGGCCTTCAGGTATTTGGTCACGCCGTTTTCCCATTGTGTTTTGTCATTGAATAAATATACTATTGTTTCGCACACCTAATTTTCTAGACCATCTCAAACTTATTTATTCCCTTATTTTTAATATACCCTAAAACCTTAATATAAGTTCACTGATCATTGGCTGTTTTTATAGGTTCTACATACATTATATGGACTCCCCATGGGTATGGCATGTGAAAATGTCCATTTTGGATAATTGTAAAAAATGCATAAAACATATAAAATAGTTTTCATATTACCTTTTAAATTAATCTTTCTTTAATATATGGGTATTAAATGGAACATAAATCACCTCATTGGTGGTTTTTACCATTTTTGTTTGATTTTCATAAATTGGTTTTGACTTATTTCTCATATCAACACTTAATTTACCCTATAAACCTTATAAACGAATTTTCCTTGTTTTGGTGAAATTAATGGGATGATTCAAATGCAATCGATAATAAATTATGGGTTTCCTTTCATTAAAAAATCATTTTTAAATAGATTTACCCAAAGGAATGGTAATTTAATTCCCTTTGTTTATTCATATTAAAAATCATAATATTAGTGGTAATATTTGAAATGGTATTCATCTTGGATGTCTTAGATCATGAGAGGTAATGCATCATGATGTGAATGTTTTCAATGATTATTCCTTATTTATTTATTATAATGAATGCTTCATATGAATTGTATTGCCTTATATATAATGGAACATGCGTAATAAACTTCATAAGTGGATATGCCTTATGTATTATATTATAAAATATTATGCATCATCTATGTATATTGGTTATATCAATGAAATGGGTGAGTGGTAATTTCACTTTATATGATCAATTATTACATGACTTTATAGAGGATGTGACTCAATGGTAAGTGAGTATTGTGCATAGGGGATAATCACAGTCCCTTACATCTAGTTTGGACTATGCAATCATACACTAGTGATATTATATACTCTCTTATATCATCTAGACTAGGATTTTGAAGCATTCTTAGGGGCTTGGTGGTTTCTATACAATCTTTTTACTCCTATAATTTTTTCTTCAATGTAATATCTAAAATTTCATAAATATATTATTATTTGTGTGTTTTAATTATAGATTCATGATTCTTGGATATCCTATTTTTGTTCTCCATGAAGATATTGATGATCATGTACCTGATGAGAATTCAATAAGATGCTAGTGATTCTTCATTTTTATCCACCTATGGATCCTCTAATAATAATAGATATGGAAAATGGTTCATAGATTCAATATGGGTTTCTATGTATAATTAAGAATATGGAATTTGTATTCTAACCTACCCCAATTATTGCAAAGTTCTGTCATGAGTTATAGTCGAATTATACTCCCACATTACTGGGGGCTGGTAGACCTAATGTTGTTGTAACATCCCAAGTAAGTAATGAATAATATATATTTTTATCTATGTCTATTAATGAATTAGATAGTGTTTTAGAGGCTTAAAATGAAAATAAATCCAATCTTAAGCATGGAATACACTAATATTTTTAAAAGATTGTTTTATTGCCTTTTGATGGAAAACCATTTTTAAATCTATATTTTGACAATTTTATAATCTATATATTTCAAAATAAAAATATTCATTATGATTGGGACATTGAAATTTACATTTGATAATTTTTTGGTATTTTTCTGACAATGTTCATTTTTTAATGAATAGTGAAAAAATACTGCATTTTACATCAAAACTGCATTTTCATTTAATTTAATAATATGGTTAGATTATCATTTTAATTGGTCTTAAAGTGTAATATGAATTTATTTTTACCATTTAATCCAATGGTGATCATTAGTATTAATTTCACCTGGGAATTGGTCATAAACTAATGCAAAACTTTTCATAGATATTGTTTCAAAAAAACCCTCTATTTGTTCTGACAATGGGAATTATTTTTAAATAAATTATTTCAATTTATGTGTTTGGAATTTGTTATAATGGATTACATATTTGGAATCATAAGTTCCAAATTATTTAATTAAGAATCTTTTATTTTTGGACATTATGAATAGTAACGATGGTAATTATCTTTAATTATCTTGATTAATGAGTAATCAGGTAGTTAAAGATAATAAAATGATATCAAAATCATAAAAAAGACCACAACATGTGTCCTAAGGCTACTGGTTGTCTCATGGAAGACCATGGGATGCCTTGTGACAAACATGGGGGCCCCATGGAATCACCTTTGTGAGAAAGTGACTTTTTATATTTTTATTTTTAAAGAATGTTAAATGTGACAAAGAATGTATCACCTAAGTAAAATATTTTTACTTTTTTCTACATAAATGATCTTCTGGACTATAAATATTCATTATACATCTAAAATTATTTCCTACATCATAGCAGTTTTTTCATAATTTTTTGACTTTAAATAAATTAAATTATTTATGACATCATGAAGATGTAGTGATTACCTCATTAATAAAGGATTTAAATAAAATGAAATGATAATGTAAAATATATGACCTAAACATGTCCAAAACCTATTGTATGGGGGGATTTTGGACCCCTATCTCCTTACCCTAGAATTATATCAATGTGGGTCCTTTTTAATGCTAAAATCCTTTTCAAATAAAGTAACATTTCTTTACTTTCCAAGAGTGCCCGTCCTCTCCTCCTATAAAAGCCCCCCACCTCTACCTCTTTACCCACACTCCCAAAGCCTTTAGCTCGGCCAACCCCTACCATTTTGTCTCTCCACTTCCCTCTATTACTCCTTAAAGCCTCACTTTGGGCAGAAGTCTTCCCAATGAAGCGTTTGAGCTCAAACCAAAGGGAGTTACCCGATTTTAAGGTAATGTCTTCACTTGAGTCCTTTTGTTTTATTTTGCTTCTCCAACACCCTAATATATTTTTATTCATTTATTTTGTAACAAATCCAGTATCTTCAATATTCTAGGATGTTTTTATAAGATGTATTCGAGCTACACTTACACACACCTATATCTAATGGTTAAAGGAAATTCTGTTTTTGTGGATGGTGAATTTATGCCTCCCGAAACGATGATTGTTCAACATTATTTTAACACCTTCAAAGGTGGCCATTAAGATGTCACTATATTTATATATGATATATAATATGTTTATGTTTTCCTTAAGCTTATGTATTTTTCATTTTTGGAATACCTTTATGGTTTCCATTATGGGTAAACGTGATATCTTCATTTAAGGAAGTGCGGACTACCACCCCCTCAAAGTGATATGATTTGTTAAATACCATATATGGGACGTATAAAGGATGGAACTATGATATTATATATGATATTATTCTGGAATTATAATATACCTTTATATCATTATGATTCCATTCTATTAAATACGAAATAGAAATGAAAGTAGCGTTCATGTATACGTACGGCTTACCGTCTCCATGAACGGTGCATTTCATTTCATACCTCTAAATATTATGTAATATTATAAATGCATGAATGTACTGGATATATATGATATATATGATATCTACATCATGAATACCATTCTGGATATAATGGATACATGAACAACTTGTAATTATAAGGGTTTATTTTTGACTCAAGTACCAATGATCATTAAAACGACCGTTATTAACTTGAATAATTACATAGTGTTCATGACATGGAAATGAGTGATATAAAAGGAATAATGAACTTAAAAAAGGTTCTTAAACAAGTAGAAATTAACTCAAGTTTGTTATTCAGGAGATTAAATAACGACCGAGTCAAGTCGGACCCGAGGTATGGGACTTCGTCTCAATCTCCTTTCATTGAGGCATATTTTGTTTTATACACAACATTCTTTTATACGGTGTATAAACCCCTTTGACTTTTATGTTTATCCAAAAGGAATATTTTTTATATGAAGAGTTTTACTAAACGACAAAAGGGAATGTTTTTGTCGTACGTATGCGGCAACAACGACTTCTCCGCTGCCATGACCATTATTTGAGTTTTGGCTTCCTCTACAAGCCATACCTTTTTTTAAATGAAAAATATATACCATGTTTTACTTTTCTTTTATTTTGGTATTGAAAATGGTTTTCATAATGTTTTTATATCAATGTGTTGTATTGATATGTTGTGATTGAAAGGTGGAAGTTTTATGTTTCCATTATGCATGTTTTATGTGATACGATTATGTTGAGGTTCTTGTGCATTATTTTGAATATGGGTTGTTCCATGATAAATTAAGGGTGGGTGAGCTTGATATAGCTCTCCAATGCATTGGGAAATGCGAAGGAGTGAAACGTTAAGGTTTATCTGAAGATATTTAGGGAATATACTGTGATGGGTATTCCAAACGTAACCAAGAGGGTTACTCCCTACGTAAGAATGTTACGATTGCCTCTAGTTACCTTTATGTCTTATGATTTCTATGATTTATTCATGATTTGATGAGGTATGTTAAAGTGCTTATGTTTTATGGGTAATGTATGATTTCATTCTTATGTATATATGTACCCATGTTTCTTTCCATATTTTTATATCCCTTATTGATCTTTTTATGCTCATCCCAGGTTTTTGAAATGTTTTCACAGGTCAAGGGAAAGGTACATGATATGATGATAGTATCAAGGAAGTGTCAAGAAAGAATCCATGTTTTATTTTAAATATTTTTCCTTTGATGGGAAAGAAGAATACTATATTTAGGTAACCACTTTGTTTATATGTGGAATGTAATGAAAGTTTCATGATCTTAATCTCTAAATCTCTAAACCCGAAAAGATCCTCAATGTGTAATCTTGTAATAACTCAAGATTAAGTAAGGTTTAAGGCTGGGGACTTATAGTTGGTATCTGAGGTCGGTTTAGATAACTTTAGGAGTTAGAATTCTATTAAATGATTATTCAAATTTTTTTATGGTCAAATTGAAGTGATATAGTATTTGAAGATTACCATGTTGCTTCATCTAAGTCATGTTTGTTCAGAATGGTTTTTCGTAGAGGAAACAGTGAAGCAGTGCTAGGAAGGAATACAGAAGGAAATAACCTTCCGAATCAGCATCCTGAGATGGTCAGAATTGGAACTGAACAGTTTGTTGCAGTAATGGCACAGTTGACTCAAGCAATAAATGGTGGTGGTATCCATGCACGAGATCAGCCAGATGAACCACAGAGGAACATGTCAGTGGTGGAACATTTCATGAGGCAACATCCACCATCATTTAGAGGATCATCTGACCTTGTGCTAGCTGAAGGGTGGATTAAAGAACTGGAGAAGATTTTTGATGTCATGGGGTGTCCAGACAATCAAAAGGTTAGTCTTGCTATTTACCGTTTGGAGGGTGAAGCAGATCAGTGGTGGTCGATGGTTAAAAATATGAGGGACGTCGATGAGATTGACTCTCATGACTGGGATGAATTCAAAGGTATGTTTCTTGAGAATTATATTCCTAAGGCTGTTTGACATAGGATGGAAAAGAAATTCTTGGAATTGAGGCAAGTGGAAGACTCAGTGGCTACCTATGAAGAAAGCTTCACTCGATTGGCATGGTATGCTCCAAATTTTATCCGAGACATTGATAGTAAAATCAATCATTTTTACTCAGGATTAAATCCAAATTATCGAAGGGCATTAGCTTCTCGTGAGTTTAAATGTTATGAAAATCATGTTCGATGTGATGAGAAGGTGGAAATGGAGTCTGCCGATGATCAAGTGTTCTATAACAACCAGCAGAAGAAGAGACCACGGTGGCAGGAGAAAGGGAAGAATTCTTCAAAAAAGTCTGATGGTAAGAAAACTATGTTTCCAATTTTTGATAAATGTTGTAAAAGGCATGAGGGGGAATGTCTTCTGAATTCTGTAAAGTGCTACCGATGTGGTAAGATGGGACATAAGGCTCGTGATTGCACTGAAAAAGATCAAGGTGAAGGTAAGACCAAATTTGATTTACAGTTAGTGAAATGTTTTAAGTGCAATGAGATGGGTCACTATGGAAATGAGTGTCCGAAAAAGAGCTCGAGTGATGGGAAGCAGTTATACTATAAGCAGAAAGGGGTGGTGAAATCCTTTGCAACTACTTCAGTAGATGTCGGGCCACCAAATGAAGTTGTATCAGGTAATTTGTTTGTTTTTTCAGATTATTCCAGTGTTTTGTTTGATTCGGGGTCTACACATTCTTTCATCTCTGAAAACTTTTCTAGTAAAATGGGAATACCATCTCAAGAAATGACTCCTGAACTTTTGGTAAAAACACCTGGGGGAAATTTTGAGGCAAAAAGAATTTATAAGAATCTTCCTATCCTTATCTGTGGAAAGACCCTACTTGAAAACCTTATTGTTCTACCTCTAGTAGAGTTTGATGTTATCCTGGGTATGGATTTGATCCATATTTACCATGCTAAGATTGACTGTAGAGCTAAAGAAGTTTCTTTTCAAAAAGACTTTCAGTTTCTGTACAAGAATGAACCCTTACTGTTGATAACTCATCAAGAGGCCAAGAAACTTGTAAAAGATGGAAATGAATGTTACCTTGAACACATCGTTGAAAATAAAGGAACTGTTCAGATTAATGATGTGCCAGTGGTAAATGAGTATCATGATGTTTTTCCTGATGAGTTGCTTGGAATAATACGAGATCGGGAAGTTGAGTTTACTGTTGACTTAGTTCCTGATGCTAAGTCAATTTCAAAACCCCCTTATCGAATGGCTCAAATTGAACTTTTAGAGTTAAAGGAGCAATTGAAAGATTTATTAGAGAAAGGTTTCATTCAACCTAGAACATCACCATGGGGTGCTCCGGTTTTATTTTTTAAAAAGAAAGATGGTTCAATGAGACTTTTCATTGATTATAGACCCTTGAATAACAACACTGTTAAGAACAAATATCCTTTGCCTCATATCGATGATTTACTTGATCAGCTCCAGGGAGCTCAGTATTTTTCAAAGATTGACTTGAGGTCGTGGTACCATTAGCTGAAGGTAAAGGAAGCAGATGTTCCGAAGACCGCGTTCCATACAAGATATGGCCATTATGAATTTGTAGTAATGCCTTTTGGGATAACCAATTTACCTGCTGAATTCATGGACTTAATGAATAGAATTTTTCATGAGTTCTTGGATAAGTTAGTGGTGGTTTTCATTGATGATATTTTGGTGTTTTTTAAAAGTAAAGAGGAGCATATAAGACATTTTATGGTTATCTTCCAAACCTTAAATGAAAAGAAACTGTATGGAAAATTCAGCAAGTGTGAGTTTTGGTTGCAACAAATTTCTTTCCTTGGTGACATTGTTTCTAAAGATGGGATAACTGTTGATCCTGCAAAAACAAAAGTTGTGGAAGACTGGCCATAACCCACAAATGTAACTGAGATTCGTAGCTTCCTTGGTTTGACATGCTATTACTGAAGTTTTGTTAGAAAATTTTCACTGTTATCTAGTCCAATGACTAATCTAACTCGAAAGGGTGTTAAGTTTATCTGGAAAAAAGAATGTGATGATTGTTTTCAGGCATTGAAAAGAAGATTGGCGAATGATCCAGTTTTGGCACTACCTTCCAGGAATGGTGAGTTTGTTATATACAGGGATGCTTCATTGAAAGGAATTGGTTGCGTCCTAATGCAGAATGATCAGGTAATTGCTTATGCTTCATGACAGTTGAAAAATCATGAGGTAAATTACCCTACACATGATTTGAAATTAGCTTTTGTTGTTTTCGCTTTAAAAATTTGGAGGCATCATTTGTATGGAGTAAAGTGTGAAATATTTACTGATCACAAAAGTTTAAATTATATATTCACTCAGAAAGAGTTAAATATCATACAGAGGAGATGGCTAGAATTAATCAAGGATTATGATTGTACAATTCATTACCATCTGGGAAAAGAAAATAAAGTGGCTGATGCTTTGAGTCAAAAAAAAGTAATGCTTCATTAGAAATGTTGCATTTGGAACGTGATCCTTTAGTTAAGGATTTGATGAACTTTGGCATAGAAGTTGTTGGTGCAGGATGTTCTTCTGTTTTGTTTCAGGTATCAGTGAGATCATCTCTATCAGATAGAATAAAGCAATCACAGAAGCAAGACAGTGAGTTGCAGAAAAAGGTAGAGCTGGTTCAGAAAGGTATGTTGCCTGAATTCAACATTGATAATGATTACGTTTTGAGATTTGGGAAGAGATTGTGTGTGCCTTGTGATTCACAGTTGAAGAGAGAGTTGTTATGTGAAGCTCATAGTTCTCCGTTTTCAGTTCATCTTGGCAGTACTAAGATGTACAGAGATCTGCGGGAGTATTACTGGTGGGATGGAATGAAAAGAGATATTGCTGATTTTACTATGAAGTGTTTGACATTTCAACAGGTTAAAGCAGAGCGGCAGTAACCGAAAGGGATGCATCAGCCTTTACCAGTGCCAGAGGGGAAATGGGAGAATATATACATGGACTTTGTGGTGGGATCACCGAAGACATCTTGAGGTAATAATGAAATCTGGTTTATTGTTGATAGCTTGACTAAATCGGCTCATTTCCTTGCTATACGAGATACATTTTCCCTAGATCAACTTTCCCGTTTGTATATTAAAGAGATAGTAAGATTACATGGAGTTCCCCTCTCCATTGTATCTGATCATGATCCCAGGTTCACATCTAACTTTTGGAAAGGCCTTCAGAAGACGTTTGGTACTGAATTAAATTTAGTACAACATTTCATCCTCAATTAGATGGGCAGTCAGAACGAAAAATTCTGACCTTGGAGGATATACTATGAGCTTGTTCAATGGAATATCAGGGATGTTGGGACCAACATCTTTCTTTGGTTGAATTTTCATATAATAAAAGTTTTCATTCCAGTATAAAGATGTCACCATTTGAGGCGTTATATGGGAAGCAGTGTCGAACTCCAGTTTCTAGGATAAAGTGGGTGAAAGGAAGTTGATGGGACCAGAATTGGTAGAAGAGATGGCAGAAAATGTTCAGCTGATTCAGAAACACATGAGAACAGCTCAGAGTAGGCAGAAGAGTTATGCAGACAACAGGATGAAGGATCTAACTTTTGATGTAGGTGATCATGTTTTTTCTCAAAGTCTCACCATGGAAAAGTGTGATGCGATTTGGTAAGAAAAAAAAGCTGAGTCCAAGGTTCATTGGACCATATGAAATTCTGGAGAGAGTTGCATCAGTTGCATACCGGGTGGTTTTACCTCCGAGTTTATCTCAGGTACACAATTTTTTTCACGTTTCGATGTTGAGAAAGTATATGCCATATCCATCTCATGTTTTGAGTCCAGAGGTAGTTTAGCTGGAATAAAAACCTATCTTATGAGGAAAAACCAGTCCAGATTCTTGACCACAGGGAGCAATTGTTATGAAATAAGGTGATTAATCAGGTAAAGGTTTTCTGAAAAAACCACATGATGGAAGAGGGAACATGGGAATCTGAAAATGCAATGAGGGATAAGTACCCCCATTTATTCGATAAGTAAACAAATTGCGGGGACACAATTTTCTAAAGGGGGGAAGGGTGTAATATCCCAAGTAAGTAATTAATAATAGATATTTTTATCTATGTCTATTAATGAATTAGATAGTGTTTTAGAGGCTTAAAATGAAAATAAATCCAATCTTAAGCATGGAATACAATAATATTTTTAAAAGATTTTTTTACTGCCTTTTGAGGGAAAACCATTTTTAAATCTATCTTTTGAAAATTTTATAATATATATTTGTCAAAATAAACATATTCATTATGATTGGGACATTGAAATTTACATTGCATAAAGTTTTGGTATTTTTCTGACAATGTTCATTTTTTAAATGAATAGTGAAAAAATACTACATTTTACATCAAAACTACTTTTTCATTTAATTTAATTATATGGTTAGATTATCCTTTCAATTGGTCTTAAAGTTTAATCAGAATATATTTTTACCATTTAATCCAATGGTGATCATTAGTATTAATTTCACTTTGGAATTGGTCATAAACTAATGCCAAACTTTTCAATGATATTGTTTCAAAAAAACCCGCTCTTTGTTCTGACAACGGGAATTATTTTTAAATCAATTATTGCAATTTATGTGTTTGTAATTTGGTAAAATGGATTAAATATTTGGAATCAGAATGTCCAAAATATGTAATTAAGACTCTTTTATTTTTGGACATTATGAATAGTAACGATGGTAATTATCTTTAATTATCTTGATTAATGAGTAATGAGGTAGTTAAAGATAATAAAATGATATCATAATAATACAAAAAGACCACATCATTTGTCCTAAGGCTACTGGTTGTCTCATTTCCGACCATGGGATGCCTGGTGCCAACCTTGGGGGCCCCATGGAATCACTTTTGTGAGAAAGTGACGTTTTATCTTTTTATTTTTAAAGAATGTTATATGTGACAAAGAATGTATCACCTAAGTAAAATATTTTTAATTTTGTCTACATAAATGATCTTTTGGACTATAAATATTCATTAGAAATCTAAAAATATTTCCTACACAATAGTATGTTGTTCATAATTTTTAGACTTTAAATAAATTAAATTATTTATGACATCATGATGATGCAGCGATTAACTCATTAATAAAGGATTTAAATATAATGATATGATAATGTAAAATATATGACCTACACATGTCAAAAACCTATTGGATGGGGGGATTTCGACCCCTTATCACCTTACCCTCGAATTATATCAATGTGGGACCTTTTAAATCCGAAAATCATTTTCAAATAAAGAAACATTTCTTTACTTTCCAAGAGTGCCCCTCCTCTCCTCTTATAAAAGGCCCCCACCTCTACCTCCTTACTGACACTCCCAAAGCCTTTGGATCGGCCAACCCCTGCCCATTTTTTCTCTCCACTTCCCTCTCTTACTCCTTAAAGCCTCACTTTGGGCAGAAGTCTTCCTAAGGAAGCCTTTGAGCTCAAACCAAAGGGAGTTACCCGATTTTAAGGTAATGTCTTCACTTGAGTCCTTTTGTTTTATTTTGCTTCAACAACCCCCTAAAATATTTTTATTAATTTATTTTGTAACAAATCCAGTATCTTAAATATACTAGGATGTTATTATAAGAAGGATTCGAGCTACACATACACACACCTACATATAATGGTTAAAGGACATACTGTTTCCATGGATGGTGAATTTATGCCTCCCGAGACAATGATTGTTCAACATTCTTTTAACACCATAAAAGGTGGCCATTAAGATGTCACTATATTTATATATGATATATAATATGTTTATGTTTTCTTTAAGCTTCTGTATTTTTCATTTTGGGCATACCTTTATGGTTTCCATTATGGGTAAACGTTATATCTTCATTTAAGGAGGTGCGGACTACCGCCCCCTCAAAGTGATTTGATTCGTTAAATACCATATGTGGGACGTATAAAGGATATAACAATAATATTATATATGATATTATACTGGAATTATAATATACCTTTATATCATTATGATTCTATTCTATAAAATACAAAATAGAAATGAAAGTAGCGTTCATGCGTACGTACGGCTTACCGTCTCCATGAACGGTGCATTTAATTTCTTACTTCTAAATGTTATGTAATATTATAAATGCATGCATGTACTGGATATATATGATATATATGATATATACATCATGAATACCATTCTGGATATAATGTATACATGAACAACTTGTAATTATAAAGTGTTTATTTTTGACTCAAGTACCAATGATCGTTAAAACGACCGTTATTAACTTGAATAATTACATAGTGTTCATGACATGGAAATATGTGATATAAATGGAATAATGAACATGAAAAAGGTTCTTAAACAAGTAGAAATTAACTCAAGTTTATTATTCAGGAGATTAAATAATGACCGAGTCAAGTCGGACCCGAGGTATGAGACTTCGTCTCAATCTCCTTTCATTGAGGGATATTTTGTTTTATACACAACCTTATTTTATACGGTGTATAAACCCATTTTACTTTTACATTTATCCAAAATGAATCATTTTTATACGAAGCATTTTACTAAATGAAAAAAGGGAATGTTTTTTTCGTACGTATGCGGTGACAACGACTTCTCCGCCGCCGTGACCATTATTTGAGTTTCAGCTTCCTCTACAAGCCATACCTTTTTTTAAAAGAAAAATAAATACCATGTTTTACTTCTCATTTATTTTGTTATTGAAAATGGTTTTCATAATGTTTTTATATCAATGTGTTGTATTGATATCTTGTGAATGAAAGGTGGAAATGTTATGTTTCCTTTATGCATGTTTTATGTGATACAATTATGTTGAGGTTCTAGGGAATTATTATGAAGACGGGTGGTTCCGTGATAAACTAAGGGCAGGTGAGCCCGATATAGCTCTCCAATGCATTGGGTAACGCGAAGGAGTGAAACGTTAAGGTTTCTCTGAAGAGATTTAGGGAATATATTTTGATGGGTATTCTAAACGTAACTAAGAGGGTTACTCCCTACGTAAGAATCTTATGAATGCCTCAAGTTACCTTTATGTCTTATGATTTCTTCGATTTATTCATGATTTGATGAGGTATGTTAAAGTGCTTATGTTTTATGGGTAAAGTATGATTTCATTCTTATGTATATATGTACCCATGTTTCCTTTCCATATTTTTATATCCCTTACTAAGCTTTTAATGCTCATCCCATGTTTTTGAAATGTTTTCACAGGTCAAGGGAATGGTACATGATATGATGATAGTGTCAAGGAAGTGTCAAGAAAGAATCCATGTTTTATTTTAAATATGATACCTTTGATGGGAAAGATGAATTCTATCTTTATGTAACCACTTTGTTTATATGTGGAATGTAATGCAAGTTTTATGATCTAATTCTCTAAAACTCTAAACCCAAAAAGATCATCAATGTGTAATCTTGTAATAACTCAAGATTAGGTAAGGTTTAAGGCTGGGGCCTTATAGTTGTAGAGTCATGGGTTGAAGAAAACCTATCTATATTAGAAAACCTATAGACTCCAACTGATTGGAGGTTCAATATTTAATCTTATATGATATGTGACTTAGCCATGAAGTGGAGGGACATAATGACCCTAGAAAATCGACATAGAGATATGGTGTTAGAAGTATTCTAAATGAACATCTATGATTACTTCTTTCCCAATAATCAGAGGTCTCACAGAGATAGAGAATTCATGAACCTATATTAGGAGAGTATGTTAGATATGGAATAATCTTCTCATTTCATATATAATCAATGGTTCTCTCCTACTATATATAATGACGATCTTATATCCAACAGATGATTTATGGATGGGTTGGTTGAAGTTATATGGTTATATGTCAATGTGTTTAGGTTGACAGCTATTTCTAAAATTATCAACTGATCCCTATTTATAGAATGTAATATGAGGGAAGAAGATGGTGTCCATCAATGTGGTTCGAATGATTGAGATAGACATGGTTCATCTTCTAGGATCAAGTGTCTCTTTCAGATTTCCCGGAGATGGATCATCTTCTAGACCCCTCGCAGTAACAATCTCATGGTTTTTCATCAGTGTAGGAATCAGGGAAATATAAAGAATCTGTTAATCTAAGATCTAGTGGATTTTAGGGAATTTGGTAGGAAGGTCCACATTGAGCATTTTTGTTGGACATTACCTCTAGTTCCTAGAATGAATAGATCTATACATACTCCTCAATTATGAGTGGGACTAATAGGATCATGATGTGTAGGCACCTAAAATTCCGCTGGTCGGTTTGGTCGAAGTTTCAGTCAAGGAAGAGGAAGTAAAACATATGATTATCAATTATAGAAGAGTGGTATTGATCAGGGTAGTTAGGTAGTTACTCAGGGCTATGGTATAGTCCCTTTATATGCATTCCATCCTATTTCAAAAGATATTATCCCCAGATATTCTAGAATATGAATTACTATTATAGATGAATCAACTATAGTGTCTCCATTATTTTACAAAGGCACATATCACTCTTTTATATTTGGGCCAATCACTGAGAGTCTGAGCCTAGAGAGTGAAAACTATTATGGATTTAATTTTATATACATCCGGTTAGGTATGCATTTATGGCCCTTCCACATTGTAATTATTGTCCTCCTCAGATATGTGATTACATTTTTTGTGTCAAATCATTTTATCCTTAACATGATAGGCTTGGACATAATTATCAGGATAGACTAGGTAGTTCCCTATGGATCCCATATTGATTGTTATCATTTTAAGTTGATGTTTACATTACTAAAGAGCATTAGGCATGTCAATAAGGTTGATTTTTATCTTAGCGTAACACGACAAGGACTCGAGAAGTTGAGGTGGGGTAATGTGACATCTCAAATTAGTATTATCTTCATCGATGATTAAGGGTTACGAACCCATTGTTTTTCCACATGTTGTGGAGACTTTTAGAGATGTATTTCCAAACAAATTATCTAGTCTACCTATGGCCAGATATTTATATTTTACTAATAATCTTCTCTATAGAGAATAAAAGGTGACCATTCATTCTTATAGGATAGGGCATAAGGATCATTTAGACTACAAGAAGCAATTGCCGGATCTTGAGGCTAAAGGCTTCATATGTCCCAAAACTTCTCTTTGGGGTTTACTAGTTATTTTTACTAAGAAGATAGAAGGTACCCTCTAGATCTATATGGATTAACGTCATGAGATTCAACTCAGAGTGAGGAATACGTATCCACTACCTAGAATAGACATTCTATTTGATCTGCATTGAGAATAATTTTCTTTCAATAATATATATGAGGTCAGTCTAACATTAGTTTCTTCTACAGACATCAAACATACCTCACAAATCATTTAAGTGTATGTATGGTCTGAACGAGTACCTGGAGATTTTTTTTGAAAAAAAAATATGTTTCTTTTATGGATCTTATGAATCGGGTGTTCTACCCACATCTAATATTCCACCCATATCTGCATTCAGGTTTTGTTGTCTTTTTCGACTATATATAGGTTTATTCATATTCAAAACAAAACCATGAAACCCATTGTGATATCAAACTGAATATATTAACAAAGAACTAGCTCTATTATATGAGTAGTAAATTAAATTTCAAAATCGAAAAATAAATCTTCCCAGGTCATATCACATTAGTGTTTAGAGTTTCAGCATAAAAAGTAAACATGATAGATTTTATTTATTTGGAGATTAATATTACATACTCTTAATAAAATATTTCATACATCTTGTAGCACCACTTGTGGGATAGAAAAGGAGGTGTGTAAAACTCACAAGGTTATAAGCACGTGATGCAGCCTTTTAGGAGTTGAAGGATTGTATAAATTGGACACTGATACTGATTTAGTAGAATATAGGTAGGAGATATTTTTTTGTCATAATCTGTATCAGGATTTAGCCAGTTCTAATGCAGGACAAGAAAGTTTCTGTTTACGATTATCGTTAGCTAAGGCCTCATGAGAAGAATTACAGAACACATGACATTGAACTTGTGGTTGTAGTTCATGCCTTACACTATTATATAAACTTTCTACTTTGGGATGATTTCTGGTATTCACATATAAAAAAATCCCCAATTACATATTTATACAGTGATATCTCAATCTATGACAACATTGGTGAGTTGATTATATACCGTCATTTGATTTTGATCATTCCTAAAATACTATAATGGGAAATTATGTATTAAATACTATATATCAAAAGTCTTAGAATCATGAAGTTTTTATATCAAGTGGTGAATGTATAGATTATGTCTCTATTCTCAGAAATACATGTTTAGGTTTAAAATGAAAATGGTCAGACTATAATCTCAGCCTTGGTAGTGACATATACTCTTCTTGAACGTGGTATAATTAAACACTTTTTTGATCATGAAAACCTTTTCTAAGGGAACTTTTTTTTTCAGATGATGATATATATTCATGTTGGACCATTTATAGGGATGATACCTTATTATTCCATGGGCATTTATGGGTCTCAGTAGACATCAAAGAGGGGCTAATGTGGGAATTCCATGCCTCAATATTGGTAGATCATCAAGGGGCCACCAAAATGTATCCGGATCATTGATTCCAGTATTGATGACTTGGTATGAAATGTGATATTGAAAGGTTCATTGCTCAGTGGTGCACATGTCTGTTGGTGAAAGAACAATATCATCATTTTTAAGGGATTTTGGATCTATTTTCTATTGTCCAGTGGAAATGGGAGGATGATAAAATGAATTTTCTTAATGGTCAATGCATAGTAACTCATGGAAATGATATGGATTGGGATTTCACGGATAATTTGATGAAGCTCTAGTGATTCAATTGTATGTGAGTGAAGATAAAAGTTGTCTAACTAGGATGTTTGTACATAAATGTGATTGTACATCATTATGGAGATCCTCATTGTGTAATTTATAATATAGAATCTCTTTTAATGTCATGATTATTGAATGGGTTGAATTATGAATTGGGTATATAATTACTTTTGATAATGGTCTATCACCCATAGACTGATGGATAGATGAATAAAAATATTCATGTTTTAGAGGTCATGCTCTCTGCTTGTGTCCATAACTTTGGAGGTCCTTCGGAGAAACAGATTCTCATCAAGTATTTTTCTTATCATTAAATATTTTAGGCTACCGTTGAGGTGGATCTCAATTATTCCTTATATCGTGGTCCTTTCCACTTCCATCTATGCTGGAAAGAGATATGGTATATCATTATGCTTTGACCACATCTCATGTTGGAGACTACAGAGAAGGTCCAATTAACCAAAAAGAGTATTATGACAACTTATTCTAGACAGTAAACATATGAAAAAAGTTGACACTGAACTCTTGAGTTGGAGGTTAGAGATATATTTTTCTATTTATACTCACCTGGGTTAGGGAATATATTAATTAGAAAGAAAGGTAATTTGTAGTTGTTGTTCCATGGAATCATTGAATTTGTGAAATGGATCAGACTAGTGGATTACCAATTGATTCATTCACAAATATACTTGTATTTTAATAATGTATCTATTGTAATCTAGCTTCTCCCATAATATCCAGACCCATCACACTTCTTAACAACCTGATGATGTCAAATTGGATGTATGTGCTTCCTTTAAAAATTATTTAGTGTGTATAGTTCACCGAATCATGATGAAACTCTTAGGAAAGTTAGTTCAACTGGTATGAGTTTTTTGGAAGCATGAATGGGTACAAGATGATACCTAATAGTTACAAACTATTATAAGAGGTTAGTGCCCAGATCTATTATCTAAGGCTACCTCTTTACCCTCATAAGGTCAACTAGGGGATGAGTTTATTTCAGGTCGGGAGGTTGTTATGAACTATCATTTAAACTAAGTTACATATCATTATTTATTCACCCTGAATTCCATAAATAATCCAAATGACGATGTCCAATAAATACATGATATCAATATGTTTTTATGGGGCTAATTCAGAGCATTGATCTCTAAAATGTTAAAAACAGACTAGGCCAGACGGTTTTTCTGTAATTGTGAGACCTAGGTTTCATGACCCTGTATCTAGATGCATGCATAGTATAAAATCCTTTTTTCTTGGCTTCCACTTCATTTTTTCAAATCATTCCCCTTGAAAATTTTGGATGAAATTACAAATTTTCCACTCATTTATCTTAAATTCTTAATTTCCCTTTTTTCAACCTCTAGCATACCATCACACCTCATCCTCCTTTGAGAAAAAATAAACCCTAAACTAGGCATTAAAGTAACTCCCATATCAGATGTCTATTCATTCATCTATCATAAGCATTATATCCATATTGGTCATCTCTGATATCCTCTCAATTACTATATATATGTTTATCAACAAATCCTTTTTTCTATATATGTGCATGCTCATTTTAATTATTTTTTTGTTCATTGGACCATTTCACATATTTTTTAAAATCTACCTCAACTATATTAATGATATTGAGCAATGAATTTTCTACATCCTTTATGTAGGTGGTCATGTCATTTTCTTATAGAGTTCTGTAATTTCCTAATTACATTATTTTTCCACATATTGTATTTTTCTGAGAGTCACAATTATATTAAATAATACACGTACAATTTAACAACATACATTAATAAATTTTCATTGTTCTTTTTTGGGTGGTTTAATGGTTTCACGTGCCTTTTATAGACACTACATGGGTGTTTAATGAGATAATGACTATGTTGGTCAATTCAATAATATGTATAGAACTCCAAAATAATTTCACTAAAAGCTATTAAAATAATTATACCTCAATGTAAGAGTGTTAAATGGAACCCAATGAACACTTTTGATGTTTAAACCTCTTATGGTTCGAATTTACGGTATAGGTTTTGACATTTTACCCATGTCACCTCCCAATTGAATCTTCGATACTTATAAGTGAGTTTCTCATGATTTGGTAAATATTAATGGGATGATTTAAATGAAATTTCTAATACATGTTAGGTTATCTTACATAAAATTAATCAATTGACATTAAATGGAATGACCCAAATTTATGGTATATTCATTCCCTTGGAATTTAACTTGGACAGCTTGGCACATGAGAGGTAATGACTCTTGGAGTGAACTATGGTAATGATTATTTTTTATTTCTATGTTATAATAAATTATTATTATGAATTGAATTTCAATTTATATAAGGTAATATAGAAAATAAAATGCATAATAGGATATGAATTATGTGTTGTATTATAAATGATTATGCATATTAAATGTATATGAGATATTTGAAAGAAACAAATTAGAGGTAATTTATTATACCAGTTAAATTTATAGTAATCATTTATAGATGCTATGATATGATGGTAAGGGACCATTGGGCCCGGATGATAATCATGATCTCTTACATAGGGTTTGGAGTATGGCATATCGCACAAGAGATACTATATTGTCGTTTAGATAAGGTTTCATGGTCTATTAATAGAGTGTTTCCATGAAGTCTAACTCCCCATACAATGTATTATAGAATAAAATTTGTCAATATATTGGTGTATAGGTAATGTATCATATTTCAGAATTTTGTAGGCTCATTGGACATGTCATGTATGTCTTTGTTATGTTGCGGTCTTGCCAGTACTAGTATTCCAGGCATATGGCCACTTACATTCACACGTACATGGTTTTTATAGGTGGATGCAATATACATTTACACAATACACACCTATATATATATATATATTACTACTATATTTATAGTTACTCTTTATACACCATTCCACCCATGATCTGAAGTAGGTAGAGATGCTTGGAGTCTTATAGTAACCTGAGTCGGTGGTTATTTATTTATTCATTTGGGATTATAAATTTTCTATACCTGGTAAATATTTAGTTATGTGAACTAAATGAAATACACAGGAACATCGTTGGTGGTGGAATAATTATATTTTTATCTCACACCCCACTCAGGATACCTCTAGTATACAGGATAACTATTTGACTATCGATATTGAAAAGCTCAATGTCCCTGCTTTAGGATGTTGATATACATAGCATGTAGTTGGATATTATGAGAAGAAGATCAGGCATTATCTAATAATTATTATAGGGAATAATTTTTTAATATTTCTATTTTATAATATTATATAGAATGATTTTATCTTCCTTTATCTTTTTTTGTATTATAAGATACCATGCATCCATGTACAATACACTACCATTTTGGTTTTCGATTATATTATCAATATTTCTGTTTATTTTCTCTTCTACATTTTTTTATTTATTCAGTCATTTTATATTATGATTGTATTTTTTATTGTATCTAGTTATATTTGCTGTGATACTCTAATATGATAATATAGTCTTCCCATTATACAACCTTTCTAACCACATTTCTAGACAGTATCCTCTATCATAGAGGGATCTACGCTTCAGACCATGTGTCATAGGGGATCAAGACACAGGTAAAGTGGATATAGCATCAGGACATTAAACATAGATGGTATTACACTGTTGGTTGAGGGAAACATTTATATCCATCAAAAACATTGATCAGTCCACAGTTAAGAGAAATATAGTCACCCAAAAAGTGAATAAATCTATTTTATGTTTCAAAATTTTAAAACCTATAACACTGACATTATTATGGGTTGGTGGAGAATAAATATTGATATATACTAAAGGATATTGACCTAGGAAATTTTTTTATAATTGTTTAATAGGGTGCTTTTTTGAATGTATTAAATTTAATGATAGAAGATTTTCATGTATGTGAAATTCATGAGTGTGAAATTTCCGTCCATGTTTTGGATTTCCATGATGAGGCCCCAATTAATTCATAATTAATATTTAATATTTTTAAATTTTTTCTTGGTGTGAGATGGGTATGTTGATTTTTTTATATATGTTATAGATGCCTAATATCTTGGTCCTTAGGGTAAATAAGGTCTATTATCCTTTGATAAATCCATACATTTTAAAAGATAATGATATATGTTTTTTTGGCATATGATAAGAAGTTATTGGATAGTTTATGGTTTTATTTATGGTTGGATAATAAAAGATATATTAAATAGAATCATTTAATAGAAATTACATGGGACATGAAATGGAATTATTTGGAAATATTTATTCTCTATGTGTAAGGGGAATATATTTAAAGTAATACATCTCTTAATCCCAAAAAATCCATATATCCTCAGGTATCCATGTCATCTGGTAGCAAGAGAGAGTGATCACATATTTAATGGCTTCATATTGGAACTTGTTGATGGTAGAGTATGTTCAAGGGATATTTAGAGTATGAATCTCCTTAAATGTAAAATTGAATATTTTCATGAATATATTCCACCAGTATGATGAATTTATATGACTTCATAGAGTATGATATTTTATTCACATATGGGGTTTTACATGTCCTTTAGTTATGGTATCATGGTGGGTAATCCATTAGTCTATATGTAGAACTAGTGAATGGGAATTTATTGTAATGGAACCTAGAACATGTTTTGTGGATCCTCATGATTTTTGGGGGACAATTGATATTTTAGCAATAGGGGAAGGGATTTGTAGGTGATTCATTAGGACACAATGTGGTAAAGAAAGGTTTTATGAAATAATATAGAGTAATTTTTTTCATGTTTGATATAAGGGTTTTACATTTCATGTTTTATATATTAAGGCAATAATATCATTGTGGAGATATTTAGTTATTGTCCTATTATAGATCATATTGTATGGTGAGGCTAGTCAGGGATGGTTGTGCTGAGATGTTATGTTAAATACATATAAAAGAGCACAAAGTGTGGATATATGGCCAGATAAGGGAAATGTTATGTTCTATTCCATGTAATTTATATGTGTATATCCTAACCCTGTTGTGAACCTATAGTTAATGAGGTATTTTGGGATGGGTATTTTCATTGGAGCCTTAGGAATATGGTGTAGAGATTACACCACCCATGTAATCATATTTCCCAATTTTTGTAGACAAAAAATGTGGTTCCCCTCCCAATAATCAATTATTCAGATTCATATAATAATTAATAAACTTTTACATGATGATTAAAACCTATTCAATATTCGTTTTGGGTGGTCCAACCATGTAGTACAATGTCATTTAAAAAAACTAGAATCTCAATGCTAGTAAATATAAAACAAAAAAATATTAAGACAGTGCTATTGATTCAACTATGTGTAACATAAGAAATATTACAATTTGATATTTTTACCTCTATATTAAACCAACATTCAATTTTTAGTTCAATGTACCGTTAATCATGGGTCATTTTTAACATATAAATGGTTATCTACTAAGGTCCCTTATTGCAAACAACCGATATTCTAGTAGATAAAATTTGATAGTACAACCCTCTCCCACACAATCACTATTTAGTAGAAGTTTGGGCCCTATGTTTTATAGATTTCATGGATAAAAAACATAGTATTTGTAGTTTCTTGTTGCGCAGGGATATTTGAGGGAGAATCACAAAATTCTTGGTTGCCCAATGATCACTAAAAGAGGATCCAAATTTAAATATCCTATTTAGGAATAATTATGTTGGGATCCACATTAATTCTATTATCATCAAGAACAATGATATTGGATCCCCATGTTTTCTATATTCATTGGTATTACTAATATAAGATCCCCAACAACTCTGTGAACTATTTTTTATTTTTGGATCCCTTTTCCCCAAAGAGAATTCTTTTTTCAATGAAAATGATAGACATGTTACTATATTTGGCCCATGCTTGTGTGGTTAGATTCAATGTGCCTTTGTTAGAACATAATGAATATTCATGTTTTCATGTAAAAAAATATTTTTAAACGTGGTTCATTTTTCTATATATACATATAATATATGAGAATATGTAATTAAATGGTTGGAACTGGTTGTTCCCTACGAAGATATATTCTCTAAATCTTCTTGGTATCTTTAAGGAATGTGATAACCCTTACGTATACATTATATATTGTATTGTATATTGTAGATATATAGAGAGTGTCTAGATAGTTTATTTCATGATAATAATATGATTTCAGACTTAGAGTTCTTGGTTATATATTCACTGTATTTAGAATGTTTGTATTATTCACTTGGAATACCTAGTGGCTGGTCCTTAACGTATACATGTACACTAGAAATGCATATCAATATTTTTATAACATGTTAAAATTACATTGTACAAATGGAATAAATATATCTATAAAACGTTTTTAATACTATATTTATTTATATTCTTATTAGATTATTGATTTGGTATTGTATTTGATGATAGTAAAATTATATTATACCCATGTTGTCTATAAACTATCATAGCTTGTTGGAATCTTATTGAATAAGTGTTGCCACCCATGAGGTCACATCGAGCTACTAACATAAGGTGATACATAGTTTTATAGGATCAATGTTACTATATTATTTATAATATTTTATTATATTTGTTCTTTTTTAGGAATTAAAATTATAGTTATGATGTTATCAGGGCTTGTGAAAAACAATATGATTGGGTATAGTAACCCCATATGTATGAAAATTCTATGTTACTAAATTTGATATTTATGTTTAAGATTTCAAATGTAATAATTTAAATGTTAATTATATCATGTTATTATGTTGTGATATTTTTAATTATATCATTAATTGTTTATTAGAGTTTCAATAGGTCACGATTTCATAGATCATTTTAAGAAAGAAGTTTTTTGAACATGTACATGAATTCTTGTGGATGAGTAATGGATTCCAAAAAATGAATAAAAAATAGTTTTTTGAAAAAAAAAAGGTTATTAGAATGATTTTTATGAAAAGGTATTTATGTTAATTTTAATATAAAAAATAAATCAATCATTGAGGTTTGTGTGAATCTATTTTGATTTGATTATATTATTCTCAATGTAGATAGAAACCCAATAGAAAATTTTTCAAGGTATGCGATTTTGATGCAGGTATATTTGATTGAGGGCCTTTGTATCTAGTTGTTATAGTATGTGATTTTTTTGTTTTAGACCCCTTGGTGGGTAAATATAGATATTAATGTTTTTTGGATGGTTAGTGAATCAATTTTTTACCAATCTAATTCTATTTAATTTTATAGGCTTGAGATCTATTTTGGTTCACTGGTATGGGTTACTTGATCGTTATTCACCAGACTATTGAATGGGAGAGCCTTGTCTATTGTTTTATGTCCAGGAAAAATTATACCTATGATGAGAGGAGTATAGATGGATTCATATATGTATTAGTGATTATTTATTGATTTGATATTGAGTTTTTTGTATTAATAAGGTTATTATTTGTTCGGATAGAAGAGAAAAAATGGTGGGTTCTTCTTTTCAGTTATGTTTACATCCAAGAGATGAGTAATGAATACTATTTTTCATATGTAATTTTTCCAGGAACTATATATGTTAATTATTATAGTTTTTATCCTTCTGTGACATATCCAAAATATGAAAACCCATGTAGGACCTAATTTTTTGTAGAGTGAACTTATGATACTTGGTTGAATGATCATGTTTTGGAAGGATAATGGGTTTTGGACACAAGAATTCAAGGTACATTGAAATCTAGAGAGGAAATTGTTTAATGTATATGGTTTGGGATATTTTAGAATGTACATAAAGTTAATAGAAATTCCATGTTATATAATTTGATTTATACTATTTCATGTCGAACTTAAAGGGTGGTATGGGAGAATTTCATCTGGCTGGTTCCTAGTTGTGAAACCATAGAAATGGAAATCTTAATAATATTGAGAGAAGTAATTAGACTATTTGTAAAGGGTATGTTATGTAAGATTATTTTTCAAATTTCCATTTGAATCCTTATAGGCCCATGAGGAATTGAATTATTTTTGTAATTGATAGGTAGGAGAATCCCTCATAGAGAGAATTATTTTTATATATGAGTAATGATCATTATGTTTATTAGATGTAGTAAATTGAGGCTTTAATGTTTATAGTTACATAATTTTTCAATGGATAATGGGGATCCATTAGTTGGAATCTGTATGGACATTTTTACATCTTCCTAGGCTCTCTTTAAAAGAAATAAAATGTAACATGATGTTTCTTATAAGAGTGGGAGATAATGATATGGGATCCAATGGGATATGTTTTTTTCGATTAAATGTATTAGGGTTGATTGGGTTTTAGGGTCCATATAGTTTCAATGATTGGTGGTGTCAATTGAGGGATGGTCAGGTAACAGAAGAGATAGTTTAGACAGTTTATCTTAATATACATCAAAGACTACTCATAGGATGAATTTAACATGTTCAAATGAGATACTCTCTCATGTAGTGGTTTTTGTGGAAATCACGTCACTTGGAAATAAAGTAACTATAGTATAATGATATGGATACTACAATATGGGGGATTTATGTTAATATTATAGATAATTCACATTTAAATTCTCAGTGGTTGTTAAAATCTAGATTAGAAGAAAGTAAAACCTGTCTTGTTATCTTGATGATATTGATGCCACTCTAATATAAATGAATAATGAATCCCATATAGTTAAAAAACCATACAATATTTTATGATTCAAAAAACAAGATTCATATTTTTGGGGAATTTAGGGATTACTAAGAAGTAGAGAATCCAAATAATGAAAGGTAGCTCTTGAATCCTTATTTACATCATCTATTTGAGGTGTTTTACTATGGAATTTGAGCATGAATCATAGTCTAATAGTTATTATTTTTTTAGAATTTAGTTACTCGAGATGTGACATATGATTTTCCGAATGAAATGGTATTGAGATTAAGATTTTGAATCTATACAAATTTCATATGCAGACTAATATGTATAGTACTTTAGATATAGAATTTTTGGTAAAGATCCATCCAAAATGGTATGGATTATGGGTCATATGAAAAAATCCAATATGATATTTGATATTGGAAATGGATTCCAATCTTTATAGATGAATTCAAATCCACAAATAATAATCGATTCTTCTTGAGGATGAGCATCTTTGTGTTGTGGACATTATAATGAACGTAGCCATTATGGGTTGTAATTAATGAAATAATTGTGGAAGAACAATAATAATAACTTAGAGACATCTATTTTTTCAATAAATGATAAAAACGATCCTTTTTAAATTTTTTAGATACCCCGTTCGAGATTTTGTATGTGAAAAATACATGATAGATTATCATATCTAAATATTGATGTGTTTATATGTGGCCAGACCCTATATTGTAAAACAGGTTCCCATCAAATGTCAAGTAGAAGCCTACTAGTGGTTCTCTAGGCTGTGATATGAGAAAATAATACTTAATCTACCATTAATAGTATAATTGAGTACTACAATACAATATACTACCACTTTACTTCTATTGTGGGTGATGTAAAAATCATGATGGATGATATGACAACCCACTGACCAAAGTAGGGAAATTTTGTTCTTTTGGGTTCTTTAAGCCCCCCATTGTGGGACATCTTATCTATTAATATGAAAATAGGTGAGGTTATCCTCAAATAATTTACCTTATCATCAATTATATATTTAGGATCCATAGAGTATTGAGAGGGATTCATTCAATTGTTTTATGTTATATTCTTCCCTCTTTATCCAACTTTTACATATTCCTATATTATTCTTTTATTTTTGCATGGTGATATCTAACATTTGATGTATATTCCAAATGATAATGGTGAAATAATTATCAATGTTTGTGGCTTCATGGTGAAATATATTTGGGATTAAAATGGAACAATAATTCCACTAGTTTCTCACCATCTTGAAATGTGTATTGAAAAAAACGAAATTTTTTCAAGAATATATAAAAGTGTTATTAATTTGTAAGTACATTTGGTGTTGTATCATTTGAATTTTCATATTTATCTTGAGGGATTAATTATGTATGTATTCTATATATCATTATGTATAGTTTGGGATTCTAAAAAAATAATGGGTAATTGCATATTTGGGATTATGTTTCCTATAGTTGGCGTGCATAAGGGATCAAAATTGAAGGATGCTAACTCCAACAACATGGTTTGTGTTATCTATAATACTGAAAACCATAAATATTAGTGAATTTCTACTTCATGAAGGTTTAATGGGGGACTAAGAATATGAATTTTATAATGGTTTTTGTTGTGTATTTAAATGTGAAGTGGGCTTTGATACGGAATTTTCTAAGGAATTTGGGTATTCCATGATTGGTATTGAAATTTTGAAAGCATTTTCATACTACATATCCAATTGGTATAGAGTATAATATCTCATAATGAACCCATATATAGTCATGGATCATTATATTAGTTTTATTTTGAATAATACATGAATAATTCAGCATGTTAGAGGGATTTGAAGTGGATCTGGCCAGAAGGAAAAAATGATTAGTTCCATGGTTTTCTAGTTGAGTGGTGATAGACATGTAAATATTTGGATACATTTATACTACTTGAGTAGGAGGTTTAGAATGTTTGGAATGGTTCTGATTAACTATGGATAGAAATTTAGTTTTATTCATCCACGTTATTGGGTAAAAAAATATAGTGATCACACTATTAGAGGACTCATATCATTACTTAGTGAAGATGGAGTAGAGTCAAGGTAACTCTTGATCATGGATATACATGGAATTATAATTAGTGTATGTTATGTGTATTAACCCCTTACATTAAATCTGGTGATTCATGGATACTTTAGGAAACATGATTCCATTGGTTGAATTGACTGATTTGGGTTAAGATGCATATGATTACACTTGAGTGGGGTATCCCTTAACCCATGTGTGGCTTTAGTTCATGTAAATGAATTTTAATGGAATCTGAAAAACTATGTGTGTATTCTCATGTTAAAATTTTGTGTTATAAATGGGAAAAAAATGGGATATTGGTTGGTCTCTATTATTATGAGACGTTATATGGTGATGTGTGTCCTGCGAGAGGAAATGTGAGTTATTATTCCTAGGTGTAACCATAGAAACAACCATATACTTTAGTATTGAAAATATGTATAGGTTCATAAGGGGGGTTTGTAGCTAATGTTATGTTTTTAACGAAATAATATTGGAAGGATAGTCAAGGATGGTTTTGTAGAGATATTATGTTCTATCATGTAGCAGAGCACAAGGTATATATGTTCTTAGTTGAAGGAAAGGATATATGTTATATCTTCCATGTATTTATTCATATCATGATCATGTTGTGAAATAATTGATGAAATGTTAGATTAGTATGGATATTGGAATAGGGTCCATTATACTAGGTAATGAAAATAAATTTCCTCATTTCGTATCGTTCCTGAAGTTCGTGGACCATCAAGAGAGGGATCCGATTTACTTGATTAATTAATGATCATCGAGGGAGGATAACTGGTTACATATTGTTCACTGATCATGAAAAAGGGACACAAAAATTATTTTTGGTTGTGGGAACATTGATAAAGGATCTCTGATTACAATGTTTTCATAGTAATCTCTGGTTGGGTATATTGATGGATTTTTAGGGGATAAAACGTATCCATGATCCTTAGAATCACAAAAATAGAATCCTAAAACCATGTAATCCCATTGATATTTTGAATTACAAAAAAATATTAAAATGTAAATTCATACTACATCCCTACTAATTTAGCTCATCCAAAAATATTTTATCTAGATTATTGGGATGCATCATAAATAATCCTTCCATTTAGGGTGTCCATGGATTTTGGGAATCTCTTATTGCTCATGAAGGATATCACTCAAACACTATATTATAGAACGATAATTTGGAATGTTTGATTAAAATTATGTCTTGATAAATTAATTTTGGGTAGTTATTCATAGCTTCCAAATGATAGGTAATGAATCAAGTTGAGTTAATATTAAACTAATTAATATAGGCATCCATGAATCGATATAATTTTTTCAATATTATTAAAATTATTTTAAAGAAATTATATATATTTTAACAAATAATATTACTGTAATAAATTATATTGATTACTTAATGGTTATAAAATCATTAAATATACCAAAACTCATTAAATTCATCATCAAATAATCAAAAAATGATGTAAAAATGTTTCAAATCAAATTTAAAAATAACCAACAATTTCTCACATAATAAAATAGTGAAATTAATATTAAAAACATCATAATGGATTTATCTATATCATTGATAACCTTTAATTAGGCTAGGGTGTATTTTAATATACTATGTTTTGGTTGACCTAATTAGTTCTTATTTCCCTCAATCAACCATAGACACTATTTTAATACTATTTTGAGTTCATTCTCGCCTTATGTTACAACATATTTAAAAACATGTGAAACCACATCAAAGTAACACTTTTTTATATTTATAACTTATTTTCATATAATATATCATACTTTTTTCACCAACGATTAAATTATTTTTAACTATGAAAATAAATCTAGAATGTCGTTAAAATAACTTCTAATACACTTTTTGGGTAGCTTGTAACGTTTTATAACCATTATCCATATTCACACCACCACAAAGTGTGATAACATGAGAAATCACAGTGTTAAATAAAGTATGAATTAATAAATCCAAATTTATAAAAACAGATAATCTTCTATAAAATAATAAACATATCGACCCCAACCTCACAGACTTATATCTAGTGCCTCATACCATTATATTGGCATATATACAATAATCTGCTACCTGAATGACCGAATTGTGTAGAAGTATTGTTAAACTAGAAACATTATTTATTATAAAATTATTTTTCAATATATAAATTTTGAATAATATTTTTGTATAAAAGAATTATTACCTCCAGAATATCCTTTATTATCAACCATAAAACACTTCCTAAAAACATGATAAAGGAAATAAATTATTGGTACGCTAAAACACTCAATATGGGCTAGGTACAATGGAAGATATCATGAATCCACAGTAATAATAATAGAGAGGTAAATAAAAAAATACATGCCATTTGATTAACTTAACTATTAGTATAATATTTGTATAAATAAATATATCAATATAAGTAACTGAAAAATGGTTCTACTTAATCAATAAAAAAATAATGAAATGCATACATAGCTTATATATTTTTTGAAATATCATGAATAATAATAAATTAATTGGGAGTGAAGGAACTATACAGTTATTGGACATCATGATTCAATGGCCCACGATATCCTTTCCATCCAAAAAAATGAATAAGATTATTTAGAAAATAATACTTCCATGACCGTTTATAGGATAATTTAAAATACATGGCTAAAAATATGAAAGGGTTGTGACCAATTGATTTTATCATATGAGACTAATGATGCATAGATTGTCTTTCTATAAATGGACCCTAACTCATAACATAAATTTCCGAAGCATTCGGCATATATGAAATAAAAATATTTATTTCATAAGTAATCTCCTATATCATCATGTATCTGTATTTAGTAAATGAAAATTTAGGAATATTTCATTAGAAAAACTAATAGCATTAAATATAAAACATTATATATAAAAACGGGATATCATTTAAGAGAAAATAAAATTCATCATAAATTATATGGATCTTTATATAAAATTTAATGTCTAAAGATCATATTGAAGATAAAATTTTAAGGGGATGTTATTAAAAAAAATTTAAATAAGGAAGTGAATGTCATTAATTCCCTGGTCAAATTAATCATAAAATATGAGGATAAAGAATAAATATGGTGTTATTTATACCAATTTGAGTAATAAAAAAGTTATATTTTCATTGATTAATAGAAATACTATAAATAGACATTTAAAAAACATTATAGAAAATTTCATTTTCATTTTGAATTTTTTTCAATCCAATTATTATAAAATAAAATTAAAAAACATAAAATAATTCAAATAAATTTGATTGAAAATAACAATTGAAACTTATAAATTAATCCTCAAAAATTTGAGTGGTCATGATGGATGGAAATTCCATTAATTTCATACACATTTTAACAACGATTCCTTCCAATTTTTTGGTAAAATAGAAATTGGATTTGTTTTAAAAATGACATAAAGCTTACACTGAAATGGTTTTTTATGATTAAAATTGATAAAAATTCATTAAATATATAAATATATGAGGTTAATAAAAAAATTCAACATTTTTTAAAACCATGATTTTGGAAGAAAACAGGTTTCCCACCAAAAAGAAAAATGATGTTATATTTTTTTATAAACATTTTATAAAAATTATTAAGAACCAAAGAGTAGAGAAATTATAATATTACATTATTGTACCCATTAATATTTATATGGGAATAAAATTAAATGGTTTATCAAATTAATTCTCTCTATTTAAATTGATTAATGAACAATCCCAGTTAAAATATTATTATGAAGTAAACCCCTGTAGATATCATAACGTTGAAGAGAGAATAAATTAATGAATAGAATATGGTTATTAAATATTATTTATAATAAAAACCAAAAATAAAACATAAAGTAATGAAAATTAATTATTAAGATAATCATAGAATGAAAAATTAATGAATTATAATATTAACCTAATGAACATTAATTGAGTTATGAAACCCTTAGCACATTGTAACATTTAATTAAAATACAATAAGATGAAATAATTCAAATTGTAATGAAAAATAACATGTATAATGACTTATTCGTGATATTATATATCAAAGGGTCAGTATATAAACCATATAAAAGAAATTATGTGCATAACATTACAGTATGCCTCAATGAAATGAAAATACAATGAATTACCTTACCACACTTTTCATTTTGGTTGAAAAATCATTAAAATATTGTATAGTGATTCTAAAAATGTTATAATATTATTATATAAATATATAAATATTTTATATATAATTTATTTTTATTTCAATATATATTATTGCATTTTAATTACAAATAATTCATTATTTTCTTTGTTTCGGGTGACAATTACCTAGTTTTTCCATACTTGTTTTCCCATTAAAGATATATTTAATGTACATATTAGATATAAAAATAATCTCCACAAGAAGAATCAGTGAATAAATATCATACTAATTATTTATTCATAAATATATAACATCTATTTTGTATGGTTATTAAAAGAGACTCACATAGCTTCGGGAAGTGAAAAGAAATGAATGAGTATAACTTATATATTATCATAATAGAAATATAAATATTCCATGAATATAATAATTATTTTATTTATATAACTTATAATTATTAAATTTATTTTTATCACCTTCTATGTGACACATTACCTAAATTTGAATCACATCGCTTCGCGAGGCAGTAGTTTGTCGTACACAAGAGTGATGTTATCATACATACTAAGGAATAGGTATAAAAAAGATATGTGGGAAATAGGAACTCCATATTTATAATTGAGAAATAATTATCATGTAGATAATTTGTATCCATTATTATAACCACCCTTGAGGGGTGGTAATGGAAAAACAAACAACATCAATTCGTGAGGCGATTTTCATCTATACACACGTAGGATTATTTCATGACCCATATTATGGATGTTTGTTTAGTTGTAGATAATACACATAAAACATTTCTTAGTATATGGAATATAGTATTTTAATTATATACTAAGGGAATAATCTGAATTGAATAATGTGAAGGAATTAAAATAAAATCCCGTATTGAATAACTTTACCAATTCTCCAATTTCCCTCCATTTGTTTGCAATAAAGATTCAAAATTTTGGATTAATACAATATATAAGGATTCTAGGATGACTATAGTAAGGTGGATATGTTATTTTTGTATGTATCATCCATCCAAAATGGATTGAAGGTGTTAATAAGGGTGGAGAGTAAGATCCCTTTTATATTTGAGGAGGAGTGTCATTCTTGTAAATAAAAAATGTATTCACTATTGGGAGTTCTACAGGTCCTAATGTTCTTCCAAAAAGGAATATAAATTGATTTTATGGTTTATTTAGCATATTAATACAACCACCACATAATACAAAATATATTTTTATCCTTTTATTCCATAGTATTTATGTTTACTCATGTTTACTATTTTTGCTTTTACAATGGTAACTTGTTTCATTCTATTTACCTTTGTAATTTATCCTTTAAGACCATAATTAAATTGAGTTTTTATGATAATTTATAAATTTTAATTTTAAATATGAAATAAAATGTATTCAATAAAATGTGTAAAATTAATTTTATTTCAAATGTATATAATGCACAATACCATATTTTTACATTAATTATGGCAAAAAAATTTAAATATTTTCACATATCATTATGAATAAAAAATTATTTTGAACTTATTAAATATTATAAATTCTAATTATGATAAATATAGAATCTATTTTTCAAAATTATACTTATAAAATCATTATAATTTAATTTTTATTTAATACCACATTGGAGATGAGAAAGAAGGTTTTAAAAGTACAACTGTTCAAAAGTTTAAAATATTTTAATAATAATATTAATTAACAAAATTATTCCAAAGTAATAAAATTAAATAATTGATATAAAATTTATCTAATTACGCATTAAAAAAATAATAATTTGACATTAGGATTTTTTTAAATGAAAATTTAGTATTTCATTAAAATTCATTTTTTTCCACAATTCATTTTTATAACATTGAGAGCTTGACAAAAAGGACTAGTATACTTTATTAAATAAAAAATGTACAGAAAATTATAAAATTTTTCTTTTTACAGAAAAAATTTTATATAATGGAATAAAATAATAATGAACTCTAATAAGAAGGATTTACCTAATGGCTAAAACCACTTTGTTTTAAATCCCATCTTCCAAGTAGTTAGCGTCATGAAAAACTATTTATTATATATTTTATAATTGAAAGGTATTACATGAAATTTATCTAACTAGAATCCATATTTCATGATTATTACGTTATTCTATTTCTAATTTTCTACAACACATTGGTGGAATCAAATTCCATAAATAAGTTGGTCCATACTCACTATTTCACCACATCAACATAATTGATAATCTTGTACATTTTAGCATCATGAAATTTTTAGATGCCACATTGTAGACACCATTGAATGAGTTGCATACACTTTTTTGTAGTGTGAAGAAACAATTCTCACTTAGAAATCAAATGTCAAGTATGAGTAATTATGTTTTGACCATTCATCTTGCTACCATGCAGCAGGCAATGGACAGATAGATGGCTTAAATAAGACTCTTTCAAATATACTCTAGAAGATGGTGGATAATGATTGGAAATCATGGACTAATACACATTTGAATGCTTTATGGGCTTATCAGACATCTTCCTATACTACTACCCCTGAAACTCCTTATTCATTGGTTTATGGAACTGAAGCAGTTTTCCAATTGAAATATAATTGTCTTCACTTAGTGTTGCAATCTATGATCAGCTGTCTATAGATGAAAGATCACATAAATGGTTAGATGAGTTGGAAATATTAGAGTAGAAAATATTGCATACTTTGCATCATTTAGAAGTTTATAAGAAAAGAATAACGTGATCTTTTAATAAGAAATTCTTCCTTCATTAATTCTTTCAAGGAGAATTTCTATTGTCCCTTAAGAGTCCTACAATGCCAGGAAAAAACCTCCAAAACATGAACCAAAATTGGATAGACTATATTTCATACATAAAGTCGATTGAAATGGAGAGTATGCCTTAATCTCAATGGATTGAGTGCTTATCACAACTCCAACCAATGACTTATTTTTGAAGAAATAATTTGTGTAGTATTGTACAAATAGTTCTCACTACACGACATTAAACTGAATAGTACCACATTCCTCACTACAAGACTATAAACTGCACAATACAGTAGTGCTCACTGCAATACATTAAACATTATAGTACCAAAGTCATCACTGCAAGACATTAAACTCAATAGTACCATAGTTTTCACTAAAAGACATTAAACTGCATAGTACCATTGTCCTCACTGCAAGACATTAAACTGCACATTACTATAGTCCTCACTGTAAGGCCTTAAACTTCACAGTACCATAGTCCGCACTACAAGGATTTAAACTTCACAGTACTATAGTCCTCACTACAAGACATTAAAGCGCACATTACTATAGTCCTAACTAGAAGACTAAAACTGCAACAATACCATTGTACTCACTACAAGACTTTAAACTACACAGTACCATAGTCCGTAATGCATGTATTTAAACTGCATAGTACAATAGACCCCACTGCAAGTCTTTAAACTGCACAGTACAATAGTTTTCACTGCAAGACTATAAACTACAAAGTACCATAGTCCCCACTACAAGACATTAAACTGAAGAGTACCATAGTCCTCAGTAAAATTCATTAATCTTCATAGCCCCCATGACCATACTGTATGAATTAAAACTGCATAGAGCCCATGTCCTTGCTGTAAGGATTAAAACGTCACAACCCCCATGTCATTGTTGTAAGACATAAAACTGCTATGACACCATGTCCTTGCGGTAGAACATAAAACATCATATCCCCCCATGTCCTAGTCACATGAAATTAAACTGTAAAACAATCGTAAGTGTCCATGGTGCATGATGATAAAATTTCTAGCAGCATTTTTACAAATAACATTTTATCTATTTAATGATAAAATCTTCTATAAGAAAACATCATTGACATCATCACTACACCTATTTAGTAATTGATTTTCTCTCTTTCCTATGTTTGAGTAAGACTTGCCTAGATACCATGTTTCAAGAACTCAGTGTGGCTTGATTCTCATTTTCCATGAGACACGTAGAGACGCCTAAATCCCTAATTTTGGGACCATCACCAATAATAAAATTATTTTATTTTATTTTCTCCTTCTGTATATGAATTATATATATTCAGAGTGTTTCCTTAGGATATATGATTTGGTCCTTGTACCATTTTATGTCTTATGATTTACCATTTTCTAAGAATTTGTAAAAATTCCCCCATTCTTCATGTCAAACTCCATTAGCATGAGAAATAATTGTTTAAAGAACTACGTACGACATGATTCTCATCTATTTTGAGATACGTACATACTCCTAGATCTCCAATATTAGGCCCAGGAGTGATAAAATAAGCCCATTTATT
Source organism: Viscum album (assembly GCA_963277665.1). Lineage (NCBI taxonomy): Eukaryota > Viridiplantae > Streptophyta > Magnoliopsida > Santalales > Viscaceae > Viscum > Viscum album. The sequence continues at coordinate 135,125,351 of OY728150.1, forward strand.
TCATGTTTAAAAGTCAAATCGGTGTAGAAGATGTTTTAAAAATAATGTATGACTTGACTCTTTGCCAGACAATACATAGAGTGACACTTGGGTTTTATCATTTAATCCAGTTACTATAGGTTTTTCCTTTCATATAATTTCATTTTCATCCTTACCACGTGTCATTAAACTATATTGAAATAGGATACCCCTATTCTTTATCTCTGTCACCTTTTTATTATTGATATGTCCCTTAATACTCCTTGTTTCTCACACAGAGAATAGATCAATGTACTTAGGCATTAGATAAGGTGATTCTTAATATAAGTACATTTTTTAATTATTTATGGGGGTGAAAATGTTTCATTGAATGACTTTAAACTACACATCATAATAATAATCATTACGAAGCAAATAAATTTTCCATTTTTCATATGAGTCAAATCAATGTAAAGGATGTCAAGCTCATGGCCAATTATAGTTCAAATATTTCACATATTCATTGAACATTAAAACTTTCGATATTTCATACTCTTAATCATGAATATTTTCAGATAATCATAATCATTCTTACGGTTTCTGGTATTAGGGTTCTAATATCTGAGTGCTCATTTGGTTGACTATATAGCATGTTCCTTTAGGGGGCCTTGAATAATTTGCAGACAAAACAGGAATTTCAATAAAAATATGCCACTATTTGTCTATGTAGCTTATGACCTAGTTGGACCTACATAATACAGCCCCCATAATGGGGTTTTCATGTAATGGTAACTTTGCTATTGGTTATAGTATCTTGGTCTCCTTTAATCATTGATGACATCATAAAGGAATATGCATTTTAAAATAGTCATTCATGTATATTTATCCAATTATCATTGACACAACCAATAAGTCATGAAGACCATGGTTTACACATCTCCCTCACCATTTGTTCAATGCATAATGAAATAACCTGGAAATTATTTGGTGACATATTATACATATTGTTTCCATTTTATGGTCCTAGATATATGACCTAAAACTACAGGCACCATACGTCTTACATTTTGGGAAGACCTTCATAAAAGTCATATTCCTACGATTCTATGTACTTCATGGTTGGAAATACCCTTTCTATATTTAGGTAAAATTATCCATAAATCAAAATCTGGGCTTTGGAAAATCTGAATCTCCATAAACATTCATCAGCTTTTAGTAATAAAACGGTAAAATTCTAAGTGTGTTTTCCTGACTATGCAACACGTGCCCTTAGGTGGCCTTGTATAAGTTGCATACATAATAGGAATGTCGGTCAAAAGATTCCACTATTTGGTTATGCAACATATACCCGGTTTGGCTGTGAATAACACAGCCCCCCTAATAGGTTTGTCGAATAATGGTAACTACATTATAGGAAAAGAGATTCTCTATCTCTTTTTGCTGTTTTCCATGTCATTCCTCAGTTCTAGAAATCCCCAAATCTCAGTTAACAATTTCCCCCACCATAAGTAAATATTATACTCTATTTCTATACTAATTATCATGAAATTGTGAGATTTTCATACCTTTGGTCAGAGCTAAAGACCTTAAATTATAGCCATCAAACATCCTCAATGCATGACTTAAAACTGCATAGTACAACATCCTTACTGCAACACTTAAAACTATACAATACAACATCCCCACTGCATGACTTAAAACTACACAGTTCAACGTCCTCACTGCATGAATTATAACTATAGAGTATAATTCCCTCACTACATGACATAAAACTACACAATATGATATCATAAATTCCTCTTTCTGTTAAATTTTAACCATTACTCATACAATAAATTTGTAAAGAAATGGTTCTTCTATTCATGACTTTTATCTATTTAACATAGCCCTTTTTCATTCATAAAATTCCTTTATTTTCAAAAATCACCCATTATGGTCTTGAGTCACCCAAATCATATTTTCCTATATCTATCAACAGTAAAATGTTATACTTCAAAGATATAATTTTCCTAACTATGTGGCATGTTCCCTTAGGTGGCCTAACATAAGATTCCCACATAACAAACTTATCAGTCAAAAGATGCTACTATTTGGTTATGCTGCATTTTCCCTAGTTGGACCTGTACAATACACCCACATGACGGGTTTTTCAAATAATGGTAATTTGGTTCTTGGAAAACACTTCCTTTATGTTGATATAGGTTTTAGATTTTTTGAACATAAAAATCATGACTCAAGATTCCCCTTGGAAATATTTAACGAATATTAAGGTTATTCTTACACATAGAGTCTTTTTTGGGATCTTATTTAAAGTTTTATGTTCAAATCTATTCATACGTAAATACTAGCCCTTTATAGTCCAACATGCATGACTCTAAAACTCCCAAAAACAAAAGACATGGTGCTCATTAGATTGAGAACCGGCAAAGGGAACTCTAAAGAAAAGTTGAGTCCCATCTCACTAAATGTACATTTTTGTATCATTTAGGTAATATTGTGCAATAAAATGTCAATAGATACCAAATTTGTGGGGTTTTCCTTATAGCCCCAGAAAAAAAAAGAAAAAACTATAACTACTAGGCCCTTGGATTAAGTAAAAATTAGAGCATCCTTCCAAAGTTGATGTAGCACTAAATCATACCAAATGTTGATTAAATGCATCAAAGTGCCCTACATTCAACTTAGAACAAGATTATTTTCATTTTGAACGAATCAAATTCTAGGGGGGGTTCTTTAGAAACCTTGAAATGTGTTCCAGGCACTTTTCCGTAGAGTGAAGATATGATTCTCACATAGACATAAAATGTCATGTATGGGTAATTATGTTTTAATTGTGAGGATGCAGGCTGGATTTCTATATTCCAAAATACTACTCCATACCGATGAATATGTGGAATGATTCCCCCATCCAGGAGTTGGTAGTGGGTTTCCAAGATTTTTGACTAAAATGACTCAATTGTTTAATTTCAATTTCTGTGTTTCATCCATGAAACATAGTGTATTTACAATCTCAATAAGTGTAGATCTCTTCAAGAACATTGATTTGATAGGTCGTGGTGCCCAAACAAACTTACAGATGAAATGTTTTTGGCACTTGGTAGATGGATAAATTTCATGAAGGGATCTATGCAGAGAATCTATGTTGAGGACCTGCACAGAATACCTACAAAAAGGAGCTATGCGGAAAATGAATTTTTATACCCCTACGTGGAAGACGTACATGGAGGATATACATGGAGGACCTACGCCTACAACTTCCATTAGACTAGGTCCCCTCCATTGGGGCCTTTATGTGGCCCATCATCCAACATTGGAATACCATGATCTGAGACACTCCATCCCACTCAATGAAGTACCTTGAGTTGAATTACTCATATTGGTTTCATTCACATGTTTTGAGTTTGGACTCTCTTTATATATTCCTTGAGTACCTTGAGTCTATAAAATACTCTAGAGACTCTTCAACCCTCATCACCTAACTCTTATGCTAGGTTAAACCTCAAATGGGCATCCTCCTTAGGAGTATGCCCCAACCAATCTCTAATGTGCATCCTCCTTAGGAATAATCCCCAACCATTATCATATGGACATCCTCCTTATGAGTAAGCTCCAAACAAAATTCAAAGGGAAGCAATCCTTGTATAATCACCTCACCTTCACCCTTCATCCTTCTATTTGGGCCCTTGTACAATGTGAAGAGAACAGAGGGAATGATCGTCGGGTCGCCCTCTTCCACAGTCGATGTGCCCTCTTCTATCAGCCTGGAGGAAATAATTGAATGTGTAAATGCCATTTTTGAATCATTGGCATTCTCTTGTTTCTCACATCAAGCATGAATCACGTGGGCTTATATAGGTTTCATGATTACAACATTTGTGTGATAGAATGAACAATGAGAACACCGATTCCTGTTTAAACCAGGATTGTAGGAATCCTCCTCAAGGCCTGAGCTCACTAGATATCATTTTTAGGAATCCAATTTTAATTCTTTTAATCTGAGCATTATCTTTAGGAATAATCCCAAAATTAAACACCAAATCATCAAGGCATCCTTTTTCAGGATGTAAGCCCAAACTCATATTTCTCATAGGACCATACCCTCCAATGAGAATTATCAAACTATGTGGGATTTTATTCCAATTAATATGTGATTTTTAGGAAGCCTCCATGATGTCCCACCCCAACATTTCAAGTCAATACTGTTCTCCATGGGCCATATTTCCTATAGGGTCTGATCCTACTTGGAAGCTCCTGTCCTTTTCCACGTTCCATGGGCTGCTTTAGTATAAGTCCCACATTACGTTTTGACTAAGCATCTTTCACTTAGAGGTCCTTATCACATGACCGTAAATGGTATGATATGTCCAATTAAGTGACACTGAACTATGAGGGTTCTGGTTCCTTTCATTTGGATACGTAGTTAGCCTATTTAACGGGCATTATCCGATGATCAAAATAAACATTCATCTCCCTAGATGACAATAAATTCTAGAGTGCCCTAAAGAGTGGCTTAAAAACTAGTATCATCAAAATGATGATTAAATGAATCTCTACTCGGTATATTAGAGGATCCCATTGATGGAAAACCTCAAATACCTAAATGTTTCCATTAAAATAAGAACCTCGAATTTCTACTGATGAATCTAAATTTTAGACATGTTAATAAGTTATTATAAATTACAAGGGATACATATTATATACATGGTAAATTTATAAGGATTCATGAAAATATCTTAAATTTACAAAGAGAGTACCAGAGTAGACAATAATTCCCCCCATAATGGTGTGATGAGTCTGACATCCCATCCCTTCATCCAATGAATATTCTTAAGTATCGTATTGTTCAAAAATAACGAATGCCTACCTTTGGAATGATGGTCCCCTTTGGATAATTAACAATTGGATTTTTCTGGTTCCATGAATAAATCTAACGGAAACTGCATAGAAATAGTGATTCTTAAAACTAGAACACATATTTTAAGGAACAACGAAACACACATTAACCAAAGAGACATTAAATATAATTTCTAATATTATTTATGAAGACATCACCATACCCAGATGGCCCATTATTTTATCTCGTGGAACCATTCATGTTACATTTTAGCCCGCCGTGAAAAGAAAAAATAATCATGACTTCAAAATTAACGAGGGATGATGAAAAAAAATAAAATTAGCAACACTTATGAACGATAATATTATGTATTTAGTTAGGGGAAAACCTTTTTTAATATCATTTTTACATTTCATAGTAGAAATGATTCATCAAAGGGAATATTTTAGTAAAAATAAATTCCTTTCATGGATTTGTATGTTATGGCTAGATAAAATCAAATTCATTATTTCTAATGAATCAATAAAAATTATATTATAAAACTTATATGATATAGGTATCCAAATTGAAAAATTTAAATTATCTTAAATACTTGTTGTGAATTGGTACATCATATAAAAAAGAGAACCCAGTAATCACTAAAGAGCATCCACTTTTACACCACTGAGAAATAAATGACTAATGTTTTCCCAGCATTGACTAAAAAGAACACATTTTGATTATATTTTAATAACCATATGATACGAAAATTCATCCTTAAGAAGCTTTAAAATCATTACTCTCTAGGGAAGAGACTTTCAATATGGAATAATCAATGACTTATTAAAGTATTTCTCCTAGGTACATGTACGTACATATTTTATCACATAATAAAAATCTTATGAAGATACACTTGTAAAGACCCATAAATTTCAAGGGAATTTTTTTTATTAATTTTCATTGGGATTTTACGAGTACATAGTTTTTGACGGCACCTGATTCTGAGGCTCGTTGTGCCCGAAATCAATTTCCGAATTTTAGCTCAGGTACGTTCAGTGAACGAATGATCTAGTTTTTCTAACTTTTGAACTGGTGCTCGGAATCAAAATCTAAAGGCATCGTTGAAACCGCAACGCCGGTAATTGCCTAGGAACATATTTTCTGGAGTTGCATTTTCTCAGGTGTGGTTATTAAAAAAATGTGTTAACTAAGGAATGAAATAAAAATTTGTGCAACAATTTTTATTTTCTATTCTATGTAGTATAACCTATGCATGGTGATTGGAGGGGGACCCACTAAATATCCTAATTACACTAAGTCGGATATTAGTGGATTGGGGCCCACACGATCCCACTCCTTCAAATCCATTGAAACCTCCATTATGAATTTAATTTTGTAACTCCCCCGCACCCCCCTTTCAATGGAAAGTCAACCCTCAAATTAATATGAATTTGTAAATGCTCTTCAATTTAGTGAATTAATTGAATGAGTTTCTTTTTGAATTTCAAATTAATGGCATGTGTGTGTGATAATAAAATAAGGCATGAATTATTTTATTAGTTGTTGATTCGTTGTGCAACAAGATGGATAGAACGCTTACACTATTAAGGAATGTCTTCTTCCTCGTAAAAGAACGTGAAGAACGCCGAGTCTTCGACGAAGAACTCCATCACCGCAAGGGAAATGCCGTTCCATCTTCTCATATCTCCGCAGCCGGCATGAGACACCTTCTTCGGAGAACGAAGACGTGCTGTATCTTTCTTCGGGCAAACACTGACGACGCTTACGGAGCATCGATCCGCGACGCCATCTTCCATAACGTCGTCTTCCATAAGGTCGTCTTCCCCGACGTCCTTTTCGTGCAACGAACCTCGTTCAATGACTTCATCGAGGTAGGGGTCAACTTTATGTTTGTGGATATTCTATTCCGATTATTTTCTTTTCATTTGGGCATTCAACGTTAATTATCTAGCCACCTGTTATCAAGATAATGGGAGGAGGTCGGGCCGCACAAACACGACCTAACCTCCTCCATCTTCTTTGTTGTTGATCGTTTTGTGGTTTGGAACGAAGGCAGCGTGGCATCATCGCACCACGCGAGAATGAAGAGGAACGCGGTGAAGGAGCGCATCGTTGTTGCACCGTGCCATTGAGGCCGAACAAAGTTTCGGCCGGAGAGGGGCTGCGGTGAAGAGGCGCGGAACCGTCACACTACGCTGGGGGAACCAAGACAGGTCGCGGCAGGAGTGGGGCGACGGCGGAGGGGCGTGGCGCCATCTCGTTGCACTGGTCGGACATGGCCGAGGTGGTGCGGGGAGCAGTGGCCAGAACCGCCGGCTGATGGCGCATGGACGGTGGGACTCACAGGGGTCCCACGGTGACACACCGGCCGACCAAACCGGCCAGACGTTTTCCGAAAAACCCAGGGGTCGTAACCCTCGGCTGGCAAAGGGCGGTGCCCCCAAGCGAGGGGGGGGGGTGTTTCACAATCAGGGGGGTAGCGCCCACCCCACCTTTCCGCGACAGCTCGGCGTGGCCGAGCTGTCTGGCCACGCGAGCCGGGCCGCCCAGGCCGGGCCGTGTCGCGCTGGCGGGGCAGGGCCGTGCTGGTTGGGCCAGGCCACTCCCACAGGGCTGGGTTGCGCCCTAATGGGCCAGAACTGGACTCGGTTCGGGTCAACCCGGTTCCGGACAACTCGGGGGGTCTTGGGTCGGGTCGGTCCGGGCCCAACACCCCCTATTTTCGGATAGTTCTGTTCAAATGCATGTATCATGGGCTAAAGAACACTAATCGATGCACCATCTATTTTGATGTGATATTTAGATCGAGATGGTCTTTTCCGTATATTACAGTCATGGTTTTGGAGAACTTTGGGTATGGTCGGGTAGGTTCGAAGACGAAATCAACCGGGCCCTCGGAGCGGAAACGCTTATAACTTGAGCTCCGGAAGTCTGATTGACGTGCCGTCGACTTTTTTGGATTCCTCTTAGTGAGACAGACCTTTTGGCTTACTCCGATCGAGGTTTAGACGCAGTTGGAGTGCATTCGGGTTGGTTTTGATTTAAAAACCAACCGGGCGCTAGAACGAAAACGCCAATAACTTTCAGACCGGGCGTCCGATTGACGTGTCGTCAGTCACGTTGAGTGCCTTTTGTCGAGACGGAATATTGGGATACATCAACTCCAGAATATGCGTCAATTGATGTATCGACTCACCTTGGTCGTGGAGAGGACCCTCCCGGAATCGATCATGCTATGTGCGGGAACCCTAGAGCTGGTTGCGACTGTGACGATGATGAAGACTGCACTGAAATCCTCCGTGGGTTCGGCAGCGACGACGAGTACACTAAAATCCTTCATGGGTTCAGCCGCGATGAACACTGCACTAAAATACTTTTTGGGTTCGTCAGCAATGAAGAATGCACTGAAATCCTCCGTGGGTTCGGCAACGATGAAGTCCGTACTGAAATCCTCCGTGGGTTCGACGATGATGACTACTGTTCTTTCATCCTACATGGGTCTTGCAGTATTTGACCACTGTCTTAGTATCCTACATGGGTCCAACAGAGTATCTGGTTTTGTATCCTACATGGATCCCATCAAAGATGAATTAGTGGCTACATCTGATCTTCTATATCCCCTTACGAAGAAGTATACCTGTGTGAGATGAGCCTTGACTTTCAATCATTATCTTGGATATGATTGAATTTCATTCCTACGTGGATTGGTTTGTGTTTTCATGTGTGGATTGGGTTGTACTATCCTGTGTGGACGTGATTGAACTTGGGCTCAGATGTTGGAGACGAACTGGAATTGATAACTTTGGTATATGTATGGGCATATTCCTAAGTAGTGTTGGATGTTACATTGTGATTGTGTCTTTCCTTTGTGGATTATCTTTTTTGGATTCTGGGAGACCTTCGGGGGTCTCGGGGTACCTACTGGGTAGCATATACTCACCCCTACACAGGCTATGCCCGTACTACGTTGTGTTGGATGCAGCCGATGGACAATGATGATCGTGGTTGAGGCTTGTGGAGCAAGTCGGTACCTGGAGGTGGACCACTGGGTAGGATGTACACGGAACGGACGGCTGGACCCAAGGAGCTGAGGGGCTATCTGTACCCAACCTTCAGGTGGGACTTCCAGTGGACGGTTCGATGTTTCTGCTTTACTTTCAGTTGTTGTACTTTCTTTCTAGTTGTACTTTACATTCAGTTTGGGTTTGTATTCTTGCCCACTTACTTTCCGCACTAACTATTATACCCAGTTTTACTTAGTGATTACTTCTGTTGGCTTACTCTGTGGTGTTTGTTTACATTATACGACAATGCCTTCCCCTTTTAATTGGGTTTTACACCTTGGTGCCAGTCGCTAGACCCTGGCCTATGGGAGGTGGGCTTGGGGTAGTCACGGCACGGGTCCTGAGGACGGGTCGTGGAAACACTTCAATTGGCTGCATGGTCAAAACAAGGATATGAACTTCCTTGATTAAATTATAATCAAAAACAATTTCCTTGAAACTAACTATTAGAATATCCAAGGAATTATCCATATGATCCTTAATCATCAAATTTTTATCATTTGATATTCTTTGGACGTTAGATTGTTAAGGAGGGGTGTTAATGTCTAGTTATGGGACCAAAATTGATAGAAGACATGTTTTACACCAACCAATGAAATTTACCAAAAAAATTGGATAAATATATATTAAAATAATTCAATATAAAGGATTCCGTGTATTTAATATACCATTCAATGACATTAAAAAGAAATATTGCTCTTAGAAATGAATGTGATTATGATTTCTCACCAATGAGTCTCTACATAAAACAATCCTATAATTTTTTCTTCAATATGATGAGATTTTTTAACAAATCACACCACTTTCAATGGGGTGAGACAATTTCTTACATGGAATATTGTCTACTGTTATTTGAAAAGTCTTCTACTATACGCAATGTTTATTATTTTGTAAAAGTAATTGTTGATGATTGATACCATATATATATAAATAAATAATTAATATTAATTTTTCACAATAACAGATTTAACCATGTTAATACTTACAAAAATTGATTGTTTATCTCTTTTCCATGAAGCAACCATATTTCTATTTTATACTAATATGATATAAAAAATCCCGTCTTGATATTTTCCCAAAAACATTGGGACACAAATATAAGTCAATGGGATCACCCCATCTCTGATTTACTACTCATTAATGATATTCACTTTTTTGACATTATGAATGTTTTTTCAAAAGTACAAGTAATATTTATTCCAAGTAATCCCCCTCCGTGAAACATTTTCATAATAAAATATTGAAATTTTGATTTTCTTGTTATTTATTTTATCAATTTGAGTTAGGATGATGATTTCATCATTATAAAAATTATTAGTGAGAGTGATAACGAATCTTTCATCCCTAATAGGTGTTTCTTCCTTGCAAATCACAATATTGAGAAGAATCAGGCCTATGTAGTTTTCAAAATTAGAGAATAAAAATTTTGAAAGAAGGTTTCCCTGTCTGAAACCTATTGAGAAAGTAAAATATCTCTCTAGAGAGCCATTTATAAAAACTAGGATATATGCTGAGTTAAATATTATTTTAACCAAATTTACCAAGGCATCATCAAATAAACATTTTATTAAATCCTTTATAATAAAATCCCATTCATGAGTATTAAAACTTTTGATAACATCATGAATGATATAAATATTTCCTTCGCTTTTAGATTTTATAAAAAAGTCAATATACTCAGAACTAGTGATAATGAAATCATGAATAGATCTTCCTTTTATAATACCAAACAGATTTGAGGATACAATTATTTTTGAAATAATGGTATACATATAATAAAAAAATTTAATAATTTTATTAATATTGTTCACTAGGGAAACTTGAATAAACAAATGTTTCTCATTTCATTCTCCACATTAGGTATAAGAGAGAGAAATTGAGCATTGATACCTAGAGAATATTTTCCATAGGAAAATAAATTCATGAAAGTCCTGAAAATAACCCACTTAATAATATCCTAGTAGGTTTGGAATAAATAAATTTAAAAACAATATTGTCTTGGATATATCCCACTATTTAAACAATAAAACTAAATCTGGTATCATCAATTCAAGTGAAACTAATCAAATAGTTAAATTAACCTCATGGATTACAATGATGTGTACAATAACATTCATTTCATTAGTTGAATTTTTGAAATCATCAATTAGCATCCTGTAGTATGATTCAACATGAGTAGCCAAATCCTATTTCTGTTCAAATAAATTATCAATTTCACTGAAAATCGATAGGGTCCTAAATTTTTTTTCAAATCCATTGAATGGAGTTGAATAATTTTTTGTTCCAATACTGCCCATTTAGCCATTTTATTTTCTATGTTTTTTTAAATTCTTTCAGTCATATTAAGTGAAAATTTTAGGCATGGAGTGAATTCAATTTCTTATTAATGTCCCATAGAAAATTCAAACCTAGAGTCCATATCTTGAATATAGTGAAGTAAAAAATAAATATGGTCAATATTTTTTAATCAATTTCTGTAAAGAATTAACTACTCGAAGCATTTATATTTTTATGATACATTTGTACATTTATGATAAAAGCCTTGAAATCATCATTAATTTTGAGTGAATTCCAAGTATCACCAATCAATTTCATAAAATAATGAAGTAGGTTCTAATCATTGGTGAATATAAAGGATGAAGGTTACTTTAACACTTTTGAGACAAGATTCTACAAATCGTGTTTATGTTTTTAATTAAATGTTTATAGGGTAGAGAAAGAAATATAATTCCAACCATCATGGGAAAAATCATTCATAATGTACCTATCATGTATACTGGACACCATTGTTGAAAGATTATTTTTATTCCATGTATATTAAGAACCCACCAAATTGACATTCAAGTCATTTATATTTTTTATACAATCCTTGAAATATCAATTTAAGGTAGAAGAATTTGCCATACCTAACATCTCATTTAGATTTATAAAAGAATTAAAATGTACAATCCAGTTCTATGGAGAATATGTTGAACTACCCACATCTTAACTGCTCTTCCATATTACATTTATTTCGTAATATTTATTGTAGGCATATGTATAAGATTATAAATTCTTCATTCCCATGTGTTTTTTATTATAAGTGATCATTTATCCTGTCGAAGAAGAAATATTTTCCATCAATCCTTGAGTGACCACAAACCAAGAGCCACTAAATGTAATTACATGAAAAAATTGTGTTGATAAAATTGATACCCTTGATATCAATATTAGAAATATATTTATATAAAATAATTTTTGGATCAGGAATACTAAGTATATAAGGTTTATAATTGTTAATAAATATTTTACGAAATATTTTAGTCTAAGTGTTATAAATCCCTAAAATAATTTTGAACTGAATCCTCATTCATACATTAATTTGGAGTAACTGATTCAATTTTTCATCCCAAAACAGTTTTTATATTATATTTTTTGATTGAATCTAATTTTATTAAATAATTATCTATAATATTTCTATTTTAAGAGGTTTCTAAACTTGAGAATCATCATCTGTCCCTCTAAAATTCATTACTACCATAAAATTGTATTGTTTTTCACAGAAGCTTCATTAGTACTTTATAGACATATCATGATAAACTTGAAGTATGATATCATTAAATTATCAATTAGTTTTACCAAGGAGTTAAATTTTTGTATGAGTTGAATTCCACTACTAGTGGATTTAGAGTCACTTATAGATGAGGTTTCAGTAGTGTTGGTAACTGTGAAAAAGTTACATGAGTTCCTAAAAATATCCTTACTCTTCGAATACTTCTATGAAGAGAGATCCACCACGTTGATTTATTGAGAGGATTCTTTAATAGACACTACATTTAAGTATCAGTGAGTCCATCAAGTTGTATCTTTTTCATGTTGGATATAACATCATTTAGTGAAACCAAAATCTTGTGAGATTTACCAGAAAAGTAGTGATTATGAATATATGTAACTATCTTTATTAATCCTTTAACAAAATTTAGAAAGGATTTTATTATACTATCATTAATAACCCTAAAATTTTGAGAGGTTATAAATGTGTTATTTTTTAGGATGATATGTTTTAACATGTCCCGATATTATAGAGGATCCATCATATATATCATTAACTTCCCTCAACGATCCATCAACAAGGATCACATATTTTTTTTATTATAAATGTTGGTAAACTATATATTTCCATAAGATAGTTAATAATATTCATTTCCACCATTCCAATAGTTTTTAGTTAACTATCATACTATATATTAATATTAATAGAATGTTAATGTTCATTAAAAATCAATTCAGAATGAAATGAAATATATTGAAGTAACTCATTGTTGGTTATAACAGAAGATAAACACAATTTTTCATGCAATGAAATGTATTATAGTGATTAAATCGATATATTTTTATGTTATAGGTGATATCATTTTTACTTTTCTTATGATTTCATGTCATACACACTATTGAATAAATTTCTATTCTTTTATAATTTTGGTGTGTAACATTATCCCCAACATAAATAAATTTCTATTATTTTACAATTATCATGTGTTAAATTATCCCCAAATTAAATAAATTTTATTCTTATAATATAAATATTATCTCAGAAATATTGGGATAGAAATTTGATAATAATTTCATTGAAATCCCATATCATAAAAATGGATTATAAAAATACTCATAAAATGAAATATTATGAAGTACTAATGTCATATATAAAACATATGAAATAGTTTCCATGTAGGAGGACATTGGATCAATATAATTCTATAAACATAGGGGAACATAATAATGATTTATATATACTGATAGTGGTCATTGATCACAAGAATGAAAATGATAAATGAAATGTTAAGGACCTTGAAACCATAAACTTGTTATGGTCTAAAATACTATATGATTCAAAAAATACAAACATAATATAATAACATTTATTTATTACATCGAATTTTTTTACTATTGATATATTATTTTACATTATAATAAAATAAGAATATATATTTACTTGATATGTTTAAATTATTTTGTCTCAAATTATAATTTGGTTGTGCTTTTATCACTTAATACAAGATATGAATATCTAAAAATTATTTTTTTCTTCCTAAAGATATAAAAATATATTTTCAATGGATCATAAGATCAATAGAATAATTAAAAGTCTTTAATTTAATATCTAACTAGTTTATAAATCAAATATTGTTAGAAGAAGTTCTCTAATAAATTAATCATTATATATATAATGTGACACTACCTGATCATCATTAATATTTATTTTTGAAAATGGTTTTCCTAAATTTAATTACATATTACCCTAGATATAGAGTAGGCTTGTGTAAGGTTCATAACCCATAGCATCCATCAGTCATGGGTTCAAGCACAACCTCTTTTTCAGATATGATTCTTTTCCACCGAACATAATGGTTTTCCTTTTTCTAAAACTATCTCAATACTATTCTTTTAGTACTCAAATTTAACATGATCGACATCCTTGAAACAAAATTAATCATAAAATAACATTTTTACTCAGGTTTTTAATAATTGTTTTCACAAATTATAATATTATTATTTGACTATTATTACAATATAATTAATGACCATATTATCCCTAAGGGTTATCAATACATTTAAATTAATTTATATGAAATGTAAAGTAATTATTACTCAAATATATTTTTCACTAAAATATATACTTGACATAATTGTATCCAAAATTTCCTGAGAGTTGGTATATTCTTAAAAAGAGGGTTTAATAATTTTATCATATAAAAACACATAAACTAATTAAGATATAATATAATCCAAACAATATAAGTTAATTAACACATATATGACTCTAACATAATCCAAACAGTTTTTTGTATTCTTAAAAGAAAAATTACATTCATAAATATAACTCTAATATTTAATTTTTTTAATCCCAAAACATAGATAATTCTTATATTAAATTTCTATATAACGCATATATTTGTCTAAGGTCTGACCATATTATCATTTATAATATTTATAAATCACAAAAACCTATCATCAATATATAACATGTGCGGTTAAACCTAAGTAATTCCTTATTATAATCTTTTTATTTACTTCATTATGGTTGGTAAGAAAAATGTGAATTTTATTACGAAAATTTCCTAAGAGTATCAATCCAGGTAAACAGTATGTCTAATTTTCATTCACCCATTGATGAATGGGTAAAGCCCAATACACACTTTTGAGTGTTATTAATCCTTGGTATATTTTTTCTAGTGCCAAATCTAATTATAGAATCAAGATAAGGATATGTTCCTAGAACAGATCCACATAATATATATATTACAAAAAAATTATGTTTTTATTAAATAAATTTCCTAAAATTCTATCATAATTTTACGTTTCCGAATAAATGTTTTCAAGAATATATTTCTTTTAGATTATACTACACAAAATTTGTTACCTCCAGTAACATCTCTAACCCCAAAATACCCTAACTAGTGACTACTATCATTACATTTGCATATATATGAGAAAGTATAACCCTAAGGATCCAATATTATAGATGTATTGGTAAAATAAATATATACATGATCCACACATTATATTTTAATACCCAAATTAAAATCTATTTTTGGGTGAGTAACATTACTACCTTTATCATATATGTGATTATCGAACATAATTCACAAAATTTATTCTTGATAAATGAAACAAAGTAATGTGAATCTCTAATGCTAAAATTTGTTTAATTAAAAATAAAGTTATCATTTAATCAGTAAAAATGATCATTGTTGTATGTTAATGAACATATAACACATACCAGTAATATAATAAGAATTATAAGATAAGATATGGTAGAATCCATATGGAAGGGAAAATAACTCAAAAACATTCCATTTAAAAAAACATTGAGAATTAAATGAATCCACATATAATATAATAATGAAAATTTCCTGAACAATAATAGCTAAATTATTACTGAAATAAATTATTAATTATGGGATTTACTATTTCCAAAGAATATGGTACATTTACTATAATGACATTTAATAAGACGGTTTAGAACATACTATTGTGAAGGCATTTCCAAAGACATCTTAAAACAACATGGGTATAAACATAAAGGGTTTTTGTATAACTAATTTCCTCCCATGAGACAACTAATGCACCGATGAGATTTCAATAAATAGTCGACAACCCATGTCATACATGTATGATTAATTCTAATGATATTGACTAATATATTTAAGCCAAAAATAATATTCCTTATCATAAATTATCCATATTAATTTCAGGATGTAAATTGATCAACATTTTACTAAATAATCAAATAATTTTTAATATTAAATACCATATGTAGAAATGGAATATAATTTAAACGATTAACATAACAATTATAATTGATATAAAAAATTAAGGTAAATTTAGTTTTTTAATGATTACATGAATGTGAATATTTCAAGCGGATGTTAATGACTACAAAATGAAATATGAAATTGAATAAAAACACTATACTTTATCAAAATGGACTTATACCGTCTATAAAAAGATTAAGGATGTCTTTAACATATATCCATTATTTAAATAATACATTGTTTTTTTCATTGATGAATATAAATACCATAATAATAATTTCAAAAAAATTATTGGTGAAATTATTATTTTTTATTATTTTTTGAAAATAATATTATTTGAAAATAACTTTTAAAAAAATTCAATATTTTGAAAATAAATTTCATTAAAAATAATCAATAAAACTATAAAATATTACTGAAAAATATTAGAGGTTATTATGGACATAAATTATGTTAAAGTGGTACATGTTAAAACAACATTTCCATTCATGTTTTCTATAAAATCCAAATTTTCATTATTTTAAAAATGACATAAATAATCCATGGGAAACAACTGCGAGTAAAAATATGTAAAAATTCCAATCAAAAATCAGTTCTAAATGATAAAAATATTTTTTTAAATATTTATTGAATACATGGTTCTGGATAAAAATTGATTTCTAGCTGAGCAAAAAAATGATGTTAAATTTTTTGTAAAAAGAACATTCAAAACATTTTATGTGATAAATAGTGAAATATATTTATTATTACATTGAAGGGTTACTTAATATGAATTGTGTAATTCAATAATATATTTTCTTAAATAAATATCCAATAATTTCCTCAATTTAAATTAAATAATTAATTATCATGACTGAAATGCTATTATGATGTAATCCTTTACCTATATCATAACATTGAATTGAGAATCCACTAATTAATAAAACATGTATATAGAATATGAATAAAAATAAAAATATTTTAAATAAATGATGATATAATCAATTTTCATTATAAATATAATATTTTAATTTAAGAATCAAATAGGTGGAATATTATGCCAATTATTAAATATTGAGTAAAGAAATCTCTTACAACATGGTAAATTTTATCCCAAATCACATTAAATAAAATAATTAAGATTTCAAATTCAAATAAAATGAATAATTATTTATTCATGATATTACTTGTCCATGTGGTAGTATATACAACTTTTCAGTGAAATTTTATTCATAACATAACAAAATGTCCCTATGATATGAAATTGAGAAGATACCCCTTACTTTATACTTCCAGTTTGTTGAACATGCATTATCATCAAATATAGTAGTTTTAAATAAGTTATTTTCATATTCCAAAACAATATTGATATTATTAGATCATATAATATCCTTTTAAAAAATCTTATCACTCATTCATTAATAGATATTCATTATTTTCAGTGCTTAGCGTGACCATTTCGATGTTTTTTCGTGTGTTTTTTCTCATGAAAGATCTAGTTCTCACACATATTATTCAGTTATATCATTGATGTAATAATAATCCTTACATATTTAGAATATTATGTGTTTAATTATAATTATATGTCTTCAATTTGGAGTGGTTATGAAAAGAGAGTCGCATCACTTTATAAAGGAGCTAGTCTACATGTACACAAATGATGTTATCAGTTTTAAATTAGTGAGATGGAATGAATAAAAATGATATATATTATAAATATATAAATATAATTATCTCATGAATTTTAAAATTAGTTTATTTATATCACATATAATCACAATATTAATTTTTTTTGCCTGTCATGTGAAGTAATAGTGAAGGATACATAACATCACTATGCGGTGAGATAGTATTCCATACACATGAGCGATGTTATCATATCTCAAATGGAATGTGACGTGTATATATATATATATATTATACTGACTATAAAGGTATAATTAAATTCTAAATATAACATATATAATTTAGATACTTCATCATACCCATCCATGAGTGTTTGAACTAGAAAACTGAATTTCATCTGTTCACGAGGTGTCTTCCTCCATACACATGAATGTGGATTGTATAACCCATATGATAAAAGTGCGTGATGTTTTAGTTTATACACTAACCCAAAAAATAACATTATATTTATAATAATTTTTTTATTATATAATCATGGAATACTATTAATTTATGAAGAGGGAAAATGTATTTAAAAAACTGCATGTTGAAGAACTGTGCCACTTCTTTTGGTATCCTCCTCAGGATTGCACTAAATAATTAAAAGGATGTATTTCATACAAAGATAGTGATTAATAGTTTATAGGAGTAAATTGGTTATGTTATTTGAGTAATTATTTTATGAAACTTTTCGTGAATGTGTGAATAAGGTGGGAGAGTGGGTGACATTTTATAGTTTTGGTTCTGGGTCATTCATATAACTACTCGAATGTATTCACTATTACATGGTCTCCCATAAATCATGTTCCTCCCATGATGAGAAATTATGGTAGGAAGGGATTCATCAATGAAACAAAACCTATAACACACAAAAATAAATATATTTTTATCATTTTCCCTTATTTATTAAGATTACTCAATTTTACACATTTAGTTTTTACCATTGTATTTGATATATATTTATTTACATATGTAATATATCCATTAGAAATAAAAATAAATGTGTTTCTTTATTAATTATACCCAACTATTCTAAATAGAAAATATATTAAATTAAATAAAAATCCAATTTTTGTGTAAAATTAACTTTAATACAAAATTATGTAATGCACAAAATCATGTTTAACCTGTAATCATGATTAAATAATTTTAACTATTTTCATTTATCATTATTGTAAGAAATTTTGTTGAAATTGTCGTATAATATAAATTATGATGATTCAAAATTTGGAATGAATTTTTCAAAATTAAAACAACATAGTTTTCTCAATTTAATTTGAAATTAATCATGATGAAACCATGAGAAAGTTGACTTTTAAAGTAAAACTATTTATAAAATTATAATTTTTTATGTAAAAAAGCAATATGAAAATTATTCCAATGAACTAAATATTATTTATTGATATAATATTGATCCTATTTTAGTTGAAAAACAATTAAAAATATTAATTAATGTTAAAAATATTTAAATTAATATGATGTTTAATTTTAATATTTGGTATTTTCAACTATTCATCAAAAAATTAAACATTTTTATAAAATAAATAAACATTACCCTAACATAATTTTAGTATTATGATTTGAAAAAATTGTGTTTAGATTTTAATATATATTTTATAGAACTATTTAAAATTAAAATTAAATTATATTTTCACAGTAGTACTAATAAGTCATTATGAAAAACCAAATTTTTTCATAACATATTTCTTTTTATTTAAAATGATTTTTGTTTTATTTATAATAAATACGTAGATAATATATTTTAGTAAACTATAAATTTTTATAATTTAGTAAATTTTATTAATTATTCACATAATGACAACTATGCGATAAATATTATATTAAATAATAATATTAAAAGTATTTTCTTTATCAATAAAACTCAAGCTGGCATGTAACACAAGCTATAGAAGAAACTCATTATTGAATTTGGAAAAACATAAAATCAATTTTATGTACAACGAGTGGTATTTAAAAGAATAAATAAATATATAATTATATCATAGGTTTTATATTTTATACATTTCTTTGTGTGGCGTGTCATACAAGATACTGAATAAACTATTATTCACGTAGAATTTCAGTGCGTTACAGTCAATTCAACTCAAGATAAAAATTGATTTGACATTATCTATTTCCATAACATATAATTATAATACTATGTTCACCAGGTAAATCATAAATATGTTTTCATAATCATATAATACATTTATCCAAGATATTAAGTAACCAAAGGGCATTGAGGATACCATTCAAATATAACCTACTCATAAGATAATTATTCTCTATTTATAGGATTAAAAAATAATAAATTCATCACATTCCATTCATCTAACTAGCAGTAAAACCACATTCCCTTAGAATAAAGTTATTTTTAAATTACATATACCTTATATAATTGTGTACATTCGTTTATATAGTATATCTCAATTGATGGTTGAATGTTGTAGTCTTTATGTGGTTGAAAATTTCCATTTATGGTTATCCCTAAATTGATGATCTGGTCATCAAAATTCCAAATCACTCATTGATTATCCAATCCTGGAGGATTGTGTAAGAATGGTTTCAAAGTATAACGCTTCTCACACTATGTGTATTTCCAAATTAATATAATAGGGATTCATTAAGAAACATACATCCATAGTATACCAAATACATAGTGTATGGTAATATTAGTTGTATAGAAGAAGATTAATCCATTGTATAAAACACATTTTCTGTTGAATGGTCGTATTATATATCTCAAAATTAATCATACCCTTTAAAACATTAATATTTTATTACAACCTATAATACTCCCTTATTAACTTCAGTCTGGGACACCGTAATGTCAAACATTGAGAGTTATATTATCAACATAATTCCAAAGAATATAAATCTGAAATGAATGATTGAAACATTATATACTTACTTTTATAAAACATGATACATTATATAAAATTAAACTATTTTATAAATAATAAAACCCTATTCAAAATATTATATTATATCATATTTCATATTAAGGACATTGAAATTGGATCTATTTACTTTAATTTATGGGATTTGGTAAAATTATTACATCTCTATGTAATATATTCCACATCTCTATGTGATAGTCGGATAAAACGATGCAACTACGCTCCTTTAGTGAGTAACATCTTTTAAGATTTTTTTAATAATATTTAGATGAAGAATCATATTTCAAATTTTAAATTCATTGATAAGAGAATTCAATACTAAATTAATTCATAACATCAAATTTTATGATGTTAATTACATTTATTGTACACATAGAAATCTTCCTATGTTCCTTATCATCATTGTGGAAAATTTCTGTTTGAACATTTATTTATGATAATTGTATGACTAATACAACCATTTATATTATTCTTTACTAAGAAATAATCAAAAACATTAGTATTTAATGTCAAAGATACTTTATATTTTTCTAGAATAATTTATTATTTTTTATACTTGAGCTAGAAGTGGATAAAATGTACTCCTAAAAGAAATGTATAAACTATTTTATCAAAATAATATCATGGTATGGTATGAAAAATCATTTCTATATGAAGTAAAAATTATTTATATGAGTGTTTATGGTAATAAAATAAATTTTATTAAATCATAAAATATACTTTTTTGTTATATTCTAAAAATGTGATTTTATTTAATATGACATTACATTGATGGGAGTAATAAATTCATAACCCGAAATTTGAGTAAATATTTTTGATACACTATTTTGTCCTAGTGAAAAAAATCATTATTTCCTTCTTTTCTTTTAAAACTATGTTGTATAATAAATGATCCTTAACAAATGTGCATTAAAGTGATAATGTAATATTTTTAATAACATCTGTTTATTTAAAAATAAACACACTTATCATATTATTGAAAATTTCATGACATTACCCATAATTTATAGACATTAATTTTAGAATAAACCATTCTGATACATTTTATTCTCGAATTTTGAAACTCCACGTTTAATAAGAGTAATGGAGACTATTTGCTTCATTGATTCATACCTAAATTTTAAACTATAATATCTTTATAAAATTATTAAAATTTTTTGTTATACACACATTAGTTCAACATAAAATATATACTTAAATAAAAATACTATACATGAAAATTCATTGGTGTTCGTGAAACCCCGTTATGTATTTTGGATAACACCATCTCATATAAAAACACGACTCTTCCTTCGCGCAAACTCCATTTGTTTTGAAGGTCAATAAGTTTTATTTTATTAATCTATTATATTTTGGATTCATACATACCTATTAACAAATTTTTAATATAGAAAAATTGATTTGGAATGACATATAATACTCATCCATCCTAAAAAATATGAGGAGATTTAGTTGAATTTTTGGGAATTCATTGATATTTTGAGTACCTTCCAAAGTAAATATATTATTGTCTCAATAAAAACCTTTAGTGTCTATACATTCTTATCACACCCAATAATAATGAATATATAAAAAAGTGTAAAGTTCTATAGATCAATTTGTTTTTAATCCTTAACTTTAGGTACCTATGTGAATAATTATATTCTTCTAATAATCATTTAGATCCATGTTTTAGAAAATTTTAATATCCAGTTAATTTGGACGGAATGACTGTAACATGTTGAATTTTCAATTTTTTTAAAAATAATTATTTTAGTTCTTGTATAATTTGAGGAATTTAATTTCATTAACCAGATATTTTAATAAAATTTATCTTCAATTCATGTTCTTTTGCAGATGATTCCATTTTAACTAGGAAAAAATGTTTTTCCATATGGGTGTAATTTATTACATTTAATTAATATGTGTTTTTATTAACTATGAACTCAATATAATGATGAAATATTTTATGTTTCCTCATATAAAATATTCCATTTAAGATGACTGTTTTAATAAAATTTCTCTAACGTTATAGTTTTTTCTTGAAAATCTATTTAGATTGGTAATCATGATAATTATATAATATGTAATTCTTGGATAAATGATTGAGAAACTCACCTAAAAACCAATCACATGGATATAATATTATCTATTATTTAGTTATATTATTATTATTAATGTCTACAAACATATATAACTCATTACATACACAAAATGTGAACATAAAATTTTATTTGGGTAACCCAAAAAAATTACAGTACAATAGATAGTCTATGAGAGCCATGATTTTAGAGCATTAACCTAGATGAATTTTCTAGGATTTGAGTTTTGTTTCTTTTGATGAAATATAACCATTAATATATTTAATGATTAAAAGGTGACCAAGATGGATATTAGAATTAATATGGACAAATGAATATATTTTAGAGTATAAAAATATAGTACAACACAACATTGTTCTTCAGAGAGCCAATAACCAATTTCACATCATAATGTAACTCTATCTGAGAATAATACTATACCATTCAGTCAACCCCCACATTCAAGAGCCAAACAATCTACGAGATCTATGTTATATAAATACCCCTAGGGTAAAAAAAATTGATTTAAAAAATGTTGATAAATTTCATCATATCATCTCATGAAAAAATTCTACAAATCACACAAGCCATATCAATAGAAAAATATCCATATAATCATATATTTGAAAAAATTAATAATAATTACCTCCCATTAGGACTTCAATGTTTTTTTAAAATGTTGATAATTTTTTTGTGAAAATACCATCAATATAATGTAATTTTTCAAAAATGGATAATTCCATTATGTTAGAAATATTTCTATATAGCTCATATCCTTCATGATACTTCTTTTATTTATTCCCATTCTGAGACCCCATTTTCAAAAACAATCTCCTTATGATAAATGGGATAAAGGAAATTCGATATCGCAGTCAATATTCACTCGTGAAAACAACATACACATGTACAGAATTGAATCCCTTTATCTCTCCGTCCTTGGTATTAGACATAGGTTGTGAAGTTTATTCATAAGCTCTAAAATGTTTCTTACATTTCCAAAGAATGCTCTAGGAAGATCAATCCATACACCACATTCCTTCCCACATTTTTTCCTTAACACAACACAACATTCCTTTCTAGAAGTCATTATGTTGAATGGAATTTTCTAATTAAATTACATTAAACTTTGAAACATTATTTACATGGGTAGTGAATCATACCCACAATCTATATAAGATTCCATTTTGATGTGTAATCCCAAGATTATTACAATTATTTCTCCCCTTATTGAGGTTATATCACCCATATGTGTTCACCTTCTTAGTGATTGTCAAAAATTCTATAGTTCCTATATATGGGCATTTAATCCAGAGAATTTACTTACTGATCTTTACACCATGATAATCACCATTAGTTATTATTCCATGATTATTTATATCTTAAAATAGATATTAAGGATCTCCACTAAAATTTTAGATATTATATTCTCTAATGAAATTTTAATTAGGAATATCCCAAATAAACTAAAAACAATGAATGTCCCCATAGGAATCCAAACTACGATAATTCCTAATAGACACAGAACCATGGTCATCCATACTAGACTCTAAATTGTGATCATCAAAAAGAGACAATAAATCATGAGTTTTAACAGTGTGATTAAAAAATTGAGCATCCACAAATGACGTCAAACTATGAGAATCCCTACCATATATTACACCATAAATAAATTAGTTTCATATTTAAATAATAACGTGTCATCAAATCAATAAATTTAATATCACTGAATCATTTTTCCTTAATTTTATTGTAAAATATGACATCCTTACGTTAAATGAAAAGAAAAAAATTCAGTGTCCAACATTACTAATGATCTAATCTATATAAATGAAATGTATTCACCCTGCTAGGGTGAAACTTGATGTGATTAATCAATTTATAAATATATTTAATTAAGAATTGTTTCTTGAGAACATATTCAATCTATAATGAATTTCATAACCAAGTAACATGATCATTAGTTCTATGAGATATCTTCCTATTATATTATTCTGATATAATGAACAATTATTATTACCATGATGGTGAAGGGTTTCATGGCTTTAGAAAATGGGAACATGGGACCCATATAACTATATATCTGAAAACCCTCCACATCTTGGTAGAATGAATCCTAATAAAATGTTGTGAACCAAAAAGAAACCCTTTATCTTTCAATGAAATGAATAAAATTATCATTGGGGATCACCATCATCAAATATCTATTAACATTTGGCTTCATGTACATATAGAATATAGAATGATAATCATATCATGCGAGGTAAAACATCAAATCCTAATCGGAATGTAGGTAGGAGGAATTACCCTAGTGATATAGATTCAAATAGACACAACATATTATTAATGGATAATATTATTTCCATGTGAAATCATTATCAAATCCCATGGATACCCAGAATGATCTCACATATTTATAATAGAGGTTATATGGTGGATGATCATTAAACTCTTTATCCATTAATAAGATAATGACAATATCATCCCTCATACCCTGATACAATAGAGGCGTCTCCTACATTTTCTAACACTTCTGTAATTAATTTAATCTTTGAGACTATCACTATATCCCCATTTGTTTCAACTTCCATGTGGTGAAAATTATTTTCTAGACTATGATGATTATCCCATATTCACTACAGACTTGTTTGTTCAACTCTATAGGGGACTTTCACAACTACAATCCAATACAAATGTCATATACATGATAAATAATAAAACAAAACCATATATACTCCCCATGGTGATGTGTGTACCAAATGGTTTAAATGTAATCCTTAGTAAACCAACAACATGGGTTATATAAAATATCTCTATTATATAGAGAACCATTGTCCCAGGAAATATATTTTCTATTTTTTTGAGCATAACCTGGGGAATCAATTGTATATTTCCCTTTATTTTTTATAATATTTGACAACTGAGGTCTACAATGATATTGATTTTTCTTTGCTACCATAACCTATAAAGGAAAGCGCCCAGTAACTGATGATGTGTATTTTAGAGATCAAGGTCTACATGCCCCCAAAGGCCATATGAAATTACATATTCATAAAGGATGTTTTATCCTTTTTAGGGACTATTGATGAATCTTTATTTGTTTCCATTAATTTATTTTATCTCATCCCTTATATGACGTATTGGTGAAGCATAAAAATATAGAACAATATTTTTGGATAAAGAGTAGAATATGGATGTGTCTTTGGTCTAGAAAAAATTTCCCCCATATGAGGACCCTGGGTATCGATCCTAAAATTACATGCTTCTTAATCCTAATCGATATAGTATGAAAAATATTTGCCTTAGGATAGGGTGCCTAATATGGAATAACTACACTAAAGTCCTATAAAAATGATGTCATCATCTCTCATCCTTTTTATTTCTTGCTAACTGTATATAAATTTTTTGTGCGATTTAGAGAATGTGTTTTCAATCATGTTAGTGGAAGATTTCAAGAACTACCATATACACATATTTAGTTTTGTTCATGTTTTTTCTACATGTAACCCCACACCTCTCAATACAGGACCTTCTTGTTAAAAAACACATAGTATAAATCCAAAATAATCTATTGGTGATGTTAAAAAAAATTAAAATATTATAGTTAGTGAATCCATAAATATGAAAAAACATTAGATACAATGAAAAAAAATATAAAAGTATAATCCTTATTTTAATTTGGAATTAAAAACACATCGTATTTCATAAGATATTATATTGATTATGTACTGAACAATTGATAAAAATATTTTATATCATTTACGAGGAATAAAAACATGTGTGAGTCTTAGTATGGGGATATTCTCCTTATATTATTCAAAAATCATATATACACAATAATATCACAAAGTGTTTCCCTATAACAATTTCAATGACAATTTTCCACTATTCACCTCCGTAGACAACAATGATTTTGACATATATATAAAATACAAAATGAAATATTTTCCTCCAAGGTAAATTATGTGGTAGGGGAATCCTAATAATGGTTCTCTTATGATACATAATTTAAAGAACATGTTTCTTTGAGGTACACCAAGTGTAAAACTCCTAAACCCCTTTCAAAGTATGTAAACATGTAAGGGTGTAATGATTATCCTAGTTTTCCAAAGGCCACAGACAAAACATCTTTGTATTTTATGATTAATACCATTCTCAAGGATACTAATATCTATTGATGTCATAATAATGATATTTTTAGGTGATACCATGAAAATTATGATGACATTCAGAACAAACCCATAACACCTCACATTATGTTTCTTGAATATACTACCCCAAATTGATCAACTATAACTAAGGATGGGTTCTCTTACTAATCATGACTGGATATGATAGTACCTATGGATTCACCATTGATGGATGAGCATGATTAAACACATATAGTACATGGAAACTACAATTACATGGTATGTTATTCGTGTAGAGTGTATACGAACAAGGATGTCCCCAAGGAGGATATATTAAGTTACCTTTGCTCTTGTATACTTGTAATGGAGACACATCATGCTTCAATAAAGCCTTAAAGGAATAAAACCCTATGTTGGTGGGTCAAATAACTTGCCTTTTAAATATAATAATATGATATTTTTTTCCTTATATGTTACGTGTGACCGAGAGTCTCACATCATGAAATTTTCCAATTGATATAGACCAATGTTTGGGACCATAGAGCATTATGAATTATCCTTTTTTGTTACATTATTTAATTAAAATGATATAACATTTATATTATTAAAATAATAAAATATGACACATAAATATATTTTAGTATCCCTATAAAGAGTTCATCTGCCATTGTAGATCCAACATTCATTGAATAAGTATCAGTGAGATCTTTAGGTGAAAATATTAGGATAACGAACATATAACTGATTTCATAGCTCAGTGGAAGTTATAAATATTATCACATAAAATCCATATCCAATATCATTATTTTCCAATGATGTTCATGTATAACATCAAGGATGTGTTGGTCCCAAAATTTATCTCACTAATGTATCTAACTAGTTTATGATAGTTTTTCAATAGGTAATGAAATCTAGAGGATAAAATGCAGTGGAAGAAACAAAAGATATTTTCAGTTACCTTCCTAAAAAAACATGAATGTGTAGAATAAAATATATTGATACAATGATACAATATTTGATCCATCAACTAATTAGGTTCCACATGGCCCCATAAAAAAATCCTCAATAATAATAAGATTGCGTTGGGAAGTTATGCGCGTATATCTAATTAATGATTTGCATCAAGACCCAATAAATATTAAAAGAATGAGGAATATTATATTATGCATGATCATTTTACATTATAAGACATATTTTATATGTAAATGTAATTGTTCATGGTTTAGGATATTATGAAGTTTCTAAAGGATGATTTAAATATAAATCTATACTATTTCTATTAGCATTGTTTACTCAGTCAGATAATCGATGAAGGTTTTATTTACATGTATTGACCGAGGTAGATAGATTATTATATTACTATTAAATTATTTGATATGTATGTGATTTTTATGTGAATATAAACATAAATATAATATTATAAATTTAATTTTATTGGGAATTTTAATTTAAGATTTAAATAAAAAATTCAATATGATTTTTTATCTTAAAAAATCCTTTTAGCATCTATAACAATCCATATATGGTAGAATCTGCTAGTACTCTCCTCAACTGCTATATCCTCTGTATTGTCATTTTCATAATTAATACCCTATAGAGATAAATGAATTGTTTCCCAGTATTGAATCATAAATAACAATACAAAATCAATTCCAAATCCTATATTTAATCTCATGGATTTTATTCCACTTGTTTAGAGGAAACATTATATATCAATAGTAACTTGAGGTTTACAATTGGGAAGAATAGAATTATTCCACTAATATTATCATCTTATTATTAGAATAGTGTTATATTCCCATGTATTTGGAAGGCCTTTTTAATTCTCTAAAATCCTTTTACTATGTAGATACATCAATGGATATATGTCCATTATATATTAACAATAATTAGGGATCTATTAGTAAAAAAGTAATGTATGCTTATAATATTAAAAATGAATCATTTATCTAGGATCAGTAGAAAGATCAATATATATTAGGGTCCACTGGTATACATCTAATAACAATTCAAATAGTGAACCAACTTTTTGATTCCCATCTATCCATCCATCAGTATAATTCAATGTGTTTCAGACAATAAAATTTTACAAACTTGTTAGTCCCTTGCCACATTTGTCATGTAATAATATCTCTAGAGAGAAAATATGGTTTTATAGGCATGCATGATGTGATCAAGAATATTTTTGGTTTCCCAAATTGTATTTAAATCCTTGGTGTACTCTACTTATCACGGTCACATTATTTGGCCCTCATTAAGGACTTGAAGAACCACAGATTTTGAGACCAAAGTGTCTTCTACTAAATAATGTTTTTGAGAATACTGTAAAAATAGGGATAAAAAACCTAACCTATTCATCAATTCAGAATATGTGGACATGGTAATACTACCTATATACAACCCATATGTCTCTTTGGAATCCTCAATGTTGTCAGTGTTCATTGATTATTACCAGATAATTGATATAAGATTAATATTTTCCTAACCCATAGATTATACAGTAAAAGATATTTATATAAAAATCTAGCCTTATTCAATTAGAAAATTAGAGGTTATTTCTAATGAAAAAAACACATCCTGATCCAACTGAAAATATAATTTTAATATTTTCTTCCCAATAATAATTCCATAGTACTCTCAAAAGTTTCCACTATTATTTCAGTATTGGGGAGGCCAATGCTATAACTTAATGTGGTTTTATATTTTTCACATCCTTAGTTACTAAATTACTCACTCAACTATCAATTAGTTTTTTTTCTTAAGTGATAATTCTACTATTGACTCATGTGAGACTGATTACATTGATGTAGGGTATCATAAAAGACATTAAATTAATTCCCAGTTTAAATTACTAAAACTCATCAACATCCCCAAAAAACATGAATATCACTTATCAAAAAATATTTTATGACTTAATTTTTAGTTTTCTTATTCCTATTTACAACACGCTATATTTTTTATGAATTTTTTTTTGAATAATTTTTAATTATTTTATGGATTTCATTAAAGAATAAAACAATTTGAGAATTATTTATATGGAATGTTATTTTATTCATTTTCTATATGAAACAAATAGGTTATCTTTGAGTACATACAAAATTATGCTAATATTGTAATACAAAAAATACCCAGTTCTTTCAATATCATTCATTTCATGATAGAATGCATTTTAAAGGACAACAATATACTAATAATTTTATTATTTCATAATATTGTTATCAAATATTATATGGAATGGAAGGAATGAAAAATACTAATTAACTTAGTAAAATATTATTCCAAAATGTTTATATTTGTCTTTTGTAACTGATAAATTATAATTGCGGGGAGAGACCCATTTAAAAAAATTAATAATGATTATGAAAAACTATTTTTATGCGCACAAGTGTTTTTAATGATAATAAATTCACCAAATAAATTTTTTTAAATTATTTTAATTTTAATTATATATTATATATACTAATTTTTATTATTAAAATTAATCTAGTATGGAAGGATACAAGAATAAATCGATTTTCTGGCTTAATTGTTTTAAAATTTAGTCTTGTCCCCATTTTATTGACCAGTTAATCTAACATTATATTTTTAAAAATTTAGTAAAATAATTTGACTAAATAAAACCTAATTTTTGAATTATTATTAATATTATTATATAATACTGAATATTTTTATTTTCCAGAGATTTTTTACATTTTGATTAATACTGAAAAATAATGAATTTCAATTGAATACTTTTTTAAATATAAATACAAATATTGTTAAACTGTATTTTTAATTGGTTATAAAGTCAATTTAGTTCAACAATATGTCTATAAATATTATTTAGTTAATTATAATATAATTTATAAGGAAATTTAATAAAAATAATTTGGATCTTATGATTTTTTGTGGATTAAAAACCCGATTTCATGATATTCCATGGATATTAATTTAAAATTAATTTATTTATTTTTGTTATATTAATTTGAAAAATTGGATTCCAAATTTTTTAAGATCATAATTTAAAATTTATTATACGTTAACATAATTTTTAACTGATCCATGTTTTGAATCAAATAGAAATTAATTGTTGTGATTATAGAAAAAACTAGATTACTAAGTGTTTAAACATAGAACACAAGGAGACAAAATTAACGAAACCTTTTATGTAAACCATTTGATAGAAATATATATATATATTATAAATTATTGTATTGATATTCATCTATTATTTTATCCATGTTAAATAAAAAATTATGGGTAGAATTTAATCTTTTAATAAATTTCTATATTGCCATTAACCTCCCTTATAAAAAGCCACCCACTATACCCCTATCATCACACCGTAAAGACCAATTGATTATTCCATTAGAAAAAAAATATGTTATACAAATAAATCCTATAATATAAGAAGCCTTACATTTTCAATCAATCAATAATTTTATGTCCTTTGGTGAAAATAAAAAATCGATACACGAAGAAGGGTTAACGCTCATCAATGAGTGATTCTGTTTTATTTCTACCTCAAAACTCATATATTGTTTTTATACCTTATTTAATATAGTATCCCGAATATATTTTATATGTTTAATTTTTTTATTATATGATTACAATATACAACCATAAAACATCCAACAAATTGGTTATGAAGTCATCGTTGATTTGTACAATAGATTACCATCTCTGAAATAGATATCATTCATTTTATACATTACTGCCTCTCAATGTTGAGAATAATGATCAAAATATTTTTTATATATCATATATATGATATTTATGATTTATTTATGATTATTTAATTTTTATTTGACTTGTAACTTCATTATTCCCATTTTTTTGGAATATGATAATGTTGTTTGTGAGTATGGTGGACTACCACCTCGCTAGGCAGTGTTCTTTATTCATGCTTTACATGGAATATTTTAACGATTGTTTTAATAAAAATATGTGATAAATGTGACCAAAAATACATAATTAATGATAATATATATAAATATTTTTTCCATTCTTTCAATAAGATATGAAAATGGAAATAGCATTGATGTGTGCGTACTGCCTACCATCTTAATGAACGATGTATTTTATTTCCTATCACTAAATTTTATAAATTTTTACAAATAATTTTACACTAGATATATATGATATTTATATTAATCTTAGAAATTTGGAGACTATGAAATCATGATCAATATAAGACAAAAAAGAATAATAATTAAAAACTTCTATAGAAAAAAGTTATTATTACCCAAAACATAAACCTAATATGGAATTATTAATAAATGGGTAACATAATTTATTAATAAAATAAAAAATGGAATGATATGTATTAATAAAGTTATTTTATAATTTTTTAATAAACATGTATTAAATATACAATATTTTTTAATTAGTATAACATGATTCAACACTTATAGTAATGGATTTCCATCTCCCTTTTTTAATTTTGTGAGACACATGCTAAATTCACCACAATCTCTTATATCTATTTTATATAAATCCCATGAATTTATTTTATTATGATTATTAATAAATTAATTTAAATTTTAATATCCATTTTATGATATCTTTTTCTTAGGGTTTACAGTTCCAATGTATCCAAATTGATAAACAATTTTTGTCTCAATTATCATTCTTCGAGATTAATGTGATGATATGAAACTATATTTTTTGATGATGTTTATTTACATCCCATTTTACATGTAATTTCATAAATTAATTTATTCTCATGAAATTTTATATTCTATTTTAGTTTATTCTTTAATGGGGTTTTTGATTAAATATTACCAATATTGTAATGATTTTTGTTTCAATGTAATCATTTGTAGAAAATATTAATGATTTAGTATCAAATAATGAAGTATCATAATTAATATATCATTTTTATCATAAATTTTCTTTCTCCATGGTGTATTCATTATATCATAATATACTTTTTTCATTTCCCACTCTTATTTACATAATAAAAATACTATAATGTTATTGTGGAAGTCATACATTATTTCTCTCTTCAATTAGAAATTTTGTTGATTCAAAAACAATATGGTTTATAATGATTCAAAAATTACTCTACTTTTATTCCATGATTAATAAAATAACTTTATGTTGATCTATTTTCTATTTATGAAATTTTTTTAAAAGTATTATTGTTATATTTAAATGAAGGAAATTTTTCCTTTTACCAACAATATGGAATGAATATTTTCATCGACTAGTACATTATTTACAGTATTATCTCTTTTAATGAACACTACATTCATTTAAGATTCCATTATAAGTCATAAATCATTATTTTTAAATGAATATATTTTATTAAATATTTATCAATGATAATTTTTTGAAATTTATTTTCAATTAAACCAATTTTGAATTTTTTTATTTTCAAAAAGGTCTTTAAAAGTTTTTCAAATAACCGATGTAATATTTTATATGTTATTTTCAATGAGGATTTTCTACAAAATGTTTGTAGAAGTATATGTATAAAAATATTATAAAATGTGAAGATCCTTCTCTGAAATATTTAAGATCATTCACTAGATTAAATGATTGTGAATCTTGTTTCCAAATTCACTATACTATTTTGGTACTCAAACATTTGTTTGTGTAATGTATTTAATATTAATATAAATGAATTTAATATCCATATAAGTGAATCTTCGGTCAAAATAGTTGGTAAAAAAGATATTTCCATTCAAACATTGGGAATTTGTATAAGAAAACATTATGGATATCATTATGATACTTATAATGATATATCTAGGGATGTATATAGGGATAATTCTAAGAATTAGTCCAATTACACTAAATGTACTAGAAATTTGGTAAAGGATAGAGAAAGAATTTTTTTTGAAACAAAACCATAACAGTATACTATAAGTGTTCGTATCATTGGAATAGAGTTACCAAGGTGTTGGAACCCTCAAAATAAAATTTGATCAAGACTCAATTAGGAACCGGTGGATTAAAATGGGCCTTGTAACACACCTAGCTTGACAATCACAAGAGATGTACTTTGGAAATTCACACAATCATTAAAAAAATCAATAATGATTTAAATACATGATGGCCATGAATAAACTGTGTTTTCGTATATTAAAAAAGGAGTTTTTATTATTTTGACATCATATAAGCAATTTATCTTGATTATGTGTTTCCCCATACTAATTAATTCTTTTACACCACAATTTTGTTTTTAGTGGATAGATTGAACTAGAAGGAATGATATTAACATTGAATCTGATGAAAAATTCAGAGATTATAGAAAACAAAATTGGATGATTATTAGATTGAATGATATTTTAATTATGTATAATTTTTTATCATGCTATAAACTTAACAATATAAAATTCAATGAGATCCAAGACACATTGAATAAGAGAAATATGGAAATTTATGAATGTTGATGTTATAATGAACCTATTGTAATGTCAAATTGGCTACCTAAATGTCCCAAATGTGGTAAGAAACCTAAAGTAACATCTCCAAAAGATGGTAAAATGTTATATATATGGAAAAAGGGGTTATACGGTGATAAAATATTAACCAATTCAATTTATTATCGATGGATAGAAATTTGATTTCCTATCTCAATACGATGATTCAAGAATTTACATCCAGACAAAAGAATTATTCATTTTTTACAATAATTGAAGTTGTAGGATTTACGTAATTATTTATTTGGATTCAATATTTATCAATTGTGAAATATATATGGATTTTTTAGTATATGTTTTTTTGTGAAGAATTTGAATGAATATTTTGTATGACTTTGATGTATTGGAAAATTCATTTAAGGATAGGGTGATGTAATTATTATGTGAAGGTTCCCATTAATATATTCTAGATGGCGCAAAAATGGTTTTTTGTTTGGTTAATGAGATGATTTATTTGGATAATGTAAGTTTTTCATTTTCTATGAACTCATAAAAAACAAAAAAATAATGGAAAATATATTTTATTATATCATTGCGATAGTTTACAAAATTAATTTATCAATGGAATATCATAAATAATATTATATTTATGAATGAAATGTGGAAGAATGATTTTTTTCATTAATATTATATTATTAGTTTTGTTATTACAAATTTTGAAGATAATATATGATTATGGTATTTACAAGTTTGGTATGTGTCAATAAAGATCTCCATTATGATATATGGTGGATTAATGTAAGTTGATTTGGATAAATCCATTTACCTTCTTTATCTCATTATATATTTTAATATTTTAAATATTTTTTATGGTTGAACATGTATAAAATGGATTAGGTTGAACATTGAAAGAGGTTTTAGAGATTATTTTAGTACTTCACCATATTGGATAACATTTGATAACCATATTGGTTTTAGAAAACCGTTAAAGATTGAAAAAAAGTAATTTCACTGTTTAATGTTTATTAATATTTGTTAAAAGTAAATTTTAGCCCATCATGTATAAAAATATCACTCATATATATTGATTTCAGGGAATAATTTAGGGATTTTAAATTTATTAAAACACTACCAAAAAATTAAATTATGATTCATAAATAGAATCAGATCATGAAAATATATTTATTCATATTATTTTATAGTAAAAGAATTCCACATAATTTAGAGAAGGATAATCAAAATGTATTAACCTATTACCTTCATTTCTAATGAACTGATGGTATTTTTTAACATCAATGATTTATGGTTTTATAGTTGTTACTTTTCCTTTTATCACCCAATTTCTTATGATTAGTGATATCCATCAATCTCAATAATTATTTATTCATTTCGTCAATGTTAAAATTTTCTCAAACCACCTATTTTATTCTATGTGGATGCCGAGTTTGGATTTACATTGGGTAACCCTTTTTCCAACATTCACTATTAAAAGAAAATTCTAATATTCTTTTTTACAATGGGGGTATCTATGTAAGGAACATTCAAGTATTGAAAATTTTATACACCCTATGTTTTTCATGGGGGATATTAATTTTATGGCAGTTATAATGTCACACCCATAGTTTTTATAAAATCTATTCCCAAATAAATTATATTTCATTAATAGTTTGTGTCACACACTACACACATTTACTATTTATTGATACTCAATTAAATATTAATAATTCACCATGTGCAGCACTAATTTTTTCTTTCTAGACATGAATCACTTTTTTTGTAATGTGTTACACACAAAACAAAGTTCCTTCGTTAGCTTATGTATACCGGAGTGCACTATACAATAAATATTACCATCTAAAAAGATAATTATTGAATAGTAATTAGAATATAATTTATTAA
Organism: Viscum album; assembly: GCA_963277665.1. Taxonomy (NCBI): domain Eukaryota; kingdom Viridiplantae; phylum Streptophyta; class Magnoliopsida; order Santalales; family Viscaceae; genus Viscum; species Viscum album. The sequence continues at coordinate 135,161,481 of OY728150.1, forward strand.
AAGGTTTAAATAAATTAGTAAAATATTGATTAAATATTTGTATATACTTATTTGGAGACTATTTAACTGGAAATAAAAAACCATTTTTAAAATAAAAGGAAATCCTTTTTCTAAAAACCCAATTTTACGCTCCCAAGTGTGTTTTATATTAATATATTTGTATAATAAATTTTGGATAATTATTTTAATAAAATATATTTATTATATATTCAATTAAATGTTTCATATTCATCCTATCTAACATTATATAAAAATAAATCAAATTTCACGCTTAATATTGTATTTTCTAAATTAATTTCATCACCTTTTTATAGAAATTTTTTTTTATACTAATTTTTTTCACATTTATAAAATTATTTTTATAAAATAATCATAAATTTTTATTATAGAATTTATAAATTATATTATGGAGAAAAATAAAAAATGGTTCAAATATAAACATATTAATCCAATTCATGTAATTGTAATAAATATTACATTCAAATTGAATATAATTTTGTATTTAAAATATTGATATATTCTTCATTAAAAACATTTTTTCGCAATACATCTATGGGATTAATGTTAAGTTGATTTCTTCTACTTATGTGATTTTATTTTTGAAAAATGTATTCAACATTAGGAATAATAATTTTATATAACTCATTATAATTTTAACTTATATTTTTACTGAATTAGTTATTGAGAAAAATTAAAATTAAAATGAATGATTTTGGTAAAAGACTACATGTTGGATAAAAATAGAATATAAGGTGTAAAAATAGATAAAAAAACTTTTCGAACCCATTGGATGAAAATATTTAGACCATATACTTATATTCATCAGATTGGTCAATTGTTGGTGCCATATGATATAGAAAAAAGATGTGTGGAATTCACTCTTTCAAAAACAGATTCCACTCACCTCCCAATAAAAGGCCACCCCTGTCTGTCTCACTTCACACCTTAAAACCAATTGGTTTCCCCATTCCAATTGCAAATCTATTCTCCACATTCCTGTTCTCCACATAAAATCCTTACATTAAGTGGAAATCCTACAATGTAAGTCATTTCATTAAAACCAAAAAGAGATACCATGTGAAGAGGTAATGTTCATCATTGAACATTTCTATATTATTTTGTCATCAAAAACATTCAATTATAATTGAATATTTTTTGATTTATTAACTAGGGTACCTATTATGACATAATATATGTTTTCATTTGATTTCCCTACATTCCCACTTTCAAAATATGTGTTGATTTAATGATAAAAATCATCAATGTATTCTCTAAGATCAAAATGGGATGATGGGATATTAGTTCATTCTACTATGGATTCCTTAATAGAGATCGTATCCTATTCTATGTCTACCACATATATTCTGTCATGTTTTTATAAATCATTCATAGTTCCATAAATTTTTCTATGTTGGATAATTATAATTATTCATTATCGATGGGGATGAAACCTTCGGTCTAGAGAGTAGTCACGTTGGGAATCATTGAGCATTTTTGGACATTGGATGCATTAGTTACCTATGAACCATCCTTGTGAGAGGGAATATCATATGTTCAATCATAGGGATTGTCAAAACACAAATCGCAGGTCGATCAGGGTATAATTAACTCCTAGTTTTTAGGTTTTCCAGTCATGTTTTACCTCATGTATCCCATATATATGTGTGGGGTAGATATTTGGGTCAGGTCCCATGTTCTATATAAAATATAGATAGATCATGATGTCTGAAAATGGTGGAATAAGGAACGATTTTCAAACCTTATTGATATGGACTGATTAATAATAATTCTCCATATAATCAGATCAGGAACATGTGTCCCTTGGAGGGATAGTGCCATACCCATATGGTTTACATATGGATTAGAAGGCCCTGTAAGGGTAGATCCAGGAGGTGTATTGTTGTGAGAGAAGGTGATTCTCGCTCAAATTTACCCAAGAGAAGATGGTAAGACGGTCCTTGTAGTTTAGCTTGGGTTATCGAATCCACAGAGACCTAAGAAGAAACCTATAGACACGTACATTCTATGGACTATTTTCGGCTATGAAGTGGCAACATGGATTGATTTTGGATGGTTTTAAATGATATCTAATAGATTTAAGTGAATTCAATTTGAAATAATGAGTTGATCATCGGTTATTGCTCGGGGTGGATTGGACGTATTTTATTTTTAATGATTTCAATTTCATAAATTTGAGATGGGTTCATTTAAGGAGATAAAACAACATCATCACTTGCTGGTTTAATTCATACACCCTTTAATACTAATCACCTATACACTTAAAGGATCAATGTTATGAGCACTTCAAGGTAAAGGTTCGTATTAGCACTTGAAGTGTGTGGCCTTAAATTCAACAGGGACGATGGAGTTTAAAAATCATCAAATTAAAATCTCAATTAAATAGGTGATTATACGTTAATGAGGTGATAAATAACATCAAATCCAGCCCCTTGATACTCCTTTGGATCAACCCATAACTGGTTTAGCCCTCCATTGATTCTATGGTTTCAATGGAAGCAGAAAATAGACTCATGAGGGAGGAAATGGAGAAGTAAAAAAACGCAATAAAATAACAATCACTCCACCATTGTGTGATAATATCACAAGGTTTGGTATGAAAAAGTTCACACCATTAAACAACGGTATCAAAGTGATAAGAATAAGAAAAGAATAATAATATAAGAAGAACTTTTATTAAAAAACAAGGATGAATTAAAACAACTTACATGTGAAGGAAGAACATTACAAAGAGAAATTGGCAGCATAACATTAAGATGAAAACAAGCTCAAATATTATCAACTCCTCCACCAACACTGCCTTAAATAGGCATTTTGGAAGCCTTGGGTCGAGACTCCAATAGTAAAAAGCATCCCAATTGATTATGGTAGGCCTAGGGTGGTGGAAAGCTTGTGGAAATTAGACTTTACCACATTTGACCCGAGGTGGCAGCCATCATTCATTTACCGAACAGACGTGCTTTTATGACCTTCTAGATGGCCGAATTAGAGTGGACCATAGAATAATAAAATGTATTACCAGATTTCTCCTAACCTCCTGTAAAATATCAGCATAAAATAAGTTATTGTGTTCGTGATATGGTTTAATTGGTGGGCTGTTTTTCTGGGCCACAGAATCTGGCCCATAATTTTATCTCTAACTTGGGACGCCTACATGACCACCATGGAAGTCGAATTAGAATTATACCCTGAAGGTTGATTTGTTCCTATACATATCTTCTAGCATACCACTAAATTTGGGATTAATTGGGCCTTTATTACTTTCCCCACAGTCTCATTAGTGGGATGGTGTCCAATCTGCTTTCTCCAGAATTGCTACCTTTCATTGCCAAATACCTCCATCATCCTCCATGAATTTTCCATTGATACCTGAATGAAACATGTTCATATTGGAGTGTAGCTCAATTATCAAATTTAAATACGTATAATCAGATGAATCATTTGGTACTTTAAATGATGTCCAAAAATGTACCACATAATAGTGCATTTTAAGAAGGTATTACAATCATAATGTGAAATGATGTTCAAAGTGTAAAATGCACTAAAATGGGGTTTATGAATAATAAAGAACATGAATGTTATATATATTACCAATGAATATTAGCCTCATTTAGTGGATAATCACACCCCCAACGTGATTTTTTCTAGTCCCGAGCAAAATATATCTCAACAATATGAAATTCGAATTCCTTTTTCAAAAAAACATTTTAATACAAAATGATCACCAAAAAACATTATACCAAAAAATCATGAAACCCATCAAATATTTTAATACAAGATAGTTTCATAAGTAGATAGAAATCGCAAGCCCATTCCTTTGTTCAAATTCATTTCCATATTTCATCCAATATCAATTAAGTATGAGGATGTGTTGTGCATCACAATAGACATGGGGGTTCATCTTTATCCAAGGGGGAAGTTACGGAAGCGCTAGGTGGAATCACATTTCAATATTAAGATGAGTAATCATTAATTTTTGTATAATTTTTTTTGGTTTTTGCAATTTTTCCATGGTAATTGAAATTACACTCAAAAGAGTCAACCCCTATAGCGAGACTTTGCTGATGACTCCCAGGCTCAAAGACCATAGGGTACAAAGTGAATCCCACATACTCGGGCATCATCTTGAGTTAACTCAGCCAAAAACAAATTCAAATTACAAAAAATAGAGATAAAATTACTAACTTTGGGCCAGACAACTATGGAGTCACGATCCCCAAGTGCCGAAAGTTGCGCATTAGGTCATTTCATTGCTCTGCGGGCAATTTTTTTTAAATTTTTTTTTTGAATACACATATTAAACTAAAATTATCACCAAACCTATGATATTTATTTGGGGGACCCCATGAACTAAACTAATATCCCACTATCCAAAGGACGTGCATTGTGATCTTTTTTTTATTTGTATGAAAATATAAACGATGAAATATCACATTGGACTGCCACACTTTCCAAAATCTATGCTCATGAAATTATACAAGGATTACAATCAGAATTGGGGTATGCTAAATTATTTGATATTCAGTTTCAAAGTGTGAAATGTGTATTACCATGTTCAAAGTTAAAGTAATTATTCCTTCCATTTTCACAAAAAAAATTCAAATCATTTATCGTTTTTTTACACAAAATCATTTTTTGTATTATCTCCCCCCAAACATAAAACAAAACTGTCCCTAGTGTTTGAAAAATGGAAATTTAGAAGGAGTAGAGGCAGATAATGGAAGTTAAAAAAGGAAATTGAAAATGAGGGTCATGGATTGAAGTCACATGGTGGTTGAAGTTTGAAGTTCTTACTGCTCCAATTTAGTCCTTTGATATCCATGTCACTTGCAGAGTTACCTACTGGAAAAAGGAAAACATACAAACAAAACAAAAAAGTATATATATATATATAAGTAAAATATAAGTATATATATAAAATAAAATAAACTGATGATACATTGTCTTCTTTTTAAATTTCTGGGTAAGGTATTACTCAAGGATCACACCACGTGACACGGATGAATATGGTGCACCCCTTTCATGCCCATCCATACTCATAATAGAAGAACAGGTCTACAATATATTTTTTAAAATATAAAAATGATTAATTAAAATATAAATTTTATTAAAACTACAAAGTGATAGGAAACTTGAAAACCGTGGGTTGCCTCCCATGAAGTGCTTTGTTTAATGTCATTAGCTTGAATTAAACCCCACAACCTATCCAATACCAACATTCCACATTTTAATTACCACATTTTTCACCACTTCTACTAGGTTGAAATTGATTCTATATTTAGAATTTGATTCATGCACAAACCTCTGTTCTAAAATGAGCAGGTAAATCCAAGGAATATCAGAAATGATGGATTTAATTTCATTTGTCATATTTTCTAAGACATTAAGAAGCATTACCTCTTTATTGGTTTCAAGATAAGAAATGTTGAAAACTGGAATTTTTTGGCTATCCCCAATGAATGGAAACTTAAGGGTGGATGGAATGTCCTTTATTTCAAGTTCAGGTAGGCTAAAACTCTCAAACGTAGGTTAGGACTTTGAATTTAACTCAGTTTCATTTTCAAAATTGATCAACAGAATTGGTTCATTTTGAATAGATGATTCAACCCCCAAATTGGAAAGACTAGTTTCAGGAATGGGTATGGACTCAAATTTTTTGATTTCTCTTATTCGTTCAGTGATTTGTGTTTTTGAAAAATCATCAATGGAGGTATATTCATGAGACTCAATCCATTATGTTAAATTTCCCTCCTATGAATACAAAAAATCATTTTCCTCTTTATTTAAACACCCACCAATAATTCCATGATCCTCCTCATATTCCCCAAATACAAAGGTTTTCTCTTCAATAAATTCATAATAGGTTTGTGGGAAACTAGACACTTCACATAAGGTTATGGAAGGAACAGTTCGTGTCGGGATGGGTTCCTCACAATTTTAAATGCTTTGTAGTTCTAACCTCAATGATGAAACCTCAAAATTCATTATCTCCATTTGTTGACACATTTGTTCAAGTAATGGATGTGGATTAGTATAGATAAGGGGTGGATTCAAATGGTCTATTCTAGGTGGATAATTAAGTTGTTGGAATTGCATAGGAGGGTGTTCAAATTGGCTTTGTGGGGAATGAAACTCATTATATGTTGGAATGTTTTGTGGATAATAGGAGTAAAAACAGTGTGGTTCATTAGGTTTTTGATGATCCCACAAGTAGAAATTAGGATGGTCATTGTACATCATACATGGGGTTTGGTGATCAAAGTAGGGATAGGTTTCCCATGTTTGGACTTGTTCAAAATTGACTTCTATAGGAGTGAGGAGTGAGAAAAGAGAAGTAGAATGAAAAAAAGGATGATAGTGTCTAAGATAACTTACTTAGGTCCCAGGCAGTGGCTCAAAAATTTGATTCTCGCTCAAATTTACCCAAGAAAAGATGGTAAGATGGTCCTTGTAGTTTAGCTTGGGTTATCGAATCCACAGAGACCTAAGAAGAAACCTATAGACACATAAATTCTATGGACTATTTTCGTCTATGAAGTGGCCAACTTGGATTGATTTTGTATGGGTGTAAAAGATATCTAATATATTTATGTGAATTCAATTTAAAAGAATGAGTTGATCCTAGGTTATCGCTCGGGGTGGATTGGATGTATTTTTTTAATGATTTCAATTTATTAAATTTTAGATGGGTTCATTTAATATGATAAAACAACATCATCACTTACTGATTTAATTACTACACCCTTTAATATTAATCACCTATACACTTTAAGGATCAATGTTTTGAGCACTTCAATGTAAAGGTTCGTATTAGCACTTGAAGTGTGTGGCCTTAAATTCAACAGGGACGATGGAGTTTAAAAATCATCAAATTAAAATATCAATTAAATATGTGATTATAAATTAATGAGGTGATAAATAACATCAAATCCAGCCCCTTGATACTCCTTTGGATCAACCCATAACTGGGTTAGCCCTCCATTGATTCTATGGTTTCAATGGAAGCAGAAAATAGACTCATGAGGGAGGAAATGGAGAAGTAAAAAAACGCATTAAAATAACAATCACTCCACCATTGTGTGATAATATCACAAGGTTTGGTATGAAAAAGTTCACACCATTAAACAACGGTATCAAAGTGATAAGGATAAGAACCGAATAATAATATAAGAAGAACTTTTATTAATAAACAAGGATGAATTAAAACAACTTACCTGTGAAGGAAGAACATTACAAAGAGAAATTGGCAGCATAACATTAAGATGAAAACAAGCTCAAAGATTATCAACTCCTCCACCACCACTGCCTTAAATAGGCATTTTGGAAGCCTTGGGTCGAGCCTCCAACAGTACAAAGCATCCCAATTGATTATGGTAGGCCTAGGGTGGTGGAAATCTTGTAGAACTTAGACTTTTCCCCATTTGACCCGAGGTGGCAGCCAACCTTCATCCACCAAACAGATGCACTTTTATGACCTTCTAGATAGCCAAATAAGAGTGGGACATAGAAGAATAAAATGTATCCACGGATGTCTCCTAACCTACTGTAAAATTGAATCCCAAAATGAGTTATGTTTTCCGAGATATGGTTTAATTGGTGGGCTGTTTTTCTGGGCCGCAGAATCTGGCACAGAATTTTATCTCTAACTTGGGCCTCCTAAATCGCCACAATGGAGGCCGAATTAGCATTAGATCCTGAAAATTGATTTGTTCCTATACATGTATTCTAGCATCCAACTAAATATGGGATTAATGGGGCCTGTATTTCGGGCCCCACAGTCTCATCAGTGGGCTGGTGTCCAATGTGCTTTCTCCAGAATTGCTACCTTTCATTGCCAAATATCTCAATCATCCTCCATGAATTCTCCATTGATCCCTGAATGAAACATGTTCATATTGGATTTTAGATCAATTATCAAATTAAAAAATGTATAATTAGATAAATCATTTGGTACTTTAAATTATTTCCAAAAATGTACCACATAATAGTTCATTTTAAGAAGGTATTACAATCATAATGTGAAATGATGTTTAAAGTGTAAAATGCATTAAAATAGTGTTTATGAATACTAAAGAACATGAATATTATATATATTACCAATTAATATTAGCCTCATTTAGTGGCTAATCAGAAGGAATAGATAGTTATGAAATGGATCAATAGAACTAGTTGGGGAAAATATGATAGGTGAATCCAGAGGACAGATATATGGGATAGTTTACTGATTTATCAGCACACCCCATGAAGGCTGATCTAAGAGGTGAATCCATTGGTGGACACACCTATATAGTTTAATGATGGACCTAAATACCCAATTAAAGAGTATTTGAGAGGTTCACACCTAGAATGCAACCACTTTATTGTTTACTGATGAATCTGAATTCTTTATGGAGGTGGATCTGGGAGGTGTGTCCCTAAGAGGGAACAAATTTATATGTTATCGATATATTATAATAGTCTATGGGGGTGGATACCGGAGGCGTTTCCCTAAGAGGAAACACTAGGATAGTTTATTAATGGATCATAATGCCCCCAAAAGGTTGATATAAGAGGTTAAACCATAAGAGGGAACACCTAGATAGACTATTAATGCATCAAAATTCCCCCTGGGGTTTGATCGAGGTGTTTCATCAATAAGAGGGTGGATGTCACACATGTCAGTTTACCAATAGAAAAGAACACCTTGTTGTGTTTGATTTGGGTAGTTCTCCCATAATCGGGGAGATGTAACACATGAATAATATTCTGGTGGATCTGAACTCATAATGGAAGATGATATCATATTTGAGAACCTAGGATGGATGATGTCACACCTCTATGATTACCAATTTTGGGATTAAACCTCAGGGAGTCACCCTACATACCCTGTTTAGATGACACTGATAAAAACCCATGTAGTTTAATGTTTCTATTCATATTCATGTGACATGAATGGTCAATGAAATTTTATGATATGTTGTAAGGATTTTAGTTTAATTAAAGTAGTGTTGAAGATGGATGGTGTTGGGCTTACACCTGGTTGTTGCCATCCAAAATGAGATTTCAATTCATTATAATGGTGTCGGTCTTACAAATTGAGCTACCCTAAGTGTGAAAGAGTGGGTATTAGGTGAAACAGCATCCCATGGGGGTGTCATCTTATGTTGATTACAAATGGGGAATTCTAGGTTCACCATATGATGTAAGACTAATGTTATCTATCATATGTTAGGGATGCCTTTTTGTTTTTTTGTGCCATATGACAAGGAAAAGTAGCTATAATGTCACATGTCATGTAATTCAGAAGTTTGGGGACTAAAACCTCACCAATAGGGACTATGTGACCACCATACATGTCTCTTGGGGCAGGGAATGACACTGGAACTGCAGTAAATGAGTTTTCATTCATAGGGTCATCATTAGATCTAGTATGCTTAAAAGACATAATGGTTAGATTATTTATGATTAGAATAAATATGCAATGTTGTACTAGAATCATTTGGTACAATTGTTATGGGACCCAAAATTGTTTCACAAATCATGGTTTGGATGAAAATTAGTGTTACGTAAGAAGGGTGATCTAACATAAGGTCAAACATTGAGTCTCAAAGGTTAGGTGTGTGCAAGATTTTAAGGTTATGTGAAAATTAGGGTTGCACGTACGAGTATTCTTTAGAGGACAATGACCTAAATTAAGATATGTTGTATCAAGACCAAGCAATCATGTTCCAAGTCATGTTTGTTCCCATGAAATGTCTATTGTGAATGATTCACTACCTCGGGTGTTCCATGTAATATGGTGTAGTTGAAGAGATGGGTTTATGAATACATGTGATGCATTTCTTCTTCTGGAGTGCCTATTATATTGAGTGGGTGAGGTTTTATTTATAGTTATAATCCTATTAATTAGTTGTTAAACCCCATGTGTCCACAATTCAAGTTGTGTGCGACCACTTCATTTTCAAGTGGCAGTTAGATGTGCAACATCATTAAATTTTCATCACCTTTGGCATGCTATTGGAAGGTTGTATGGAAGGATTCCTTATGAGTTATCATTCTATCACGTGCTAATATTTTTTTACATGAAGATGATTTAGGTGTGTCTTCAGCCTTTAGAGCAACCGTATAAGTATCAGTCACAATTACCTTTCAACTTTGATTTAAGATAATTATAATATATGTGCACAATGGGTGAAATTTTTATACCACATATTAATTATCCTATATTGTACCTTTGTGGTGGGTTTAAGGATTATTTCATATAATAATGGAACTATGAATCCCCTTATGAGATTCCACAATTAGAAATTTGTTTCCCCATATAATATATGCAGAGAAAGAAGCAAACAGTTGGGTTTTGAGGAATCACGGAAAGGATGAGTTAATTCCCACAACTGTGCACAACATTCATAGTTGGTCTCACAATAATGTTTACCGATGTTGAACTCTCCATACTATGCCTATAAATATGAGGTGGGGCCATGTATTGTACCTCAGATTCTCATGACATAATCAATTTCTCTCATTCATGCATATATTCCATTTTCATGAAACATAATCTCTAAAAATTACATTCTTGTAGCATTCCTTCATTCTATTTTCCTTCACGACAGAGTAATCCTTTTGTGAACACATCTCAAAACAAGTGCACCTACACAACTTCCACCCTGATACCTTATTTTATGTGAACATACCATTTCAATACTAGAACTCATAAAACATTTCACAAAAATTTAATCATGATGAGATCAAGGTTTTATCTACATTCTAGATAGTTGAAATAGTGGGAACCCCTGTGATCCATCAAGATATGGGGGTATTATGGGAAACCAGGTAATCATGGTAATTCTAAAAGAGTCACAAAGGAACTATCCCTTGAAAAATCAATATCACAATGGAATTTCATACTGATGGACAAAGTGAATATCTAAGGCCTCTTAGTCAATAGGGAACACTCTTGGTACATGCATTAGGATGATATCAACTACTAGAACAATACTAATCAAGGTTACCCTACCAACGAAAATTTGACCAGGACCATATATACACTGAACGCAATGATAATTAATATTACTTGGTTGGAAACATAGGAGAAATAATTATCATATCTCTATATATATTTCTTTTAGAGCAACATGAGAGAGAATAATAGTGGTTAGAAAAAGGATTATGAGCTGTGATCAAGAAGCAATTTCTCCCAAAAATGGACTTGTAATTACTAGATACAGTGAACTATCTTAGAGTATGTTTTAGAGATTCACCATATATGAATAGATGAACAACTATATTATTTACAATGTCATACAATCTATCAACGGGATCTTGTTCTAGAGAACCTTAGTCGATGGTCCCCAATCATTAATACATACCACCTTTACCCTTGGTCAGTAAGCATAATCTTGTGGGATGTAATCTTTATGGAATCCCAATAAATGTTCTCCATTATAATGAGTACCTTCTATTGTATAACTCTTATAGAGACATGAAACATTCCCCTCATCAAATGTAGAACCTTTTGTAGAAACCGACGGTCAACCTAGACCATGCCCCCATCATCCAGAATGACATTGAATCCCAAATGTGGTTTGACATGTTCTGGAAAAAGGTTCGGGTTGTGAGGGTGACAATGTGGGGAATGAAATATATGACTATTACACATAGGATAATGTTGAGATTATATTGTTTGATCCTAGAGGAGTGGTAGTTTTAACATTGAGGCTAAATATGGTGGAAGGATATGATCAACTTGGTCAATAAATTGTTTTCATTAGTACATTATCGAGTGGATGGTTGCATATAGTAATAGACACCCAAAAAAGCATTTTCTTGGGGACATTGGTAATGGTATCCATCCTAGAAGTCGTTAAATTGTTGAAACTAAGAGTTCCAATGATGGATCAAAATTACATATTTTTCAACCATGTTAAAGGGGAGACAATCCAATGATTATTTTTAAACCATTTCAATTACAAAAACGTGTATCATGGTGTATTCTGGGGATTACGAGTTCCAAAATTTTATCATCCCTCCAAAATCTCTTCTGCAACCCCCTCTTTTCAATATTTCAAGAATCTTGCCAGTACTGCTTAGTTTGACCGGGGTGAAGAATAACAATGGTATTATTCAGTCTTTAACATTAAACCTTCCTCGAAATTAGTTGTCCAAAGAGTGGATAGACCGTATGGTCCATTGGAGTATAGGGAGAACCTGTGGAGCTTCCATGGATAACTATTGGTAACATGTATTGGAGAACATATTTATTGAATACTATATATGATGTCCTAGTTTTTAGAGTAATTTAAATGCCTACAAAAGCCAAAACAGATAGTCTAAATGATGTTTCTTGGGGAATAAAACCCCTATAGTGTTCTTCTATTATAGTGGATTTTGATTAGTGTAGGATCAAAGGGATTATCACACTACTACCTAACAACATCAATTATTACTATTAATCAGATTAATAAAATTGATGGGTGGAATCATACCTGTACCCAATCTTGTGGAAGCTCATAATTTGATTGACATAGAAAGTAAGGTAATGGGGAAACAAGGTGACAAAAGGATGCATTAAGAAGAGTGGGACTAAACTCTATATTAGCTATGGATGGAGATATGGTGGGGAAAATGCAAGAAACTATCACCCCCATTCCTCTTAGAAGAGAAGGGTCTCAAAAATGACCTCAGGACCAAGCAGGGTTCTCCCAGGATGGGATAATTAGAACAAAGGAGTATCCTTAGGAGAAAAAAAATATATAATACAATTGGATGCAAACAATTCCCTCCCCATATTCTTTATGTCTTATAAGATGTAATTAGGATCCATGTAAATGAAGGACATGTGGGGGAAGATGACCATGGAAGGGTTCATGATGCCGAATGAGGGGCTTGTCCAGATCACTTGCAAGGTGAGTTTCCATGTGAGGACTGTGTACATGGTGACCATAGATGACATCACATTCCAACAATGAGATCTTGATCATCATTCCACCTCAGTGAGGGTGATGAGTGTTGGTGAGAACAAATTGGGGGAGATACAAACTTTTTATGACTCATATGAGGGGAATTTAGAAGACGAAGATGCATAGTGATCTAGAAATGAAGAATCCTAGGGATCATAAACTGATTAGGGAGTCCCCCGAAGAGAAAGAAAATTTTTGCCCCAGATGACGACCTAATCATACTTATTGAGGTAATCATATTATCATACCTTCCTCTATTTATTCTTACGCTTTGTTATTTTTAATCTATGACTAAATCTTGTATTTTATTGGATTAACTCTTAAATGGAAAAGGGCCCCCTCCTAAAGTGGGAGAACATACACCATCATGTTCTAGACTTCATTCTCTTGGTTTTGTGTTTGAGGTTGAGGTAGTATTTGGGTTAGTTTAGGAGGTTTGAGAGATGACATGTGAGACTTCGGTCTTTCCTATCATCTACAAGTGACCACACTGAAATATTTAAAATGTGGAGACAAATGTTGTGGAAATATTATTTTTGGGGAAGCTAATTGTTAAAATACCTCTTCACCATGGTAAGGAATATGTTTTTGTTCACTGGGAACTTTTAGACCATTTTTCAATATTTTTCATCAACACTTTTCTTTGGACCTCCTGAAGGTCCTCATGAAGCCCCTGATAGGTCAACACTGAAAGGTCAGGTGTTGGCTACTGATGTACTGACATGAGTTTATGGATCATTTATGATGTAAATACCTTTCATTACATAGGGAAAAATTCATCATATACTTATCCTATATAATTATATTGATCTCGCACAATCCCAAATGGTTTTTAGGATCAAATTTGATGACATTTAGTAATTTAAATTAGTGATCAATCAATTTTTAGGCTTAAAATTAAATGTTTCAGGAGGGACTTGGGACCCACCCTGATGACACTTCTAGTCCTTCAAGATATAGGTAATCAAAACTATATATCCTTAAATATGTTCTCAGCCATTGTATTATATCACAGAGAAAGGAAGGGGTGAATCAGTGATACTCATTTTATTTTATGTTTCCTATCAATTGAAACAACATTCTCTTCTTATTAATGATTCAATTTCCTAATGGAAAACAAACAAACAAACATCTATAGGAACATATGTATTTACATAGTTCACTACTAGATACAAATATATATTTTTTGGCATGGTTTGGTGACAATAAAATACCAAAAAATCAACTGTAAAAAACCATTGGATTAAAACAATTAAAATTTACCCTTTCACTCGTGTAGTACATTTAAGACAATTCAAAAATATGTGTTCACCCTCTTAGTAAATATTGGGTAAAAACTGTTATTTTGTAATAATTTTTATTACCTTATCTTCATTAAAATTTTTCAAATGTAATAAATTTAAATAAAATTATTCAATTCCTTACCTAGAAGAAATGTAAGAAACACCTAGAGTTTGTTATGAAACACAGAGTATGGTATTCATGGGTCTGATTTACCTATTTTGATTCATCTATGATTGATTCTCAGGAAAACATTTCTTTAAATCTGATTTCATGATACAAAACAATAGAAATAAATTGAAACCACATCAAATCAGAATACAAAACTTCCTTAGACCAAGAAGCCCAATACAGAAATACCAAGTACAAAATTACCAAATCCAATTAATTCAGCATGATATGATGATCTGTCGAATAGAAATGGAAAGATAAGTATGATGATTCACTTAATATGATATATCATTAATATGATGGTCATCTGAATACAACGTTACAATATTATCCTCTTCCACGTAAATATGTCTTTAATACAAAACAAAATAGTATCACATTCTATCACAGAAACTTAGAGATCATATCTTTATTTTAGTGAATAATAAAATCAGATAGAAAGTAAAATTTAGTTCTCTTTTTATAGGCAACCCACGAGGGTTTAGGACAGGAATCCCAAAATGTTTCCCTCTCACAAAATTCACCCACATTTTAGTTTCTCCTAAAATCATGAATCCATTATGACTTCATCAATACTTCTCCATTATTATCCAATATTCTACAATCTTGATCTATTATTATCAAGAATTTTTCATAATGATTACAACTAATGAGGAATACATGGGTCCAATAATTTGAGTCAGATTGTTTCAAAAAAATTTGGTGAATATGATTTAGAGAACTTATTTGATTCAAAATAATGTATTTTTATGTCAATATCCATGTAAAAATCATTTATAAACCTATTTTTTTCTCACAACTAATCCAAACAATGTAATTCAACCTTTTGGAAATGGTTGAATACATTTCTGATCACCCCCTTCACATCTTCTCTTGACCCAATTGAAAACAACACATCATTAAAAATATTATTCTATAATCATACCTTCCATCATGACTTTAAATTCAATTGAGAATATATTTAGTGATATTTGACTTGAATTATAATATATCATAACAATCCTTTCATTCCATCTTCTTTATTTTCTTCTGAACCTGAGTATGATCTTTTATTAATACAATGGGTTTGAAAGCGATCATCCGGGGTACGATCATTCTAGATACAATTTTCTAGAATAAGATCTTTTCTAGGTATGATCAACCTAGTTATGATCATTCTAGAACACAATCATAACCATCTCTTATTCTTCTATTAGAATCACTTCTTTAATATTAACTGCCTCATCCATTGACAAAACCTTTTTAGTTGGAACCAATTTCCAATATGCACCACCTTTTCCATTAGATCCACTTCTCAATGTGCACTATTTTTCAATCAGCAACACTTTTTAATCAACACAACATTAAAAAAACAACATGTTCTAAATCAACCCCATATTTGATCGGCCCCACTCTTTATCTTCAAAACTCTTCATTATCACCAATTGTTCATCCAAAACACTCTTCATAAGAAAAATCAAACCAATCAGTACCACTACCATTTTAAATGAATCTGTCTTTTCTATTCTTTCAACCAGATATGATTATTTTAATAAAAAATTATTATCACTTATTTCTATCTTCAATTGGAATATGATAAATCCGAAAATGATCCTTTTTCGATTGGAAACATCTCTTTCAATATACCTTTCTTTCATTAATATTTAATCATAAGTTATCCATGTAGATCATTATTTATATGAAATAATAATTTGAAATGCATCATCATAATTGAAAACATCGTATTCAAATTGAATCCAATTCTTTATTTAAACAACAACTTCATTCTTACCAGATCTAGAGTGAATATGATCAATTTATCATTAAGAACAGTTCAATTAACGAACCACGTGGCATTAATTTCCAATACCAAATCTCCATTACAAATGGACATTTATAGTGATTATAATTCTTTTCAAAACACAAGTATGATTCTTTAGAAAACATTTATCCATTTCTTCTGAAAATAGGGATATGAATCTTTTGAAAAAACCCCTCATTATGATTTCTTCCATATACAACATGAGGGGACATCAAAAATGTTCCATGAAAACAAAATACAAAACATGAATAAAAATCCCCTTTTTCATCATTTTGGTCCAAACAATATACCCGATTATATTTTGTTTTCAACCATGTTTTATGAATCACTGAACCTTGTATCCTCAAGAAATGGATCACATTTCAATAATTCGAATCCAATGTGAGATAAATCATTGTTGGAAACAATAATCATTAACATAAAAACCATGTTTTCCAAAAGAAGTGACTATGAAAATTTCTTCATCATTATTCGCCAGCTATTCTTCAACATTCTGGGAATATTAAAAAAAATTTAAACAACCACACCAACAAATTAATTGAATAGATCACTAAAAAACAATGATGATTTCATAGCATACCCAAAACATTATTTTAAGAAATTTATTTATGAAACAATACAATTATTCCCCTTTGAAATAAAATACCAAGTTACAATGAGAGAGGTGATTGAAAAACATACATGGACCATGAAGTGAATGATTTTGGACTCCCATTTTCAAAATTAATTTAGAAAATGATTCCTTTATCATAGTTTTTGTGAATATATGAGAAACGTTTGTATATTTCAAAAATTATTCCAGATTAAATTCATTATTCTCCACATTTTCCTTGATGAAATGATATTTTATATCAAAATGTTTTGAATGAGATTGTTGAACTGTATTTTTGGTTATATTGATTAGGATTTGATTATCATAACACCAGAGCAAGGGTAACTTCACTTCAACAATTAAATATTCAAATAGTGTTTTCATACACATGTGTTGAGTAGAGGATTGGCTGGAAGAAACATACTCATCTTCATCCATAATGAGAGTTACTGAATTCTATTTCATTGAATTAAAACAAACAAAATTCATTCCCATAAAAAATAACCACCATATGTGGATCAACTGTCATCAAGATTTCCTTCCCAATATGCATCAAAATACCCAAACAAATCAATACTATATATGTTTTAATACAAGATTCCGAATAATATTATTCCATTGATGTATATAAGAATTATTTTTCCAGTAATATGATGTGATACTTATGGATCACTCTAAAAGCACGCGCATAATGTACCAGCATAAACAATGGTGGGTCACAATGTAGTCAAATACAATAGACTTCCAATAATCTTAAGATTGGCTTTTTGGCCCACTTCATTTACATCTCCAACATTACTCAACTTAGATTCCACTGAAATAGGTGTGGAGACAAATTTTTAGTTTTCCTAGATGAACATCTGGATAATTTCTATAGTATACGTTTCTTGAGGTTGGGAAATGTATTATTTATTTATCATGATTTGTAACCCCAAAATGTATTCCATTTCCCCAAGAATGGAAATTTAAAATACCTTCTTTATCTCTTCAACAAATCTCTAGAAACTTCATTCATCATTCTAATGAATGATAATATCATCGTGATTATCAATCACAGTGAGGGAAAAGTCTAGAATTTCTCTGATATACATATTGTTATTGAATATTCTATTCATGAAATTCATCTTCCATAAGAAAGTATCAAATCTATAATACGATGAAATCATTTCTTATTTTAGCACAAAAAGTATTTCTCTAAACTATACAAATAACAATCATATTTACCAACAACAAATCCACAAGGTTGTTCAATATAAACCTCATCTTCAAGATCACCATTCAAAAATGAGGATTTAACAGCCATTTGAAAGATCGTTTAGCCTAATTTTGTAGGAATAGAAAGAATGTTTCTAATTTTTTCCAATTTGGCCATCAGATAAAAGATTTCATCAAAATCATATCCTTCAAACTGTGAATACTCTTTTTAAAAGAATCTTGATTTGCATCTGATAACATCACCTTTTTCATTCATCATGTTCTTAGAAACCCATTTTTTCAATGATGTTTTTGTTTTTAGTCATTGGTACATTTTACCATGTATTTTAATTTTCAATATGATCCAATTCATAATTTATTTCTTGACCCATTACGGATACTCAAAATATTTTTTCACATAATATGGTTTCACTTTTAAATAAAGAGAAGTATGTGTTTTTTATTTATTATTTTGTTTTTATTTTTTGAACTTATTCATTTTGATCACAATTTATATTCTAATCATCCACTTGATTCTTTAGCATTTGATGATATTTTTGAGTGTCTACCTCATCAATAGAAATATTCAAATTATTTTTCAGGAGTAGTAATTCAATTATCTATATCATTAGAAAAATTGTTCTTTTTAACATTCTCAACTTCATTCTCTTCGTGAGCATGTTTTTCATCCCTTGGATTTTAATTAACATTAAAATAAACTAAATCAACAGTTAAGTTTTTTTCTCTATTTAATTATCTATATCATATTCCTTCCAGAGCACTACCAAGAAATATTCCATATTCACATTTCTTCTCAAACATTCCATAATTTCTTCTACTCTTCTTTATAACACATGGACTCCCAAAAATAATAAACTACATCATACATGGTCTTTTTCTATAAAATTAAATATAGAGTCATATATAATTAAGGAATATAAAAAGAAGGGTTCTGAATGTAAATAGTAGTACTCATGGATTGCTTTCAAGAGTAATAGGAATGTCCATGTTCAAGTAACATGGCTCTACCCATTTCTACCAAACATTGATTCTTACATTAAGAAAATCCCATTTTTTTGAGGAGTTTATGGTGAGCGATAATCATGCCACATTCCATGATTATCCATATAAATTTTAAATTATTCACTAATATATTCCCAACCATTATCATTTCATAAATATTTCACAGAATACTCACATTCTTTCAATACTTTCCTTTCGAAACATTTGAACCTTTTCAAATCTTCTGATTTGTGTTTCATATACACAACAGAAAAAACATGAGTAAAATCATCAAAGATGTTGATGATTTATATACCTCTATTTGTTAGTTATTTTTTCATTAGACCACATATATCAGTATGTATCATCTCCCGGGGTTGTTCTGAAGAAATGTCTACTTTTTGGTGCACAACATTTGTAATCATTTCTTTATCATAGATAGTGAAATAACTATCTCTTCTTATTGTAAAATCAGGTGTTTTAAAAATTATATTATTATTAGATAAATGTCTCATTTTTTACATGACCATGTGTCCCAACCATTTATACCAAAATGTATTCTCTTCTACCATACTCATGTAACAAGAGTATTGTATCTGACTAAACTGAAACAAGTTTCCTTTTTTACATTGGCCTCCTGTAACAATAATAACATATTATTAACCTTTAACAAAAAAATAATATTTCATGAAGAATGATTTGTGACCCTCATCACACAATTGTGAAACAATTATCATTTCTTATTTCATCTCATCAACATATAATGTTTTCTAAGATATTAACTTTTCTTTCCCAATATTAACTGACCCAACACCATTGTTTTTTCAATGACTCATCATTATCAAATGTCACCATGACTACTTTAAAATCATCATAATTATTCAATATATTTATTGTTCCTATCATGTGAAAATATTAGTCACTCTGAAGTATCAATTGTCATTCTCATTTTTTGTCTTTTAATGCAATTACAAATACCATATATTTTTCTTCTTTATTTTATTTCATTGATTTTGGATTTTTTGAATTGAGAATATTTTTTTAGATGGTAACAAAACGAGACATCCTTTTGTAAGATTTACATTTTTTTCACACATTTCAAATACTTATTCCATGTTTTAGAACCAATTTTAAAGTTTTACATCATTCTTTTTAGATTTCATCACAACAAACTTTTTAGATTTCTTTCATTGTGGTGATTGAATCCCCCTTAATATTTGACATTCATAAACTCTGGGATCATAATAATATTGTTGGTTGAACCAAAACATAATTTATGTGTGCCCAAATCCCTCATAGTGCAAGAAATATTCATAGATTGATTATTTTCTTATGAAACATCCATGATGATTAGATTTGTGAATATGCTTATCAACAACATTATACTCTCTCTTTTCTGGGCAACCAACATCATTTCTATCAATTAGGTTCTTCTTCCAATTTCTATATTTTTTAGATAGTGATTTCTTCAAATCACTTTTATATTCGTGTTTCTTTAAAACTTCATAATTCCCATCATTGTGGGTTTATACCACATATAAGACTTTCATGTCTTTCTTCATTCCAAAAAAAAAATCCATCTTTATTTTCAACCTTTAAAGGTAACATTTTTTGTAAATTTTCTATTTTATCTTTTAGGGTCCCTTCACCATCCTTAGTGAATGATTTTTGGAAACTTTTGTTTCTCAATTAATCATTTGAGAGTTTTTGTTGAAGATGGTCCATGTATTCTTCTTTTTCATTCATCTTTATTTACATATTCTCTTTGTGAATCATTTCATATTCAACATACTTCTTCAAAAAATCAATCTATTTCACAAGTTTTTCATTCTGATTAGAAATACAGTCATATAATTTTGAGTATTAATATTATAACTATTTGTCTTTATATTAAATTATTTATATATTTCTCATACATTACATTAACTTTTCATTCGAATGTATTTCAAGTTGAGTTTCTTCTTCTTCAGAAGTTTTTCTTTCATATTCTTCATTATTAATAGCTTCTATAAAATTATATTCAATAAAATATTCAACTAAATTTTTTGATTCAACATAAATTACTTATTCTTCCACATATTTATATAATAAACCCTATAATTTTTATTTATAGAATTTATTGTTTTCCTTATAGAATAAAAAATTTGTTTATCACAGTGGTTGGTCCTCAATTTTCTTGGATTTTATTCTTCTTTGTCACTATTATATTCATTCTTTCTTCAAGGAAATTTAATTTTAATGTGACCAACACCCCAAATTAAAAAACATTTTAAGGTTTGTTTTATTTTTTATTAACCACTACCTTTTTACACATTTTAGAAATCAAGGATAAGAAATCATTGAGATTTTTAAATACATCATTTCTCGAGTCATAATCACGATCTTCTTCTTCGACAAGATTTTTTTTTGAATTTTACATCTTCATACCCTTGAATGAAATTTATCTATAAATCTTTATTTTTATTCTCCTATATTTATCTCCAATAATTTCATAAGTGATAAGAGTACAATGAAAATCCTCAAAAGATAGTGTCTCAAGATCTCTGTTTACTAATGATGAAACCTTTTCATCGAATTTTTTTAGTAGGATTCACAATATCTTTTCAACAACTGTAGATTCATTCATATTTTCATCAATACTTCTAATAGTACTCACAATATCATTCAAATATTAAAGAAATCCCATAAAGATTCATGACCACCCATCTTTATGTCTTCAAACATTAATCTTCAAATTTGATGTTGTTTCTTTGTTGAATTTTTTATTGCCTTTAAATATTATTTTCTTTTTATCCCATATAACATTGTCTATTCCAAAAAGTTTAAACATCAATAATTAACTACAATAATGTGATAAAAATATATCATTCTTCTCCCATCCAATTTTCTAATGATTCTTCTTATCAATAATTGTTAGTGGATGTTTATCGTCAATGGGTTGAAGCACAAATTTTGTATATTCAGGAACATCATAAATAATAGTCATATGATAAAGAAATAATATATCCATCATGATATGTTAATTATTTCTATCAAACATCAGAATAACTTTATTGCTCATATAGTTTAAATTGTTCATTACAAAATAATAGCCAGGGGAACCTCTCCTCTGATACCACTTGTAAGTTCTTATTCAGTGTATTGTTCCACTGATAGGAGGATTGGTGAATCAGTGATAATCTTTTTAATTTATGTTTCCTTTCAATTGAAAAAACATTTTCATCCTGTTAATGATACAATTCCCTACAATAAAAACAAACACACATCCACAAGAACATAGGTATTTAAATGGTTCACTATTGATTATGAATATCTACGTCCGTGGTATGAATTAGAGACAAACCAATACCAAAAAATCAACTATAAAACATTACTGTATTACTAAAATATTATTATTCCCTTTTAATCCTGTAGAACATTTATGAAAACCAAAATGTGTGTGTGCATCCACTTAGAAAAAATATGGTAATACAATTTTCTTTATAAAAACTCAGTTTACCAGCACGTATTTTCAATTAAACAATTGTATTTATTTGAAATATAATTATTCAATTACTTAAACATATTAATGTTTAGAACAACATGGAAATTTTTATAAAACAATGAGTATGATCTTATTGGGTTTCATTTCCCCATTATGATTTCCTTAAGTACAATTCTTTCATAACAAGTTTTCAAATCCAATTTTCTGATACAAAAAAATTTAAATGAATCCACACCACTTCAAATCATAATACAATACATCTTTGCCTGAGAAACCTCATACAAAAATACCCATTATGAAAATCCCAAAGATTATTAATTCATCATGACAGGAATATCTGACGAATACAAACTACAAAACATATACGATGATTCTATGAATACGATAAATCATGAATAAAATGATTTTCCGAATACAGCGTTACTATCTTGTATTATTTCCCATATAAATGACTTCAATACAAAACCAAATTGTATAACTTTATCTTACTGAAAAAATAGAAATATTTTTTCTAATATAGTGAATAGTACCATGAGTTATTAAGTGCAATATAATTCTCCTTTTACAGTAGACCAACAAGGGTTTTGGGAAGGAATCCCAAAAAATATCCCACCCACACAAGTTCACCAACATTTCCATTTTTCCAGAAATCTCGAATTCTTTTTTACATCATCAATGATTATAAATTCTTCTCGAATATTCTTAAATATTCATATGTTCTTTTCCAAACTCAGTCAGTATGATTAAAACTAATGAGAAATACATGTTTTCAATCATCTGAGTCATATTATTTCAAAAAAATTGGTTATTATGAATCAAATAACAAATTTTAATCAAAATCATTTGTTTCACAGTTAAGCTCCCCCTCTCAAAATCATTCCAAAACCACTTTCCTTCACTTAACTCATCCAAACAAAGTAATTCAACCATTTTGAAATGGTAGAAAACATTGTTGATCTTCATCTTCACTTCTTCTCTTGACCCACATGAAAACATCACATCATTGGAAAACCTGTGATTTATTCATTACTTCCTTCATGATATTAAATTCATTTGAGATCACCTTTAGCATCTTCATACCTGATTTGGAAAGTATCATAACATTCCATTCATTCCATATAGTTTATTTTCATTCCAACTGGAGTATGGTTTTTTCTGAATACAATTGGTATGGATACAATAATCCTATGTATGATCATTCTTGATATGATTTTCCATAATATGATCATTTATGGGTATGATAGTTCTAGTTATGATCATTCTGGAAAACAATGTACACTATATATAACTCTTATATTGGAACCACTTCTTCAGTCAGAGCTGCGTATTCATTCGAAACAACCATTTAAATTGACACTGCCATTCAATTGGCGCTACCTTTTCAATAGGAACCACTTTTCAATGGGTAACTATTTTCAATTGGAACAACCTTTTAAAACAGATAATCTTTTTAATATATCACCATATTTAATTAGCACCACTCTTCAGTGAAACTACACTTTATCGTCACTACTTTTCATCAGTACCACTCTTCGGTGACACCATATTATCACCAGCACCACTCTTCATTAATACGGTATTACCGATCAGTACCACCACCTTATTAAATCAATATATTTCTATATTTTTTCAACTTGATATTATTCTTTTAAAAATTAGGTATCACTTATTTCTTTCTACCACACAGATATGATAAATCTAAAAAACACCCTTTTTGGATTGGCAGTACCTCATTCAATCTCCCATTCATGCATTAATCTTGCATTAAAAGATAGATTTTCAAGTCATTATTTATTAGAAATACAAATTTGACATGTATTATTGTAATTATATACATCATAGTCATAATGACTCTAATTCCTAAAAAACCATTTCATTATTATCAGTTCCAGAGTTAATCTAACAATTTCATCCATACGATCTTTCTAATACTGAACCTAATTATGACATTTTCTAATACTGGACCCCAATTATGAAGGAATCTCACACTGATTCTGATTAATTAGAAAACACATGTCCGGTTCTTTTGAAAACATAGATCTCGTTCTTCGGAAAACATTGAAAACAATATTCACCATAGTTATTTCAATAATCAACATTGGGTGAATTTGAAACACATACCATGCTAATAAAATACATCCCTTGAATACATAATACCTTCAACATAATCTTGGTCCCAAAACCATCATCCCAGATGAAATGTCTGTTGTGGACAATGGTGACGCCATTGGAGGGGAACATCTTTTGGATATTGGAGATAATTTTTTCAAGGAAGTGTTTGTTGAGGATGATAGAAATAATGATGTAGATCTTGACCTAACTAAGAGGATACTAGAAGTGGATCCTATGACTTTCATTCATCCTCCATTCCCAGAGTATGAGACTAATTTCATTAGAGAACTAGAAAAATATGGATTTGTTTTTGAAGATGTGAGTCACATATTTCAGTAAAACTTCATGGAGGATACTATAGTGTTTCATCACCATTAATATAAAACTACACCTAGTTAGTTGGATTGGGTCCCTATTATAATTAATATGAATCCTAGGCACCCCATGGGTGGATGTTTACAGTATCCATGAATTGGTAAAAAAATTCATTACTATGTGTGTGTGAAAAGAAATCCAACATCAATAAATTCTTTGGAATCAGAAGAAGTAAAACATCACATGGAAACTCCATGAGGTCAGCCAAGAGACTCCACATATGTATTAGTAGGAAAATGGGCTTTCTACATTCTTTAATAACTAATAAGATTTCACTTATCTATTGAGGTATCAACTATAGGTGGCTGAGAATCAAACGAATCATATAATATGTCAGATGGACATTCTCCCTAATCGTTGATACCATGTGTACATTTGGGATGATTAGCATTTTTTGATAGGAACAATGGAGAATTAAGAGCATGGGAGGTGACAGAAGGTCCTTGAGGCCTTATGATTAAGGCTAGAGGAGATGAACCATTAAATTACATGGATAGAGACTTATGGTAAATATTTATATGTCATATTAGAGGATTTTGACTGTAGATCATCCCCACTAACTAACAAATATTTTTTTTAAAACCTTCAATATCCATGGCCGTATTTATTTTATTTATCTATTATATCACTCCGATCATATTTTTGTGATAACGAACAACCAATCCATAAGATGATGTGATCCATCCCTGATATAATTAATAATGTAAGAAAATGTGATTTATCATTCCTTTGATAGTGTCATATAATCATTGAGAACATGGGTAATGTATTGGCTGACTGACCAGTAAGTGTTTTTGTGAGGTGAGAGGATGCGATTGGAGAACATGGCCTTTTGAACATCTAACATTCTTTTTAGACATGTGATAATGAATGAATGGGATAACACTAGGGGAATTAAATTATATTAGTAATAGGTTACTAAAAAGAGTGAATCATGATTCTCAAAATCTATAACACAATTATAGTGTCATGATGATATAATATAACCATTGAAAAAGTTATAAACATAGCATCTATACCACTTTTCATGGAATTGGGATTGAAAATGTGGATCATCTACTAACCATGTTCAAATAAATGATAATATTCACAAAATTTCATTCAATGTCCTTTATATTGTTCAACCAAGATGATACGTCTGCCATTTTGGGAAGTTACCATTTCCATTAGGGGGAGGGTCTTACATGGAGGGGGATGATCATTCAAATAAGGGGAACAGAAAGAGTGGAAATGAGGTGACATAATTTTCAAATGGATTGAAAAACCCATTTAATTATCATAGTGTGGTTTAGATCACTTTAGTGATGGTGTATCAATTTAACCAAATTCAATCTCATTTTCTATGGGAGCATCCTCTCTTATGTCGAGGGAAAATCAAGGAACACGAACTGTGTTGTAGGTAACTAGCAACTGAGGAAAGGGATTCTCAGGAAAAGACCTAATTCATCCTTCGGTATGACATCATTAAATGAGGATGATAAAAACATTGTTTACAGTTGTACGTAAGGAAATTGGATATGTTTTTTAAAAGCATATGTTAAGGAAAATGTATTTTATAGTTTAACATCATGTGATCTAGAATCATCTTACATTTTAATTTCATGTGACTGGGATGTGGAGTATGTGGGCCTTACAAACCGAGTTTCCTAACATACTTCTTCATGAAAAGTCAATAGGTATCCATGTTTTAATTTCATAGATTATATTAATAGTAGAGATTCATGAAATTAGATACATTGTAAATCGATGTGAATGATATATGTCCAAATAAAGTATTTGATGGTGATGTAGGTTATAAAAATGGGATATAACACACCCTGAATCCAAATCTAGGGTGGGTCACATATGGTGTAACACAGTGATGATTAGACCATGAACTTTAGTTTAAGTATATAAATCATGGAATTATTACAAATATTTTATTCTCATTTTTTAGGGACCACGAAGTGGGTGTCCCAGAAAAATATACATGACATCAAAGGAAGGATACAAGATGAGGAAAGAGTGTCCTAGGAGACCACCAAATGTTGCATAAAATACCCTTGAGATATTTCAAACACAGTTTAATGTCATGATATTTGGTCATGTGTTATACTACATGTTTATGAACATATATTTTGGATCATTGGGAAACCAAATGTTTATGGTGTCGCATGAAAGGATATTAAACCAATGTGCATGTGACAAGGAGGCATATGTTCCCTGAGAAATGTAAGTGGAAAATTTCAAATAGTTTATTTTCATACAAATTGGACAATGGAATTTTGTTTAAGGTCATAATGTTTAGTCCAAAAAATGGGGTTGAAAAAGGATCTATGATGAGTTGACTGCGGGGTTGGACCACAAATTTTTTTTTGGACACTATATATCCACCGATGATGTTAATATGGCCACAGGTATTTCAAAAACATGGTGCAGTAGAAGACCAATTCCAATAGGGGGATACCCTCTTGAATGAGGTTGTTGAATATTCTCCTACATTGTTGTGTGGTATCTCAAATTTATATGGGGTACGGTTACAATATTATAACATTTGATAATTATTTTGGTATTTGTTCATTACATATTTATCATATGGGTAATCCTAGTATAATATTTGGTAAAAAAATCTCATATTCTGAGGCATCCCAGCATTTTTTGTTTAAGAATGAAGTTTCACATATTGAACTGAGGTTGTTGTTGGGAATTCATATTGGGTACCCATACATTCGTTTCTAACATTAGGATATAAGGACATCTTAACCCAATTAGGGATCAAGGTATTCGATTGGGATTATAACTGTAAAAAAGAATTGTAGGATAGATTGGGATGATTACACTACATGTACTAGAAATTTCTGTGGTAAATCTATATTTGGGCCGTACTCTAGAATTTTAAGGTGTCACTAAATCTTTCTTAATAATGATAATCAAGACACACATAGTCCATGACATGATAATCATAGATTATGGTCATATGCACTAAATCATGGGATGAAGGGGTTTTATGCATGTTTATGTGATGCAAGAGTTAAAACTCAATGTGAATATGCCAAGGAGGCCCTACACAATGTGAATTGGTCAAAAATATTGTTGAACCTAGTTTAAGGTCATATGGTTTGGGCCATGGAAAATGGAGAATGTTGTTTAATGTTTGGATGCTTGGACTGAGATGATATTGGACCCACTAGCACCTATGTGGTAATGATAGAGAGAAAACATGGTATAAATGGAGCCAAAATATGTTTTCATACGAAAAATTAGTATGTACGGTCTAAGGGAATAAAACATTGTTTCTGGACCTTGAAGAAGGATGTCATGGATTTTTTTATACCCCCGGACGATGGGAATCAAGCCATACGTAGCTCTAAAACATAGTTTGGTAGAGGCCCAATGTTGTTGGGAGAAATCATCTCTAGTGAATGAATATGAGGCATCCAACCATTTTTGTGTGGAATACCATATTCAGGTCATGGGGTTAAGAACATATCTTCTTTAAAACTTCAGAGGCATCTTAGTTTCAAATGGGTTACGTTTTTAGTTTAACATTGTTCATTGATAATATTTTTTCTACCATTATTTATCATACAAGGAATCCTAATTTTTTAGAGAGTATGATTGTCTCTTATTTAGGGGCATCTAAATCTTTTCCAGGGTAACACCTTAGTTAATTTCATGTCCAAAAGAAATTATTCTTATTAGTTTAAATTCAAATAACACATATTGTAGGGGCTGCAAATATTTTATGTTTGTAACGCTTGGACTATGGAGATTGGAAACCCAAGAAGACATTTTTATCATGAAATAGAAAAAAGAACATGTTGAGAATGAGGGCCTAGGGGACCCACAACAAAAAAAATATTCAAGCGAAGTATTTTATGTAGTTTAATGTCATGTTACATGGACTTTGGGCTCTTATTTAGGGGTCTTATTGTTCCGATGTGTGAGGATAATTGTTTGAGGTCATAGAGTTTGGACAATTGGGTGAGGATTCCAAAATTGATACGAATTGTGAGAAACGAAAAACATTTCATGAATGAGGTTCATGAAGGCCTATAACTGTAAAACAAACATCCAAAGGTAGAATTGTACATAGTTTAAAGTCACGATTTTTGAAAATAGGATCTTAGTTTACGGTCATAGAGTTTAGACCATTGGGCTCTTAGTTTAAGGTCACATATAATGGTGTATAGGGTAAAAAATTCAAAACATCGTATGTGTAGAATATAATAATTAAAACCCATTGAGAATGGAGTTCCATGAAGGCCATGACATTACTAAAAATATCCCCGAAAATTATTGATCATAGTTTAATGTTCTAATGCTTGGGCATGAACTCCTAGGTAAAGGTCATAACATTCATACCATTGGGAACTTACAATATAGAAGAATCAAAAGACCTTTATCCATGACATATTGGATATATCATTGAACATATGCTTCTCTATAAAATAGGTATCTTACATTAAGTATAAAAATGGAAATCTAGGAGCTTGTACTTGATTAGGGGATGGATCTACAATACCTCATATAAGTGGGCAGAATTGGTGAAGAAATTCATAGTAGTTTGTGATGGGAGATGATGTGCCTTCATAGGCTATTCTGGATAAGGTTTAAAGGGGTACATCTATAATCAGTGATAATCCACCAGTAAAGGGGTAAAATATTCAAATGTATCAATTGCTTATTTATTTATGGTGTTTAAAGTATCTTATTTAGAAATCCATCTCACAAGAGCTAGAATAGGAAACGAGAATGAATTATTAGCATGCTGCAAAGGTTATACTAGATGAATGGAATTATCATAAATCTCTTGGAATAAAACTATAATAATATGATTTTTTAGGGTAGGGTTAAACATATTATTCTCAATCCCCATACACATAATCAACAATTGATCCCAATTTAGTGGCACGTTATGCAATTACATGAGTCATTTCCACCATGAAATAAAATCTATGACTCTATAACTATGATTTTTTCCCATTAAGAGGTTGGAAATACTAGTCTTTCATTGGGTGGGGATTAATTAGTTAAGAAACTATCTGTGAAGATATTTCTATCCTTTGATGTATCCTACAGGTAGATTGTTGTAATATACGAACAAACCCTCCATTATCTATATAATACAACATAGAATGTAGAATCTTGATTATTTAGGTCTCTGACATAGGTCGACACTATCATAGGAAGTGTTCATATTATCCAGTGGTCCAATCATCCAGAATAAAAATGAAAATTTGTGGTTTCCATACACCATGGGGGGTTTCAGGTCATTCACCCATACTGGATATGCATTTTTATCACATGGGATCATCACCAGTCATATATACATAGACTCAAAGAGAGATGTGATAGTAGATATCAAATCATAATATAAAGGATATCTTTTTAGAAGAGGATTAGTGACCACATATGTGTTGACATGTTTATCAAATCAGTATGCAGGATCAACGTATTGTGTAGATTGACGACTAATATCCTGAGGAGGGTGATTACGCTACATTGAATGGTTTAGTGACTCATATCATTGTCACATTAAATATACTACTGACTATTCTCAATCAGTTTGTGTGGGTTATCTGAGATCAATAGGTGGTATCATGAAAACAAGGACAATATTCCCCACTCGAGAAGAAATGGTATCCCATCAGGTTGTTCCATAATATGGGTATTGATAAACATATATGTAACTAATGAGAATCCTATATTATGAAAACTCTTGGACTAAGAAGGCCATTATAGGATCTTCCACTATTTTTGGAAAACCCATGTATTTTTCTAATGGACCAACATGAACCATACCCTTTTTGGATGTTCCTAAGGGGGGACATTAATTCCTTAATGGAGGGACCCATGAGGACCAACACCTTCTTTTACTGATGCTTTGAGGACACCAATATGAGGGCATACCTTTTACTAGGATTCCCCTCAGGATAGGTTTTCCTCATAAAGATATACATTGGGGTACCAGTTACCACAATCCACTAGCATTATGGGGATTACCATGTTTACCATAATTGTACCTGCATAGGAACTGTTATTTATGTTAGTTAGGTTAGGATGTTTCATGATCAGGTAATAATGGAGTGTATTATATTATCCTCAGACCCCAATATACACATATAGATAAACCTCTTACATAATACTTCATATCAATATGTGTCTATTAGAGCTTTCTATTTGAAGGAACTAGTGTTATCCAGATGATAGAGGGTGTTAATCTACTTGGAGCACCACCAACTCAAACATTTAACACTAATACCCAATGTCATCGAGGTGACCCTTAATTTCTGTATAATCTAATTAATGATCAAGGGGGAAGGGAAACATCTCCCAAATGATCTAGAATAAATTCATAACTTAAACATTAGTAAGAAACTATGTGATTTTGATGTTGACAGTTTCTATATTTCATAAAAATAAAGACAGCTAGTCAACGTGTTGAGCCACTTAGAGGCCTCTTGTTCAAGGGAAGTTCCATTTTCTTGGTTGGACCATGCCCGGATTAGAATTTTCTAAGAGATGGGTGGTGTAACATATATGTATCATTTCAATGGATTGTTTTCTGATAGTTAATAAACTGCATGAGTCACCTATTCTATACATGTTTGGGAGTATTTTTGAGTCCATAACAACTACATCATCATATCCCTATAGGATGGGTTATTCAATACTACATCTCTTGTGAAGAAAAAATGATCATATATTTCTCATAAGACTTCCCACCATCTATAGGAGATATCCCAGATCCTAGTAGCTCTATAATATCTTTTTTAGTGTTATAGAGAAAGGATCCTTGTGGCGATACAGATGATTGTAATATGAGCCCCTAAAGGAAGAAAACATCCTAAATCTACCGGTACTTATAGAGAGATATTGGGATCCTAAAGATTATAACTTTCGGAAGGAAAATATCGATTGTTTGGAACATAACCAAGAATCTTACAATTGGGTGAGGGATCCATCACTGAGTCATATGTGTCATCAGATCCTATAGATCCATGAGGTCAACATTGACATCAACCATTCCTTAATTTTTACATCAGTGGTGACTATCTTTCCTTCTACCACAATACTATTATTCAGGGTAGGGTACCTATTAATCAGGTGATAGAAATATGTTATGATAAGTGGTAATCTGAGGAGGACCTCTACTTTAGTAGGGAAATAATTGAGAGGGACTCCACTCTAGTTTTCTGGGACCTGGGGTTGACCTCTATATGGGTTTTCATTGAAGTAGAGAGGACCCCCATATTGGAAAATAGGAACAAAAGGATACCATCCTATTGGATTTATAATATCATGTGTATGAAATCCATAGTTATTATAGGAACTATGTGGGAGTAACCATGATGTTTGCAGAAAGTGAATGGAGGAACTCCACTCTGATTTTCAATTATGCAGTGAGGTCCTCCACCTAGGTTAGTGTTTGAGTGGGGAGGAACTATGGTTTATCTAGGGTTGGAATGTGAAGGACATGCACAATTATTTTAAAATTACAGTACCAAAAATCTTCTTGTGTTGTCATTGTTTAATAGAGGACCTCCATACTTGATATCATCATCGCATGTTATCCAATAACGATTGCCAGTGGTGTCAGGGATTGAAATGACGGACCCATCAAGACTTTGAAGAGTTTGGGGTCTCAATCCCAGTTAGACTAAATTGGATCCATGTTAGTCAATTATAGGTATGTATAGGAATGTTCTGATAGTGAATGTTGGAACTTGATCCATGGAATATAATTTCCCTTGTCAAAATTTCACAGTATCCTACACCAATGTTTGCATCTTGTGTTTTGAACCGAGGTCGACAGAATAGTTGTAAAGTCCACATGTTATTTATTTCATCATTGATGGTGTTCATACAGCCTAGTAGAATACCTCTATAGCATATCGATATCTATGGGCATTATTGGGGCTACTTAGGAATCCACCAACTCCTCATTATAAGGGAGTGAGTCATATGATTGCACTATGTAGAGACCTCAAATTGGTTTATTATTGGAATGAGTTGTGGTTTACCTTGTAGTGACCCTCAGGGTAGGTCATGTATGTAAGAAAATGTTTTCTCAATGTTCTTTTAGATCATGTTTTTTGTGATAAATACTCATTAATATTCATACTATAGGTCAAGGGCATCGATCATCGATCATCCGTCATTGGATGATATCTAAAGGTGAGATGGGGCATGGGTTCCATGTAGTTCATGTAATGGGGGAAGTCATGAAAGATGTAGAGTTTTGAGACATCACCACATCGAAATATATTTTTCCTAAAAACATGGGAGAATAGATATGATTATAATTTATAGATGAGATTCAATAATGTAGGTACATTCTATTATAATTATCTATTCATGGAAATCAATGACCAATTCACAAGAGTCATCAAATCATATAATTGAGAGAAGGGTCTATGTGGAAAATGTCACAACCAAAAATTCCCAAAAATTACGACCCCGATTTTATGTTGATTCATATAAAAGGCCCGCTGTTTTAAAGGTTGGACTTGGAACTAGAAGTATTAATTTGGTAAAATTTAAATTCACTGATTTATTGAATTCTAAAAGTCCCCATGGATGAGGATAAATGTTTCTTATTGATTCCAACATTTCTGTTTATAGTGCATTCTCAAGGGACCCGGTTGTGTGTTATTGTATTCTAGCATTACATATCCCTGTATTCAAACCTTAAAAAGCTATGTGGATTTCATCAGTTTCAATAATTATGTCTACACATTGATCAAAATGGGATGATGGTATGTCAGTTTATTCATCCAATGATTATGCTCTGCAGATTATTCTCTATATTGAGTTTTCATCAAAAATTAAGTTTCCTTTTAGGATACAATTATCAATTATATCTATTTGTAAAAACTAGTTATTTAAAATGATTCAATCTTGATAAGGAATAATACTTTCTTCA
Organism: Viscum album; assembly: GCA_963277665.1. Lineage (NCBI taxonomy): Eukaryota > Viridiplantae > Streptophyta > Magnoliopsida > Santalales > Viscaceae > Viscum > Viscum album. The sequence goes on from OY728150.1 coordinate 135,195,357, forward strand.
GGAAGTTAGTCATGCTTGGTATTGTTGTCCATGTATAGATGTCGGGCGTATTGGTCCCCTTTGAGTTATCCATATAGTGGGAATATCTTGTGATTAATCTCAAGGTGTGGAACCCATAGAATCCCATTTATATAATGATGTAATTAACACCAGGGGACAAATTCTTCCATAATTTTTACTTCAATAATCTCAGACATATGTGTGGGGTATATATTTGGGTCTGGTCAGAAGTTCAATATCATGTGAAGATGGATTTGGAAAACTAGATTTGATAGATCTGGGAACAATTTTAACATCATGAAAATATGTATTAGTTAATCATAACTCACATTGGAGGTGTATCATGGAGGTGTTTCCCTGGGATGGTAGGCATCACACCTATATGTTTTACCGATGGATCCAGAAACCCCCCAGAGGTTGATCTAGGAGTTGTGTTCCAACGAATGAACACCTGTATAGTTGCGAAATTGATAAGAACACCAAATGGAGGAAGATATGGGAGGTTCATCCCTTTGAGGTAACACCTATATAGTATGCCAATGTATTAGAATTCCCTATGTAGGTGGATCAAGGGGGATTGTCACAATAAAGGAACACCTGGATAGTTTATCGATGGATAAGAGCACCCTGTGGTGAAGGATATGGGATATGAGTCTCACGGATGGAACACCAGGATAGTGTACCGATGGATTAGAATACCCCATGGAGGAAGATCTGGTAGGTACATCCCTAGGTTATATAAATTTCATTGTTCACTGATGGATCAAAATGTCTTGTTGAGGCAGATCTGGGAGGTTTTTCTCTATGAGCGATCACCTGGAATGATAACTGGTGGATAATAAGGCCACAAAGATTCATATTAAATATTTTCATCCATTTTATGGGTAAAATGTATAGTTTAATAATGGATCATAACACCCCATAGAGGTGGATACGAGTGGTTCATCTCTAAGAAGTATGATTTCCAATCGAAATGTTTAAAAATAGATCATAGTTCCCTATAGATGTAGATCTGAGAAGTACATCCCTATGATAGAATATATCAAACCTGAATTGTTTATGGATTGGTAAGAACACCACATGAATGTAGATCAAGGAAAATAGTCATTGGGTGGGATTATTTCATATATAATAGTTTACCAGTGTTGGGAATGAAGTTCCAATAGACGTCTTATGAACCATGTTGAGAAGAAATGGATGAAAACATATTTGTTTATGTGCCTCATTTTAAATCCATGTTATGGAACCAATCCATCCAGTTCAATAACATTTATTAAGGAAAATCATGCCTCCAAAGAATAATAAAAGTCGTAGGGAGTGGGTATAATTCTTGGAATCTTCCCATTTTCAAAGGATTTCTCTTCATTATAATGGTGTGGGGATTACCCATTGTGCTTCCCTAAGTGTAAAGGGGTGAAGATTACACATATTTGATTCCCATGGGTATGGAATCCCATTATAAATACACATGAGGAATCATGTGTTCATCACACATAGTAAGACTATATTTTAACATCTAATTTTTAGGTCTTTTCCATTCATTTTATTGTCGTACAATCGGATGTAAATATTAGATGTCTTACCTCGTGTAACATGGTTGTTGCAGGATTCAATCCTCAACCATAAGGATTATATTGACCCCACTCATGCACCATTCCATGGGTAATAGAGTTGGAAATACCATAGTTGATTGGTTATTTATGGTGTCCTTATTATAATTCCTATGATGAAAAGAAACATGGGTCAGATTACCAATTCCCAAAAGCAACGGGTATGGCTTCCCTAGAAGAATAGGTGACATCAGGTAGGGGAAAATAAATTATTTCACACATCTAGGATGATTTGAACATATTAGTTTCATGAGTATGATTATATAGAGTATGTTAGGGTCATAGATTCTCAATTATTGGGTGCACACAAGATTTTGATGTTGCACTAGAATCAAGGGTGCATGGAGGAAGCTTCTTTTGAAAGCACCTGAGCTACATTAAGAAGAGTTGTGCTGGGATTAATCAACCATGATCTATGTAATGTTTTAGACCACATTAGTTCTATTGTGAATGATTATATACCATGGTTTTTACATGTTCCATGCTATCATGTAAGAGGTGGGTTTTCATACAAGGGAGTAGCATTTATTCTTCCATAGATCCTTTGAGAGTGAGGTTTTTAGCAACACATTTTTATAGAAATATTGAGATATTGAGGTAAAACCCATGGTGTCTCCCTGTTGAGATTCTAACGTAATCATTCTTTGTTAATATGGGTTCGATTTGAAAAATATCTATATTTTCATCCCCTTTGGTGTGAATGTGGATTGAAGTTAAAAATGGTTCTGCACGAGTTCTCTTTCTTTCACGTGACAAGGTAATTTTTCATGTATAGGCCATAGGTTTGTCGTTGGACATTAGATCACCTATGATAGAATTCTTTTTCGTTTACAGTTAAATTCTGTTGCCCAAAAAATAATAATATTTCATGTAATCACTGAAACATTCATGCATCCTCTTCATCAGCCCCGAAATGGTCTTTCAAGGTGGGTTACATGCTCAGTTCTTATGAGAACATCCCTTTGAGTCTCTGATGGATATTTTAATCCCAAATATATTTCATATATAATAAATTAATTATAATATATATACTAATATGTGGTTATTATATGGTTATGACCAATTACCACATATAATTCCTACAATTTTGTTAGAAATCAATGTTCATAAGTAGGGTATGTAACCGCTTCGCGAAGTGATACCCTTATTTTTTTTCCAATACCAAGTGTCATGGATGAGAATAATGATGTACATTATATTTATAAATTTTATATGTATGATATATATGATTTATTTATTTTTTTGGAATTATCATATATCGCTTACCTTCAGGTCTTCCATCTTTTGGGAATACGATAATGTCGTACAGGTGTAAGGTGGACTACCGAATCATGGAGTAATGTGATTCATTCATGCTTTACACAGAATGTTTTAATAAAGAGATAATATATATATTTGATATTTATTAGATACTAATTCTATATTAGTGGTGATATATATGTATATTACATTTATATATTTCAATACAACATAAAAATTGAAATAACATTCATTCATAAGTAGAGCCTACTATCTCCATGAATGGTGTATTTCATTTCCTATCACTAAAATTTATCTTTTATTATAAATACATATATACTGAATATATATGATATCTTTATCATTTTTTAAATTCTATTGATTATGAAATCAGGATCTATGTAACTGGACAAATAATAACTAGTCAAAGTATGTTTGAAAAACAAAGCCGTTATTACCATAAACAAAACATTAATTTGAATTGTAACTAAATGGGTAATATAAACTCATATGAAAACAATATATGGAATTACATATATGAATATGGTTTTTTGAATGATTTATAATTTAAATATCTTTATTACATAACAATTTGAATTATTACAATGAGATTGAAGATTTAAGGTGAGAGATTTTTGTCTAGTTTTTTACTTTTTTGATTCACATTCTATATTCACCAAAACTATATTCTATGTGGTTTATATTCTAGCCATGAATATATTTACTAATGATTCTGAAGATTTTTTCATTTATATTTTTATTTTGGGATCTCCCTTTTCTGGTGTTTATGTAACTATGAGTTTTTTATATATAAATTTGTTGATATCACTATTTGGTATCCACATTACCCATCATGGATTTATGAATGGACCCATATAAATGCATCTGATCGATGATTACATATCCAATGATGAATATGATAATTCTAATGAAAATTTATTTCAAACTAGTTGAATGAAAATTCCAATGAAAATTCAGTGACATAACACAATATTCTCTATATCCTCTTGAAATGTGTTTTTATATCCTTTTGATACCTTTGATTATTTATATGGAATCCCAACAATGTTATCATAAAACACATCTATCATAGGTGATCAATAATGTTATTTATAATTGTTTTTCTACCATAATCAAATGATGATGTTGACAATGATCATATATTATTTTATCTAGAAGAATAATCCTTTCATTAATTTTTCTAGTAAATAAATTTTAGAATTATATTCAGTATCATGTGATTATAAGATATCTTTCATTGACCCATTGAAGTAAAACATCAACCGTTATATAATTACTGTATGGGTTACATGATTGGAAATGGTTATCTATAAAATTAAAATCACATTTATTCTATTGATGTATATCAAAACAAAAGTAATGGATGATTTACTTTCATCACACCCAACTACTAATTAGTTTCTCTTATATATTGAGTTACTAATTGGACCATTATTTCTGTCAATGAACCATTACCACACTGGGAAATTCTCCTGGTCTGTTCCTCTTTCCACCCAACTAGGAAGATAATGGGAAACCCTAAACACAAGAAGGTCGACCTAATATTTTTTAATCTCTTACTCTAATTCCATTATGTCATTATCATTATTCTTCATGTTGGAGTGAACCAAATGTTATGATGAATAAAAAGAACAAATTACTGGTACTAAATTAGACCATGTCAACCTGGTTACATGACTACATTTTAAGGGCGATGTTGAGCTTCCCATCAAAAAAATCAATGGAGACTATGGATTCGATAAATACGATCTCAAACCATTTATCAACAAATCCCATAAATTTATAAGAAATATTTGAATTTTAGAAGAATATTTTCCCATTACATATATCATAGAATAATGGTGGTTATTTTCTATAAAACATTCTAGTGTCCCTTGTTATCCCAAACCAGGGCATCATGATTATCTATGTAGTACATTGGAGAGTGAACTCTCAGACCACTCATTATGGGGAAGAATATGTGTTGAACCATATTAACGTCATGTCATTAATGGAAGGAACCATGATGTCCCACCGGATATAAGATGTTTCTAAAAAGTTCACACCCTTAAATAGGTACCTCCAACATTATAAAAACTCATGTTTCTATAGTTTTTAAATATATGTATATCAATATATACTTCTTTTGAGATGGAACACTATTTTTGGTGTCAGAAGACCCCAACATTTATATAATTAAAATATTAAAATATATGAAAGGACCCCCAAGAATATATATGTAATAAATGTTTTTCCCATTGATGTAGAACTTGGAATAAAAATATGAGACAACTAATGTTTACATAACATGGGGTTTACCCTAGGCACGACATATGGTCGTTTGTCATTGCATTTTTTTAAAGGATACACTAAGAATGTACAATAGGTAAAATTAAAAAAAAAATTATTTATTTTACTAAATGGATTGAAAACTAATATCTTCCTATAAAAAGGTAATTTTAATTAATGTCAATAGTTTTCAATATAGCCATATTAGATTAGAGATCATTAGGGAATCATTGATGGTGTTGCCAATCCATGAATGTGGATCAATGATAATGATTGACAAGAATCATGATATGAACCAAAAATATAAAAATATATCATGCTTAATCAGTCTTATAGATAATATTCACCAATAACACATCCATTCAAGTGTAAGGCGTGATTAGTTTTTGGATTATTACACATTAAATTAACATTGAATCATGGATTTTATATCTAATTATTATTTTTCTAGGATTAATGTTATTCATATGAGTCAAATTTTTATTAATATTATTGAAAATATTTTTATTATATATTCTATAAATTTTACATCAATATTATTTCCATATTTTTTAATTTATTTTTATAATTTCATTAAAAATTAATGTTTTCATTTTATTCATGTTCTTTTATTCCCATTGTTCTTTCTGTTATACATTATTTCCCCATGAGGAAGGAGATATGACAATAATTGGTCCTATTAAAGTGTGATTTAACCAATAAATTAAATATCAATGTGAAAATTATAGAGTTTTATGTTTTTTAGATTAATTGAGATGGAATTTTTTGGTTGTGGAGACGAATTCTATGATCAAAACACTGATCGATGACAGGAAGTGTGACTATTAGTTATTGAGTGACATTAAATTTTCTTCCAGATACCAGAGGCCATAAATCAATGATCTTATATAGAGAACATTGTGTTTTACCATTCCATGAAATTAAAATTCTATGAATGGTGGTGGGAAGCATGGACCTATTTTAAAAGTGAATTACATTCTTTTATGTATTTGAAAAATATGACTACATTCCAAGTAACTAATAGGAGGACATAATGTTTATTGAAAGTTATCATGGAGGTCATTGTTTTGGTAATGATATTTTTCAAATTTCATGTTTCTAGGACCACATATTATGTTAAAATACATTGTTTTTTGATCATGGTTTAAGGGAACTCAACTAGGACCTTGGGTGAATATACACATTGTGTCCCTATAGAGATTAATAGTGTGCATGAATGTCATGACCCATCCCCCGGGGCCCGTATCGTGACCACCCCAAGCCCGCCTTCTATAGGCCAGGGGTTGGCGACTACCACCAAAACCGTAATCCCCTGAAAACTGGGAAGGCATTTCCTTTATAAAATGTAAGACACACAACTAGAGTACAAGTAGAAGAAAACACTAAGTAAAGCTATATAACAAGTATGATGAAAGTACAAAATAGGTCGTAATAGAAGCCTAACAAAAAGATATAGCTACAACTGAAAGAAATTACAACTTAAAAAGAAAAACAACAGGATGGTGTCTAGAAGCTCATGTATCATCCACCATGGACTCTACCTAAAAGGTAGGTAAAGAAAGCCTCACCAGTGCTCCATGCCCGTCAAACTCTACCATGAACCAACACGTCGTAAGGTCCTCCTCTGGGTAATCTCCAGTCGGGGTGCTCTCGGCCTCCGTCAGTGCTATCGGTCGTCTGCAACCAACACAACGAGATGCAGGCATAACCCATGTAGGGGTGAGTATAACAATATTTAGTAGGGACCCCAAGACCCTAAAGGTCTCACAAAATCCAACCAGGATAAACCACAATGTATGATTTCAACGGATAATCATTACTTAGGTATACGCCCATACATATACCTATGTTATCAAGTAAGCCATCTCGATCATGAGGAAAACAAAAAAGTTAGTGAATCAGCTCAAACTAGGATTTTTATTCACGATGATGAAACCAAAACTGCTGGACAACTCCTCCCTTGTCGAGTACAGTGGCCCTGTCGCGACTTCGATACGCTACTCACTAACCATAGACTGCTTAGGTACTCCTCCTGTCGAGTACCGCGGGTCTGTTTCCCCGACACAGTAGCGCTTCCCGCCCTGGGTCTGCCACCCCAACATAGTAGTGCTCCCCATAATAGCCCAGAGAGGTACTCCTCCTATCGAGTACCGTGGGTCTGCTGTCAAACCAGGCACTCCGTCCGCCGTGGTTATGCCGCCAAACAGGGCACTCCGTCCACGGGGCTAATCAAATCACTCCGAGACGAAGCGGTCAGGTAGTCGTCAGGTCTACAGCTACTAGGTCTCCATACTCCGTATGCTCGTCTCTGGGTTGGTCTGCTCCACAAGCTATTGGTCGATACTTCCATGTGTCACGTAATCTCATGTGGAAGTATCTCAATGGACTGCTTCGTCATTGGGGTCTCAACGCAACAGAAGGTGCGTCAATCGGAAGCCCGGTTTGTGAGTTATTAGTACATCGGTTCCAGGGGCCCGGTTGGATTTCAGGTGCAATCCAACCCGACCATACTCAAACCACATCCAAATCCTGTGTGGAGTATGCCAAATGGTCTGTCTCATCAAGAGAAATCCAACATAGTCGACGACATGTCAATTGGATGTCTAGTCCTTATGCTATAAGCATTTTTGCTCCGAGGGAGCGATTGGTTTCGGTTTCGAACCAACCCGGCCGTTTTTCTATGTTCTTCCAAAACACACTTATAGTCTTGCATAATTAACGCCTCATTGTGAGGGTCCCAGTACTGCAGTATTCACGTCGATCGGACACGCAATCTTCATGTTATTTACGTTTATGTAAAAATGGGCTCGGTCCGTCTAGCCCGGTGGCTGGTGCGTCGGATCAACCTGGTTTTTGGCATGTCCGACCCAACAGAGGGTCGGACTGGTCTGGTGAATTGTGTGGCCTGGCTCGAAGGGGCTCGGCCCGACCATGGCAGGCATCCTGGCCCGCGCAAGGGCGCGGCCCAGCCCAATGGGGCACATCCCGACCCGTGGCTGGTGCGGCATGGCCCGACTAAGTGTGGCCTGGACCGGCAGGCTCAGCCCGAGCGGTTCGGGGGGCCCAACTGCCCAAACCGGCGACGCCAAGAGATGCCGCCTGCCCAAACCAGCCGGCAGAAGCCAGTCGGCATTGCCAGCACGACCGGCCCGCTCGGGCGGACCACAGGTCTTCCACAGCGCGGCTCCGCGGTCTTCACAGCCCGGGCGGCTTTGGCCGGCCGGTTCTGCTCGGGAAGCGGCTCACGAAGCGGGTCGCTGTTCCTTCCACACAACCAGCGTGACAGCGTCGGCTCCCTGCGCCACAGCCTGCCCTGGCTGCAGCTCCACATCCCTGGCACGGCGCGACGACACCGTGTTTCCTCCGTCGCGGCCCACTTGGCCAGAGCTTTTCTTTGCATGTGCGATGATGGCCCTTGTGTCGCCGGCCTCTTTGGTGTTCCACCTTCGTTTCTTTTTAACACAATAAAAAACAACGACGGATCATCGGGCTGTGTGTTTTCGGCCCGCGCCCTCCACGTTAGGCGGTAACCATCTCCCATAGATAATCCATAATTTTATAACGAAAAAAAAGAACAATTTTAATCCATTAAAATTAAACATAATCCCCCTACCTCGATTATGACATTGCACATCGTCAAGCCGCAGAAAGATTCAAGCGTCATGGTATAACGACGTCACAGGGAGACGACATCAACTCATTGACATTGAGGAAGAAAAAGAAGAGGATGGCGCATCATCAGCGTTCTTTTCGGGTGGCTCCATCTCATTTTGCTTGGTCGAAGATCAAAGGAGACGATCACCATTCTTCGGTGGTTCTCCATTGAAGGAAGAACAATTCTCTTCTATTACATAAGTGCCTCCTCAATAGGATCTTTTCCAACCCAAAATTATTTGAAGGCTTCCTTAATATATTATTCTGTCGTGCCTTTTCAACATTCAAACTCATGAATTAATTAATTAATTGTTGATCAATTATTTAACTAATAGGTTTTGGCATATTAATTTGGGATAGAGGGAGGTGGGGAGTTTAACCATTATAAATGGGAGGTGGAGAGGCTCATCATAAAAAATGAGGGGTGTTTTCAAAGAATCAATCAAAGGAAAAGTTAAATGGGGGGTTTCAAGGGGGTTGAGTGGAGGTGATATGTTAGGGCTCATGTGGGGCCCACCTCACAAATATCATCTCATGGGAGGTTATGTGGGTGTCTGCCCCACCTCTAACTCCCCTTGGGAGGAAATAACCACCAACCACAAATAAAAATATCAAACACATATTTTTATTTGTTTTTAACAACAACACGAAAATTAACTTTCAACCCGCATAAAACGCAACTGCATTATAGGTCCCCTTAAGTAATTACCGGCACTGTGAGTTCATCGGTGCCCTCAGATTTGAATTCTGAGCACCGGTTCAAATGATAGAAAAACATGCATGTACGTTCACCAAACGTACCTGAAAAAAGCTTCAGAAATTGATTTTGGGTACACCGGGCCTCAGAATACAGTATCGTCTGAAACTACAGACTCGTAAAATTCCAATGAATTTTGAAAAATTCCCCTGAAATTTCCGGTACTTTACATTACTCTCACCCCAGGGATTTACATCCTCGTAAAAAAACAACACACACCAGGGAAACAAAAGAGGTAATGAGCATGCATCTGAGCCTCCCGCTCCAATGTTCTCTCCTGGAGGTTCTCGTGCTGCCTGTGAAAGGGCACCAGAGGAATCGACCATCCTCCTTGGACCTGCTCCTGTCGATCCTCAATCTCTAATAAAACCCCGTGAATGTCACCCCATCATCGATGTCTAGTTCCCTGTGGTCGATAATATGTGAAGGTCCATGCACATATCTCTTCAGCTGAGGTATGTGAAAGATTTCATGCACCCGGTGCAACTGAAGTGGAGGAGCCAAGTGGTAATCCACCTAGCCTACACTGCTGAGGACCTGAAAAGGTCTCATAAACCTCAGAGATTATTTTCTGCCTCGACCAAATCTCCATAGTCCTCCGCGAGGTGAGACCCGTAGGAAGACGTGTTCACCATCCTCAAAATCCAGAGGTCTCCATCTCCTATCAGCATAAGACTTTTCCTGCTCTGTGCAGTCTTCATTTGCTCCTGGATGATCTGAACCTTCTCTATCGTATCATGTACCATCTCTAGTCCTACAAGGGCTGACTCCCCTGGGTCAGTCCATCAAAAAGGTGATCTGCAAGGTCGGTCGTAGATTGCTTCATAAGGTTTCATCCTGATCGAGGACAATCGTCAATGGAACCCCATGAATTCATACATTATCTTGTATGTAGAGGCGTCCAAATCTCTCTACAATGCCCTTCTCCCTAATTGGCAGGAAGTGGGCCGACTTGGTGAGTCGGTCGACGATCACCCTCCTTCACCTACGAACTATAAGAGCTACTAAGATTTCTCCTTTGTTGAAAAGAGAAATATGGTCTCATCCCCTGGATTAACCATGACCATTGCCTAAGACAATCCATCCTGACTTGAATAGTACTAATTCATGCCATGGACGATGTCATAATGCCTCGACGCTACTATTAAGAGAAGGAATCGTTACTCTCGCCTCCAAAGGATAAGTCACACTGTCGGCATCAGTGTGCAGTCACTGGGTATCCTCCTATAGAAATATCGAAAGTGAGGGTCAAGTCAATAGTTTTAACCGGTAACTCTTTGTATCAACCATTCAAAAAAGACAGTGAAGTAAACATCACAAAGATAAGTGTCTTTTATTATTGTTGTTCAAAGTACAAAGACACATAAAAACCATAAACAACAACAACATGGAAACTATAAGCACCAAGAACAAAGGCCTCCATGCCTGGAACTATTCCCGCTTCTGTCCACCTACGTATGGAGCTCCATAGTAGTATGCTTCAGCTCCCTGAAGCTGTGCTCCCCCATATCCACATGTTCTCTATGGTCGGGGTAGACCTTCTAGTGGTAGTGGTGGCAAGACCTCGAAGCGCCGTACACCACTGGATATACGACCATCTTCTCTGCCTCTGTCTGGTAGGTTCATCTACTTCATGATTCTCATCTTCTAGATAGGTTGGGCAGTATCGAACCAAGTGACCCTGCCCGCCACAAGCATAGCACTTCCTGATCCTCGTATAGCTGGCTCTTTTTCGGGTTCCTCGCACAACCGAACCTGTATCCCGAGGTCACCCACTTGTAAGCCTAGTCCGCATGGAATTCTGTGTCATCTGTCTACTGTCGGCTGCATAAGACTCCACTACGGTCAGAAAGCCTTGCGGAGAGAGCAGTAGCTCCTGAGCCCTCATAGAGCGTAGTGTTGTTGGTACAAACTCCGACATGAAAAGACCCTAAAAATCTCCCCATGTGAGGGTAGCCTCAACGTAAAACTAGGGCATCATGCTCCACCACCTCTCATCTACTCTCTGAAAGAGACTAAAAACATGGTACACCATCAAGTCAGTAGGTGTCCTAACTGTGTGGAAAACTCATGCTACACCCCCAACCCGTACCCAGCTGTCTGAAAATTTTTCTCACCTCGAAACCTTGGATGCCCCTGTCACTGGAACTCTTTCAATGCGCTTAAGCGGCGTGCACCCTCTGCTGCTAGGGATAGTGGCAACAATAGCTCAGTGGTTAGTGTTACCACTAGTGCCTCTGCTATAATGGGCCCTTGCACCGTGGCCTCGCTACTCGGTGGGCTACCATCACACTCTCCACTCGGAACCCGCACTGATTGACTATAGGAAGACATCCTGAAAAGAAATAGGTGTTCCACGATCAAAAGATTATACATGGTGAGATGACCTGGTTTGAGCTGACTTAAAGGAAAAATTTTGAAAACACAAACGCATTCAGTGTTTTCATGCACTGAGTCGGAAATCAGAAGTCAAGGTCCTGGTGTATGGATATGTCGACTGCCCACACCAACACTGGACTCCCTGAGCTGAAACCACACATAGTACCCTTAAACAATATTTCTTCACATAGAGAAAATTTCAGAGTCCTATGTTTTTTGGTAGAACCGACTCATATGATACAATTTTGTCATGACCCGTCTCCCGGGGCCCATATCGTGACCACCCCAAACCCGCATTCTATAGGCCAGGGGTTGGAGACTAGCACCAAAGGCGTAATCCCCTAAAAACTAGGAAGGCATTGACTTTATAAAACATAACACACAAAACCAGAGTACAAGTGGAAGAAAACACTAAGTAAAGTTTTATAACAAGTATGATGAAAGTACAAAAGAGGCTGGAATAAAAACCCAACAAAAAGGTACAGCTACAACTGAATGAAATTATAACATAAAAATAAAAACAACTAGATGGTGTCTAGAAACTCTTGGATCGTCCACCACAGATCCTACATGAAGTGTAGGTACATAAAGACACCTCAGTGCTCCATGCTAGTCAAACTCCATAGTGTAACGACACGTCGTAAGGTCCTCCTATGGGTACCGTCCAGTCCTGGCGCTCTCGGCCTCCATCAGCACGATCTGTCTTCTGTAACCAACACAATGAGGTGCGGGCATAGCCCGTGCAGGGGTGAGTATAACAATATTCAAGAGGGACCCAGAGACCCTCATGGTCTCACAAAATCCAACAATGGTAAACCACAAAGTATAATTTCAACGGTTAATCATTACTTAGGTATATGCCCATACATATACCTAAGTTATCAAGTAACCCATCTCAATCATGAGCAAAACAAAAAAGTCATTGACTCAGCTCAAACCAGGATTTTTATTCACAATGTTGAGACCACAACTACTGGACAACTCCTCCCTTGTCGAGTACAGTGGCCCTGTCGCGACCCCGATATGCTACTCACAAACCTTAGACTGTAGAGGTACTCCTCCTGTTGAGTACTACGGGTCTGTCGCACCAACACAGTAGCGCTTCCCGCTATTGGTATACCGCCCAAACACAGTAGCGCTCCCCCTAACAGCCTACAGAGGCACTCCTCATATCGAGTACCATGGGTCTGCAGCCAAACTAGGCGCTCCGACCACCATGGGTCTTCCACCAAATCAGGCGCTTCGTCCCCTGGGCTAATCGAATCACTCCGAGATGAATCGGTCAAGCAGTCGTCGGGTCTACAGCAATTAGGTCTCCATACTTCATACACTCATCTCCTGGGAGGGTCTGTTCCATGAGCTACTGATCGATACATCCAGGTTTTATATAATCTCATGAGGAAGTATCACAATGGACCGCTTCATCATAGGGGTCTTGATGCAACAGACGGTGCGTCAATTGGATGCTCGGTCTGTGAGTTATTAGCATTTCTGTTCCAGGGGCCCAGTTGGATTTTGGGTACAATCCAACCTGGACATACACAAAACACATCTGAATACTGTGTGGAGAATGCTAAAAGGTCTGTCTCATCAAGAGGAATCCAACGTAGTCGAAAGTACTTCAATCGGACGTTTGGTCCTTATGTTATAAGTGTTTCCACTCCGAGGGCCTGGTTGGTTTCAGTTTCGAACCAACCCGGCCGTTTTTTCAAAGTCGTTCAAAACGCACATAGAGTATCGCATAAGAACTGCCTCATCGTGAGGGTCCTAGTGCCGCAGTCAACGTGCCGATCGGATGCACTGTCTTCATGTTATTCATGTTTAAGTGAAAATGGGTCTGATCCGTCTAACACGGTGGCTGGCGGGTCTGATCAACCCGGTTTTTGGCGGGTCCGACCCAGCAGAGGGTCAGACTGGCCCAGTGAATCGCGCGGCCCGACACGAGGGGCGCGACCCATCTCGAGGTGTGTGACCCGTCACGAAGGGTCTTGACCCGACCATGGAAGGCGACCCGACCCGCAAAAGGGCATGGCCCAGACCAGTGGGGCTCAGCCCGGACCATGGCTAGTGCGGCCCAGTGAGCTTAGCCAGCTGGTCGAGCGGCTCGGCCTGAGAGACCAAGCGGTCCGGGGGGGGGGGACAGTTGCTCGAACTGGCGGAACCAAGCGGCGCCGCCCTCCCAAACGGGCCATCCAAAGCCATCCGTCTTCCCTAGCACGAGCGGCCCGCTCGGGCAGGTCGTGGGTCTTCCACAGTGCAGCACCGCGGGGTGTCGCGGTCTTCACAGCCCATACAGTTTTTGTCGTCCGGTTTAGCTTGGAAATTGGCCCATGAAGCGGGTCGCGGTTCCTTCCGCACAGCCGGCGTGATGGCGTCGGCTTCCTGCGTCGTGGCCTGCCCTGGCCATGGCTCCGCGTCCCCGACATGACTTGACAGCGATGTGCTTCCTCCGCTGTGGCCTTCTTGGCGGTGGATTTTCTTTGCGTGTGCAACGGTGGCCCTTGCGTCCTTGTCCTCTTCAGCGTTCCACCTTCGTTTGTTTTTAACACATATAAAAATAGTGGTGGGTCATTGGGCCGTGTTTCTTCATCCCGCGCCCTCATCATTAGGCAGTAACAATCGGCCATAGATAATCCATACATTTACAATAAAGAACAAGAAAAATTTAAATCCATTAAAATTGAACATAATCCTCCTAACTCAATTATGATGTTGCAAATCATCGAGCCACTGAAAGAGGCATGCATCGCGGTAGAACGATGTCACTGGGAGATGGCGTCAACTTGTTGATGTTGAGGAAGAATAAGCCGAGGATGGCGCGTCGTCGGCGTTCCTTGCGGGTGGCTCCTTCTCCTTTGTCTTGACCGAAGATCGAATGAGACGATCACCGTTCTTTGGAGGTTCCTCAATGAAAGAAGAACCCTTCTCTTCTATTACTTAAGAGCCTCCTCAATTGGATATTTTCCAACACAATATTATGTGAAGGCTTGCCCAGTATATTATACTTCCATGCCTTTTCAACATTCAAACTCTTGCATTAATTAATTAATTGTTGATCAATTAATTAACTAAGAGGTGTTGGCATATTAATTAGGGAGAGAGGGATGTGGAGGGTTTAACCATAATAAATGGGAGGTGAAGAGGCTCCTCATATTAAGTGAGGGGAGTTGTCAAAGAATAAAACAAAGGGATAATTGAATGGGGGGGTTTCAAGGGAGTTGAGGGGAGGTGATAAGATAGGGCTCCTGTGGGCCCCACCTCACAAATATCCTCTCATGGGAGGTTATGTGGGTGTGGGCCCCACATATAACTCCCCTTGGGAGGAAATAACCACCAACCACAAATTTAAATATCAAACATAGATTTTAATTTATTTTTAACAACAACCCGAAAATTAACTTTCAACCCTCATAAAATGCAACTGCGGTAAAGGTCCCCTTAGGAAATTAACAGCGCTGTAAGTTTATCGGTGCCCTCAGATTTCAATTCCGAGCACTGGTTCAAAAGATAGAAAAACCCGCACGTACGTTCACTGAATGTACCTAAAAAAACTTTAGAAATTGATTCCGGGCACACTGGGCCTTGCAATCAGGTGTCGTCAGAAACTTCAGACTCATAAAATTCCAAAGAATTAAGAAACAAATTTCGTTAAAATTTTCTGGTCTTTACAATGAAAATGGAAAATTAAGCCTTATTGGGAGATTAAACACCTATGAACCTAAGTGAACATACAATCCCAATACCCATAGAGACACACAAAGTGGATACATGTTGGAGACCAAGATGTGTCCATATGAGGACACTCCTAGGAATTCAGTAATGGCTACATGCCTTGTGACCCTATATACACATCATGTATTTTTCTCCCAGAAACACCTACTGTGTTTATCTTGTTAATATAGTGTCATATTTGGGCCTATGATTATCCACTAATGAGTAGTTTTTAAATAATGAAATTATGGTAACCATAATTTTGGAATCGAAGATATGACACTATATGTAATGAGTTCAATGTCTTGTTCTGTAATAATTAGGTATCGGATGTGACAGGGTTTGTCCATTAGAGAGATTCTAAGTTCATTACAACCCTTTCTCAATTGTGTTGGGGTAACTTATTTTTATTATATAGGTATATTCAGTAATCTCAAATACTAAAAAGAATGTGGGTCATCTATCTATATAGTGGTACATCCTTATCATCTAGTTCTGATGGGTAAGGGATCCTACACTAGAGTTAGTGTTCCCACTACCTTGGGGTGAAGTGGATAGGTGTGGACCATATAGTATCGTTATTTAGAGGTTTTGTGGGATTCATAGATAGTATATGAAACCTTTGGAGATATAAGAAAACACTTAGTTCTTGTATCACTAAAAGAATAGAGATCTCATTTCTCTCTTCTTTTAGGTTTCATTATTATATTATCTAATGCTAGGTTGCATTACCTCCTTTTTTTATTGGTTTATTTACCTATTTATAACTATCACTTCCATATGAGTTTTCCTAGAATCCTAATGGGTATGTATATACCCACACATGCATGGGATTTTCCCAGTGGTGAAGCATTTTATTCAGATTAAAATAAGATATATGGTGACTTTAATGAACCCAGTTTCATAGAATCATTATGGGATATGGATATCATGGACATGTTTGGTGGTCAACATCAGATATTTTCAAGTGGGATCTATTCATGTTTTTTCTTTTATCCAGTTTTTGTATGGTGGGGAATCTTTTCATATCAATCATTTATATATCATTTCTATATGTACTATTTTATTTTTTCCAATAATGATATATATCCTATTGGTTATTAAATACATGTGTTAAATTCTATATGCTTTTGTCATTTATTATATCTCTTTACTATGGTGCTGATATTGTTCTATTTGTGAAGATAAATCAATTATAATAAGTGATCAAAATTGACAATTACTCCATCCTATTTTCTTCAACAGCCCATGGACTATTTTGGGTGGTCTAGGTGTGTCACCTTGGCTTATCTCCATCCCATGAGGGGTTGCGGTGGGTCAGGTCATGAAAAAGTGGTTTGTGAGTTGCCTTTCCGTAGGCTGGTCTTTGGAGTTGGACTTCTTGGGATAATTTTTTTGACCATAGGAAAAACATTTGAGTGAGTATTGATTTCAAAACAAAGGATTTGGATTATAGTGATGGTGTCTTAGGTGGTGTAATCATTAAACGATCCTCTAACTAACTTCTTATTAACTCGAAAAATATAGAAAACGATTGTATGGAAGCCAATGGAACCTGAATCACAGAGAATTTTTTTTCCACTTCTATGCTTATCTTGAGTTGGCTCAGATTTTATTAACATTTTACTATGGTAAGTATTGATTAAATTCAGTATTCCTCCAAGAAGAAAACTATATGGGATACTGATAAAAGATCACGACAATGGATAGTTGGGAAATTATTCCTCATTTTGGTAAAAAATTCATGAGGGCTTTCCTCTATGTGATTATATATAAATATTTCCACCATAGAGATTCCATATGGATCCACCTCCCGTGGTTTAGGTGGATGATATACAGCTTGATGAAAATTTGGTACCTACTATAAGTTAGGATGAATATGTTCATATTCATTGTGAATTATATGAGTTCAAGAGATATAGACCCCTTATATTTCATGTTGATACAAACCATTTGGTATAGAAGGATTGGCTCAAGGTGGTGTTCCATGTCTTCAACCTTCTTTAGAAACTGATTTCTCATATGATAACACAGTAATGAAACCTTTTATAGCAATTAGTATCATTATATTGGGGTGTGATCACTCATTCTCATTATGAAATGATTCTAACATGATTTAACAAGCATGTATTTTACCACAAATATTACTTCCCATTATTCTTCTTCTCTATGCCAACCTAGGTGCTTCTGGAGTTTTTGTAGGTTTATATGACATGTTCAAGGATTACTAAGGTCATCATATACGTTCTTGATATGGTTTGAGATTTAAAATTATTTTATTGGATGATTATGTAGGACCCTCGTAATGATATATGATATATCATGGTACACTTATTAATACGAAATTATTATAGGGTGATAAAAATTGATTTAGTTATAGGGAACATTCTAAAAGAGGGATGTCAATCGGCCATAGATGAATGTAGGCATCCTGGGGTTGATTTGTCCTTATTGACCAGGTGGTGTCAATCATCTGGGTCTTGATGTCAGTTTCCCACTCATTCATAGAATCATTCACATGAATTTACCACATAGGGTTCATAAAGAAGATCGAGTCATCATATAAATGGGTGAAACTTGTATTATCATGGGTCTGGGGAGTTGACTCATGATTCTATGAATCGTTTTGATTTAAACAGTGGTCAGGTAGTGCATTTATAACAAACTAAATCATTACTAAACATTAATACTTAATTTAATTAAAAAAAACTACACATAATAATACATTGAAGACATGGAAGTCTATTTTCTTTGATAATTAAGTACATTGCACTACAATATGAATCATGAATTACAATATCTTGATTGAAAACTTATTTTACATTATTAAGAATAAAAGTACATTGGATAGTCTGGTTGAATATATAAGAATGTGGTGATCCATAATTCCCATGTAGAGAATAGTCATGACATAACATTAATATAACAACACATATTAGATAACACATATCAAATAGGCATAATGGAACATGAATAATAAGGCATGATATAGAATATTAACCACAAAATGGGAAATTTGGCAACATCTTAAAACACAGAATCATAATCATATGTCAAGGATAAACAATTAATACTCCTTGGAATAAAAATTCCCACAAGAGAATCAGTTACACCCCTATCCCTACATGATTTATAATTATACTATACACTACCCAATTTATTAGAGAACTATATAATTCTTGATGCAACTACCATTTTCATTTCATTCTCTTGCTTATGTGTACCATATAGATAATAGAACATGGATTCATTCATTGTCATAATTTATTACATGATCGAGGAGTGTGTAATAGATACATTTATGTCCCCAATAAAAATTTATATGTGCATAAAATTTAATACCCTAGATAAGAATTGTGTATGGTATTCACTATAAATTTAGTTTGGGATCGAAAATCACGATGAAAATTATGAAGCATAACGATGTCAAATAAATGTTCATAAAATGGGTTGATGGGAGTGAAATGGGTATATAATAATTTTGAAATGAAGTGTGTACTAAGAGGGACATGGAATTACTTTCAAAATATATATATTTAGAAACAATTCATACAATATTAAATAAGTTTGAATAAACATAGAATATAAAGGATGCTTATGAAATTTTGGCATAATAATGAGCATATATGTGGGGCATAATAAGAATTAAAGGGGTATATTAGAATTTAGAAAAAATAAGGGAGGTATGTGGGAGGTTAAAAACATACCCCATTTTTTTAATTTAAAATAAAAGGGTAAAAAAGATAATGAAACATTGATAAAAATGAGAAAGGAAAGAACACTTACCAAATTTTGACATGGTAATGGGTGTTCATAGGATGGATTAAATTGAGATAAATGTGTCTCTTATCATTTAAAAATATTAATGGAAGTATTTGAGAAGTAAAAAAATACCCCATCATTATAAAATTAACTATAAAATGTTAAATCATATAAGATATTCTTGAATAAAACATATAAAGAGAGGATCCCTTACATTCAGAGTGTGACACCAATATCATGAAAGGAGTTTCTTGAGAGCAAGGGGCACATTGGGAGGATTTTAGAGATATAAGTGATCAGTAAGGTCTAGAAAAACATTATTTTACTACAGTGAAGTGGGAGCGTTTATTGGGTAAATATAGGAAATGGGGGGGGGATTTTGTCAATATTTCAGTTTTGGACTCTAAAAAATAAAATATTACAATCCAGAAACCACTATATGGTTTCTATACATGGTTTTTTCCAAACCAGATTGGATTTTTTTTAGTAAATGGTCCTAAATTATTATGATAATTCCCCTGATTATGTGGAGGCGAGTCACAATTTCTAATAAATGAATTTAAAATCATAAAATAAAATATATGTTTGGAAGGCTTCCAAATGGCATAATTAAATTAATCAAATAAACCTAAAATGAAATTATTTAATGGGTAAAACATATATTTGGCAAATGAAAAAAATTATTTTATTTATTATATCATTTTATTGTATCATTATGATATCATAAAACATACCATACATTTATAAGTTATTAAATTTTAACCCGTAAATTTGACTATCTCAGAAAATTATGAAAAACTCACGATAAAATTATTTCGATGTAAGGATTTCAAATAATAAAATTAATTATATATAAATAATTTCTTAAATATTTTCGTGTTCACTTTTAAACTAGGATTTAACATAATTGAAAAATTAATTGTTTTTTTATAATAAATGTTTTTGAACCCTTAAAAAATAACATTACACTTCATAAAAATTATATGATAAGTTATAATTAATAAAAATTATTGGTAAATAAAATTTTATAAAAATAATAATTTTTAAAAAAAGTAATTAAGTCATCAAGGTAAATCCCTTAATTTAATTTGAATATTAATAGAAAATACCATTTATATTTATTTGAATAATCATTAATAATGTAACAACAAAAATGGAAAAAAAATTGATTATTCTATAAAATATAAATATTCATATTATTAAGGTGATGATACATATCACTTTATTACACTAGAATTATACATAATAGTTGGTTGTGATATTGTGATACATTCATGGGTGCGTTCAGCAAACATGGTTTTGGGTCATGATCACGGTGATCTTGAAATTTTCCTTTAAACAGTTTCACTAATACTATATTTATTGCATCTCAAAATGGGATTGGTCAAGGGAAATCCTAGTGATTCTATCTACTCGAGGAACACTGATAAATATAATTCATATGGTACGTTAATACTGGATGAGTCCATCAATTTTAATATCAGTTTCATTTGGATTTGTTAATGAACTATATTTAAATTAATAATATGATAACAATTTAATAGTTATATTAACAACAATAATATTTTTAATCTTATTTTAAATCCATGTTTACAACCAAGGAAGTGCATGTTTTTTTATAACCATATTACATAATTAAAATTTTAATTAATTAAAAAGGTGAAACTTCATTTATAATAGTTTGGGATGTTACATGATGGATCTCCATGATAGAGGTAGTGTCATGATATTGAATATCCTAGGCTTGTTCAGGTGGCCCCTAAGGACGTACAAATGATATAAAAGTAGTAATATCTCAATATAGAGAAGCTGTAGGTATACGATTAAACAACTTTCTACCCACAACTCCACTAACAATTGGATAATACTAGATTTAGTGGGATGTAGGTCAATGTAAAGGGTAATTATAACCTATAGAGGGATGTGATAAGTCCTCTCATGTAATTATTTTAGGTTTCATCTATGTCTATTCAACATTAGATATAGTAAATGTAGACATAGTTATGATTCCTTCCATAATCTCCAAATTCATTTTGAAAGAGATGGATCCTCTAGTATATCATTTGTCCCATAATCTATGTTTTGATGCTCCTAAAAGGATCTATTTTCAATATCAAACATCTTCTAGAAGCTTATATAGGAACTCAGTTGGTATGTCATATCATGGGACCTATTGGTCAATATGATGATACATTTTGATATTATGATGTGTGTTTACTAGTTTTCCAAAGTGCATTCGCAAATAAAATATTATTATTGGATAGTAATATTAAATCATAAATATGGGATGTGATTCTCGTTCATGGGTGACTACGATCATATGGATTATTGAGTGGGAATATTGAGATGGAAGATTCAACCTATCACCCATTAGTTATTGAGTTTAATGATTTGCATAAAGGGGAATTTGGATTCAAGTAATAGTATAGGATTATGGGGATTTATTTCTTAAAAATTCTTTGGAATAACCCTTGAAGGGTGTGAAATACTTTAACATCAACATGAACCATCAGACCACTCAAATATATTTTGTAGTATATCTAATGTCTCCGAGTGATCTCTAGAAGATGATGGTGGAGTAGTAAGACCTTTTTGAGAAGGATTTTTCAATACCAATATTCCCTTTTTCAAATATAGTATTTTTCTAAAAAATGATGTCAAGAGTTTGAGTTTCTTAATTTATGATCATCACATGATACAACTGATGATCAATAAAAACAAACCAATAATGAGTATTTTCAACCATCCAACTAGTTTAAAGGTTTGATTTATGTTTTACTAATCTATCTCAGTTCTAGCTACTATCGGTTGTGAGAAATCAGTGATTATATTCCAAAAAAAACTATTGCAATGTAACTCTGGTAATTATGAGTTCATGGAAACTAATTTTTGTGTGAGTTATTATCCCATTGTGTTTTTTGAACTTATAATCTATATATTTTATACATACATGTATTTATTTGTAGTTTCATTTATCAATTTCATTCTCATATACTCTTCATCATTATAGGTTCACATAGAATATTTGAGCATTTTCTTACACTTACTCTAGGAGAGACATCTATGGGGTATATCTTGATTTTCTAATTTTATGATTACTAGGTTCAATTTATTATGAATTTTATCTCTGATTATCATATATCTATTTATTCAAAAAATATTATTGGAGGGATCTCATGGGAACCACCCTTGTGAGTGAGAAAGGTGTGATGTTTTCCTCAGATTAGTGGTGTACAACAATAGTTTTTTTGATGGGATTTATATGAATGTATCCGCTATGACTACCTTGATATATAAATGGGATCCATTTTACTATACTACAATGTTTCAAAAAGAATTAGTGTAGTTGAGATATTGATTTTTCAGTGATCGTATTCTGAGACTACCAGAGGAAAGAATGATGTATTTTTTATTTTATTGTTAGTAATATGGGGCTCGATTCATGTGTGTGTTGATTTAGAGGTAGGTAGTGAATTCTTGTGGTTTTATAAAGCTAAAACTATATAGTAAAAACCATGTAACCCATGACATATATTTGGTAGTTCTATTGTTTTCCTAGAAGTTGTCGAGGCAATGTTTTCAAGGTGAGTGTTCCATTATTATCGGAGACCACAAAACTCTCTTGTACATATAACTTATAGATCTCACAAAATGATATATTCTCATTTATTGGTGAAATTGAAGAATTAAAATGTAAAGATAGTGTGTTCAATAGGAAAGGGAATGTTATTTTTATATAACCATAGGATTAAATATCATTCTCTTATTGTCGAAGGAGGCATCAGAGGAGTTACCCTCATTATTGCTAAGACAAGTTTGGTAAAGGGGTGATGATTATATTTAGTCAATTTTAGTGTCTCCACTTGTTCTTAAATATAGGAGAGAAGCATATTTGAGAGATGTTGAATTTTATATAGGGATAAAAATCCTCCGGATTTAAACCATATGGATTTTTTAAAAGATGTGAACACATTATATTTTACCTGGAATTGATGGTCATGCCAATCACAATGTGTAAGGAGGTGTTGATGGAGATTCATGCTCCACATTGGTTACGAGTCTAGTTTTCATTATTATGTACAATGGCCTTTGATGATAATGATGGGTAGTTGACATGAGGTGGAGTGTTGTCGAGTATGTTTCTCAATATCTCACATATTAGTTGGTAAATGATGAACATGAGGTTTTATCAGGTTGGAAAAAACTATATTAGATCCACGTATATATGTGGGTTGTAAAGTCAATCTATTTTTTGATGGGCCTTTAGTTGATATTGAATGTATATAATAATATCTAGATGATTATAGATTGAATGACCATGTCAACCAACAATCGCCCAATCTATGAGTAGAGTTCGGTCGAGAGTTCGGAGTTGTTGTACACACAAGAGTTATTCTTGAATTATGGGGTACCCACCATGATCATATACATAAATCATTCCATGTTAAAATAAATTATTTGGAATGATTGGTATATTCTTTTGGGGCCTAATAATGGATGTTCTAACATTTCACCCCAAGATGGAGGGATACAATGAGTACGCTATCTAGGTTTTAGTGGATATGTTGAATCCTAGTGAGTTATAAATAGAATTGAGATATTTGGATCATTTTTAATTGGTGTAGTTTTCCTATAATAACACTTTTCACAACACTATTGATTAGGAACCTTTTGAGGTAGATTATGGTATACCTAAAGGTCATTATTGTGATAGACTGAGATTTTTGAGACATATCTAATTGGCATATAATTTTTTTAGGAAATTGTGGAGATGTTTTATGTGATCTTCAAATGCATTAAGATAGGTCCAAATTAAAATAAATATTATGTGTATCAATATCATAATCTGTTGTAGTTTTAGTATTTAGACCTTGTTTCTTGAGAGTCACTACATAGTGAAAATTGATGATATTTCTTTGGGGTAGAAATGTATCCATGAAGACCACCATGAAATTTAAATTACTTTGGAGGGTTTCAATGGTTTCACTATACATACACCTACACCCATAGTTAACCTGGGTTCATGAAATCTTACATGTTTGACATCTAATGAATTATATATACAACATGATACCCAATTTTGACTAGTGAGAGATTGATATTAATGATATAGACAACATTTCTAAGTACCTAATGATGATTGAGGATTGGTTGGAGAGGATCCTATTTTGATGGACCCTTACTCTGGTTTAAATTATTTGTTGGAATGGGTGTGTGAAATAGAACACATTGGAATGTGAGTGTCAAATGAATTCCTGATACCTAGAACTTTTGGACTAGAATGCTCTTTTGTGGATGAAAATAATTAATGTATGGGATAATGTTCAAAATATTTTTTACATTGTTTTACCCTTTGAGTATTTGTATATATATATTCATGTATTTTTTTAGATTTGACACTGTGTTTTTGTTTTCACTATACCCCAGGATTAATATAATATAAATATAAAGATATATTAACACACAAACATGTTTTTCTTTATTATAAATGTGTTTTAGATTGATTTGGAGAATATATAGAAAAAATGAGATCATTTAACATTATAGAACATGAGTTTTAACCTAGATATGACATATAATTGGATCAGGTTAGATGTTAGGTTGATGGAGTCCATTAGCTGTTATGATATTTAAGTAAAATAATCTAATTATTTATATTCATAAATACCATTAAAACTAATATCCATCAAAAAATAATCACTGTGATCAATATATAGTGCTCGACATAGAACCATGGGTGATTAGATCACATGAGGACAATTGATTGTTTGGAATTTTAATGGTGTGAATGTAGATCAATGAGAACTATTGAGTAGAATCATCAGATGAATTTCAAATGTAGTGGATTCTTTACCTTATTTATTAGAGGACATCTTATTCAACAAAGATAAATATTTTCTTATGGTATGATTCATTATTTTGTGTATTTTGACCCATTAAATTAAATATTATATGTCTATTTCATATCTTCTTATTGTATTTATGTTATTTATTTTCATCAAATGAGCCCAATTTTAAATGTCACTATTGAACATATTTTCAAAATGTCATTAAAACCTATGAAATCACCCTTGTATTCAAATTATTTAATAAGTGGATAATATCACATGGTTCAATGATGTATTTCATATCATTCTTATGATTTTATCACAACTTTACATCACATTGTTCACCTTTGGACCATACGGTTAAAGATTTGACATTACAATGATGGATTCTTGCATGATTAATTCCCCCAAGCTTATTTCAAATGCATGAATGGAAAGGGGATTGTTTTTTTAAGATGGAATTATAGGTTGCGGTATTTTCATTTAGGATCTGAATTCTGAATGGTGATGGGATGCATGATGTAGAAAACTCAGGTAAATAGAATATTATTTTCCTTCAATGAATGTCTTTGAAATTATTATCATATGAATCATACATCAGATTCCTCGATTACGTGTGGTCTAAATTGTGTGAAGGGAGGAAGGAATCTGGGATATTGCGTCCATATTAATAAAAAACAACATTTTATTTAAAAATGTTACTACATATTTTGTTACCTAGGGGAACACAAGTCAGTTATCATGGGTTCTCATATCGGTTAGGGTTTTGGGTGAGTTTAGTATTATAGTTATTGTAGTTTATCCTTCATGCTAGGATACACCAATCATGTTTTATTATCATGTGTTGGGGGAAAAATCTACGTCACATGGATAATGTACATGGTATGTCCATTTAGATACATGTTGGGTGAAGGAACATGGCTAGTCGATCCATCACCAATGAGTACAAACCCAAGACCCTAGGTGGACATTCACATATTTTCCTTATAGGGGCACATTATATTGTACCACATTGCCATCCAATCCACATCATGGGTTGTTAATTCCCTATCATTTGAGTCATGTGAAAATACATCAGACCCTATATACATATTGTTTACCTTTTCTCATAATGTTTTACCTTATATATATCACTTATTAGGTTTCAAATTTGGGCTCACATTTTTTCCATACATTATCATTTTCTATGAAGGTCACAATGGTTTAACTATTTCTAGATCAAAGAAACGAATAAAAATTATTATGGTAAGTATTCATCATTCATTAATGCTTAACTAGTTGTAGTGTTTAGGTTTTGTCATTAAATTCATGACATGGTTGGTACTCCACCATTGTACAGGGGACTAAGTACCCCATATTAATTATAAATGTTCATTCATTACTTCTGAATAATAAATATGGGGTTGGTCCTATTTCAATGGTGTGTTTCTTCCCCATTAATGAGTTTCTTTTAGAAGAGGGTAATCCACAATAGTTTTCTCTCCCCTGACTATGAAGGAAAATGGTTAGTTGTAGGCCCTCCATTCTCATTCAAGAGAAGTTTTGAATTATGTTTCCGTATTTTATTAGAAATTTCTATTTATAGGATGAATATTCATTATTAGATGGATGTGAGAATGGGAATCTCATTTTTATCTTTTTATGGGTTTATTTATCAGAATATATGAGTATGGGTTTCATTACCCAATTACATTATGGGATGAGCCTATTATTTATTTAATTTCTTCATATTTATTTTGGAGGTGTCAAAATTTGTATGTATATACTCTCACCTAGATTGGGTTGTTTTGAACATTTAATGTTTTATGTAGGTGAGAGGTAGTTCAGTGAGAAAATTCGTGGAACTAGTTTCAGAGAATAATAGTTTTACTCGGTGTTTTGGGATTTTTATAGTGGCCTACCTAGAATAATTTCTACTAGGATCTCTTCATTTTTTCTATTTTTCAAATCATTTTTGGGGACCTATTTTATATATAGTCTTGTATTTCTCACTTTTTGTATATTATATTACATTTATATAAATTGGTCTATTTTCTTGTTTTTGTGACAAGAATATATCACAATCTAGATGTTTCAATCATATATCATATCTCTACACTATTTTTTAATATTTTTATGTGAATGTGTACATTTATTTTTTTATAAGGACCCGTATTTCAGTTTTATACGTTCTAGGTTTTAGTTTTCATCCCCTCCCAATAGAATATGAGCTTGGGGTGTAATGATTGGCACAATACTAGACTAGGAGGGGTATCAATGGGCCAGGTCATGAGAACATGTGATGATTCCATCTCACCTAGATTAGTTAGTACTAATTCACAAGTCATAAAAAATTGATCATTTAGACAACACCAATATAGAAAAGGCTACATTAAAGTGCCACAGTTATGGAACCATTTTTAGTTGTATACATGGAAATAAAATTCCATGTGTATAACAGGAGATGTACATTGGGGGATATATAAATTCTTTAGAAATAGATAATATCTCTCATCTGATATGATCATTATGATATTTCTATCTCAATATAATTTATGAATTAATGGAATTTATCAATATGATTCACACAATCTAGGTGAACAAAATATTTTCATATCATCATTATAGAGCTTCTCCCCACCAAAAAAATCTTTTCCATCTACTATATCTGGAATTTTACTCATGGGTCCATACAAATTATTGAAAACATGAAAATTCAATGGCCATTATTACCCAGATAGATTTTTTATTAAGGTTTGAATAATACAGTTTGTTAATGAAGATTAATACCTAGTCTAGTATTAAGAGTTTTATGTCACAAATTATACAGTGCTTTGGGATACCACACACCATTCTCAAAGAAAGTAGTACTAAATTTTTAACTAATCATCTAAAGAATGTGTATGATATGTATGACACAAAAAAATCTTTTGATTCACTATCACGAATTCATGAATGAAAAGATCATGGAATTCAAGAAATTCATCTTTAACAAAAAATATAATATGGTGGTACTAAACAAGAAGATATGGACTAATGTAATCTCTAATATCGTGTGGTTATATTAAATAATGAAATAGTACTATACCCAAGACCCCCCTCAGTCCATTGTGTATAAAAAGGATATAGTGATACCAATTTTTGTTTATCTACAATCACTATATAATACTATCTATAATGAACAGATATAGGATGAAAGGTTGAAAATCTAAATAATTGAGTTTTAGACTTTTATAACGATTTTCTTCAAACACTATACAATCTAAAGATTCATTAGAGTATATAATTTCAATAATTAAAGAATATGGTTCTCCTTCGATTCTTTCTCTATGGAGTATAATCTATATTATAGAAATCTGTAACAATTTGGAGAGGAAAGACGGCAATGTTGAAACAAATGTGGTTAGTCCCCTTTTTCAGGAACAAGGTCAACACCAATGTTTTATATTAATTAATCAGAATAGATATAGATAACTACATGCCTCCTCTTAATTAATGGGTTTTCAAATCATACCATTCATTGTAGACATTTTTCCCACATGTTCATGAGTCATGATGTTGAAATTCACAAAATATATCCTTTTTGAATAACTCTAAACTGCTACGAAATTTTCCTACATAAAAAAACATCAAAAATCAAGGTATATTTTTTTATGATGTTAAACTTGATAGAATGAATCATCTCCTTATGATGTTAAACAAAATGAAAAAAATCTATATTACATAAATTTAAACTATGTGATTCCTTACTCCTCACTACATGAGCTTAAAATAAATGGATGGTGTATTTATATATTTTTCTTAATCAATAAATATATTTTATAATTACCAATAAATAAGAATCTACATATATATAGTTGTCAATAATATAACACACAAAATTGAATAATATGTGTTTATTTTTGTTTATAGAATACATAGTGAAACAAGAGTCCGTTATCTTATTCCTAAAAGAATTTTCTAACCTAATTCTATCACAGTGACCATTCTAATTCATTGAATTATGTTGAGATTAATGTGTTTTTAAGGATCAAAGTATATTTAAAGACTCTAAAGAAACACCATAATAATTAATGATCTATCATACATGAATAATATTCTTTTTTAAGAATATAAAACATAAATCAGCATACCTATAATTCCATATGATTCATCTCTATAAATATATTATTATTTTATCACAAAGTATATCTGTCACACCTCGCCCCTACCAAATTGGCTCGAGGAGGCGGTGAGGGTTACTTGGCCTATCCGACGTTCCCAAGACGCCAAATCCTAGAAATAAATGCTGAGGGATTTGAGAAAAAATTGGCGAACAATTTTCCATTAAGACAAAACCAACTAAACCATCCACTACCAACCACTATATGATGAATTTCAATCCAAACATTCAAGCATGTATTCCCTAAGGACAACCATGGTGTTCCACAATACAACCAAAAACCAATACAACCAATACCATATCAGAGTACAATGAAGAAGACTCAACAAAGGATGCAAAATAAGCCAAGATAGACTCTATGGCTCCACACCAAGCTCCATGTTCCATGCTCCACCCAGACATCACGAAGCTCCACTAAAAGAGGGTGATGACTTACCTTTGCCTACGTCACAGTACAAAACATCTGAAAAGACAACAACATGCCCAAGCGGGAGGTGAGTACATAAAATCAATAGGATTTCCCCAAATGACTTCCTTACACACACCACTAGGATAAAACCATTAGAAAATTTATATAAAACAATTTATATAAAAATATTACAAGTGAAACCATTTCCATAATCCAAGCACACCCTTACCAAGCCATCATACCCAAACCAATATCCCATGGTAAATCCAACAAAACATGCCATAATCCATTCCATCAATCCCAAACTAGCACAACAATTTCAAACTTGCAAATAAATACACAAAAAACAACCAAACAACCAAACAATGGAGCTTCTATCCAACCAGTTCACCCATTCACACATAGTGGTACTTCCCAACCACAACCAAATGGCGGAGCTTCCATCCAACCCATTCACCCATTCACACATAGTGTCACTTCCCATCCACTTATCCTTTGATGGTGCCCTTACATCCACTATCCATCCCCTTTTTATAGTTGTACTTCTCGCCACTTCCACAGAACATTCCAATCAATCACAACCAAGAATATAACCCACCAATGTCACAACAACATGAAAATAAACCAATTCCATCACATACCAATCCACTTCAATAAATTATCCATTTATTGTAAACCATTTTCCATGTCAAACCACATTTCAAAAAAAACAACATCCTTATTGAAAACCATTATTCATCAACCATTTTTCCCAAATCAATTTCAAAAACCCATTTTAAATCTCTATTTTAAAAACAACAAAAAGAATCCTTCCCCATAAACCCCCTTTTTCCCAAAAATCCCCAAAAAATCACCCCATGGATTTCCAACAAATTTCACACAACAAAAAAAAATTTCATCTCAAAAAATAAATTGTAACAAAGAACCACTAGTTCTAACCATTTGGATTCGAGAGTGAAGACACCTTCCTTTGGGGTTCTCGAGAAATTGACCCACGATCAACTGCACCTCCAATCCACCGAACGCAACACTAAAACCTCTCTAGATACCATTCCCTATCATTCACTAGCCATAAAATCCTCATCCAAGGAACAAAAAACCCTAGGTCTACACACAACAACAGTAGAACTAGGAAACCAAGAAATAGGGAGATGTGGATCAAGAGGAAACCACAAGAAAACCAAGAGGAGAGACTTACCCTGGAGAAACCACCTTCAAGTCCCTTCGATTCACTTCCAAAACATGTAGAAGTGGACCCTCAACACCTGAGATCCGAAAACCCCGAGTGAGGCTTGAGTGCGAGGAAGATTGGAGTGATATAGTTTATGCCCAAGGGAGCCCAGAACTTTAACCCTATTTCTTATGTGGCCGCACAGTTAGCCCGCATGGTTTGGAAAATTGTGTGCTAACCATGCGAATGCTACACCTCGAGAGGAAGGTCCCACATGGTTTCCATGCATGGGTTTTAAAAATGTGCGCAGGCCGTGTGAACCCTACAACATCCCCTTGACTAGTTTTCCTAGAGCACCCATATGGTTTCCCTTAGCTTTGCTCAAACAGTGCACCCATAGAAAAGCCTCCAAACTCTTCCAAAACTATTCCATACTCTCCCATCCTCTACCCAACTCATCCCATGCACCTTAAACACATAAAAAGTCATAATGAAATTCTACATACCTCAAAACGGGGGTGCTACATTTTCCCCAAAATTATACATTCCATCCTCAGAAAGTAGTGAACCCGCCCTTTGCCGAAAGAGCTCTGGCCACTCCTCGACCATATCTTTCTCCCACTCCCAAGTCTCCTCTTGAATCTGACCATTCTTCCACAAAAAATGAAGTAAACCAATGATTTTACCATGCATGACTTTCTGATGCCTATCAATAACCTGCACTAGCACGTGCACCATTGAAGCATCTGATTCTAGTTCAACTTGATCCCATCGAATCACATGGTCATGATCCAACTGATACATTTTCAACTATGAGACATGAAACACATTGTGAACTTCATTGAACCTAGGTGGAAAATAAAAATAATAAGCCACCTCACCAACCCGTTCAAGAATATCAAAATTCACTATATACCTCAGAGATAATATTCCAAGCTTCCCAAACCGACGATGTCCCAACCTAGGAGAGATCCTCAAGAAAACAAGATCCCCCACCATGAATGACAACAGTCATTGACGATGATCCACATACGATTTCTAGCGACTCTGAACCATCTCCATTCTCTTTCTAATCACCTTGATCTTCTCCATAGTCTCTTGGAAAAGGATCTGTCCAACTATTGAGGACTCACCCGTTTCCACCCAACATATTGGAGAACGACACGAACACCCATACAACGCTTCAAATGGAGCCATATGTATGGATGCATGATAACTGAGATTGTAATAGAACTCAACCAATGACATGTGCTCCTCCTAAGATACCCCAAAATCTATGACAGAAGCCCGCAACATATCCTCCAGAGTTTGTATCGTCCTCTCGAATTGACCATCTGTATGAGGGTGATATGTCGTACTCATGGTCAACATAGTTCCAAGGGCTTACTGTAAGGATTTCTAGAAACGAGATGTAAACCTCGGATATCTATCAGATACGATAAAAACTAGATCACTATGCCTCTTTACCACCTCCTGGATATAGATTTTGGACAGATCCTCCACTATATGAGATTCATGAATTTGAATGAAATGGGACTAATTTGTTAGCCGGTCCACTATCGCCAACATGTCATCGTGTTATCTGACCGTTCTTGGGAGACTTGTGACAAAATCCATCGATATTTTCTCCTACTGCCAAATAGGGATTGGTAAACATTGCAACATTCCTGCTGGCCTCTGATGTTCTAACATGACCTGCTGACAATTAAAGCATCTCAAAACAGACTCAGCCACTCTTATTTTCCTACACTACAAGAATTCCCATTTTTTCAACGTGCTATTTGTCACGGGATCCCTTCTCAAATAGCCTGTTGCGACGGGCCCCCATTGCAAATAGCCCGTTGTAGAAAATGGTGTCACAATAGTTTATTTTTTGTGATGGTAATTTTACCAGTCACAAAAAACCTCCAGATTATATACATTATATACCCAAAAAATTTTTTGCGACGGGCCCATCCCAATTAGTGTTTCTAACGGGGAACGTACCTGTCACAAATAGTTTTCTGATTATATACATTATATACCCATAAAACTTTTGCGATGGGCCCGTCACAAATACTAATTGCGATGGGCCTATTGTCCCATCCCAAGTACTAATATTAAAAAAAAATATTTCACTTATTTGCGATGGGGCCCTATCGCAAATGACCCTGTCTCAAATTCTAAAAATAATTAAATAATAATAATAAAATTATGATTACTGAAAAAATTATTTTATTATTATAAAAATAATAAAAAAATAAAAATATTATTATTATTATTCAAATAAATAAACATTAACAAATATAATACTAAAAAAATATATTTAATAAAAATAGGTTTAATAAAAAAATTATAGTTAATATTAATAAGTTAATAAAATAATAAAAAATTATTAAATGTTTCAATATTTTCTAAAAAAATAAAAAAAATAATAAAATATTATTTTTATTAATAAAATAAATAAATAGTAAAAAATATAATACTAATGAAAAATATTAAAATATTTAAAAAAATTAAATTATGCAATATTTCCACCAATATAAAAGACAGAAATTGTAAATAGTTCATATTATTACAAAACTTCAATTCAAATGTTTTTAACATAAAAAACAAATCACTGGGGGTCATCTAGAGGAGGTGGAGGATACTCCATCCCTAAACTACGAGTCAGACGGTGCATGTCCTCCATCTGCTCGTGATACTCATGCTTCCATTGCTGCTCTAATCGGTGCAGCTCCTCGTGATGATGCTCCTGCTGCTGCTGCCACCGACACATCTCTTCATGCTGCTTCTGTAAAGTCTCTATAATTTCATCCTAGGTTCTCAACAGCTCCCCATACTGTGAGAAAGAAGATGATTTCTCTCCACGAGATCCTCTAGAGATGGACGCCGACATCACAACATTACCATAATATATAGCAGGAGTCAAATGAGATCTGATACCAACTACTCGAACCTTCCCAAAGCCATACTATGTCGCCTGCATCCATGCCACCTCATCAAAATGGTGAGCACCGCTCTACTCAGTCGTCTTGTGCTAACCCTCAACCTATGTCTGAGAGGTCACATCCTTATATGAATCCTTCAATTCCAATTTAAAATTAAAATTTTAAAAATATTATATGCAGTTAATTTTCAAAATAAAAAAATAATACTAACCACAATCTAACACTGGAAATCACCTCTAATATCTCTAGTGGTAGGATCCCTGTACATCCTCCGATAAACGTCGAACTCCATATTATTGGGTTGCTCGACTTCCTAGTGAAATATAAAATAAACTGTTTATATTTAAAGATATATTAAATATTTAAAGAATATACTTACGAGATGCTCTCTATTCGAACTGAATGTACGACTACCAGATCGAGGCGTCAACTCCTGTCTCCCACGGTTCTGCCATCCCACTGAAGATCTCCTCAGAAATCCACCACCCATCAATTATAAACATAATCCATCCCAAACATTAAATGAAATGTACTCTGGTCGGTGTTCTTTACACGCCTCATCAAATTATGTCACTCCTAAATTCTTAATGGTTGTTCTTCTCAAATTGTGCAAAATCTGATAGAAATAGTCATCCATAGAAACATGTAATGCCGTGTGGATAATGTAACGACCCAAAGTTATTAAATGGAAATTCACTTCTTATATTTATGTCATAATATAAGATTAAATCTAAAAATAATGAATTACTAAGTGAAAAGTGACCTTTAAACATATGTGTGTCACCCCTAAGTTTGGAATTTTGAAAATCCGACATACACGGTTGTGTTCAAGATGATTTTTGGAGTCTAATGAAACAAAAATAATTTTTGATTAATAGTAACGTACTGATTAGCCACTGTAGGAGGCTAATATGCATTGCTAATATATGTAGTTTTCATGTGCTTTGCTATTCATAAATACCATTTTAGTGCATTTTACCTTTTGAACACTCATTCTCATCATTTGTGCACTTCATCCCTAATGTGCACCAATTTAGGGCAAATGTTTCATCTGATTTTAATGAATGTAACTATCCATGTTTTAATTTGATATTTTTGGAAATGGATATTCACTTAATTATGAACAGTTTTTATTCAGGGATCAATGGATTATTAATAATGTATGATGGAGATATTTGGCAATTAAAGGAAACAATTCTGGAGAAGGTAGATTGTATATCATCCCACTTATCGGACTATGTAGCCCACAATACAAGTCCAATGAAGCCCAAACATTATGGAAGGATAGAATAAATATTGGGGAACAAATAAGTCTTCTGGATCCAGTGCTAATGCATCCTAAATGGTGGTGATTCAGGCGGCCCAATTTGAAGATTTAATTTTGGGCCAGAGTCTGCGGGCCAGAAAAACATCTCACCATTTCAATCATACCTCCCGAACCAAAACGTTTTTCTGGCTGAAATATTACATGGTGTTAGGGGACATCCGGGGATTCATTTAAGTCTTCTAGGTCCCACTCAAATTCTTCCTTCTAGAAGGTAATTTAGGCACGGCTTTCCGGTGGATGCAAGCTGGCTGCAACTTCGGGGCAAGAAGTGGAAAAGTCTCTCATCATTAATGTTCCACCCACCTTTTCCCAACATAATTAATTAAAGGCACATTGGATGTTGGGGGATCAGCCAAGGCTTCATTTTTTACTATATAAGGAAGGAGTGGTGGTGGATTTAGGGAGGTTGGGTGCTTTCTTTTCATTGTAATGTTATTATGCCAATTTGCCTTTGTAATGTTCTTCCTTTTCATGTAAGTTGTTCGAATCACCTTAGTCTTCAATAAAAGTTCTTCTTCTTCTCTTGTTCTATTCTTCTCCTTATCACCTTGAAACTTTTGCCTCAAGGTGTGAATTTATTCACACCAAACCTTGTGATTTTGTTCACACAACGGTGGAGTGATCGTTTCATTGTTTTATTTTTGTTCTCCAATCCCACTTCTTTAAGTCGACTTCCCGCTTCCATTTATTGAATAGCATAAATGGAGGAATAAACCCTTATGGGTTGGTCCTAGGGAGTTGCATGGGGAAGATTGGATGTTATTTTATGATCCAAAATTCTGTAATAATTTCATTATTTTAGGATTTCCATTTGATGATTTATTTTCTTCTTCATCTTTTCCAACTTTAACAATGACACATTTCGAGTGCTAGTGCGATCCAATTCCTTGGAGTGATCATTAAATTGATCCTACAAGTGCATTGGTTATTAGCCTTTGAATTTTGTAGGTATTAAATTGGTGAATGATGTTGGGGAATTATATCATTTCGTGGATATATCTTGAATTAGTAAAATTAATGTTATGATAAAATAAATGCATCCAATCTAACCCTAGTAACAACTTAGGATCAACTCATCTCCATTAATTGTTTTAGACTAAGTAATTGAATGTTTTAATTTATTTTCTTTAAATTAAATCAGTAGTTCTTCAAATCAATTCAATCTGAATAGTTGGCCACTTCATAGCCAAATCCTTCCAAGATCAGAGTGTCTTTAGGTTCCTTCTTCGGTCCCTGTGGATTCGACCCCTACCTGTACTACAACGACCGCATACCTGTAGGGTAAATTTGGGCGCAACCACGTACCCTTAGGAATATTAACATACCCTTATGAATAGTAATTTGAACCTTATGAATAGAAAATCATCCAACATAATTGTAACATTATCTATGAATAATAAAATAAAATTTAGACATCTTAGAAAGTGATGATTTGACCTTAGTAAACATTTTCTTGTTTTGTAAGTCATAAATAAATAATTATAATTAATTAATTAATTTAAATGAATATTTATTTCCCTAAAATTAATTGATAAATTATTAAATCAATGTCTGATAGCTTTTGGAGAATTTTATAGGACCCTACGTAATTTCTGAATGCACTATAAAATTAGTTTTAATCATAAAAACTGTTTTTTATGTAAATTATGATTTTAATTAAATATTAATTTAATAATATTTAAACAGTTATTTTTAAAAAATGGACTTCTTTTTTGGATTATATATGTTGAAAAATTGTTGGGGTAAATTTTTGGGATTTTTCTGAGATACTTGAATTTTTGATGAATAGTGAAATACTATAAATTAAAAAATATGCTAAATAAGCTAATTATAGGGTCATGTGTGACGTTATGCTGATGTAAGCCCACTTTTTTCTGGATTAAATTATAAAATTACTATTTTTGGTCATTCAAGACTCACTATTTCTTGTCTTGTGGGGAAATAATAAACTAATGAATTTTATATTAAGAAAACCCCTCTCCCCTCCACTATAAAAGCCGCCCTTCACACCCTCATTTCCTCACACCTCTCAAGCTCCAAATCTTCTCTAAACTCTACACAAAAACCTTCCCTAGCCCCTCCCCCACGTCCAAGAGCTTCTGGTCTCATCAAAATACCATGCTTAGGCCCTTAAGGAGGTTCCCAATAAAAGGATTCAAGAGGTAGTTTCCCTCCCTCTTCTCCTTTAATTTCCTTTCAAGTTCAAGTTCATTTCTTGATCTCTCCCCAACTATCTTCATCCAAATTGTATTGTAACTAATTTATTATACATATAATATAATTTTATGTTTCTAATTGGATATTATATCATCCATCATCCTTTCCCTCATCATTTTATTTTATTAAAGAGAACGTTGTTCGTGAGGTGTTATTTTATCACCTTCAAGAACGACATGCTTTCTTCTTCCATTTATACCATTTGATCTGGTAATGAAACCATTTTTATGGTTGAATCATAATATTTAATATTTATTATGTTCTATTTAAGGATATGGAAATAACCTATGGCTATATTACTAAGTGATAAGTTAAAACAAGTACGTTGTGATCCAAAAACAGCCCAAATTAACCCAAACAATATTCATTTAATTATTATATAATGATTCATCCACATGGATCTAATACAATTCATTAAAAGATCATTATAACTCCAGTAATATCATTAATGACATGTAATATCATTTCTGGATGTTTACTCATGTTCTACCCAAACGTCAATTGAAGAATACAAGTGAACCACCCAAGAAAAACCATAAAAACCAACATCCCCGAGCAATGTTTCTAAACTCTATAAGTCATCTAAAGGAACATAATATGACATAATGAAACCAGAATGAACCCTATTAATGTACACATGGTACTTGATTCCTAATAAATGAATATAATGTCATTATATTGGTCATTAAAGAGAAGGAAGCATTCGGGTACAAGGTAAGGGGAAATACTCGAACCCAACTTTCATCCTTCGGGTTCTACCTATTTAACTCCATTTTTGATATGGTCACTCCTTAGAGATCATTTTTTCATCACATTCTTTACTTTTATGGGATATATATGTTTTCTAATGATGTTTATGTTAATCCAAATGTTTTTCGAAAGAAATCTTCTCTTAAGAACTCAACTTTTACCTCTCATTCAAGGTTGATGGTTCTTGTATCAAGTATTTTGTTCCCCCTTTCTTTTGGGAACCCAATGATTATTAATTTATTCTGATGACATTAAACCCATTCATTTTCAGGGGTTAGTTATGTTCATTTATGTTATATGTTTATTGTGGCATGCATGATAACTGATAATGTTATGATGTGACGGGTGCGCCCCGAATTATATAGCACTCCAATGCATTGGGTAAAGTGATGAATCACATGAGTAAATGTGAAATGATGTGTGAAGAAGATTCTAGATTGGTTCACAAGTATGTGTGTTAATAAACCGCTAAGACACGATGTTTCATTTTTATTCTTTGCCACATTTCAAGTCTTCTATTTATGCTCCACTCATGTTCATGATCTTTTGCCTATGTTATGACTATGCTCACCCCATTCTATATTGTTCTTATCTATACTCTTACTGGTCTTCTAGATCACCCCTTTTTATGTATATCCTCAGGTGGCTACATGTTCCAAGGAGAGGACAAGTGCCAATAAGAATCTAGAGTAGAAGAAATTAAATAAATGTTTATGCTTGATGTTGTATTTGATATGTATGGTCCTAGTTTTCCCAATACACTAAATCTTTGGATCATCTTGTGTAATAGTATTATGTTTTTTATCTTTGAAATAATTTAATTGTAATGTAAGAAAATGAATGGTCGCTATAGTTGGTATCAGAGGAAAGGTTTAGTTAATTTGGGAATTACGATTAGTGAACCCTAGAGAAAACCTATACTATGAGACTAAGTAAAAATATGCACACAAGAATATTTACCTATTGATCTCTCATGTTATGTTTTTAGTATAAATTTTTTAAATGAATAAGCTATTCATGACTTTTTTACTTATGTTTTGTTCTAACCTTTTCTATTTTAGAAAATGGTGGGAACTAAGAGAAATCAGGCCAACAAATCTTCTGAGGGTCAATGCAACGATTGCCTGAACGAAATCCCCAATGATTTGGGAGGTGGAGTTAAAAAATTCTTGGCGACTCTTACCCAATTATCATAGGTTATGAACAATATCCATAATAATGGGGAACACCCCCCTTCACCAATGAGGGAGAAACTGGATATCAAATGTTTTATACGGCAACGACCACCGACATTTAGTGGATCTTCTAATCCACTAGTTGCGGAACAGTGGGTCAACTCCATGGAGAAGATCTTTTATGTGATTCACTATTCTGAAATAGAGAATGTGACCCTATCCGTTTATCGTCTAGATGGAGAATCCAATAAATGGTGGGTGTTGATTATGAACACCAATCCAAGGGAGGAAATTGAAGAGATGGAATGGGAAGACTGTAAGATAGTGTTTCTTAAAAAGTGCATCCCATGAACTCTTCTCACGTAGATGGAGAGAGAATTCATAGAGATTAGGAAAAAATAAGGAGAATATTTCACAACTTATGAAGCGAATTTCACAAGGCTAACAAGGTATGCTTCGGGTTTGGTTATCAACAACGATAGAAAAATTGATAGATTCTCTAGTGGATTAAAACCACACCTTCGAAAGCCTCATGCAATTCGAGACATTGGGAGTTATGAATAAGTTGTTTAGTGTGATCTCAAAGTGGAGACGGAGTTTGGTGAATGGTCACATGGATGTGAGGATATGAAAATAAAGATGGAGTTTCAAGCAGGTGGATTTCGTGAAAAGGGTGGGAAAAAAATCAATGACCCACATGCCAAAAATGTGGGAAGTTGCACCACGGGAACTTCCTCAAAGGGACGGGGAAATGCTTCAAGTGTGGGA
The DNA here is from genome assembly GCA_963277665.1 of Viscum album. NCBI lineage: Eukaryota > Viridiplantae > Streptophyta > Magnoliopsida > Santalales > Viscaceae > Viscum > Viscum album. The sequence continues at coordinate 135,235,474 of OY728150.1, forward strand.
AATAAAGACACCATGCTCAATAGTGTCGAAAAGACATGAAATGGAAGGTTAATGTTGCTGATGAAAGGATAGAACCAATCATGGCTTAATGCTACAACTATAATGAGCAAGGGAACTTTGCGAACCAGTGCACTAAACCTCGAGTTCTCGAGGGTAATCAGCGTCAGAATCCACCAAATACAATGTAACAAGGGAAGGATTATGCCATCACTACTGCGGAGGTAGATCATGATAATGAATTCGTACAAGGTAAAATTCCTATTCACTCAAGAATGGAAAAAGTCTAATTTGATTCTGGTTCTACTCGTTCCTTTATAGCTTGCAAGTTTGCTAGAAGTATAGAATCGAAGCCCTGATACCTTGAAGAAGAGATATCTGTAAGAACACCATGTGGTGCAATAATTGCACCCCAAGTGTTTGAATCTTCTCCTGTTGGCGTATATGGGACGATTCTTTTGGGGAATCTTGTAATACATCCATTTGTGGAATTCGACGCTATAATGGGAATGGACTGGATCTAGTTATATAGAGAGGGTATCAACTTTCGGGAAAAGGAAATATCTTTTCATATATCGAACCATCCCTTGATCCTCTACAAATGCAAGGAAGATCATGAATCTCCTTTGAAAAATCCTTCAATGGTGTCGGTGTTGATTCCCTATGAAGAAGGATAGCTCACCCAAATGGTTGAGTCTATGGAAAGATCCAACCTTGAGGAAATTCCCATCATGAGGGAATACATTGATGTATTTCCCAAAGAGTTACTCGGAATTCCCCCGGATCGTGAGGTATAGTTCTCAATTGAACTCATACCCGAAGCTACTCCTATCTCAAAGTGCCCCTATAGGATGGATCCTATCAAACTGGAGGAGATAAAGAAGCAGCTGCAAGAGCATCTGGACAAAGGGTTCATACACCCTAGTGTGTCACCTTGGGGTGTGCCACTGCTCTTTGTGAAGAAGGATAGAACCATGAGGCTGTGTATCAATTATCTGGAACTCAACAAGATCACCATAGAGAACAAGTATCCTCTCCCAACGATTGATGACTTGTTAGACCAGTTAAGAGGAGCTCAATACTTCTTAAAGGTGGATCTTCGTTCTGGATATCATCATGTACCGATGAAGAATGAAGATATTCAGAAGACTGCCTTCCGTACAAGGTATGGGAACTATGAGTTTTTGGTGATTCCCTTTGGACTTACTAATTCCCCTACAATCTTCATGGATTCGATGAATAGAGTCTTTATACATTACATCGACAAATTTTAGGAAGTGTTTATCGATGATATTCTCATCAACTCCAAGAGAAAGGAGGAACATGAAGAACATCTAAGACTTGTGTTGGCGACATTGAGAAATGATAATTTGTACACCAAGTTCAGAAAGTGTGAAATTTGGATGAATCAAGTCACGTTCTAGGGTCATGTGATCACAAGTGAGTGAATTTCTGTGGATCCTTCAAAGACAAAGGTGATTGAGGAATGGCCTAGGCCCTCTAGTGTCACAGAAATCCGTAGTTTTATTGGATTAGCTGGGTACTACCGATGTTTTGTGAGAACCTTCTCACGATTTTCAAGCCTGCTAACTAAGTTAACAAGGAAAGGGGTAAAGTATGTCTGGACGGAAGAATGTGAGGGAAGATTCAAGGAGATAAACAAAAGGCTGATCACTGCACCTATACTCACACTATTGAAAAGTGGAGAATGTTTTTTGATATACAGCGATGCTTCAAAGAACTTCTTGGGTTGTGTACTCATGCCAAATGATAATGTGATAGCCTACGCCTCATGGAAGTTCATGATCCATGAGAAGAACTACCCAACGCATGATCAAGAGCCGGCCGCCGAGATTTTTGCCTTGAAAATCAGGAGGCACTACCTTTATGGTAAGAAGTGTGACATATACACTGACCACAAGATCCTAATGTATATAATTACACAAAAGGAGTTCAACATGCGTCAAAGGAGATGGTTAGAGATTATCAAGGATTACAATTGCTTTATTCACTATCATCCTGGAAAGAAGAACAAGGTAGCTGATGCACTATGTTGAAAAGAACCTGCTACTTTATCCATGCTGTGGATTTAGAAAGACCCTATCTTCATGGATATAAAAAGAATGGATTTGGAAATCATAATGGAAGAGGTTACATCCTAACTTTCCCAAATGATTGCGCAACCATCCATCCAGGAGAAGATTAAGGAAGCACAAGGGGATGCTGTGGAGACACAATAGAGGGTGAATACAGTAATGGAAGGGAAGCTTCAAGAGTTCCATACCAATGATGATGGTGTGATTCAGTTTGGAACGCGGCTTTGTGTGCCTTCATCACCCCGGATAAAGAAGGATCTATTGGATAGTGCACATAGCTCAACTTTCTCTATCCATCCTCAGAGTACCAAGATGTATCGTGATCTCCGGGAACACTTCTTCTGGGATAACATTTAGAAGGATATTATAGAATATATATCAAGGTTCTTGGTATGTCAACATGTTAATAGTGAGCAACAAAATTCCAATGGTATGATGCAAACATTGCCTATACCCATGTGGAAATGGGAAAATGTTACTATCGACTTTGTCACAGGTCTCTCGAAGACATAAAAGGGAAATAATGCGATATTGGTTGTGGTTGACCGACTCACCAAGACTGCCAATTTTATCGCTATTCGGGAAGATCTCTCACTTGACCAACTTTTCAAAGATATATGTGAAGGAAGTGGTGAGATTGCACGGTGTTCCACTCTCAATTGTCTCTGAACGTGATCCAAGGTTCACATCCTTGTTCTAGAGAATCCTTCAACATGCTTTCTGTACTGAATTATGTTTTAGCACGACCTATCACCCCCAAACTGTTGACCATTCTAAAAGGTCTATTCAGACGCTTGAATATATGCTAAGATCATTCTCTCTTGAATTAAAAGGTGGTTGGGATCAGAATATCTCATTGGTTGAGTTCTCATACAACAATATCTTCCACTCGAGTATTCAGATGGCTCCGTATGAAACTCTGTATGGAAAGAGATGTAGTACTCCAACCTGTTGGGATGAAGTTGGTGAATTAAAGTGACCTCGACCTGATCTTGTTCAAGAGATGATAGAGAAGGTTCAAGTCATCTATAAACACATAAAAGCTTCTAAAAGTCGGCAAAAGAGTTATGCTGACAATCTTTGAAGGGACTTGGTGTTCGACGTTGGAGATAAAGTCTTCCATCGAATATCTCCATGAAAGAGAGTCATGTGATTCGGGAAGAAAGGGAAGCTAAGCCCAAGGTATATTGGCCCTGTTAAATCCTTGACCACATAGGATTTGTGTCCTATCATCTTTTAATTCCACCAAATATGGCTGAAGTTCATGATGTGTTTCATGTATCACTACTGAGGAAGTACATACCAGACCCCTCACATGTACTAAACTTAGAGGTGGTGCAGCTGGAAGATGATCTCTCCTATGAGGAAAAGTGATTAAAGATTATGGTTCTGAGAGATAAGGTTCCATCTTGTCAATGTGTTCTGGATGAACCATAAGTTTGACGAAGCAACTTGGGAACCAGAAGAGGCAATGAAGGAGAAACACCCTCACCTGTTTGTGTAAAGTGAAATTTCGGGGGTGAAATTTCTTATAGGGGATGAATGTAACGACACAATGTTTTTCAATGGAAATTTCTTTCTTATATTTATGTCATAAAATAACATGAAATCACAAAATAATGAACTACTATGCGATAAGTGACCTTTAAACATAAGTTTTTCACCCCTATATTTGGAATTTTTAAAATCTTACTTTCACAGTTGTGTTCAAGATGATTTTTGGAGTCTAATAAAACAAAAAGAATTTTTTGTGAATAGTAACGTGCCCTTAGGAATAGTAACATACCCTTATGAATAGTTATATGACCCTTAGATAATTTTATAATATCCTACATAATTTTGGAAAGCACAATAAAATCAGTTTTAATCATAAAAATTGTTTTTTAAATAAATTATGGTTTTAATTAAATATTAAATTAATAATATTTATAAAATTATTTTTGAAAAATGGACTTAATTTTTGGATTCTACATGTCGAAAAATGGTTGGGGTAAATTTTTTGGGATTTTTCTGAGATACATGAATTTTTTATGAATAGTGAAATACCGTAATTTTAAAAATAAGCTAAATAAGCTAATTATATGTTCATGTGTGATGTCATGATGATTTAAGCCTAATTGGTTCAGTTTTAAATTATAAAAGTACTATTATTGGACATTCAAGACTCACTATTCCTTGTCTTGCGTGGAAATAATAAACTGATGAATTTTATATTAAGGAAACCCCTCTCCCCTCCTCTATAAAAGCCACCCTTCTCACCCTCATTTCCTCACACCTATCAAGCTCCAAGACTTCTCTAAACTCTTCCCAAACAGCTTCCCTAGCCCCTACCCCAAGTCCAATAACTTTTGGTCTCATAAAAAGACCATGATTAGGCCCTTAAGGAGGTTCTCAAGAGAAGGATTCAATATGTAATTTCCCTCCCTCTTATCCTTTAATTTCCTTTCATGTTCAAGTTCATTTATTGATCTCTCCACACCTATCATCATCCAAATTGTATTGTAACACCATTATTATACATATACTATAATTTTATGATTCAAAATGGATATTATATCATCCAACCTCCTTTCCCTCTTCGTTTTATTTTATTAAAGAGAACATTGTTCGTGAGGTGTTTATTTATCACCTTCACGAACGTCATGCTTTATTCATCCATTTATACCTTTAGATATGGTCCTAAAACCATTTTTATGGGTGAAACAAAATTGTTTTTATGTATTATGTTCTATTTAAAGTTTTTTAAATAACCTATGGCTATATAACTAAGTAATAAGTTAAAACAAGTTCGTTGTGATTCAACAACCACCCAAATTATCCCAAACATTTTTCATTTAATTTTTATCTAATGATTCATTCACATGGATCTAATATAATTCATTATAAGTTCATTAAAACTCATGTAATATCATTAATGACTTGTAGTATCATTTATGGATCTTTACTAATGTTCTACCCAAACGTCAATTTAAAAATTCAAGCGATCCACCAAAGAAAAATCATAAAAACGAACATCCCCGAACAATGTTTTTAAACTCTATAAGTCATCAAAATAAACATAATATAACATAATGAAACCATAATGAAACCTATTAATGTACACATGGTTCTGGATTTCTAATTAATGAATATAATGTCATTATACATGACATTAAAGAGAAGGAAGCATTCAGGTACAAGGAAAGGGGAAATTCTCGATCCCAACTTTCATCCTTCGGGTTCTACCTCTTTCACTCCATTTTTGATATGGTCACTCCATAAAGATCATTTTCTCATCATTGTCTTTTTTTTCTGGGATATACATGTTTTTTAATGAATATCATGTTAATTCAAATGTTTTCCAAAAGAACCCTTCTCTTAAGAACTCAACTTTTACCTATCATTCAAGGTTGGTGGTTCTTGTATAAAGTACGGTGTTCCCTCTTTCTTTTGGGAACACAAAGTTTATGAATGTTTTCTTATGAGATGAAATCCATTTCTTTTAATGGGTTAGTTATTTTCATTTATGTTATATGTTCATTGTGGCATTCAAGATAAATGATAATGTTATGATGTGACGGGTGCGCCCGGAAATATATAGCGCGATATGAATGTTTAAATGTGATGGGTGCACTAGGAATTATATAGAACTCCAATTCATTGGATAAAGTGTTGAATCTCATGAGTAAATGTGGAATGATGAGTGAACAATATTCTATCTTGGTTCACAATTATGTGTGGTATGTAACAACTAATACATGATGTTTCATTTTTATGCTTTTCCACATTTCTAGTCTTTTATTTATGCTCTTCTCATGTTCATGATCATTTGCCTACATTATGAATATGCTCACCCTATTCTATATTGTTCTGATCTATCCTCTTAATGGGCTTCTTGATCACCCCTTTCGATGTATATCCTCAGGTGGTTACATGTACTAAAAAGAGGACAAGTGCCAATAAGAAGCTAGAGATAATGAAATTAAATAAATGTTTATGCTTGATGTTGTATTAGATATGTATGGTCCCAGATTTCCCAAGACACTAAACCTTTGGATCCTTTATATGTAATACTATTATGATGTTTATATTTGAAATGATGTAATAGTAATGTAAGAAAATGCAGGGTCTCTATAGATAGCGTCTCGCATGCTATCATCATTAGGATACCAAAAACCCTACAAATAATTTATAATATCAAGTTATTAATAAAATAAAGTTCGAAATAAATATTATTTATTTACATACAAGCCATTGATGGAACATTACATATTGCACATCAATAGGGAATATGTTCCCATGCGATCCATGGTTGAGAAAAATAATTGTCCAAGATAGCATTCCACTGTCCAATAGATACATGCGCAAAACTGTGAAAAATGAATAAATAATCAAACAATTAGTATATATATATATATAAAGAAATGAAAGAAAACTAAAATATAGATGTTACGATACCTTTGTGTGCATGGATCGAAACCAATATTTGGACGTTTCACGGGGATAGGGTCAGGAATCATCAGTCGTGCAAGACCACGCCCCCTCCGCATACACCCTGAACTACCAGTAGGCCGAGGGTCAGATGATCCAAAATATCCCTCATACAATGGTACGTCAGCCTCCTGCAACATGAGATATATATCAGGGTCCATATTAAACACAAAATAATTGTTGATAGAAGATAGTTAAAAATAACTATTATATATTGATATTTATTAGTTATGATTATAACCAGTATTTAACTTTGTCAATGTTCATCTTCATCCACTTCTCGATAGCTATCAATTTCAATGTCTTCATCTTCATCCTTAGCATCATCAATATCCATATGAGTTTTAGTTTTATCATCCCTTGTCATTTAAAATTAATTTGTAACATCATTAACATCTTCATCACCATCGATCCTTAAGTGTGGGGGGTCATCATCGATATTCACGTCTCTTTGTGAATCAGATACATTTTGAGAGGTCTCTTGAAAATTTCAATACCATCCACTATAGAGGAACCAAATTCAGTTTGAGTAAGCTTATTTTACTGAGATTTCATTTTTATTAAGCTCCACTAATCATTTATGTCTCTTAATGTTGAACAATACTTTAAATAATAAATTTGATGTGCCTATTGAGAGAGTAAAAATGGTTCATTTATTGCAAGAGGACATTTATATTTAATACTGATGATTATATGAGTAGGATGAACATGCAAGCCTCTCTCAGTATACAACCACATACATTTAAGCATTGTTATGTAATTCTATCCTAGATAACACAGCTCATTAATTTCATTCAAAATGCTATAAAAGTCAAATTTAGATTCTCTGTGATGTGATACTCTCGAGAAAACTCCAATGTTCATTGTTTTTTATTCCCCGTATGCATGTGTATGAAATCAAAATCCATTGACCACAATTTCATTATAATATTTAACCGCTTTGGATGGTGGGTTACTCAATATACACAGTCTCTTATCAATTTTATCAGCATATTGAGAAACCTGAAAATTTGTAAAAAAAATATCAATATAATAAATAATAAATGGAATTGATATTAAACCATCAATAATTTCTGTTACAAGTTTTTGAGACCATTGAGAAAAAAAAATTGGTCTGTGTTCTTCAAGAGCATATGATGTAATTTGTGGAAGTTGTTTCTTGATATGATTATCATATAACCAAAAATTAAAATAAGTTTAAATAATGTAAATCAAATTATAGAATAATTTATAGAAGCACTCATAGGACAAATGATGCCATTTCTTCATAGTTGAGAAGAACATATGTATGAACTCTGTGATGTTCATCATCTGAAAGCCATCGTTCATGAACTCCACTGAAACTAGGATTTGGATGATTAAAAAATGTTAATTGATTTTCCATTTCATCATTAATATTCCCCTCATTTCATCCCATGAGATTTTGTTTTGGGAGATATTGAAATTTAAAATAATGAGAGCAGAAAAAAGAAATTTCTTCTTAAAAATAAGTTTCAGCAACTGAGACATCAACTGATGCTTTGTTACATACTTTTTTCTTCAATTTCTGCATTCATCTCTAAAATGGGTACATCCATAGAAACTGTACTGGACCTCCACATTTAGCTTAATGTGGAAAATGTAATATCAGATGTTCCATTGAGTCAACGACAGCCAGTAGAAATATTTTTTCCATTTTACATATAATTACAGAAACATCTTCTTCCAGTTTTCTTAGTGCATTATATTCTGTTTTTTCAGCACAAATGTATCGAAAATAATATAATATGTCTGTTATCTATTCCAAAATCCTAGATTTCAGCAAACCCTTGAATCCCATCGTCATTAGTCTTTCCATTATAACATGACAATCATGAATTTTTAATCCAGTAATATAACCATTCTTATCACATCTACCAAAAATGGAAGCATATCCATCTGGAAGTCTCAAATCTATGATCCACTGAAAAAATAATAAGCGACTATCTTTAGATAGTGTATAAGCTACTTTTGGATTCATTATCCTCTTTGATTTGACATTTTAAAATAGTTCATGTTCAGGTCGCCTGCAAATTTGGGCAATATCTAATCGTGCCTTTACTGTATCTTTGGTTGTACGTGGAGTGTCCAGAACAATATGAAATACATTATCAAAATAGATATTATCAATATGAATAACATCCAACATGTTTTAGAACAAAAAATTAGACCAATACGGAAGATTGAAAAAAATTATCTGTTTTATCAAATTATGTTATTTCCCAAAGCCATGAATTTTTTATTGGTTTACTGTTGGACCAAATGTGATGGGAGGTAATGAAAATAAAACTGATTTTATCTCTGTACTTGAGATCATCTTTGGAGGTTCATCCATTTCAATTATGCCTTTTCTAAAATGAGTTTTTTTCCTATGAAAAGGATGATCAGTTGGAATAAATCTATGGTGACAATAAAAATATGAAAGTTTTTTCCATTGATGAGCATAAAGGATTTGCAGTCTTTCATACAGTAAGGACATGATTTCAGACCATGTGTACTCCAACCAGATATCATTCCATATTCTGGAAAGTCACTAATCGTCCACATCAATTCATCTTTTAATATGATATTTTGTTTCGCAGCCACATCATATGTATTAACACCATTACTTCACAATGAATTTAACTCCTCAATCAATGGTTTTAAATAAACATAAATATTCGTTTTCGAATGTCCTGGGATTAATAGATTCAAAAAGATAAATGGATCATTCAGAAACAACCATGGAGGAAAATTGTACGTTGTTATAAAGATATTCCAACATGAATACTGACTACCGTGAGAACCAAACAGACAGAAACCGTTAGTATAAAGACCCTATCGCATGTTTTGGGCATCTATAGAAAAAGTCTGATGCAGACGGTCAAAATATTTCCATGAATCACCATCAGATGGATGACTCAATATTTTATCAGTTGAAATCTTGGTTTTGTGCCATGAATCATTGACGTTGTATTGTGAGACATAAATAACCACTACAACCTGGGTGTAAGGGGGAAATATCTCAACTTTTTTACCGGAATCGATCGAGACTTCCCTGGTGGAGATTCTTTATAGATCGATTGTCCACATGTGGGAAAACTATCCAATGAATCATTTGTTCCAGAATATATTTTGCAATCTTTTGAACATTCATGAGTCTTCTGATAAATAAGGCCCAGATTATGAACCATCCTCTTGCTCTCATTGTAATTTGTAGGAAAGACATTTCCTTCAGGTAATAGTGTTTTAACCAATGAAAATATCTGGACAAAAAAGTTGTTTGGCATTGCATTATCTGATTTAATAGTAATAAATTTTTCAACCGCTTCTAATTTTCTTATCTTGCAACTAGGATATAATTCATCCTCATCAAACCTCAATAACTCATAAAAGTTGGATTGTGCCAACTCAGGAGTTAAATAAATATCATCCTGAGTTTCAGTTTGTTTCACAAATGGACCTGCAACATCATTTAATAAATTTTGAAACCGTGATGGATCCAGAATCAAGTTATTAGGATCTTCTTCGGAACTCAGTTGACTATTTTGTTACCAAAAAACATAATCTGGTTGAAAACCAAACCGTACGTGATGTCCCACAGCCTTGTCAATTGTGTCAAACGTTCTTAGAGAAAATTGTTTACAGGGACACATTATTGTTCCTTCTAAAACATATTATGGTTTTGATGATGAAAATTTTAAGAAGGCCTCAACACCCACAATATATACAAGATTTAAACCTGAGCCATTTGGATTTCAGCGCTGATTTATCCAAGCACGATCATCTAATAATGACTGATGTTGACTTTCTTGTTCCATATTTTTCTACATAAAATATAAAATCATCATTATTTTTGAATAATTATAAATCATAAAAACAATATAGGAAAAAAAATATATAAATAATTACAACTACTTCTTAATAATTACCATTCATTGCTGGGGACAAAATTTCCACTGGATTGACAGCTACTCTTTTGTCTGGCGGATCATTTACTTGCATATTTCTCACACTGAAATCACAATGAATAATCTGGTCCGAGGTACGAAAGTTCCTTCTCATATTCATGAGATTGAATATGCGTACCTCCAACCAGATTCATCATTTGTGATTTCATTGTGACAAAGATGCAAGTAAATGTCTGGTCGGACAAAAGGGCCCCCTTTTCGTCGATGAATAGTCTTCTTCCAACTTTCACCGCGTAAAAACCTTATAAAAACATGATCTTATGAATTCATATCCAATCTCATGTATACAATACTAAATATTTTTATGCAGAAGAACATTTTTCACAATGTTTTGAGTCGGTGAGAGTTGAAGGGAAAAAATTCATCGAGCAAAAGGAGTGTCGTCAATCCACTTGAAATTGTGCCAAGTTCTTAAAATTTATTAAAATTTCTTCACAACTGTTCCTAACTAATTATTACTCATTATTACTAATTATTCATATTTATTCCTATATATTGCTAATTATTACAAATTATTTCTAATTATTACAAATTATTGCAAATTATTACAATTTATTACTAATTATTACAATTTATTGCTAATTATTACACTTTATTGCTAACTATTCCTAATTATTGCTAATTATTCATAATTATTTCTATTTTTTCCTAATTATTTCTAATTATTCCTAATTATTCTTAATTATTGATAATTATTCCTAATTATTGCTAACTATTCCTAATTATTTCTTACTATTCCTAATTATTCCTAATTATAGATAATTATTTCTAGTTATTCTTAATTATTCCTAATTATTACTAATTATTACAAATTATTATAATTTATTACTAATTATTACTAATTATTACAATTTATTAATAATTATTACAAATCATTACAATCTGTTACAGTTTATTACTAATTATTCATAATTATTGCTAATTATTTCTAATTATTACAAATTATAGCTAATTATTACAAATTATTTCTAATTATTGATAATTATTTCAAATTACTTCTAATTATTTCTAATCATTTCTTATTATTACAAATTATTACTAATTCTTACTAACTATTACTAATTATTACATTTTATTACTAATTATTACATTTTAATACTATTTATTACAATTTATTACTAATTATTACTAATTATTACAATTTATTAGTAATTTAGAAATACTTACCAATACAGAGAAAAATAAAAAGTACTTGAAAAACCAAATGAAATTTGGTAATCATCGTTGTGTAGATGATTACAAGTTTTCCCTTCATTATCGAAGCGGTTTTTGTTTACTAATTATTACTAATAAAAAAATTATATTTTCAATATTTATCAAAAAACTATTAATATTATTAAAATAATAATAAAAATTATAAAATATTAAAATTAACAATATTCCCATTAGGCTTCGCTCTATTATTAACATGTTCAAATCTCAATGGGTCTACAATTGTCAGGTCATGCGTAATAAAAAGTTTATGTCAGCCATATCCAATGTAAACTCTATAATTGTCCTTGCCTGGTTGATCACCTCGCAAGTAGTGTTGCAATATGATGACCAAAGTAATGTCAATCTCGTCTCAGTGAACCATCTCGCTCCCTTTATATAGATCATTCTTCCTTTAAAATTTGTGGGGACATCAGTATGTTTCCCTTAAATTTTCAAGGAAGAATGATCTATGTAAAGGGTCATGTGAGATAATTCTTATAGATGAAAAGGGCATGACTTGCGTTGTCTAATTGCAATGCTACTTTCAATGTGATCAACCAAGAATATCGATTTATATCTAATTAAATCTAATTAAATCTGATTATATCTGATTATATCTAATTTTATCTAATTATATCTAATTATATCTCATTATATCTAATTATATCTAATTATACCTAATTATATCTAATTATATCTAATTATATCTAATTATATCTAATTTTATCTAATTTTATCTAATTTTATCTAATATTATCTAATCATATCTAATTATATCTAATTCTACGTAATTATATTTAATTATATCCAATTATAACTAATTACATCTAATTATATAAAATAATATAAAATAATATAAAATAATATATAATTATACCTAATTCTATCTAATTATATCTATTTATATCTAATTATATTTATTTATATTTAATTATATTTAATTATATCTAATTATTACTAATTATTACTAATTATTAATTATTATTACTTGTTATTACTGATTATTACTAATTATATACAATTATATCTAATTATTACTAATTATTACTAATTGTTACTGATTATTACTGATTATTACTGATTATTACCGATTATTACTATTTATTACAGATTATTAAAAATTATTACTAATTATTACTAATTATTACTTATTATTACAAATTATTAAAAACTATTACTAATTATTACAAATTATTACAAATTATTACTAATTATTACTAATTAATACTAATGATTACTAATAATTATTAATTATATATAATAATTTGTAATTATATATAATTATTACTAATTATAGCTATTTATTTCTAATTATAGTTAATTATTTCTAACTATAGCTAATTATTTCTAATTATAGCTAAATATTTCTCATTATAGCTAATTCTTTCTAATTATAGATAATTATTTCTAATTATAGCTCATTATTTCTAATTATATCCAATTATTTCTAATTATAGCTAATTATTAATAATTATAGCTAATTATTTCTAATTATAGATAATTATTTCTAATTTTAGATAATTATATCTAATTTTAGTTAATTATTTATAATTTTAGCTAATTATTACTAATTATAGCTAATTATTACTAATTATAGCTATTTATATCTTATTATATCTAATTATATCTAATTATTGCATATTATTACTAATTATAGCTAATTATTACTAATTATATCTAATTATATATAATTATTACTTATTATTAATTATTATTACTAATTATATCTAATTATATCTAATTATATCTACTTATTACTAATTATTACTAATTATCTCAAATTATATCTAATGATTACTAATTATTACTAATTATTACTAATTATTACTAATTATTACTATTTATTACAACTTAATAATAATAATATCTAATTATTACAAATTATATCTAATTATAACTAATTATATCTAATTATTACTAATTATATCTAATTATTACTAATTATATCTAATTATTACTAATTATATCTAATTATTACTAATTATATCTAATTATTACTAATTATATCTAATTATTACTAATTATTACAAATTATAGCTAATTATTACTAATTATATCAAATTAAATCTAATTATATATAATTATTACTAATTATATCTAATTATTACTAATTATATCTAATTATTACTAATTATATCTAATTATTACTAATTATAGCTAATTATTACTAATTATATCTAATTATAACTAATTATATAAAATTACCCCTAATTATCCCGAATTATATCAAATTATGACTAAATTCCGCTAATTATCTATAATTATCTCTAATTATTGCAAATTAACACAAATTATTTTAATTATCACTAACAATATCAATTTATTACTAAAAATAAATATAAATAAAAATAAAAGTAAATCTAATTTAATAACAACTAATAAACAAAAATTGAAATTAATATAAAAAAATTAAATAAAAATAAAAAAATAAATAAAAATACCTTAAACTTTGATATTCTGAAGGTATTGGCACCTTCCAATTGCTCTCGTATAATAAATTTGAACTAAAAGAAATTTTTTCCATAAAACTGGAGAATGAAGAGAGCGGGAGAGGAAGATCTGAATGATTTGAAAAAATGCGGGTGGGGATTTATATAGGTTAGATTAGTTGCGAAGGGTTGCCCGTCGCAAATACCCTCACCCGCATTAATTACAATCGGCGGTTAAAAGGGTATTTGCGACGGGTCCTGTCACAAATACACACCTGCCGACATACCATTTGGGACGGGCGGCTTTGCCCGTTTAAAATGGTATTTACCGTGGCCGGGCTTTTGCGACGGTCCCGTCGCAAATACCCTCACCAGCATTAATTACAATCTGTGGTTAGAAAGGTATTTGCGACGGGACCCATCGCAAATACCCACATGCCGACATACTATTTGCAATGGGCGGGTTTGCCACTCGCAAATACGTATTTCGTTAAACCTTTTGCGATAGTATATATTCCTATCGCAATTGACCCGTCGCAAAAAACCACGTTTCTCATAGTGATACCATCCCACCAGAACTGCTCTTTCAACGCTTTACACATTTTCTGAATTCCAAGATGAACAACCAACTTGGAATCCATTATGGTTCTCAGTTTCCTGCTGATTATTGTTTTACTCACCCCTATATATTATTTTCCCACATGTGTTGTGTTTTTGTAGATGATTGATGCTTTGATGGAGTTGTAGATAGAACAATACGAGGTGGTTATTAGAGTGATCAGATAGATGAGGTGTGCTCCTACGGGTTCAGATAACTATCCTACACATACCCTTCAGGTAGGGTTTTATGCTGAATAGTTTCATAAACTTATGGATTCACTTTTTTAGATTATTTCTTTTAGTGGGATTGTATTCTGGACCTATTTACATTCCAATTTTTTATGGGCATACTCTTCTTTTGGTATATTAGTGTATTTTTTCATTTTCAATTTAGGGTTTTTACATTTCAGAATTTTTGGATTGGAGTTGTGTGTGTGTATTAAGGTACTTACACAAATGCCTCCCATTAGTGTGGTATTCCTACTCGGTGATAGTCTCCAGCCCCTGAGATATTGGAGGCGGGTCTGGGGTAGTCCTGGAATGGGCTACCCTAAGATGGGTCATGATAGAGTGTTATCAGAGGGGGTCGGTTATAAATAAGGACCAAGAGTCTATGAGGATTGTTTGGGGATGCAGTGTGAAGTGTTTCAAATTTGGATTTCAAGCCATGGAATCTAGTGTTGGTGAGGTGGTCGACGAATCCATACACTAATACTCTAGACACCATCTTTTTGACTTGGTACATGACAACACTGGTTTCAGGGAAATTAGTAATACATGAATCATATAGAATTTGAGTGTGTTCTCATGTATTTCTTGATTCAGCTCACCAGGTATACTCTATTGATCATGGACCATCTTGATATGTTTCAAGATTCCTCCCTATAGACATATACCATGTATTCCATTGCATGATCATGAGGATGATCTTCCTAGAGATGAGGTGTTAGTAATAGGGCATGTTCTAGAGATGGAACTTTTTGGTGGGTTTCCTATTGTAGTGTTTCCCGTCAAGCAGTAGTTATTGAAAGGGTTACTAGCTAATGATGCACATAGACTAAGCACGTTTAATGAGTTCTAGAGGCAGAAAAATCGTAGGTTTAGTTGTGAGATGGACCCCAGGTAGCTGAGGATTGGCTAGAAGAAGTTACTCATGTCTTCTGCCTTCTGAGGACACATGCCGACCAGATGGAAGTCTTAACTGTGAGTCTTCTTCAGGGATCAGTAGGGAGATGGTGGAGCTTAGTGACCCAGATACACGATAAAGAAACATTATCATTCCTGTAATTCGAGAAAATATTTATACAGGAGTTCTTCCCAGATAAATAATGCTTATTGCGAATACATGAGATCTTGTATCTGCAGAAGGGCAGTCAGACTATGGTGATGTTTACTAACATTTCTCACTACTCCATTGATATGGTATGAGACCTATTCTTTAGGGATTGTACATTTGAGCAAGGATTGTGACAAGAGATTAAGGAATCCATGATATCCCTTAAAATTCTTAAATATTTTGTGGTATTGGAGAGATCTCTACTAGAGGAGAGATTTCTAGTAGAGCAGTTACTGTTAGTGGGAGCTGCCAGCAAGCTCTAGGCAGGTACGTCTTTGGTGGTAGGTAGCTGACAGTAGTCTCATGGACCGATATGGTTCAAAAAAACTTTGGGATTACCCTTGGACAAAGGATCTATGGTGTGGTCTTGCATGGAAGAGTGATTTAGTTGAAGGACAAGTTGCGTTACTCATACCGTAGTCAGGTATATCTAGCATGTGATTGACTAATTCACCGTAGGGATAAATAGGAGTGGTTCAAGGGGACGTCAAGGAAGAGGAGTATGCATGAGAAGGGTGGTCTATAGGTTAGTGTGTGTGAAAGAGGTGTAGGTAAGGCAACAGAAAGTGGGCGGAGGATCGACTTATCACCATCACCACCCCAGGTGGTCCACCACGAACTCAAGGATTTGGTGGACAGGGACATGGCCACCTTCACGTGATAGAGCCTTACAACCTCATGACTGCATGGATAATAGATGTATGATCTATTTCTTTTTCACCTTATCTGTATTTTTTATATACATTGGTTCCAATTATTCTTTTCTTGCCACAACCCTTGTTTGTGAATCAGATATTCATCTAGAATTATTGACTCGATCCCTTCCCTTTGATACTCTTACAACATGATATTTTATAATCACACACTTGTGATGAAAGTGTGATCGTACACTTTTAGATGAGTGTTTTGGTTCGGATCTCTTGGTAGTGGTGTCGAGGCCTTATGACATCATTCTCAGTATGGACTGGCTATCCACAATCCATGGTCAGATTAACTATTTTAGGCACATAGTGTGGTGTGTCCACGATGATGGGACCATGTTTTCCATTGTTAGTGAAAAAGAAATTCATGTAGTACAAGATTAACTTACTCATAGGCAGGTGAAACCTATTACTATAGTAGTGGAGGAGTATGAGGATGTATTTCCTAAGGATGTCTCCAAATAACCTCAATGCCATAAACACTGATGGCCCATTCGTTAGACCAAAGGTAATAACCACATATTCATAATGGCCATATCTACTTCTAAAAGTTGTTTTAGTAATATCATCCTTCCTCACCCCCAATTGATGATATCCCAACCTCAGGTTGATATTAGAGAACCAATGGGCTCCCCTCAACTGGTCGAACAAATCATCAATTTGTGAAAGTTGACATCTGTTCTTTTTTGTAACTTGGTTAAGTCTTTAATAATCAACACAATTCCTCAATGTTCCATCTTCCTTTTTTATAAACAACAATGGAACTGCCCACAGGGATGCACTGGGGCAAATAAACCCCTTGTTTTCTAACTCTTCGAACTGGACTTTCAATTCGCGCAATTCAGTTGGGGCCATCCGATATGATGGATGTGAGATAGGACTGGTCCACATAAAAAGATCAATCGTAAACTCCACTTCACTAATGAGAGATAACCCAAATAATTATTCAGGAAAATCATCCATGAACTGATCCAACACTGCCAGAATAACACTCTACTCAACACCCATTACCAATTCCAACGATAATACCACCAACCGATACGATAACGTCCCCATTGCTGGTTCCAACAAACCCATTTCACAGCACCTTTTATGCCTATCTTCTCTAAAGAGATTTCTAATGCCATCGTGTGTCGTAAAAACCATTTGTTTTCACATCATAGTCGATTTGGACCATAAAATCCACCATCTTCTCCATTACTAGGATTAAATCACACCCATCCATCTCAAGTATTGAGAAATTCCACATTAACTCAACCTCACCCACAATGATACATCATGCTCTACACAAGAAGGCTCGACACAATCTTTGACCTAGAGGAGTTTTAATTTTTCAAACTGAGGGCATCATTTCTACCCTTAAACCCACAAATCAACCACACGTGCAGCAATAAAATAGTGTGAAAGACCTGTATCAAATAGAACATGCATCAAGGTATAATTTAAAATAACAGTACATCGAAGTGTGGATGGTCCCAATTGACCATCCACCACAACCTGCTGAGCTTTAAACACATGTTTTCTTTCCATGCTCTGCTCTTTATTTCCCTGCTGAGGTGTCATGGTATGCCAAGAATCCCCATGACCCAATTTACTCTGCTGCCTATGGGTATGCTGTTGTCCCCATCCTGTTGAAGCAAACGACGTCTGTGATCCCTTAGGAGTATCACGTGCACCCGAACATGGAGAATTATGACAATAACACTGTAGATTCCCCATCTGCTTATAATTATGCCATGCTAGAGGTTTTGTCATGCAATCTTGCTTGATGTGGTACGTCGAACCACACTAAAAACATCCTGGTTTTCTCTGGGGCTTCAGAGGATGATTCACCGAACATGTCGTCGAATTATGTTCCATACTCCCACACTGGGAATAAGTGTCCCTCCTCCTCTTGAACCCAGCATTAGAGTTCCCACTATTCCCCTTGGGTACAACCATGCTTCCTCCGCTCGGAGCGCCCAACAGATCCCGCTCAGCCACCGAGGCTCTATTCAACATCTCTATGTAATCATCTATACACAATACTGCTATCTTTGAACGGATTTCTTGCCTTAACTCCGATTTAATGATATATTCCTTCAACGATGTGCTACCCACCACCTCAGGTGCACACCTCACTAATTTCATAAACATAGCTGCATACTCCATCACATACATATGCTCTTGATTCAAACTGTAGAAATAAATAATACGCTTAACTATAAACAGAAGTGGGTAGAATTTTTTATTAAACAATTCTTCAATGCCTTCCCACATCACACCCTGGTCCATCTTCGCTTGGACTACAAACACCCACCACCGAAGGCGAAGATCTGGCATCATATGCGTGGCCAAAGTCACTTTTATCTCTAATGGTGTTCCTAAGAACTCTAAAATATTGATCATTCTATTCAACCATGCTTCTAACCTCTCCATCTCTAAATCACCCCATATCAGGGGTGGATTATTCTTTTGAAATTGAACTGAATGATCCACATTCCTTGGATCATCCATTTTATTTCCACTTTCCACAGCTTGGAAATCCTGTACGATGCTCTTCACTAGCTGCTGGTTCACCTAAGGTTCAGGTGCTACCACATTCTCAGCAACCTCCTCAGGTTGGTCCCTACGACACCTACCCAGTGCCATTTCTATCAATAGAAAACAATCAACTATGAGTCTCACTTCGATAGACCTCATGAATTCCCATTTCTAATCACATTACACAACACTATCGGAAAATGCTTTCACGAGTTCACATTTTCCATGTTTCACCATTTTGAAAACCAAACCATTTTCAAAATGCCAAATTTATTCAAATTACAATTTCACACATTCATATCACACCATAAATCATTATACCTAAATTAAATATTCATTTTAGAGGGAAGTCATTTCTACCATGCATGTCATGCTCATCTCATTGGCTATACCCACGACAATTAGATATCAAATGCCTATAAGTGTCTCCAAAACACATATCTACCCAACTCCTTAGTAACATGAAGTTTAGCATAAAAGTGTTAGCTATGTCCTTTTATACTATACATTCCATGTTCTGAGAAGCCTACACCTTTCTACCATCCTGACTCAAGGAATATACCACAACGAATTTCAACTCTAAATCCGAGAAACAACTCCAAAGGACTGAACAAGCTGATACCACTAATAACACGCCACCCCAAACTCATTGAATTGAGGAGGCGATGAGGGTTACATGGACTTAGGTGACGTTCCCAAGGCCCCAAAGGATAGTAATAAATGCCGAGGTCTTTCAGAAAAAATAGAGGAATGATTTTCCCTGAAGACAAAACCAACCAACCAATCCACTACCAACCACTATATGATGCATGTCAATCAAAACGTTCAATAATGTATTCCCTAAGGACAACTATGTTGTTCCAAAATAAAATAAAAAACCAATACAACCAATACCATATCAGAGTACTATGCGGAGGACTGAACAAAAGTCCCAAAATAAACCAAGACACACTCCATGGATCCAAACCAATCTTCATGATCCAAGCTCCACCCAGACATCATAATGCACAACTAATGGTGGGTTATGCCTTACCTTTTCCCACGTCATGGTACACAACATCTGCAAAGACACCATCATGCCAATGAAAGTGGTGAGCATTAAAACTCAGTAGGATTTCCCCAAATGAATTCCCTACACATGCCACTTGGATAAAAACGTTAGCACATTTATATAAAAAAGTTATATAAAATAACTACAAGTGCAATAATTTCCTTAAGCCAAATAGACCCTTACCAAGCCATCATACCCACAACAAGAACCCAAGGGAAAATCAACCAAACATGCCACAAGCCATTTCATCATTCACAGAATATCTAAAAAATTTCCAACTTGCATAGCAATACACAAAAAAACAACCAAAAAAGCCAAACGGTGGATCTTCTGTCCATCCTGTTCACCCATTCACACCTTGTGTTACTTCCCGACCACATCCAAATGGTTGAGCTTCCGCCCAACCCATTCACCCATTCACACATAGTGGCACTTCTCGTCCACTTATCCATTGATGGTGTCCCTTCTGTCCACTTGCCATCCCCTTTTTATAGTGGTACTTCTCGCCACTTCCACTCAAAATTCCAATCAATCACAACCAAGCATATCACCCACCAATGTCACGCCAATATGCAATCAACCAATTACATTGCATACCAATCCACTTCAATAAATCATCCATTTATTGAAAACCATTTTCCTTGCCAAACCACATTTCAATACAAACAATAACTTTATTAAAAACCATTTTTCATCAACCATTGTCCCAAATCAATCTCAACAACCCATTTTAAAATCACTATTAAAAAATCCAGAACAAGTTCCTTTCACCATAAATCCCTTTTTTCCACAAAAATACCCAAAACATCACCCTAGGGATATCCAACAAATTTTACACAACAAAAAACAATTAATCTTTCATCACAACAAACTAATTTTAATAAAGAATCACTAGTTCTAAACAAGTACAGTGGAGAGAGAAGCCACCTACCGTTAGGGTTCCTGAGAAATCGACCCACAAGAAACCACACCTCAAATCCGGCGAACGAACCACCGAAACCTCTCATGATCCCCTTCTCTAACATTCACAAGGCCTAAAATCATAATCCAAGGCAACCACCACCCTATATCTACACCCAACAACTGTATATCTGGAAAACTAAGAAATAGGGAGATGTGGATCTAGAAGAAACCACAAGAAAACCATGAGGAGAGACTTACATAGGAGAAACCACCTTTAAGACCCTTCGAATCACTTCCCAAACATGTGGAAGAGAACCCTCAACCTCTGAGAACCCAAAATCCTTAGTGAGGCTCGAGTGGGAGGAAGATTGGGGTGAAATTGGTTAAGCCGGAGGGAGATCAGAACATAACCCCTATTTTTTATGTTTCCGCATAGTTAGCCCGCATGGTTTGGAAAACTGTGCGCTAACCCTACGCATGCTACTGCATCGAGAGAAAGGGTCCGCATTGTTGCCTCGCATAGTTTGTCGAACTGTGCGTAGGTCGTGCAAAGCCTACTGCCTCCCCCAACGCGGTTTCCTGGAGCACCCTCATTGTTTCCCATAGCCTTGCTCAAACCGTTCACCCATAGAAAAGCTTCAAAACTCGTCCAAAACCATTCCAAACTCTTCCAACCTCTTCCAAACTCATCCCATTCACTTTAAACACATAAAAATGCATAATAAAAGGCTACATACCACAAACCGTGTGCTATAATATCACTAACAAATTTTCAAAATACTATAACATCCATTGATATGACACTATCCAGTAAAATATTTTTTCATATTGAGTGGGACCATCAATCTCTTATGGTGTTATACACATTATTTTTTAATAAAAAAGGAGATCCCTGAAGAAAATATAGTCATTTATACCCTATTATAACCACCCAAATCTAATATGAGGGACTCCACTATTCATATAGTATCCCTGAATTCAATGATGTTTTTCATGCATCAACTACAATCTCCTATAATCTGACATTTTTATGATAATGAAAAACCCATTATTGTATACATAATTTAAATGTTTCAAAATGTTTTCCATTCTTGAGATGATTTAACATGGTGATTCATAAAATAAAAACCAATGTGAAATAATTTTTTAGTAGGAACAAAATAAATATTCCACATCATATATATAAACATATATTGTTATAAGATATATAAAAGTTGTAAATTCTAATAGAAGAATATGAATTCCAAAATTACTAGCTAGAACATGGGGTATATAATAAAATAGGATATATATATTTCATTGCATTTGTTAAAAGAGATCCCACTTACACTACTATATGATAATTAACTTATCAAAAACAATACTTCACAAAACCTTTTGAATTCATCAAAATATTTTTTATATGGTTTGTCAATATCTCTTTATATTGGAAAAAGAACATTTTCAAAAACTAAATAATTATTATAATTGATAATTGTGTATCTATATTAGAAATTGTATAATTGAATGTAAGAAATAAATCCATATTTTATGAAATTAAATAAAAAGTGTCCTCTAGAAATAAATCAGTGACACTAAGACTACAAATGGATTACATGTGATATAAATCAAAAACTGTCATGTCACCATATGAATATAGTCATAATAGTATGTGTCATATAAATCATATCTTTTCAACAAAAAAAATTTACATGAAGTCGATTGACCAATATAAAAGTAAAATATCAATCTTTTATAGGATATATCATACATTAAATATTCTAAAAAATAGTATGATCAAAATAAATACATCAAGTTTCATTAACCAAAATATTTTAGCAGATGAAATGTCACTCAAATAAAAATTTAATTGTATTAATTTATTCCAATTAAATCATGGGTTCAAATGTATTCAAATCAAAACAAAAGTGGGAAAATATCTTCTTGGATGAGATTCATCTACCAACAAGCTCAACAATTTACCCATCCTCCACCCGATTAGCTAAGCATCTTGGATTATGTACGAAAGGTATAAATGCTTTATGAATATGATTATAGGTGTCACAAAAACCTCTAGTAGTGGAGTTTTAAAATATGGATACACCCCTAAGTATATCAACGACCATTTAATATTCCATGTCATACACATTAGTGGGTCATGAAAAATAATAAGCTTCTAATTATTACCTTTCAAGCCTATTCTCCATGTAATGAATAGAAATATTTATTTCTTGTAAAATAGTTTACTCAGGATAATCATAATATATCATCACAACCAATAATATGTTGGGATGGCCAGCAATTAAGGAAAACCCAAAGAAATATGTTGATGGGATTATGTAATTCCATTGTTCCAATAATATAAATATAAAACATATTGATAAAAGATAGATTAATATTTCCATTATGGTAAAATAATAACACATTTTATAACCATATGAATTAATCTCTCAGATATTTGATACTAATATATTCAACATGAAACTCTTGATTTTCCTATGTTAATTGTCTTGTTAGTGGATATACTATATTATCCACTCTAACCAACCATTAGATTTTTACAGAAACCCTCTTAAGGAATATTTATATGAGATTTGTAATTACAAAGGATGGGTTTTGTAAGTTTTTGTTACTAGTGTTCCTTGACTAAGAAAAGCATGTAAATTAATGTCACATTACTGATCAATTTCTCCCTCGATTCAAAGAGCCACCCCATTTTCATAACTAATCCTCTAAATACAAATATCTTTCATCGTGACATCTTATATAATGATGTGCATTGGTTCTATTTATTAGTCCATTTTGACGGACTAATTATAAAATTTCGAAATTTTAGCTATATTATTTAGGAAAAACCTGACACCATATTGAGAACTCATGTAATCATTTATAATTAAAATTGTAATCATTTTAATATAATATATTGAGGTAAACCTCACCTCAAATGACCAAGTAAAAATCATGACTATTTATTATGTACTTAAGGAAATATTTTATATAAATACATTGTATCTCTCCATGATTGGATTAGTATCTACCAGTTATACTCAAAACATAAGTGACATTAGGATGAGTAAAAAACCTGGAACACATGATAGATCTTATAGAATATTAATAATGAATTTTATCCATGCTTTCTATATCACTATAAATATCATGAATATTCCAATGAATCATTCCACAATATTTCTAAAAATGACCCATTTTTGAGTTATCCACCATATAAAATATTATCATATTACCAGTATATATGTTCTAACATAGTCTAAGAAACCTTTAAGATCTATCCCTATATAAATTCATCCCGTTATGTAGTCTAGTTCACCCTTTTTATTTAACACGAAGGGATAATTCAACAACACATCACATCATGTAATGTAATGGAAAAGATTATTATATACACCATGAAATCAACTTATAAAATAAAAAAATACTCCCACACTCCCACTTTCATTCTTTTATACAAAATAATCCACTATTTTATGAAACAAATCTCTATCATCTCATTATCAATCAATTTTGTTTACTTTGATAGGATTTACTCAACCCATAAATTTTTTTTTCTGTCATAAACACCAATAAGATGCTATTGAGTCATCAAATATATTATGTTGTGTACTATAAATTCCATCAGCTGAATGACTATTATTTAAATAGGTTTAGATATCTATTTGAAATATCTCATTACACTAATAATATTTTGACGAAAATAATATTTGAATAAAAGTATTCAGTGAAAATTATAAAATGTTTACTTAATATTCAACAACATCAATTTTTTAATAATCCTTTTATACCTAGAATTCCTTATAGGATGACATCATACCATCCATTTACATTTTTTTACACAAAAACCAATTGTAGCCTATAGGTTACACCCATTCAAGTGCATCCACCATGTTTCAAACTTTTTATGTGTAAATATTGTTCATTTAATATTTCATGGATTTTATCCAACTCTTAAAATCAGAAATCTAAATGCTCTCTCAATATGTATTTCATTAATTATCTTTGAACATTAATTCATTATCATTTTCTAAAAAATAAATAAATATATCTTGGCATTTTAATGAATCCTACCATATTATCATGGTTCTTTTGTAATGTTAACCAGTTCTTCTGCTACAACTCTTTATGGAACAATATCAACATCCATCATAGGAACACTTTCTATTTTTTGGTCATGAACATCTCATAGATCCAATTTTCTCCCACTTCCACTAATACTCAAATATTACATCACTAAAAATATTCCAATTCAAGATAAAAGCACATTGTGTTTTGTAGGTTTATGGTACATGTATTTCTAATATACGAAGGGATAACAACAAAATTATCATTTTACAGTACATCCTGAAAATATTATAACAATAAAATAATTGTATGAGAATAATACAACCCTAAATATCTCTAAAAGAAAATTTTAGGCATTTCCCTATCTATCTATTATATGTTTTTTCATGACATATTTAGATGATACATTTTTAATTAGAAATGGATAAGTATCAAGAGTATATCACCATATAAAAATGGAAATATCTTACTTATTTATCATTTATTGAACCATCTATAATGGGGTATGATTCCTTCTCATAGACAAACTATTCAATTGAGAGATTCTAGGAGGACGGAGTCATGGAATATTATAACAATATTTAAGATGATAACTATATTCCTTAATCGAGTATTCAATACCACAATATGATTGTATATTATTAATACTTATTCACAATTGATTTTGTAAATAATAATAAAATTCATTGATATTTTTAAATTTTTCCCGTTTCTGTCTCATTAGATACACATAACTGTTATGATTAATGAATTCAGTTGTGGTTCTAATGTTCAAAATCACACTACTTAATTATACACTAATTTCTCTACACACATCACCATCTATATGATCCAACATTCCAGTATCCATTTAAAAATTATCACTATGTGGTTTATTATCTAATTGATGGAATAAGATATATTTTTAGTTTGTAAATTATACAAAATTTAAGGCTTCTGTAAAATCATATATTCTATGTTCTTTTATTATGTCTCTTATTTTTATTTGAAATGTGATAATTCCATTGAATACTATTGTTAAAATAAACCTTAACTATATAATTTTGAATAAATTTAATGGTATTATCTATATCCATAAAATATAAACTTTTTACAATATTTCTAATGTCATTATCGTGAAGTTAATAAATATTGAAAAACTCATGTTCTAAATAATTATAGAAATTCCATGTTTTCCAAGAAAGTTATGTAATATAAATTTCTATTTATTTAAGGAATATAATAATAGTTTTCCTATTTCATAAAAATTACACCAGGTATACTTAAATCATAAGTGTGAACCCCCACTGAAAATCATCTTTCACCATTACTAATATATATATCTTGTTCAATATTCATCAATTGTATTCTATCTAAGAAATTTTTATTACAATGTTTTTTATGAAATGATGTTGTCTAATACCCATTAATAAGAGTAATATATATTGATCTCTATAACATTATCATTCATATTCCTAAAATGTACCCTTTTAGAACAATTCGCAAACTTATATACCAATCAGGAATAGATTTATAAGACATACATACAATATATTTCAAAATGAAAAACATGATGCTTTCTATAGTATATTATAAAGACATATATAGGGATATTTATCCTTTTTTTATCTATTCATAATTTAATTTTAAATAATTTTTCTACATTACAAATAATTACCTCATACGTCGTATCCATTTAGTGATACATGATCGAAATTTCATTATGTTTTGAATCAATATATTATTTCTCCATTAAAATATATATTTATTTTGGAAGACCTAGAAATTATATCTTATATAATTAATTGATAGCTGAGTGGATTACCTATTTTCTTAATCCATAATTACGATAATCATAACTGAATTACTTTGGTAACCTCATCCTATTTGGGTCTCTTAAAGAATTGTAAGACGAATTAAATGCCATGAAATAAAACCTAAAGTTTATATGGTCAACCATTTCATTATTTCAATGCACAAGATAATATAGTGTCATGAAACTATAGCTTTATATTCCTATTTCAATGATCATATTTACGATAAGTATCAGCATATGAGGAATCTCTCACTTCATAGTTTAAATTTTTTCATTTTAAAGTCCCACTTAATTAAATATAAATACTTTTTTATTAAATCCTTAACTATTTCATCCCACTAAAATCTTAATATATTATATTTTATTCCATTACATATGATTTCATCTAATAATTTTGTTTTGGAATACATATTACATCCACAAAATTAATACGATCAAACTATATTAACGTGTATCTACTTTCAAACCCAAGAGTTTGTGTTACTCACCCAAAAATAGAATCTAAAGATATCTATACATATCAAAATTCATTCCATTCATAGTGTGTAGGTACTTTTAATAAAAAGGTTTAGAATTATTAAAGATTTTTTATATCCAAATTATTATTCCGAAATCCATAGATAGCCTACCCCACCTTTCTAGAGTAATGTAAAAGCCTCTATACTAGTGGGAAGTCCAACCCAATGTCTATCAAAAAATGGAAACAATTCTCAACAGAGAATAAAATTCATCATAAATATAAAACATAATATGTATAAAAAATCCAACTTATAAATAGAAGGTAATAACATTAATTACAAAGAGAGGTGAAGATCGAGGGAAACTAAATCATTTTTTGTTGCACCAATAATTTATTTCATGGAATGAAAATTTATAATAATATATGTAATTCATAAATTAATGGATATGAAATAAGAACATTTTATAATCATTTAATACAAATTAATATTCATAATATGAAAGGGATAAATAAACATATAATTTATATTAAAAAAATACGATATTTATATGAAAATTTTATATTTTATTTTGGAATAAAAATATGCTATTTATGATTCCTAAATTATAACATTTGTTATAAATTTATAGACTATATGAATTTTAAGATAAAATATAAAAAAATTTATTTATTATAAAAAATTATATGATTTATGGGGAGACTATCAATCATCAATCATGATGCAATCGTTGTGTATTGTGATGATTTATTTTCTCAGAGAAGGAATAAATATCAAGTGGTGTATCCCATAAAATTGTAATTTATACACACATAACATTTAAAATTTAATTATGTGGAAATTGAATGAAAAAACATATTGTTATATATTGAGATACTTGAAGTATATCCCTTGCATATGGGATATTGAAACCAATTTTTCATTTTTGTATAAAGGTTATTTTCAAAACATGATACATAAAAGTTACTTAGATGGAATATGTATAGGTCACTTAAGACACATAATCATATTTTAGTGTTAATCCCCAGGTCAATGTATATGTAACGGTTTCTTATTTGTTAAAGGAGAAAATATAGGTTACTAAATTCTTAACACTTATGAATCGGCTCATATCCTTTACTCATATATCCTAAGGAACCTTTTATATTAGATGATATATACTATATCAATAACATATAATGTGGTTATGTTTTTTTACAAATCATGTTACATCCAAACCCTATGATATCCAATATCAAACCTCATTAACTATTATGAATATTTGGGTTTTTATTATATTTACTCTATGATATACAGTAGTAATACCCTATGACTGGAATAAATTAAATTTACAAAATCGATATCATAAATCTTTATGTACATTATAATGCATATTTTATTCTTAATAATATTAAATAACATATTGAAATGTTGATATATGTGGAGATGATTCCACTGATGAGTTTTCTTGATTCAAAACATAAAAAATGTAGTTGAAGAAAACATATAATAATTTCATATATATCACCAATGAATCACTTGTAATGAAGAACAAAAAAATGTATACTAACATATATGTTTTGATTTATGATTCATCTCAATTGATTTCTAGGGATTTTTTCAGGTTCATATGTCAAAGATAAAGCCTAAAGTATTTCATTTACATAGGAATAACACCAACTAATAGAATCTGTATTCATAATGAGAGGACCATAGTTTCTCTTACGTTGTGATGGAACTATCACTATAAATGGAAAATGACAACTCAAAACTTGATATTATCTATTATATTGTAGGATAATGACACATAAAAAATTTGATAGTGCCTATACATTATATGTGATCAACTTATTCAATGAATTTTGTTGAACATCGACTAATATCTCATACGAACCAACATGAGTTAAAATTACACATGAACAATTGGTTTTTAGATTGTTTAAAATTTTCAAAAGAATTTTCATGCTATAAATGAATCATCAGGGTGATTTATAACTAATGAAAACCATATGGATGACATGGTAACGTACATTAACTAGATATGAAATGCAGGTTATCTATCATATACAAAAATATATATAGTCATAAGCTACGATAAAATAATAATCATTCTCATATCATAGTCTAAAACATAGTGTATATAATAAAATATGATATAACCTTTTTTGATCATTTCCAACTGATCAACATTTCACTTATGATCACAATAATGATCCCCTAACTTAGTAACCTCATACATACAATCAATATATTCACAATGTGTTTCCATGGGACTTCCATAGTGATGTTAATATTACTGTTTGAATTTGGGTTTTAGAATATTTCACCCATAGTAGAGAATCCATACTCTTCTCCCATTCCCATACATAAGTTAAAAATAAACTTTTTGGTCCCCTGTCCAAGAACTATGAATGTATTCATTCTTATTTCATTTGATACATAGTCAGACACAAATGTAATATCTCGAGGATAAAATTAATTTATAAATATTGTCCCAATTTTTAAAAATTACAATTCATTCAAGAATTCTTATATTTGGGCATCATTGGGTTTACACCGACCCCATATATAACTATGTGTGGATAGATTTTTATTTTTTACGGAATTTTGTGACAATTAGTTCTATTTTAATTATTCCAACAATAATTGTCAAATTCTTCCATCTCGAATTTTTATTTATTGAACCTCTATTTGGATACCTTGACCCAAATAATACCCAAATGTAATTATCTTCCAAAAAAAGAATTATGTTATATTTATTTAAACAAAAAAATATCCCCATTTGGTATATGATGGATGATAATAAACTCTAATCCTATCCTAGTGTCTAATAGTTATGACACTAAACTAGAATCATATATTTCGTCAAATGTGTATTACCTTAAACTCCAACACCAAAAGGTTCTGTCCATATGATTATATACAAACAATCACCCCTTTACTCAATGTATTTTTTTACAATAAAATCCATCCCCTTTTCATTATGTATCATTTATTTAAAATGAATAAAACCTTTATTTGGTTATCTATATTAAAATCATCATCAAATTTTATGATGTATTTAGCATTCTGTTATTTCTATATTGATTATCTCTTTGATTTGGACTAGAGAATAGGATTTTAAACTCTACATGGTCATTAGTATAACTAGTACAACCTTTGACTTTATCCACTTATAATTCAATGTTGTAAAACCTTAAACTACATCCAACCATTCAGTCTAAGTATTCAATCTATAAAAATAAAAAATAATTTGGTTTGATCTATATCACCCTAATATAGTATTTACTGTTTTAGTGATTGTTATATTTCATTAATGTATTTACACATTTAGTCTGATATTCATAACCTTTAACAATATTCCATTATACATAAGGATTTTTGTATTATCATTCATCTCCCAATCCATGTCAATTATACCTTTACATTAGATATTTTTATATTATAAACTCTCTTTTATAAAATATTTATGGCCTTAAAATTGAAGCACATGTAGTCTAAAATATTTGACTATTGATAAACAACCCTACTTTTCCCACATTGATATACCCAAGGCATGAAACACTATACCCATAGTGTTTGAAAACATTTTAAGAAATTCCTATTATTCATCTAACACTTTATGTCCCTAATTTTCATTCTTCCATCAAAGTTTCATTTCAAAATATTTTATCCCCATTTTATATTGAAAATATTGGTGTCCCAGTCTCAGCTCACACCCGATTTAGGGATCACACCATATATGAAATAATTTCTAGGAACCCACCTCTAAAATAATTTCCCAACAGTAATCCATAACATGATTTTCCCCACTCCAAACAAGATGTATGTTGAACCTACCTTTGGGATAGGTTACAAGTTGTCATACTCAACCTATCTTCTACTTCATCCTTTGAATTAAACTCTTTGGGTCAGAACATATCATTCTAAAATTACAAATGACCAGGTTAAAATCTATCACACATGGTGTTGATCCCCCATGAATCTCTATGTGATGATATATACATATTTTCTTTTAGAATCATTCCAAACATGGTTCCACTATCTTTAATAGTTTCCCTATATTCTTCAATGTGAACATATAACCTTTGTATATCCAACCTCATTATATTATCTCATTTATTATAAATTTCCTTATAAAAAATAATTTTTATCACACAATGTATGACTCACGTGGATTTATAGATTGCATTTGATTGTTTCTTTAACTTGATCATGGTGTAAAAAATTGTGATACAATGAGTTAAAATGAGTGAATTTATTACATTGAGGAAAACATATGGAGTGATTTCAATATGTTAGATCCTATCCTCCAAAACAAATATGTCAAACGATGGGGCTAGAATAACTGTCCAATCAACAAATTCGATCCACTGTAGGGGGATTCAACTTGATATTTTATACATAACAACACTCAATTAGGACCTCTTCCAATTGCGGTACCTAAGTAAATTGTACCTTTATTTCACCATGGTGAGAATTATGCTATAGTATTATGACTATTTAATATACCATCTATACTTATTAAATTTAATTTCAATTCTATTGGAGACTACTGACCTCACCATTCACTAATGTGAGTACCTATTATTGGTGCTCCTCCTACTCGACCTCTAAAAAATGGAATATTGAATCTCCCATATAAAATCCTTTTTTCCCAAAAATCCACCAAAATAACGAAAGAATCCAAATCATCCATTCACCCATAGTCAATATATAAGAAACAATTAATGGTGTTGAGGTCATAGAGGGTGTGGTAGTTGACCACATAGTCACCCATGCTCACTATCCAATGTCATATGATAATCATAAAGGAAAAAACAAGATGCTATGATGTGAAGGTTATGAGCCACTATATTCTCTTCAATTACCATTATCAAATCACCATGTTTTTCTCAACTATTTTGGAATATGATTAATCATCATAATATAATGGTGATTAATAATTAGGAAGTTTCTCATGTTGTGATGATATATGCTCTATTGTATTATCCACGTGGATAGGTTATAGTTTATGAGGATGATTGGCTCACCAGGTGGTACTAACATAGGTGGAGTACATGACCAATTGATTTATGGAACACTCCATGTTGGTGATTAGTTCCTAGATCCATTAACCTTCTATCATTGCACTAAAATGATATCCATCAAGATATTTAAGCACATAAGGTTACCACTTCTCCTCATAAACATCCCATTTTGTTAAAATATCATCATGAAATTTTGTTCTTAAGAAGTCTTACACCACATAGGGGATGAAAAATTCTAAAATATTTCTGATCTTATTTCAAGAAACATAATCAATACCCATAAGTATTTTTGTAATAAAGACTTATCTGCTTCAAAATGGAGTGGTGGGATCACCACCATCGTACTGTGGAAAGCTAACTACCACAGATTCCAAGCCTAGCCATACCATCATACCAGGAAATATGTCGAGGTGAAACATACAGGGGGAAAACTACACAAACGATAACCCCTCATTGTTTATGGGAAGCCCTTAGATCCGGAAAAGAAGGAACCCTAACATGATGCTATGGGTATGAAATTAAAAGTGTTATAAAATTCACTATAGGATGCACTAAAAATCATTCAGAGTTAATAAACAATAGTATTTGACCATCCAATACCTATAATATAACAAGTACCATCACCCCTATATATGATGTGCAATATAGATCATCATAGTTAGGATATGTCCTCATTGTGTTAGTATACAACATGCCATTAATAATAAATAAATACATATGGTCAATAGAAAATCTGATTGATTATCCAATTCATAATAGATATGTTCTTACCTTATTCAATTAATGATAGTTTATTATTCTAGGGAATACTATAGTAATGAATCATAAAAAAATTTAGAAACAAATATTTCACTACATACTATGATGACATTAAAATTTTATACTCTCAGAGATATCCAACCTGGTTCGATCTCTATGGTCTTCTTGATAGATGTTATATTATCAACTTCCATATTAGATTCACATTAACCTAAATTGCTTCCCCATTTGACTTCATCACCATATATCCTTTAATCCTAGTTTATAGATATCACTTCATCAAATGAGCCTTCATACAAATACCCCTCGAGAATCACCAAAATATAATTTTTTTAAGACACCTTTTAGCTATTGGAGTACACCAGTGCACCCAAATCTTCAATGTGGAATAATATTTCCATTTGGGGTACTAAAAATGAGAAATTGAAAAATCCATATCTGAATTTAAAAATACAAACTAATATGATATACTCCCATAGACTCCTATAAGAATATAAATTCCGAACATTCCCATTTAATTCATGGATTTATAAAGGTAAACATCTTTGGGTATATTTTTGATTGATCACACATGCTTCCGTGGACATATTCTGAGAACTATCTTTGATTTATATGAATCATATCCCATTATCAAACCCAATTTTATGGGTAACATTCATTAGGATTAGTGTAATCCCTCAAGGGTTGACCATAGTGTTGTGTGGGAAGCATTGTATGTTTCACAATGTCCTTATCTGCAATAGAAACTGTCCAATTTCATGAGTGGATGCCCTTATCAATTACATATTTTTACCCATTAGCCTCCAATAATGGACCAGAA
The DNA here is from genome assembly GCA_963277665.1 of Viscum album. NCBI lineage: Eukaryota > Viridiplantae > Streptophyta > Magnoliopsida > Santalales > Viscaceae > Viscum > Viscum album. The sequence goes on from OY728150.1 coordinate 135,269,636, forward strand.
TATCCATTCAATAAGTATACTACTTTATAATCTCTAAAGGATATACCATATACCAATTTCATTTACTATCCTTGAGTAGTCTACATAGGGAGTTAATAACTATAAGTGTGATTTCAGCACTCATAACTTCCCAGTTCTATTTTCACCAAATCTAATGTGACATCTAGAGACAATCACTCCCAGTTCTAGTGTCATAAACATGCTTTTTCTTTTCTTATATTATGTATCAAAAAATTTACATTCCTTTATATAACCATTGATATTTTTAGTCATGTTTTTAATGGGATATAAAAAATACATACAATAAATCATGGTCTTAAAACAAATTATATTTTTTTAGTATTCTCCCAAAATGTCTACTAAAACAAAAAAAAACATTTTTGGATCCATTAATAATAATGTCAAAAACACATTTAAATGTAGTTTGATCATAAAATTTCACTATAATGGGTTTCTAAATCATGGTGCAGTAGAAATTATTTATGATTAAATGAAAACTATTTAAACACAATGTACTTTATATAATGAATTTTATATTATAAATATGTTTCCAATATATAACTGTATTATTTTATAGAAACAACCATTGTAAAAAAATCAAAATATTTTAAGGTACATATCATTTTTAAAACCAATATAATTTCATTAAATAAGAAAATATAAATAATATTAAAATATTAATTTTATTATAAATTTAATTATACGAAGAATAACTTATGAAAAAAATGAATCCACTAGTATTATAAAAATTAGGAAAATAGCCCCTTGAGTGCATTGTTTTACTCCCCATTCCCAACTATCAAATACAATTGTCATGTGACAAAATTTTATGTTTATCATAATTTAAAATGATTTCAATTAAAATTTATAATCCATTAAAATTTTCATTCAAATGTTACACATATATATAATTAAATTAAAAAAATTAAAATAATAACATAAATATTAATGTTTTCCTAAATTAATAGAGAACGTTTAATTTTCTATGAAAATGTAAAAATCTTTAACACATTATAAATTATTGTAATAAAAATCAAAACATATTTAAAATTAAATGGAATTTTAATGGAATACAAATTGTTTTCCATACCCATATATATGCCCATAATCGCTAAAAATTCAATAATATTTCATACATACAATTATAATTTTAAAAATAACTTAAAACATTTAAAGACAATTTGTTAAAATATAAATTTATTAATAATTTTTTTGGTAAACTAAATAGAATATTTTCCCCATAATAAGGGTTTTAAAATAATATGATGTTTTAAGGATAATATTTTTCCATATAGTAACTAAAATGAATGCTTCTTAAAATAATTGAAAATGTGCTCTATAGATAATATCGAGTACAATGGGGAATAAAAATAAACAAGGAATATGATTTTTATTCGAAAATAACATTTCCATTACAAATAGTCGATGTTTGAAATTGAAACACCCTTACTATACTTTGTTATAAATCATTCTTTTTATGGAAGGATTATTTCTCCCTAATTCCAAATTTCTTCCAATGAACCCATTGAAAAGTTAATCTAAGGATTCTAAGAGATATTGTCATAGTGGATAGATTTTGTTGGGAATCTTCGTATATATCCATTATTATACTATTTAGTTGTATATAAAATAATCAGGGGGATGTTTTCAGAATAATTATCTCCTATTGAGGATTATAATATATATATATATAATATTTATCTTCAAGAAGTATACAACCACTGGAATGATTATTCAAAATCAAGAGAAATGATAAATGTTCATATTGTCTTGATGAGTATGTTTGAGAATATATATAAATATATAAATGGAATTAGTTTACTGAAGGTATTTATATTAACAATAATGACTGAGAATATATATATATATATATATAGTTTACTAATGCACATGGATACCAAGAGGAGAAGACGATGTACCTAGAAAAATATAACTAAATTTTTCATGACAAAATTGTTTTAAATTTGATTGTTACTATTATATATATATATATAAAATATTCTAATAAACATAGTTGAGAATCATAATTTTTTTTACTAATAATGAAAATACATCTTTCGTTTTTTACCATGAAAATATAAAATCAATTTTGAATTGATCAGATGATGTCAATGTGATTAAATCAAGGATATAATTATATTTATTCTGGGGAATGAAATTGTGACATGGATATTGATGAGTAACATTGGTTGAGGGGTTTTCATGCTTATATTTTAATGGAAATTTTTTTTCTAGAAGATTAGTATTATTTTATAGAGGGAACATGAAAGTCGATATATAAGGTGTATTTTAGAACAGTAGGGAGATTATTATTTTGAGGATGAAACTAATGTAGGAGGAAATGAAGAAAAAAATTGTTGGAAGATTTTAAATTAGGAATGAGTTTGAGGAAAACCTATAAATAGATTGGACGGATGGAATTTAAAAAAATATAATATCATGGATAAAAAAATGTTTTTATCCAATGTGAATAGTATGTCAGTGATTCTATCATATATTTAACATTTCCTGAATCCAGTTATTTAATATAATATGAAATATATTGATAATAGGTCATGTAGAGGAACCACGATATTAGAACCCATAAACACTAACACACATACCAACTACGGGCCAGGCCATATGGTCTTCCAGGCACCCTATAGACACTATGTACCCACTAGTCTGTTTAGGCAAGTGCCCCCCCCTTCTGGAAAGTTGCTCGATAGGTTTGACCTCTCCCACATGGTTGAGACTTGAGGTCCAATATGTGTGGTCAATGGGTATCTTGTTTAGCATATAGGACAACCAATTTTATTATATATATATATATATATATTAAATTCTTAATAATAAAAAATTTAAATTTAATTATTTTACATATGTTATACTGTTACTTTCTATATAACATTACTATTCTACGACTATTAAATGTAAAATATTACTAAATCTTAACTAAGTATTATAATTATTTAATTAAAAAATTATTTATTCAAGATTAATATTTTTAAAAACATAGTTCTGTGAAAATAATGAATTTTCACATCAATGTAAAATAACATTCAAATAATTTACAATATGTTTTTTTTTCCTCAAATTTTTATTTAAATATATAAAAATAATATTAAATATATTTATCAATATATGTACACATGTGGTATTTTTATATAAAAATTATGTTTCATATATTTTCTGTCTTTTTAATTTAATTAATATTTTATTATATTATATTTATATTAGATTAATAAATAAGATAATTATTTAGTAATAATATTTAAGTAACTATAAAGAAATATAACTTATTAAAAATTTAAAATTATATATTTTTTTTCAAAATAAGATCATTAAAATTACTTCCTCATTACTATAATTTATTAAATTGATTCAAAATGTCATATTAATTTATAAAATTAATAATTTATATTTATCATTAAATAATAATATATTAAATATATATTGAAAATATATTATATCATATTTCTTTTAAAATTTTACTAAGTTATTATTTTGTGTAAATTGATAAAATACTATTTCATGGAAAATAATTATTTTTAATAATTTTAATATTATATCTTTATTTATGTTCAAAAATTATTTTGATTCACAATAGATATTTCATATAATATTAATTATAAGAAAAAACCTTTTTTTAATATTTATTATAAAACATAACATTAAGTAAATAATTACTAAGGAGAAAAATAATTTGAAATTCATAGCATGGTACATACTCCAACCATAAATGAATTACTCCACCATAATTTTTTTCATCTTACATAAATAAATTATATATTTTAATTCATGTTTTTTTGAAAATTTGGATTTATAATCTTATGAGTTTCATAAAATCTAATTTTCCTTAAAATAAAAAAAAATCCTACAATTATTAAATTTTCATATAATAAAAATGACCCAATATAAAATGTTATACAAATCATGTCTCTCAAACCAAATTTGATATATTGATACCTATAATCCTAGATCAAGTGCTAAAAATATGTTGTATAATTTATTTATAAAAATTAATTGTAGAATATTCAATCCATTATATAATCAAGGACTTTTTAATACTCATTTTCACTAGATTAGGAAAAATAGTTGAAATAAATTAGTTTTTTATAAATTTTTAAACAAAATTACCCATATTTACTCAATATATATTTTTAAAAACCTAAAACCATTCTAACAACTAATGATCTTTTAAAAATCATTTTAAAATGAATGGTATGAATAAAAGATCCTAGTAATGAGCTATTATAGTAGGGGTAAAATCTATTTTTAAAATACCAAAAAAACTCTAATAAAACACGATACATTATATAAATAATTTAATATAATAAATAATGTCTTAAAAAATATAACCCATATGTTTTTTTGAAATAAATATGGGAAATACTAGGAAAATCCTTCCAAATTAAATACAATTTTAAACACACATATTGTTTTAGAAACATAATAAATTTAAATTAGAAATAATAAATTTCAAACAGATTTTAATGATAAAATAGAAATAAATATTAAATCTATGTGGCCACTAGAATTATCACTTTTAGGACATCAACTTCTTGACGTTGTGGGTTCTCTCTCAATTCCATATCCTCAAAATTGATACCTAAGTGACAATTTTCTAAATGAAACATTTCTAGGAAGGAATTCCCTTACCATTTTTAATCCATTATCAATTAATTAAAAATAATTATATATATGAAAATAGTATTAAAAAAGTAAAAAAATTACATAACTATTTATATTTACATTCTTAAATAAATAAATTAAAATTTCCCAAAAAAGTGAAATTATTCCACACCTTATTATTCATGAAAATTTTAAATATATCTTTTTTATAAATAAATATAATTTTAATAACATACATATTTCATGACCATAACTATATATTTGTGTTACATCGATAAATTTTTATGAAATGTTCGTGGATAAAATTGTACTATTAAAATTCCCTAGATTCATGTATATAAATTTCTTTATATAATATTATATTAATAAAATTCATTGAAAACTAAATAAAACTTTTTTCTAACAACTTGGGTTTTAATATAACAACATGTTGTAAGGAAAACAAACTTCCACAAAAAAATTAAATGGATAATTTTTTCAACTGGGTTTCAAAAATCATAGAAAATGAGTTTTAAAAGAAGACCCTCCCTTACCAAGTGGTTTTAAAATAATCATGGATTATAAATTTTTTGTAAATATAAAATAATATATATAGATATAAAATATTAAAATTAAATCACCCTTAAATTATTTTTTTAGAAATCATTATTTCTGAAGGAAGGATTATTTCTCTGGTATTTCCACTTTTTTCTTAAGAACCCTACAAGATTGTTATAACTAGGTTTCTACAAGATATTCATAAAGGTAATACATTTTGTTATAATGATACTCCTGTATCTGTTCTATTATTATTAAATTTTTTATAAAATAGTATAGGATGTTTCCTCAAAACATATATCCTATTATGGAATATATAATATATATGTATATAAATATCTTTTGGTCATATGTATCCACTATAATGGGTATTCAAAATCAATATAAATATCAAATGTTCATACCAACATACTATGTATTTTTGATAATGTAGATTAAAAATGAAATGGAAATTTTTTCTTGAAATTTTTTATATGAGAAATAATGAAATAGAATATATATATATATATATATATATATTCACACATACACAAAAATATTTATATAATTATCTACTATACTTGGAATACTCAATGATAATGTGACATACCTGATAAAATATAACTAATGTTTTCATGAACTACTGTTTATCAATACAATATATAATATCTTAATTATATATATATATATAGCTCCATTAACTAGAATCACTGAGATTCTTTCATGATGTTTCTTAATCACATCAATACATGCACACTTTTTGTGACCATGAAAATTTAAAATTGATATTTTTGATAGAATGATTTAAAAAAAATTCATGAAAGGGTTTTTTATGTACAATGTGGAAATAATTAGAGATTAGTAAATTGATAGTAAAATATGTCGATTAGTTCTCATGTGTAGTTCATATTACATTGTTATGACATGAATATTAATTTTCGGTCACTGAGGGAAAATGATAATGGAGGTATAAGGTGGCCTCATACTGGGCCATAATCATATAAGTTATATGATGAAAAAAGCTTTCCCTAGATATGAGGAAAAGTGTCTTGGGAGTTTCTAAACTGAGTACAAGGTTGAAGAAAACCTGTGATGAGATTGACTGACAACCGTTAATCGGATCAGACGAGTGTGATATAAATAAATGGGTTTTACATGGGTGAATAGTAATAGTGTTATTTTTCCACATAGAACATTTTAAGAAATGAGATCATAAATATAATACATCCTTTCCCAATTTCAAATTATTTAAAGGAACTGGTGGATGGGGACCTAGACGCACTAACCAACATAGCTTATAAAAGCCAAGCATTGTGGTCCACCAGGCACCCTATGGGTTCCATGAATCCACATGCTTACATAGGTAGACATTATGACCTACAACCAAGTGTCTAACAAGGCTTTACAAATCACAAATGGTTCACCCATAAGGTCCCACATTTGTGGTCAATGGGTCTCTTGGTTAGTCTATTAGTCGGGAAATTATTTATACATGTAATTTAAAAATTACATAAGAATCAAAATGAAATATTTATTTATTGTACATATGATATACTATTAATTCAATATAAAATAAAAATATTACAATTATTTAAATAAAAATACTAGTACGAATTAAATAAGGCTTAAAATTATCTAAATTAAAAATATTGAATTATTTAACTTTTTTTTTGTATTAAACACATAACACATTAAAAACTATGAATTTTCATATAAAAATAAATACATCTTTAAATACATAACAACAACATGTATATTTTTACATGAATTAATTACTATATATATAAAAATAATATGAAATATATATAAATATATATGTATGAATTCATAATTTCATTTAAAAATATTATGAAGTATATATATTAATTATTTTCTTTCCTTTATTATTTTATTATATTATATTACTATCGGATTAATAATAAATATTATATTTTTTAATAATATTTTAATGAATATAATTTAAAAAAATTATTATAATAATATCATTATATACTTGTTTTCAAAATAATAAATAAAATTACCCACTCATAAAAATAATTTATTAGATAATTAGAAAAACTGAAATTATCTTTTATAAATAAAAATGTACGATTATAATAAAAGAATCATATATTAATTATTTATTGAAAATATATTTTAGATTGATTAATTATAAGAATTAATGAGATTATATTATATATACATTGAGAAAATTCTATTTCTCAAAATACTAAAATAAATATTTTTTTTAATTTGAATATTTTATTTTAATTTAATTGTTGAAACCTGTTTTGATTAAATAATATTATCTCATAAATTATTTATTATATTATAACACATCATAATTATTTTTTAAAAACAAATTATTTATTATTTATTAAAATGTAAAATAATCCAATATTCTTTGGCTATTATTATAAAGTTGTCATTTAGTGGTTTCATGGAAAACTACATTGTACACCTGCGAAGTGAGCCATTTAAGACAGATGGATAGGTGTGTAAAATACAATGGTCTGTATGGATTATATATAAATTTATCCTCAATATACATACATAAAACCATACCATTAAAGTCCACAAGATTGAAAAATCAACAATGGTTCTATTTACATCATCTATGATCATCACATCGAAGTTTGAATTGATTAATGTTGAATAGAGTATATGAATAAATAGTGGAGACCATCCAAAACATGTCAAACTCAAATGAATTAACCTTGATAATGTTTTCTAAGGATATACATGACTTTTCATCATGATTTTTGACGGGGTTTGGTAATTAATAACATTAATATTTAAATATGAACCAACCAAAATTGAATAGAAATAAGACAGAGACAAACAATATAATCTCCCACTAACTCTCCTAACCCAAAAAATAACATAGTATTTTTATTATAAGAATAATGAAATTGATACTCCATCATCAAACCAGATACCCCATAATAATGATGGTGCGTGAACTTACCCATGTATTAGAATAAAAAACAAGAATAATCCACTTTTGGGGAAGGCCATATAGGTTCCAAACAACCTCAGGGTGGGGGGTCATATGTGCACTCACATGGAAGCTCCATAGGATGCAGTGGAACTACACTAGAATGAATCAGTATGACATGAATTGTATTCATGTGTAGATCCCAGGACATTATTTTGATGTAACACCATTATATACATAGGAATGTCCATGAACATGTTGAAAAATTCCATGAATAAGATATTTGTGTTACAGGGATTCTCACTTTTCTTCTCTATTTGTTGTTCAAATAATATAATATTCCCTAACATAAGGGCCTGGAGGATGTGCCATAAGGATATCATAACAAAAAACAAGTCATCATAGATATTACCAGGTATGGGGATCCTTATGATCTCATGGAGGTCCCATAAAATGATCCTAACTTCTAATTGATTTTTTGGAATGTTTTTTTCAAAGAAAATATTCCAACCATTTCTGAGATGAGATCTGTGGGGTGGTATATTTAGACATGTGACAACCAAAATTCTTCATAATGTCCAATTATATTAAAGGACATCACAAAACATATCACGTGGTGAACTATCCAAAGGGAAACATTCATAATAATTCACAATGATTAATATGTGTTGTATCCCCTTCCATTTGGATTATCCATTTACAATAATGATGATGCTGGCCTGCGATAAGTTTTTGTACTACTGAGGTGATGCCTTGATGGAATATAGGTCATTGTTCACAATCCTGGTTGTATTCTACTAGGTGTATTCCAAAACCTGATCATGGACCCTTATAACATGGCTAGTCTTGTAAATGTTCATTTGATTTCACCTCGATGACCATTTGAAGCAATACTTTAGGGAATCATAATTATACTATATAATATCTAAATAATCTAGCTATTAAAACAAATATAACAATATCCTCTAATAAAATGGGTACTATCTTTGGTATATCCTTAGATTGTTCAATAGAATCTAGTGTCATGAAGGAATTGAATCACTTTGCCTAGCTCTAATGTTCTTTGTCATCCCATTCCCCCATTTATTGGAATCCTACCTAGTGTGAGAAGATATGTTTAGAGTTCGATATAATTGTTTGAAAATCAGCTAAGTATGGATTATAAAAGTGTATTTTAGAAAAACATGGTGTCTAATGATAATTTAGTTCATAGATTGTCATGATTATTTTCTAATGAAAATAGAATTTGAAATGGTTTATTTTGAATCATAATCAAAGATAATAATTCCTATTAAATTAAAACAATCTGGATACTTCTATGAAAACAGATAATGTTCACAATTTTCATAATTATTTTCTGTCCCCATTGCACCTATCATACCTATTTAGAGTGGTAGATTTTACTTTTCAACTACCAAAGTAACATGATAATTGTTATATTACTCTAAATTTGATCTAATTCTTTTTCTCTACACCCAATTCTGATGGGTGAATTTGTTTATGATTAAAAGGTCATCAAATATTGATTATTGAAGAATGATTACTAATATATTTGATTTTCGATTATATGACCCATGTTTCATGAAACCCTGTTTATTTGTGATTCTTCATCTAAAGTCATCCTAAATAATCAATATGTATGAGAACACAACTCCATCTTGTGAAATCCAAAACATACATATGAAAAGAGTATTATGAAGAAACCAAATCTCACTAAATTATCACCAATTTTATATTTCAATTACTTTAAGTGAAATAGGCCAAAAAATTTCAATCTTCACACCTCATGAAATCCATATCTAAATAAAAATTTCCATGGAATATTTCATGTAAAAAACTCAATGTCTATTTTTCACTCTATTCACATTAATTTATTCACAACATTTTGAGATATTTTCATTAAAATACCATCCAAAAATTAAAATGTTTTCATAATGGATGTAATTATTTTGTATGTAATTATTTTTAAAATTATATATCTAACAACAGACCACAATTATGAACACCCATTTGATACCTAATTTTATTAGAAAAAAATCAAAGGATGTGAAGGAACATAGGAAATTTGATCACCCAATCTATATTCATTTGTGAAATCTCAGTACATATGCCTAGTCTTTTGGTCCTTCACCTTTGAGACCTTGGAAATAATTATGGGTTGGGAAGCTTATGTGTAATCCCCATATTTATCCATGTTCCTACCAAGAAATATTCGCGTATTTATTTTGTGAAAACCATTCTGTCCATTTTCTCCCCCATGATATGACAACTGAAATCATTACGAGGTAATGTTAAATTTCATAGAACATTATACCATCATGATAGTAAATTATATGACTCTTTCTACTAAGGTATTGATTTTAATACAGTGGATACAAAGCATACTACATTTACATTCATTCACAAAAATAATACTAACGGATATCTACATAAGAGGTGGAATTACACATACCTGATCAACATCCCATAGATCATCAGTCTCCACAAATATCCTTCTAATAAGTAATTAGATAATATGTAATCCTAATAGGATTTTATAACATTATTCTCCATACTAAAAATTAAACCCTGATAATTTATAGTCATATTTGTAATTTACCAATAAATATAGTTGTATCACTGAGAATGGGATGGGGTGAATCATAGATATTTTTTTAATTTATGTGTCTTATCCTATAAAATATCCTCATCCTCTAATTAAATATTTCCATTCATATTGGAAACAATTCAACCACACACCCACAAGAAGAAAATAATTAAAAAAATCACCACTGAATAAGAGTATCTACATCCTTTGTATGGTTTGGAAAATATAAAATACCACAAAATACACTATAAAACAATAATTGTTTTTAGAGTACATTGATTATAACATACCCATAAACTCATGTAGCAATATGGTTAATAAAATATTGAATTTGCTTTAAATAATAGAAAATTATATTAGAATGTTTTTTTAAAAAACAAGGTATGTTTCTTCTTGATCACTATTTAAAAATATGGTCATTAAAAAATAATCATTTTATTACCCAATAGTTGGTAAGAAATTTTTTTGGACATCTTAATAAAACATAGTATAATTTCCCAGTCTGATTTTCCATGTCTAATTATTCAATTTGTAAAATATATGGCTTTGTTAGTGTATGGATAAGAAAATTCTGAACAACCATTTCTTCAATCTATATTTCCAAATATTATTTTCCCCGTTTGATGATTCATACCATTAAAATTAACAATTAAAAAAATATTGAATATTCTCTTATGTTTCTTCTTTCCAAAAATATCTTCAATAAAACTCAATCTCAAAACTTCTTCTCTTTAGAATTCCTTAGCACTCTCCGTTCTATCTCCCATTAATAAACGAAATTTTTTTCAAATAAAAGTAAATATTAATTTTATCTTTTATAGGTGATCAAAATATTTTTTTATGGGATTCTAAAAATGTTTCCCACTCAATAAAATTTAATGAACTCTACATTTTCTTGGAATTTTAAGTACTTATTGACTTATTCAATGCATCTAGACTCTTCTAGATTGATCTGAAATCTTCTTGAATCTTTGTTTCTCAGATGTATTATTTAACATCATAATTATATTTATAACTATCTATTCTGATTTCCTAATAAAATTTAATCATTACAATTCTCCTTAACAACCGATTAAAACTAATGAAAAAATATTCTTAATTATCAACTTCATAATAAATTTTTATCTCCATAAAACATTTCAATAAAATTCATTAATTCCCAAAATCTCAAGTTAGATTCCAATTATAATTGTCATTAAAATATACCTCATTACAATTACGAATTTTTTTTAAAAAATAGACACATATTTTTCTCTTCTCTTCACACACTTGGAAGAAAATTCAAAACATTATTTTTCATATAACTCAATCAAAAAATCAAGTTGATATTAAATGGTTGACTTCATTATTTATTAGTCTTTGATTTTTATTTTGGAATCCGGTCTAATAACAAAATATTTGTGTCTATATCGTTATCCCTAATAAATAATGTCAAAAAAACTACCTTTGATGATTATGATGATATACTGAATTTGATGGACCATCATAAGTAGATTTTACTTGAAAACAAAATTCTATTCTGAATAAGATACTAATGAACATTAACCACATCATTTATTTTGGTTTTCTAATTACAAAAATCATCAAAATATTTCTAAAAATATTTACATCATTGGATTATTTACTTACTAAAAACCAGAAAATTCATTATGATTGAACTCCTCATCCTTAAAAAAAGTATGCATTATGAAATCTCATTATGATGATCTTGAGACCTGAAATCTTCAGATTCACCAACAGTCTTCATCATAAATATTTGATTAAGTATCATGGCTTCCTTCAGGACTTTTAATATATTGAATATCTTCTTTAGCTTCATCTGTAATACCTAGTAAAATGATGTAAATTCCAATAAACATCATTCCAATATGAACCTAAATACAATTGTATTGAATATTATTGTTCTCCATTCAATCGGCATAACCTTTTTCTTCCAATTTGATTCTCAATACTTTTTTCAACACATATTCTCCCCTTTAATTAATTTAGTTTATTCAAATGATTTATGAAATACTAATGATTTGTGAGAAATCATAAACCACAAAGAATCATCAAATTTATCATCAAAATCATATAGACATTGATGTATCATAGCATTAGAATCTTCTCTTCTATTTTGAAACCTTGGTGAGTCTGATGAACCTTTTCATAAATAAAACATATTCTAAATATGATGGACTTTTTTGAGTCCATTTTTCTGAATATAATGGTTATCCTGATTTTCCCCCCATACAAAATTAGGTTATTTCATATCATCATAAACATCCTTGAAAACATAATACAATACCTGAAAATGAATCTCTTCCATAGCAACTTGGTCTTAAACCCCAACCCCCATATATATTTTTTGTCAATGAAGTTTCAACAATCAATGAGAATTGTATCCTAATTAAATGGATTCATAATAAACAATTATAATCCTAAGTGAGAAAACTCGTTGTAAGAAACAATAATTATTGATGGTAAATCCACATTTTCTATAAGTAGTAATTATGAAAACCACTTTAGACTTTCTTCACAAAATTCTTACCTTCATTAATATTTTTCCACAAAAAATTTCCCTTCCACCACTTAAACATTCCTATTGAAGAATGTTTAATTTTTCAGGAAACCACTCCATAAAATAGTTAGAATAGGTCACGTACTTACATGGTTAACTCACTGCTTACCCACATCCCCCTATTTTCTCATGATTTCATTATGTATAAATTTAAGAAACAATTCTACCCTATGATATAAATATCCAAAGATAAGACGATATAGGGGACAAAAACACCTAACATAACCAGATTATAAAGTGGTTAGATGCAAATGTTCATCATAAACTTTGAAATGGGTTGCTTTGATAAAGGAGTTTTTAAAATGTTATCAACATCATTCAATTTGGGAACATATTCTCGCTTCATCTTATTCTTATCCACATCTACTTTGATGAAAATATTTTTTGTGTTAATATATTTTGAAAGAAAATATTGATCCCATTTCTAGGTAATGTTAATTTCACGTTAATTATCACAACCCAAGTTCTAGGGAAACATTACTTCAATAAGTATTCTAACTCAGTCTTCATCCACATAAGTTTTTATTATTTTTATTTGAATTTAGATACTCAACTTCATACCATCGAAGAGTTACGAAGTTATATTTCATTGTATTCTAACTAATCAAACACTTCCCCAAAATGAAAAATCCATCATAAGTGGACATTGTACCATCGATATTTCCTACCCAATAAGTATCTAAATACCCAAAAATTCGATACCATATATTCTATCATTCATGAATCAAAAAAATTTCTTCCTATGGAATGTCCAAGAATTTTTAACTAGAATGTAAATGAGTTTCATTTGGAGAACTATGAAATCTTTCACATAAGGTAACAATATAAGTAATATTGTGTCTTAAGGTAGTTAAATACAAAAAATTCCCTATCTACTTTCAAAACTCTTTCGGGTAAATTTCTATACCTTATTCATAATAAGATAACATGCTTCCCACTAAAATAGGGGCAGTGATTGGTTTTCAATTTTCTATGCTGACCGTCTTAAGAATATCCTTAATGAACTTTTATTGGAAAAAATAAGTGTTTATTCTTTTCTAAAATATATATCATAAGAAATTATTTCATTTCTCTTAACAAGGACATTTCAAACAACATTATCAACTCTTCAAGAAATCTATCAAATAATCTTTCATCATTTTCAAGAATGATTATTTACTCAACATATACATTCATGATGAGTGAAAATTTCTAAATTTATTTTATGTAAATATTTATATCCACTATTCCTTTTTAAAAACACATATTCATAAAACAAGTATCTAAATTGGAATATCAAATGCCCAGAGCTTGTATTAGCCTATACAAAGATTACTTCAATATACACACATAACAGTCATATTTCCCCATATAAAAGTCATAAGGGTTTTTAATATAAACATCCTCATCAAGATCCCCATTCATATATTATAACTATGCAACCATTTGAAAAATATTTTAAATTAGATATGCATCAATAATAATAAAAATTAGGATTTTTTATAATATTTCTAATTTAGAAAAGATTTCATTAAAATGAAAACCTTAAAATTTTGAGTTTCCTTTTCACACTAATATTTCCTTATTAATTATAACTTCACCTTCATCATTCAACATCTGAAAAAACACTTGGTATTAATAATTATGTTATCTGGTTTAGGTACAAGTTCACATGTATCATTCTTTTCTATTTGACGCAGATCATCAAACATGGATCAAAACCATTTTTTTTGTAAAATACTGTATTCAAATAATTGGAATCACATTTTAATAAAAATAAGTATGTGAATTTTTTATTATTAATTATAATTTTTGATATTGATCACCAATAATGTTCTAAGCCTCCACTTTCTTCCTCAGTCTGGGATGATATTTTTGAGTTTTTTACTCATCACTTGAATGTGGTGACTTTGATTCTTCTTCTTGATTTGGATTAAATTTTAATGTATAATTTTCATAAATGTAAAAATATATTCCTTATCCTTCACAACATATTTATCTACATGAGCCTGTTTAACCTCCATAGAGTTTTCAATAACATTCGCATCAACAAAGTCTAAAACTCATTAAATTTCATTATTGAAACAGATGTATTCTCTTATTTATATATCATATACTTGAAGGATTTTATATATAAATTTGTTTTCAAATATTCCAGGGTTTTCATATTTCTTCCATGTAATGCATGGAATCCCCAAAAAATTAAAATTTTCAAACATAGTGTTTTTTTAATAAATTTTATATGGAGGAATATAAAAACATGGCATATTAAAAAAATATTATTGAATATATAAAAAAGTACTCATGGATTTCCTCCAATAATAATGAGAAAGACTTTATTAAAAGATGATAGTTCTCCCCATTTACACAACACTTTTATTTTGTTTTTCAGGAACCTCATTTTGTTGTGTAGTGTATGGGTAACTATATTCATTTTAAATTCCATGATTTTTTCAAATAACATTCAAATAATTCATTATTATAATCACCGCCATTATCAGTTATCAACTATGTGATTTAATACACACATTCTATCTCATATTTTCTCCTAAAACAATTACACATTTCTAATAGAATATAAATTTTGTTTCATATAAATAAAAAAATTAATATGGGGAAATTTATCATTTAAAGTGATGAAGTAATTTCCTCCATTTTTTTTATTTATTTCTCATTGGACTATAAATATCGGAAGTTATATATTTTAGGGGTTTTTAAAAAAATTTGATCATTCTTATGCTCATAATTGTTAATTAGTAAATTCTTAAAAATATGGTAATTAAAATATCGTCTTCTTAACATATCCGGGATATCTCAAACACTATCTCACATTGACAACTTTCTTATGTTTCTCTAAATCTTGATTCCTTTCTTTTTTACTTCAAAATTTATTTCCTTCTACCATATCAAAGTAAAAATATTTTTTTTTTATTTCACCAACTTTATTTAATTTTCCATTCATATTTTATCCTCTCGTAACTATCTTTACATATTCTTCACTTTTCACAAAAATAAAACTTTTTAGAAAATGACTTTGTTACCTTCATAAAAATGTTATGAAACACTTAGAATTTTTTGTTTCATCTCATTAACATACAAATCTTTCTTATGTTTCATCTTTTATTTCACAATGATGTATGATCCAAAACCTCTGATAAATAGAGACTCATCATTGTGAAACACCATTTTTCGTACTATAAAGTCTTCCACATTAGTCAAAAACTATAAATCTACTTTTATATGAGGAAAAAATAAGTTATAAAAAATTAATGGGCTTCACCCTTTCAATTATTTTAGGGTAGATTCTATAACATGGGATTTTTCATTATTTGTCTCTATATTTAGAGATTTTTTAACAATTTGATTTGTGTCGGTAACATAATAAGACCAAACATTGCATGTTCTCCTGCTTTTTCAAACATTTCACAAATAGTTTATATTGGTTGGAAAAAAGTTTCAAAATTTACTCCAGCCTTCTCTGCTTTCCTGAAAACAACCTTCCAAGAATTCCTCCATTAAAGAGGTTAACTTCCTCTAAATATTTTTAGTCATTAATTATTGGAATATTAGTAATGTTATTGGTTAAATCAACACATATTTTCCATATACCCTAATCCACCCCTTTAACAACAGTATCTATATAAAGAGTATTTTCAGTTGAATCTTATATACTGACCAGAGTTGTGAACATGTTTCTCAATAACCTTTTTATCTTTCTCAAAAAAACATTGTTGACCACCAACCATTCTATTATCAATAAAAATATTATTTTTCATCATATTTTTTAACCTTATCTAATCCAAAAGTAAAAGAATCATTTCTGTATTCAAAATTTTATAAGTATTTTCAGACTCTATGTTTTTTAAAAATTGGGAATTCTATAATTTCTTATTATTGACCACATACATAAATTTAACAAATTTCTTGTTATTTTGAAACAATTACAATTTTATATTCAACATTTTAAATTAACTTTTATTTATCAAACTCAATTGTATCCTTATTAGAACATTAATAATCTTTAGAGATAGAGATTTTGAAACAAGTAAATTTTTACTCATCATTAAAAAGTTTTACATGGAAAAGATCCAACTCTCCTTCTTTTTTTCCTTAAGATTAAATTACATATGTTTGTTATGATTATTTTAATCATCCAGATATTTCATGAAATTATCAATTAATTTTAGAAACACAACATTATCATCAAGAAAACATTCTTGTTTATCTTATGAGGAACACTAATTTTTCAATCTCTTGATTTCTGTCTCATAAAATATAATATTTCTCAAGAATTATATTAATTATTATTTTAGATGGTTCTATAAAATACTTTCTTATTCTAATGAACTTATTATTTTTAAATGTTCACTAATCACTATTTCAATAATTGTATTCTCACCAACATACACAGTAGATTTTTTAGATTTATCAGCACTATATTCTTCCTCTTCATCTCTAGATAAAAAAATTATTATTTGTGATTTAAATAAATCTTTATCTTTCTCTATCGAAAAATATTTATCCTTATCACCATGTTTCTTCTAATATTCCATCAGACATTATCCTTCTTTATCAATTTCCTATTCATTATTTATTTGAGTAAAATTAGTCGCAAAGTGACCAACAACTAAAATTCAAATCATTTCATGGGAATTTCATTGTATATTTAATTATAACTCTTCACACATTTTTATATAACAATCATAATATATTATCATGATTTATACGTACCTCATTTTTGGAATCATAATCGCCAATTTCATTCAAAATAATAATCTTATTTAACTTCTCTTTCTTGGTATCCATGAATGACATTTCTCTATCAACTTTTTTTTCGTTTCAGAGATTTCTCCCATATCATTTCAAAATTGATGAATGTTTTATGAAAATAATACATATATAATGATTCAGGATAAAAATATTCCAATGAATAAACATTAGAATCAAACAATTCTGAAAGGATTCTCAATACCACTTTAACAACTATAGAATACTCTAACTTTTCAACATGACATCTGATAGTGCTAACAAATTTCATTCACCCTAGTATAGATGTACCAAACATATTAATATTCACCCATATTTAGATCTTAAAACTTATGCTCCAAATGGTTAAACAATCCTTTAATTTTTTATTATATTTGTATTTTTTTTTAATATTTCATATATACCTTTGGTTATTTTGGAAAAACCCTTTCCCCATTAAAAATACAATTTCAGAAAATGATGATAGTAAATAATTCACTCCCCTTTCATCATTCTCAAGATTATTCTTTTCAACAGATGTAAGAGGATCTTTCTCATCAGTAGGAGGAAATATATCAATTGAACCTAGCTTCCAGTCTCTTCCATGGAGTAGATGGGAGACGGTGGAGTCTGACACCCTAGTTACAGAACGAGGAGACCCTCACTTAGGGAGATATTGGGTGCCTCTTCAGGGTATATTTTGTCCAAACAACCCTATGGTTACTGTGTATGCAGGAGCTTTTGCACTTATAGTAGGGAAGCATGATCGTGGCCCAGAACTCGGTGAGGTTCACTGATCTCTCCCTATACTCCACAGAAAAGGTAAGAGACTCATTCATTAGGACTCATACCTTTGAGCATGTTCCTTGATGGGAGATTAGATAATTGATGATATCGCTCATCATTAAGACGTTGGCTGGGGTGCTGGTGTTAGATCTTTTAGAGAAGAGATTCTTAGATGACCATGCACCGAAAGTGAGAGAAACCACTGGATGTTAGGTCAAAAATTCATCCACAGCAGGAAGTAGATTACTGAAATAGGGGCCCAAG
Source organism: Viscum album (assembly GCA_963277665.1). Classification (NCBI taxonomy): domain Eukaryota; kingdom Viridiplantae; phylum Streptophyta; class Magnoliopsida; order Santalales; family Viscaceae; genus Viscum; species Viscum album. The sequence continues at coordinate 135,288,605 of OY728150.1, forward strand.
AAGGCCTGCCTTCAGGTGGAAGACCCCAAGATATAGGGTTGTTGGTGGGGGGCCACGGGACAGAGATGGATAGATGAGGAGCAGTTTGTGCTACTCATGTGGCGGGCAGGGTCACATGGCTCTCGACTGCCCAACCCACCGTACAGACGACCAACAGATAGTCATGAGACCACCAAGGTAGAGGTAGTTTTTTGATATAGGAGGTTCGTAGGCAACAGGTGGATGTGGAAGAGGATTTTTCCATGCATTAGGTGGTGAGCAGTGAATCGAGGTTCTACTGCCACCACCTCCAGGTGGTCCACCTTGACCCTAGGGAGAAGGTGAAAAAAGGAAAAGCTCAGCTCTAGGAAACTGTGGACTACAACCATGGATCTACGGTGCCAGTGACTCTTTTATTTCCACAAATCTTGTTTGGAGATTGGATATTTTGATGGAGCTGTTGGCTCAATCCTTACGGTTGTAGAATCATACAGGATGGGATTAAATGACTACACACTAATTTCGTCAGTGTGATCATACTCTAGGTGGCAAGAGCATCGACTAACATCTTCTATTTGCAGCTTCGAGGCCTTATGACCTCGTCTTGGTTATGGAATGGTTATCTACATTCATTTCTCATATTTACTGCATTATAAGGAAAGTGTGGTGTGTCCACGGGGTTGGGACCAGGTTTTCCTTCACCAGTGATATGGGAACCTTTGTAGCAGATGATGGAATTTCTTGGAGTAGGGTGCAGACGATCACACATAATTTGGCCATATTTACTCTCATAGTAGTTGATTTTGAGAGTCTAAGATATCATTTAGTGGTGGACCAGTATGCCTATGTCCTTCCTGATGATGTTTTGGGACTACCTCCATGTATAAAGGTAGAATTTAACATCGACCTGTACTCCATGAAGATAATGATATCTACACTATCATATCAGATGGATCCCGCAAAGCTTCAGGTGTTATGGGTATGGATAGAAGAATTTCATAGGAATGGGTTCATAAGGCCTAGTGTTACTCCGTGGGAAACCCCGATTTTCTTTGCCAAGAAAGCAGATGGGAGTCTGAGACACTATGTGGAATATCAGCACCTGAACAAGGTGACCATGAAGAACAAGAATAAACTTCTAATGATTGATGATCATTTCAATCAGTTGTAGGTATCTTGATGGTTTTCAAGGATAGATCTCATATTAGGCTATCATCGGCTTACGGTACAAGATGATGATATGTAGAAGATGACCATCATATGTTTCTATGGCCACTATGAGTTCTTGATTATGCCATTTAGTGTGACCAAAACCCCATTGGTTTTCATGGGACTCATGAACAATATCTTCCTGACATACCTCAATCGCTTCATGGTGGTCATCATTGATGACATCTTGTTGTACTCAGCATCGGATGAGGAGCATACTTATCATCTTCCAATAGTATTGGACAACCTCTGAGAGCACCATATGTATGGTAGACACTCAATGTTCCAGTTCTGGATACAGGAAGTCCAATTTCAAGGACATGTTATCCTGGAGGTAGGATTTGTAGTAGATCTAGTGATGATAGAGGTTTTTGTTACTTGGAAGACACCTAGGAGTGTGACCAAGGTGCGGAGCGTCCTGGGATTGGCTGGGTACTAAATGAGATTTGTACCCGAATTTTCCAGAGTTTTGTCACCCGTGATAGTGTTGATAATGAAGAGGCATCCCTTTGTATTGACAGAGCGACGTTAATAATGGTTTTAGGAGACAAGGAAGAGATTATCCAGTGCCCCATATTGAGGCTATGAGAAGAGGGTATTGGGGATGAAGTATATTGTGTAGCATCCAGGATCAGACATGGATTGTCCTGATGCAGGAGTGAGTAGTGATCGCTTATGTTCATGAGAGTAGTGATGGCCTAAGAAGATCTAAGACATCTATGAACTAGAGTTAGTATTAGTGGTATTTTAATTTAAAATGTGGCAACATTAATTTATGGGAGAATGGTTTATTTTTTTTCTCTGATCACAAGACTCTTAGATTAATATTCTCATAGAAGTACCTAAATCTGAGACATCGATGTTGGATAGAGTTCCTCTAAGGATCTGAATTGGAGACAATCTACACTCTTGGGAAGGAGAATGTAGTGGCATAAACACTCAGTAGGAGGTCAGGTTTACAGCTGATGAGTGAGGCGAAAGAGAAACTAGCCGTGTTGTAGATAAACATTATGGATTGTGATGGAGCAGCATACCTCTAGTCAATGACTATCACACCCCCACTTATTCAGTGAGTTTGAGAGGCACAGCTTGGGGACATTGAATACGAGTCTTGACGTGCATAGATATCCTCAGGACAAAAAACTGATAGAATTTTTGTAGGTAGGGAGCACATCATCCTCCTCAGAGAAGCACCATGGTACTGAGGGTTCTACAGGAGGAGGTGTTGAGGGAGTTCCATAAGTCCCCTCTGGAGTTACATCCTAGTGTGGAGATGATATACCAGGACCTTTGGTGTTATCACTGGTGGCCAGAAATGAAGAAAGTAGTGCTATATTTTGTTTTATTATGCCTCACTTGTCTTCAAGTGAAGGTGAACCATCATGTTCTAGTAGGCTTACCGCAACCACTAGAGGTACCGGAGTGGATGTGGTATGGTATCTACATGGGCATTGTGACATGTCATTCATGTACGTCTATGGGACATGATTCCTTACTAGAGTTCATTGACCGACTCACCAAGTCAGCCCAATTCCTACACATCTGAGAGGTGGGATCAATAGAGGGATTCAGAAGACTCTACATATAAGAGATTGTATAACATCATGTGATACCATCGATGATCATCTCATACTATGATGAAAACTTTACATCCTAATTGTGGAAGGGAATAAAAGAGGTGTTCTGGACTCAGCTCCATTTTAGCACCACCTTTCATCTATAGAAAGATGGTCAGATGAAGCGGACCATTCAAACACGAGATGACATGATTCGTGCTTGTGCCCAAGATTTTGGTCGTAACTAGGAGGATCAATATCCCTTTTTGGAGTATTCATTCAAAAATAGTTATCAATACACCATCAGTATGGCACCATTTGAGGCCTTCTACAATCGACAATGTAGATCACCTTTATGTTGGACAGTCCCAAGGGGGTCAGCACTTATGGATCCAGAGTTGGTACAAGCTACAACTGAGAAGGTGCAGATCATCCGGGAGTGGCTGAATACTATACAGAGCAGACAGGAGTCATATAATAATAAGATATGGTGACCTCTGGGGTTCCATTAGGGGGACCACGTATTCATGTGAGTCTTCCCTTAATGGGGAATCCAAAAAATTTCCATGGAGGGAAACTCACATCGAGGTTTATCAGAACATTTCTAATTATTTATAGGATAAGAGAGGTGGCATACCGCATGGAAATTCTTCCAAAATTGTAGAGGGAGCATGAAATCTTCCATGAATCCCAGCTGAAGAGATACATCCATGACCCATCTCACATCATCAACCATCGGGAGATGGACTTTGATAATGGGGTGATGTTTACGGAGGTTCCAGCAAATATTGAGGATCGACTGGAGCTGGTCCATCGTGGATGATCGATACCTCTGGTGCACGTTTGCTGGAAGAATGGGATCCTCAATGAGGGAAGATTAGAGTGAGAGGCTATGATTCATGCTCAAAACCCCCATTTGTTTCCTTTGTCTATGTTTTTGTTTTTAGGTATTAAAAGCCCAAAGGTTGGGAGAATGTAATGAATTTGATTTTCCATTTAATTTATTTTGTTAAAATGGAATTATTATTAGTCTGTAAAAATCGATAGAGTGTGATTTAATGCCCATTATTCAAGGAATTAATTTCTTAATATTTTGAATGGTTTGTTCAATAAATGCATGTGCATCATTTAATAACTTTTTAAATGGTGCTCAGATTAAAAATCCGTGAGAACTTTTGAATTTGCAGTTACGGGATTCACATAAAGAAGGATTCACTAAGACCGCAGTAGGATAGTATAAAAAACTAGATTTTAGAAATTTAAAATAACAATAAAATAACAACTCTATTTTATTTTTATTTTTCTTTTCCTCCAACGGACAAGTTCCGGTGGTGGGACCGATGACTTTTCAAGCCATTAATTTCCAAGACTCCTCAATATTTGTAATAGTCACATTCTAATTTTGGAGGTTTATTCATTAAATGAACCTTGAAAAATCCCAATGGCATTACATACCCTCCCCCTATATTATTTATTTAGAGAGGGGTAGAGTAATGGAATGGATTCACTATGCCATGACGATCTGGAAATATACAATGAAACCAACCATTTGGAGGACGGAACCAGTTCTAGTGAGCAGTGACAATCACCACCGTATAACGATCTAACAACCACCGACTCATCCTCAGATGCAGACATTCTCCAACGATCGTGATGTAGGTTTTATTTCTTGACTAGTTTTTAGAGATTTTTAGTCATTATAATAGCCTCTTGTTATCAATATAACATGGAGGGAACATGCCAAACGAACAAAACCCGAACCATCATCCATTTTTTAAAATTGTTATGTTGTTCATGAGGGATTTATTTAGGTTGGAAGAAACCTAGAATGGTGGGATTAGTGATAAAGAGGGCGTCTTGGGGAGTTATTTGGCACATTAGGATAGAGAAACGGGCCCCAGAACTCACCAGGTGACCCGCAGAAGGCTGCCAACAGAGGAGGTGTTGGCATCAGTCAGAACTAGTCAGCAATAAAAGAGATAGCGGTGCACCGTCGCATGTTGTCGGTGAATAAGGCTTTTTTCAGGAATTGTGGTAGGTGAAGACGGTGGCTAGCTTGGGATGACCACAAAAGGCAGAGTGGAGTGCAACGACACGCCCCCAGAGAGAGGGTCACAACATATAGCCACAACGGACATCTATGGCCGTCATTGGACGGAAGTAGCCAGAGGCGAGCGGCACAACATCGTGCACCACTGAAGACAACCACTGCTCGGAATCTATGGTGGAGTGCTGAGACCAGATCCTTTTGGGTCCCGCGGGTGACCTGGTGGTGCCCCGTGGTGTCGCCGCTTGACTCCAAATGGGGGGGGGGGGACTCTCCCCCCCCTCTACCGTGCCTAGTAGGGTGGGCCCCACTCCAGTGGTCCAAGCCTCCAGCGGGCCGCGCCCCTCCATGGGTTTTGACAAGCTATCCTAGTGGGTCGTTTCCTCTATGGGATGGCCACACCGGCCCAACAGGCTAGGTTGCATCGGCCAAGTGGGCCGCACCACCCTAGTGGTCTGGGCCGGTATCCGGCTCAATGGGTCTAGTCCAATGCATCCTATCCCAACTAGGTCGGCCAAGGCTGGTTAGGGTTGGGCCGAGTTAGATCAAAACCGGGTTAAGTCCGCCCAGAACGAGTTGGGTCAGTGTAGACTGGGTAGGGCTGGGTCTAGCCGACAGGTTCGTACCAGAGCAGGAACCTTTTAGACCTAGTTTCGCTAAAAGAGCCATTACAAGTGAGCTGGGCATCTTTTTTATGAACCATCTATGGCACTGGGATCCTTGGAGTGAGATGGTCCTTTTGTTATAATCCTATTGAGTTTTGGAGAATTTTGGAGAATGGTTGGGTTAGATTGAACCTGAATCGAACCAGGCCCTCGGTACTAAAACGCTTATCATTTATAGATCAGACGTCTGATTGATGCTTCGTCTATAAAATTGGAACCCATATGACATGGTAGCCCTTTGGGATACTCTTTCATGGAACATAAACGAAATTGAGGTGTGATCTATTGCATGACAATTGCATCCTCCACGAATCAAGCGTTCTTAGTGTAAAAATCATGTGGCTGCATGTAATGTAAATAAAGAACATTGATCCTATGTGGGTCCTAATCTATCAATCCGGAGTGGGAATGCATGAAAAGATCTTGCGTGCATCAGTATCTATCAATCCAATGTGGGTCAGCGCCTAGAGATCCTATGTGGGTCAACATTTATCGATACTATGTGGGCCAGTAGTAGAGCCTCTTGTTAGAATATGATGAACTTGTTTTTCAACTAATCATATACACGTCTTTAATTTAGTTATATACCCGGTGTGAGGTAATTCTTTTACCATTGTGGTATTGACTTCATGTTGTTTTCTTTGAGGTAATTTTACCTCTGAGTTGTTACCTTTTTTTGTGTTACCTTTGTGGTGCTTTTACCTTTGTGGTGTTAACATTGTGGTGTTACCATTTTGGTACTTTTACCTTCGTGTTGTTGCCTTTATGGTGTTACCATTGTGTTATTCTTCCCTCGAGGATCAGTTGTGAAAATGGATTAAATCTTGGTGCCTTATGTTTCATCATGTATGAGATGATTATATTTTTGATAACTTAGGTATATGTATGGGCATATACATATGTATAATTGATGACTACTAATTTTGGCATTGTGATTGAAGTTTTTCATTGTTGTCTTTCTTTTGTGGACCCCTGGGTGACCTTCAGGTGTCTTAGGGTCCCTAATGAGTATTTCTATACTCACCCCTACATGGGATTTGCCTGCATCTTTCTGTGTCTTTTCCAGATGATGGACAATTTTGATCGAGGATGAGTGAGCCAGGACCTCATAGTCCTCATAGGATGACCATTTGACGTGACGTTACTTAGTGACTATTAATTTTTAGTAGTACCAAACATTTAGGTAGGATCCTCATTGTAATTTCTATGAGATGTTTCTTATTCCAGTTGTACATGTATATTTCAATTAGAAATGTATTCATGGCCCTTTACATTAAGTACACTTTTTACTACAGCAGTTTAATACTTGGTTTCTTCTAGTGGTGTTCTTAGATTTTGTATTTGTACAATTATAATGGAAATGCCTTCGAATTATATGAATACGCCTTTCTAGTGCTTTCTGACAGCCCCTAGCCTATTGATGGTGGTCTTGGGGTAGTCACAACATGGGTCTCAGGGGATGGGTTGGGACATCTAACCCTTGTTCCATTGAAACCCAATAATTAATCCTTCTTTATATGAAAAACTACATGAATCATTTGGTCGATATGATAAATTTCATACAGCCTGTGAAGTTATGTACATGAATTATTTTTAGAAAAATCTTTTTTGAAATCAATACTTTTGTTGTTTCACCCTCTAACTCAAGTTATGTTTGCTTTTCATTTATGAAATATAATTTCATATTTTCATCAATGGAATATATTTTTTTGAGTAAAATGGGATTTGAGTTTTTTAATTATATTCTTCGGTATTAGTGGGTTTAACGGTGGCTAAAACTAGGTTAATAACTATTTGGTGGTGTTGGAAATAGTTCTTACATTTCAACAGACCTTGTAAGCCCACTGCCTATTCAAACGGCCTGCCAGTGGATCCAAGAATCAAGCTTCATTAATTTATTATTTTACTCCAAATCAATTATTAAAATATTCATCACCCAAAAATGACACAAATGTGACTAGAACCTCATGAATATCACTCTGTATGTGTTCTATGAGTCCCCTTCCACTCCACCATCATGATGGAATACTAGATCAATCATGTGTAGCAATTGAGGATTGGTGGATCCACTATAAGAAATATTCTCATTATTTATCTATAATGGATCGCAGAAAAAATCCATATTTTCTATATTTATTTAACTTCTCCTAGATCAATTATATATTCCATTGGTGATTGATATATCAGTGTTGTATCTTAAATCTTGGTGACCTCTATTGAAGCGATCCTTGATTTAGCATGGAAGAAATATTAGTTTTGGTAAGTTTATATGGGTTTCCTTCCATTCCAGTAATTAATTTATTTTATTCAAATCATAAATGTCAAATTATATTGAATTGGAACTTTAATAGTGAATTTCGGTGTATTAGTGTGATTAGGGTGTAATTCCATGGTAGATCACTGTGTCGAGAGTTGACATGTTATAGGTAAAAATTATTTTATATAAATAACAATTTATATTATATTTTAATGTTATTTTATTATTCCTAGTGTAGATACCATTTCATGGTAGTGATTATTTACCTACATTGGGCATCCCATGAGACCCTAGTATGGTTGGATTGAGTTTTCCTTTCATTGTTGTGTATTATTTGAGTAGTATTTTATAGTAATTGAATTTGTAATAGGATATGATTAATCCTTTCTAGGTTGTACTTTTCATAGGTAACATTCATATATTGTGTACTATTGTATATTGATATTTCATTCCTTTCTATTTTATACTTACATATTTATTGTCTGTAGATGTTGTAACCATATCTCAGTAATCATGATGATAGATGTTCCTAATGGATATAGTCATGTCCTTATAGGAGGAGTTCTAGATACTTAACTATATTGATGTGGAATAGAATATTATGGTAAGAATTAATAATGGAATATGGTGATCCCAAGGGAGGATATTGACATAATAATTTTGAATATGGTCTTTATTATCCTGCAATATATCATTGTGGAACAACCATACATATGTGTAGAATTATTTTGTTTGGGCATGTAATGAATTCACAATATCAAAGGAGATGAGGTAGTAATATGAAATAGGATTGTCATTCCCTTAATGGTTGGAGTGGACATGTTCCTTTAATGTGGAAAATGTATTTTCCATAAATGTGGATGGAGTTACATTGAATAGTATATTTCCTGAAACTGATTTCAAATTAATTTTTTCCAACATTATTTGAAAAAAGGTACAAATAGCGTTTATTGATGATTGGTGAGTGTAAATTTACTTGGTATGTGATTGGTTGTATTATCATCTATATATTTACTTTTACTACTTATAATACTCATAAATATAAATTTTCACTTATGATAATGATTCCATGGTGGTGTACTATAGGGTTTATACTAACACCATACCTCTATATCATTGTTATCATGAAGAATTCATGGTCAGGGATTCGTGACACGAAAAGGAACATATGGAAGGTTTTTGTAGAACATGGATTTGGGAGATGAACATAGTACCATAATATCCTTTTTATAGTTACCAATTCACTTTTAATTTTCTCTCCATTTTTACAATTTTTTTTTTTGACCTTCCACACCATGGGTTCTTAAAGCATCCTTTAATAACTTGATATAACATTCATTCTATCATTACCAATGTTATGTTCCTACTATGTTACTTTTTATTCATTTTTTTTATTTTTAAAATGATGGTTTTAATACTCATGTGTATAATATCCACATATTATTTTAAACCATTTTCATGTTTAAATAGTATATTGTATATGGGGAGGCACTCATAAAGAATTATGGCACATCATCATGGATAGATAAATTCATGTTGTGTGTTACAGAATTTTATTAAAGGAATAAAATTTCCATTAATCTCTTGTGGGTTATGGAATAATTGATGTATACAATGTGTATGTTGGGAATTTTATTTTTAATGTGCAAATACACCTTTTTTATAATGGATGAAAGTGTTTCTAGTGATACGATTTTCATAATTCTTTTCTGGTATTTTGGTGAATTCATGCATCATGAATAGGAATAAAAGATAATGTTTCATATATATATATATACATATTGAGTTCTATATATTATTTATTTAATGAAGATATATGTATTTTGAATTGTTAATTAATATATTAATTTTTCACCATAACATATCTGTTATGAAATTAGTATGATATAAATTTAATGGTTATTATGTGTTCAACATATATTATTTAGGCTAGTGTTTAGGAAGAAAATCTTATTATTGATCCATAGGTAGATCTATTAGGGTTATATCATGTGTTTGGTTTTCTCCAAGAAGAGTTATATCAATATAAATCCCATTTGTAATCCATTTAATTCCATAAGCAGTACTTGTAAGAATGTGACATAGGGGACCAAATTGTTCATTTTGAATTATTAAAAAATATAACTTGGGGATTCCAATATGGTTTTATATGAGATGATTGTTTTTTTCTACAATGGATTTTATATGGTCATGCACCTGATTTTATTAACACACTAGATTAGGTGGTTCACGTAGTAAACTTGCGCTAACCAAGAGTCTTATAGATTGTGCTGCAAAAAAATTTAGTGTCACAATAGATGATGGTCCAATATTTCTAAGATAATAAATGCTATAATCAGCTAGTATTCTTTGGCACCTATGGTCCTCAGGATGTTGGGAACTGTATTGACATGATTGAGTTCATCATTGAACTATTGGAGTTTCCATGGGATTAAAAAGTGAATTTGTTATCCTTTAAACATCACAGACCCCCAAGGAGGAATTATGGTGTTATGTGTCATGTAGGGTCAATGAGGGTATTACAGGTGTGCCTTTATGGTGTTTCTTATAAAGAATACATTTCTCAATATGATAAAGTTATACTGATCACCTGAGTTTATAGAGATTTATTAGGGGATGAGTTTGGTTTTTTCTTAATCTGTCCATTTCAGGGAGTCTCTATGATTAGATCTACAATTGGATTGTAATGAGGTGGAGAAGAGAGTAATGTTTGAGATGGTCTATCTCCTAGATAAATTACATCATATTATGGTATTTTATTGGGTGAATCCTGAAATAGAACATCACACAACCCTCACTTTTTGATAAGGTTCTTGTGGAAGATATGATTTTAGGTTTTTTCAGCGCTTTAAATTGTTGGAAGATGAATGATGAATAAGAAGAACATGGTATCAAATCAGTACAGAAGGTTAGGTATATATCTATTAACACTGTGGCATAGATATAAACTAGGTTCTACAACTATGGATAGAGGGTATATTTTATAAAATCATGTATGAAGAAAATAAAAATATATCACCAGTGTGGTATGATGGATCAACTCCAATGATTTTTTAAAATATTCACCTCTATATTAGATGATCATAGGTATATGTGGGAGATGGTTCGCTCTGTAGTAGACCGAAACACTATAAAAGTCGATGACTTTGGTGACTCATGCATGATAGAGGTACAGTTATGATCCAGAGGAAGACATGAATTATATGATAAATTTGGTTATAGGATCTAGTGGAGAGGGAACATATATTGATACATGTATATTGTAAATTACCTCTACTATATAGATTTATTTTTTAAATACATGAGTTTCACATTTTTTATTTTTGGTAAATTCCTTTCATTTCAATATTCAATAGTTATGTTATATGCTAAGTGACTCGCTCTTGAATTTTCTTGTAAGAGTTAAATTAGTCCCTGTATAGTTATATCTTGAGTTTGTAATGGTTGTCGCCCGAAAAATACAACTATACAACATCATTATATTATATATGACTAGTTTTCATATGATATTCTTAATAGATAGGCTGACCATTTATTTAGTTCATATGGACTATTATCGGATACATGTATCCTTCTCCACACATAGATTATGGAGGTCTCTACTGACCAGTGAGTGGAAACATAGAACATGAACTATGGTACTAGACCTCAGTCACATTAGATAAATCACAGTGAAGGTTTTGATCATGGATCATACAGGAGAATAAGCAGTAAATCCATATATATTTCTTTATTTGAGGATCATTATGTGGATATCCTCCAAGATTATTTCCAAGTCCTTTCTCTAGATATGAGAATTATATTTGGGACTAATATTTTACTTATTGAATAACATATATATATACATGTTATAATATATAAATAATTTAGTTGATCATGTTGAAAGTTCAATTGGAGGATTGGGAGGTGCGGCCTTTTTTCCATCTCAGCACATCACCTTGGCATCCCTAGTTCTCTTTTCCAGTAATGAATGTGGTATAATTTTTTTCTAGAATACATTATAAATAATCATGAAATAATGAATATCTGGTACCCCATACCATGTATTGATGATTTTGATTACTATTTATTGGGATCTGAATTGCTTTCCTTATTGATATTTAGTCACGAACCATCATTTACCGACCATAGGTAGAAATAACAATGAATATAGTATTTAGGAGTAGGTATGGATTTTATGAGTATGATGTGTTGAAATTTCTGAAGAAAAAATCTATAGTAGTAGTAATGAATCTCATAAATAGGATTTTTAATCGAGATATGGACTCTATAATCATTCTATTTATAGATGAGATCATGTTATTTTTCTAGGACATCAAATATGATTTATAGGACCATTGATATTTATTTGGGAACACCTTGAGCACAGTATTTGAGTGACCAGATGTTGATGTTCCACTTTTTGATTCCATAGGTGTGTTTCGTAATGTTGAAGTTTTTTAGAATAGGTATTTCTATTGTAATTTGAATGGTTGAAGTTGTGATGTAATTATCATGACCCCAAAATCTGTTCATTATCATGACATTTATTAGGTTAGTTGTGTAACATCGACACTTCATCCAATACATATCCTATGTGGAGTCACCAATGATAAATATTTCAAAAATGGGGTTATTTTTTAGGTGTATGATCAACATGAGGATTCCATCATTAATATGAAGAGGGGTTAGATGATTACTCCAGTTTCATCAATTCTATAGATTGAAAATATATATTAATTTTATTGTGTTTCATCAGGTTCTCGGTTGGGATATGTTTTCCTGAAAATTCATTAGGTATTCATTTATAAATTACTTCAATTGTGTTCCCACATAGAGAACAACCTAAATCCTAAATTATATTTAGCATTTCTGTTCCATGTTTTGAAATGTTGGAGAAATTATCTATTTAGTGAGAGTTTTATTTTTGACACAGTATAGAAGATATTGTGATACATATTCTCTCATTATGTTTTCAATTTGATATATAGTAATTTTGTGGTGTACATGAAGACATTTAAATTCAAGACGTAATGTTCCCCACATATAGGTAATTTCACTGAAGACTCTCATAACAAGTAAATATTATTGATGTAGGACCTTAAAGAGTGGCCTTTATAGGTGTTACTACATTTGATGACAATGATGATACAATAGAAACTAAATGAATTTGAGTATTATGGAGTGATGATATGTGATGATTCGGTTTTCATGTATTCATTACTAAATCAGGTAAAGACCATCCATGGGTCGAATCCCAAGTGTGTGTGGATGATGATTTAAATTCATCCTATAAAATGGGTACTTCCTCCCAGTCCCATGTTGATTTACATTGATATATAAATACTGTTTTGTTGTCCAGGTATAAAAAATTATATCATCTAGTTTTTTCATAATTCCTTACCTTTTAGAGAGTAAAGGTCAATAATCAACGTCATATTAGACTACATTAATCACTTTTAGTGAATATGTTGAATTAGGTTGTCATGATTATGGACATCATGATGGTTTTACCTAGGATCCCAATATAATTTGATGTTGTTTAGTATGTAATTTATCGACTCTTGAATGTGGCTCAATTCTTGTTCATCGAGATACCCTTTCAGTGGTTGAGTTAGAGAAGTTATATGTATTGGATATTATAAACCAATATAGATGTCCCTAGATCATCAAATAAAATACAAACATTCAACTCACAATGTAGTTTCAGAATGGATTACAAGAGTCTATGGTTACTCTAATGATACAAAGTAAAATATATCATCCATATACTGGTATAATGTCAGAGAGGATGATACATGTTTTTGAGGATATGATATGGTAATGTGTTCTAGACATATATGGATTATGGGATGATCACATATTCTTGTTTGATTTCTTTTTCAACAATTTCATCTAATATTATGTTTATATTAACCATTAAAATTATATTTATGGTAATCTATGTTTCCCACTTGAATATTTGAATGTGGATTGTGAGGCACTTGTGAGACCAAGCATGGTACAAGGGACCTCTAAGATACTATAACCAATCTGTAAACAGCTTCTCACTACTCATAGTAGAAATTTATCATTTTAGGATATGATTATATGAAAAATAGAGTTTACTATAGATAGATAGGTTCTCTTATGGGTGACTCTATAAATAGGGCATTGATAGTTGTGAAAGTAGGGGAATCATGTACCATGTTATTATATACTATTCTACATTACTGAGTGTGTTAAACAATGTAATATCCTTTTGATCGTCCTCCATGAATCCAGGTATGAATGTTTTGTTGCATGTCTCTCAACTGTAGAGGTACATGATGAATCCAACACATGTGATTGACTATGAATATGTTGGGTTATTTTCTGTCACTTCTTATGTGGCTCAGCTAGTAAAAATTATATAATGCGGATAGAAAGTGTTATGGGGGATGATAGTGCCACTTTTTGGACACATTTAGTAGCATGGAAATATTTGAGAGGAGTAGTAATAGTGTTAATTTGATGTTTAGGATCATTATTCAAGGATAATATATCGTGATAGCTAGAGACACATTTTTGGGATGAAATGTTAGTAGTGTGGTATAATTTTAACATCCACAACATTTGAGTTATGATTTTTTTCAAATGAAAATGTAACATGTTTTATCTTCCAAAGATGTGTTTATTATGGCTACAAGGTCCTCATATCATGTACCATAGTGGTTGGAGTCTAAGTGCGCTAGATGGTGTCTCAAAAAAAGACACTTTAAATATGGTAGCATGAATCAACTAACTGGTACTGCAGGAATAAACTCCTATATTTTTATAGATCCTATCAAACATCTATTCATGACCATAATCATGAATTATTAATAGTGTTCTCTTCTTTTTATTTCAAATGAATTATTAAACTTTACATCACTCAAACAATTTCCAACTTGTTTTATAACATCTTCAATAACTATCCTTTTATGCTCTATGACCCCCTTTACTCTCCTCAAGGGGTTTTAAAGATTATATCAATTTTTTGGTGTGAATTGATGTCTATTTTTTCGATTATAATAAAAATATATTTATTTATTTGAAATTGAGAATGGATATATCTCTTGTTTTCAACATCCATGTATATCCAACTATATCTAATAGAAAATCAATGCTTGATTTTTAAATCAGTGTTTGATCTCGGTTTTTGGGGACCTAACAGAAATAGATCATAGATATACAATTAATGATGAATTCTATTGGGTAATATTGTGTGAATTTCATTCCTTGGAGTAATTAATTACTTCATTTTTAATCCTATTTTTCCAAAATATATATAGTGGATCTTAATGTAATTATATTTTGTGTGTGAGTGTGATTTTCATTTCATTATTTGGAGAACCATAGAGTTTCGATTTGATGAGTTAATGGGAGTATGTCAGTAGTCCATCATATGATTTTTGTAATGATTTTCCTACCTAATTTCCTAGTGTAGAGATCCATTCATTTTCAGTACTCATCAAAAATATTTGGTGTATAATGACGACTGGTGTGGGTGTCTTTTATGTTTTCTAAAATGTTTCGAATTATTAGAAATTTATTTCATTATTATTGAATGTTTTATATTCCTTGATTATTCATTCATATAATATATACTTATTATATACCAATTATATCCTATTGAATATTTTACATTGATTATCTTTTCCTTTCTATGTTTTCTTAATTTTGTATTATTCTTAACTAGTGAAAACTTTTCTTAGTGTTCAGTACGATAGAAGGCCTTGATGGACTTATCTATATACTAAAAGGGGGATTTCGAGTAACACGACACTTTGGACATTGCTCTATGTATGATGGTTTTTTTCAATATTAGAATGTTCTAATCTTATATAAGGATATTTCTATACACCTTTTAAAAGAACATATAGGTCAGTATGATATTCTATTGGGGAATTCCATTGAGTATCTATAAATTTCTATTATTTAAGTGTGCCATGTATGCGTACCTTCGATGGTGAGTTAGTAATCATGTGACATAGGAGGGTCATTCCCTTATTGTTGAGAATGAACTTATTCCTTAATGGTGAAAATTTTAAATTACTTTAAATGGGTAGACTTGTATGTAATGTTCTATGTATTACTATTTATTTCATAGGCCATTCTTCTATCATGATGTAAAATTAGTTATAGTCATGGTTTATGGACACTTGGTTAGAACACATTCTAAAAGTATATGATCAGTTGTATACATGTGTGAGAATTCAATTATCCATCATGAATTACACTTATATATAAATGTTAAATTAGGTTACAAATGACTTTTTAGTATTCTACTAAGATTATACTCACACCCTACATATGAATCGTGGGGATTGGGACGACTTCATTTCATTGATATGGGAATGGGAAATGACCCTGTGTAATGTTACCGAGGATCCTAGAGTTTGGGGAAGGATGTGGTACATGGATGAAATCCTGTTAGATTTTTGTAAAAATTTATATATTTATTATCAATTTCTAATTATTTAATATTTTGAATAACTATATTGGGTGTTGATTTATCATTATTTACTGACCTAAAATGACAATTGTCAAAAAAGTATGAGTGTTTTTCCACTTTGATAATTTTATATGTTATTTGTTTCTTATATATGGTTCTGATTATTGAGTGTATTTTATCCCCACATTATTTTATACCCTTCCACTTTTTTTGAAGCCCCTTCCATATAGGGAGGAAACCATGAGGTTACATGATACATCATCATGGACCTGATGTATTTTTTTGAGGTGTTACATTAGTGTTTAGTGAGATATTATGGTCTAGAAGTTATAAGTGTGTATGAGGGTATTGAAAATGAAAAAATATCTTGAATGTACATAATGAAGAAAATGGGATTAATAACATTTCGTTGGAATGATAACATTAGAATCAAATTGTAAAATATGATCTTTTATTGGATAAATATTAAAATTGCTATTGTATAATATTATTTATTTCACTTGTGCTATGTCCATGATTATGAAATGGGAAATTAATAAAACTAATGAATTCATATATTTCATTGAGTATTTTCATGGTTTTAGTCCAACCATTTTATCATTTATTGGGTTATTATCATATTTTTTAATTACATTAATGTATCAAGATATAGTGAACAAATTGTTTAAATTTTATCTTTTTATTATTTATTTTATCCATGGGAATTATTGTGATAAATACTACATTTAATATATAATGGATTGATTCCTTTTTTTTGACAAATTATTTTTTAATGAAATTTTGGTGATTATGTGTATGACTAATAGTTCTGATTTTTCTGTATTCAATCAAAAAAATGTAGCCATTCATTCGATTAATCGACCACAATAATTGATCAATATTGTACAATAACTACCAATACAATGAACATAAGAAGAGTTTATCAATTTTTAGGAGTGTATAAATCAACCACAAATTTAAGATAATCAACAATTGATATAAATTCTAATAACTCTCTGATAACTACACTACTAAAATTCCATTATGTCACCTATTTGGTATACCATAGATCCATAAAATAAAAAATAAGAGTTTATAAACCATGATTTTCCAATATTAACTAGATGAACATTCCATAGGATACATAGTGAACTTTCTATGTGGTCAATTTTATTTCATGTTCTGACATGATTTTAATGAGGTTACATGAAATAAAAAGTCAATCCATGTCCATTAACATATCAAACAGTTAATGAATTATACAATTTCAAATAAATCACATTGATGAAAAAATCTAAAGTTTATGATTAATAGAAATGTGGGTTACTAAATCTATAAGCATTAGTTATTAAGAAATTTTTCATTAAAATAATGGTCTAAATCATCTTAGTCAAGGATAAATTGAAACCCAAAAATAATGAAATAATTATTGGTGGATGACATGAATTTGTAGGAATAATGATCTGAGGACAAATAAAGGATAATTATTATAAAATAGATAATATCATGGATCTTTTATTGAGTTTTTAAATAAAGAAAAAGTGCATCTTTAAAGGTAAAATTGGGTCACTTCTGGGAGGTGCATTGAGAGATGGATCATGATTGCATGATATATGATATAATGCTACTTTTTTGTTATATTTTATTATATTTTTATTTCATTATCTTTACCATTTAATTTTTTCCATTTTAATGCATGATAAATAGTTACATTTATTGGGAAAGAAAATCTTCTCCCTATTAATTATTCATTGCCTATGATTTAGTGAATAGAAACTCTTTTCTTGTTAGTTGATTTCAATTCTCAGTGTCTTTTTAATTCATTGAATTCAACAGAGATGAAGGGTTCAAACTAGTTCAATCTTACTATATAGGTTTATAATATATAATCTCTATCCATATATTGAAACAAACAGAATGAGAAGGTGGTAGGTGTTAAATGTATAAATGTTTCTATCACGTGTTCTGTAGAAATGAATTAATATTATATTTATGTATAATATTTATACTAAATAATTATTTATATAAGAATTTTAGGAGATTAATTCTGAATTTTCAAAAAAAATTGAAATTAAGGTAACTAATCAGAAATCATTTTTATGTGATATTTCATAATACCACTCACCACAAGGTGATTGAGGACTCAATAAAAGAATCTAAAACTTCTCCAATAATAATAAATAATTAAAAATTATAGGGACTGGGATAAAATTTCATGTGGAATAATACATTAACCCACTCACCTTCTCATGTCACTTTTTATAATCCATTTCCATTTTTTAAATGTCATGTTTTACCCAAATTAGAAAAATAAAACAATAAACTTTATGCTTTCAAAATTTGGAAGCTATTTTTTTCCACTACTCTTTTGGAGGATACTCTAACTTATCACTAACACTACATTTAACATAGGTAGAAATTTATTTACCAAGCACCATGAATGGAGGTCATATAACATAAGAATCTTTTCTTCCAATCGTACATTTATATATTCTTTAAAATCTTATAGTGCTACTCAAACTATTGAGTGTTGATAAATTTGGAATAATGTTTTCTGGTTAATATATCAATTGATGAAATGTCTAAGAAATATCATTTTCAATACGATTATTATATATAATTTTAAATATTTAATTCATTTTATGATTAAATGATATTAAATTCTAAAAGTTTTTCATTTAAAAAACTTGAATGATAATTTGATTTTCTATTTATCTTTGTAGGAACCCGAATCGTCGTTTCAGGTATGCTTTTCCTTTTTCTAAAGTTTTTGAGAAAAATGGAGTTTCTAGAAAATTTCAAAGTACACACCGTGTACTTTCTTAGTACACGCCATGTACTATTCTCCGGCTCAAAGCCATGTGCTGGCCATGCCCGAGCCACACACATGATGTGTATGGGTGACATGGAGGCCGATTTTGGCGGAGTAAGGAAAACCCCACTACACGCCGTGTACTTTAAAAATACACGCCGTGTACTTTATTTTCACTAAACGGACTGGGGTCACGCATAATTTCCATAATCGTCTTCTTCTAGGAATGGTTCGTCCGAGAGCGATCTGTACGACCAGATCTTCTCCGAGCTCCCACCTCTCCAACCATTCTCTGATTTGAGAACGGTTGATTGCGATGGAAGCACAGCGGTGATTTTTTCCTTCTGCTTGAGCCTTGTTTTCCAATTCTTCTTCATTCTAATGTTCTCTAAGGTTGAACATTTTTAGCATTTTCACAGATCTACAACATTATAGGGGGAATTAGCCATCGTGGATCAAGTATATTGATCTCCTAGGATCGAGGTAGGTGGTTTGTGCCTATCCATTCAATGTCTCTGCGTTTTATGTGTGAATTTACACCGATACCCATGAATGGGGTATTGCGTGATTAACTTTTTTCCCTTATTGTTTTCCTGCCTTGCATGTATGCTTTAGTAGAGGTAATTTGACCATGTTAGGAGATAACTTGTTGTGATTGGATGTATTTTCCCTTTCGTTGTTCTTTTTATGTCCTTTGGTTCTCATTTTCCTTTGGATGCGACACATTTTTTTCATGCCTTGCAGTTATAGGTTGAATTGAAATTCATAGCATGCTTGTTGCCTTATATACTATTTAGCGAAGTATCTCTATAGGTGTAATTTGGTTAGAAAAGTATCCCTATAGGTGTACTTTGTCTTTATAACATTATTATGCATAGGCTGGCATGGGGCTGAGGGAACCTGGTGCTATAGATCATAAGGGATATACCGAGGGAGCTTTCTAGAGAGTCTTAGACATTATAGACTACAGTGGATGGACCGAGTGAGATCTGATAGAGTCTTGGATTTTATAGACAACAAGAGGGTAGACCGAGTAAGCTTCCTTAGAGAGTCTTACCTTGTTTGAGTCTCTTTAAGAACCTTCTTAGGCTAGAGGAGGAATTGATAGAGTGAGCTTCCTCAGAAAGTCTCTAGTATACGTGAGGCTATAGGATGAATTGACTGAGATTTCTTCCCTAGAGAGTCTCTAGACCTTGGGGATAAGACGGTTAGACCACGTGATCTTCCTCAAGAGAGTCCCTGACTACCCTACACTATAAGGGGAATTGACCGAGTGAGATTCCCCAGAGTGTCTCATAAATGCGTATGACTAAGATAGAGGGGTTAGGCTGAGCGTACTGCCCCGTGGGTTGTGGAACTTCTTGGATAGGATCAGAGGGGATGGTTGTGAGGACTTCACGGAGGGTTTCTGGATTTTTAGCTATATGTTTCACTACTGTTGATTGGTTGTTGATTGATTACTGCTATGTATCATCTTGTTTTACTGCTTACTGTTTACTGCCTACTGCTTCCTATTGTTGTTTACTGCTTATTGTACTTTTACCTGCCATATACTCACTGACTGTTAGGCATAGATCTTCGGGTGAATGCCTAATGGTATTTTATCTCACAACCTGTTTGGGCCTTGCTTTTGGGCCTTGCTTTTGGGCCCAATCATACTATTTTGTTGCAGGTGTAGACAAGGGAAAGCACCCTTCGACTTCTGGAACATTATTGCTTGGAGCATGAGAGCATGGGACCAAGTTTTGGATTGTGATGCTGACGATCTGTTTATTTTTCTATTGTATTTGTTTTGGTACTGTAGTGTTTTCCAGCATTGTGACTTGTTTGGATGCGTTCCGAGTTATGTATCATGCATCGTTTCATATATACATATGTGCTCTAGTTGTTGATTTAGTCTTCCGCTGTTATATTGTTTGTTATTATTGCTTCTGCTATTTCATGTTTATTTTCATCCGCTGTGTACTCTACCAATGAGGGCATAGTTTCCCCACTATTACACCCAAGTCCCTTGCTGCTAGTCGGAACCCTCTTGCATTTTGGGAAATGCGCTTGAGGCCATGTGACCAACCGTGTACGGGGCACCTCTGGGTGGCTTCCGGAACTGGGATGTTGCAAAGGGGTATCAGAGGGATCATATCCTCTTGCTTTATTATTTGTAGACTTTATCCAGGGATAGGATGGATTCGGTACTTGGTAATATGTTGTGCCCTGGAGTAGCTAACCCGTGTATAGGGAAAATCCATACTACCTTGTTTATTTCTGTTTTCTGGTTTTGAGATTTTAGGGTTGATACGATTTCACCTAGAGTGATTCAAATGCTTTGTACTGTTATTGTTTTGATATTATGGTTATATTTCTGTCGCAAACTGATGAGATGAGGGTATTGCATCTCATGCATCATATAGGCACTTGTAAGAATCACATTCCATGTATTCCTTCCATGCCATTAAGGGTGCATTAGCGATTTCATGCTATTATGATAGATTTTTTGTAGAATATGCATGCTGTTCTGATAGATACTTGATAGAATCTCTGCTACTTGTTAGAGAATTCATTGTATTGTACATTGTTAAATGAACACCAAATTTTGATTCTTGAGGAGGTATAGACCCTCTTGAATCAGAAATTGTTGGATCATGTTCCTGTTTCCTCTTGTACATGTCTGTAGGGGATGCCAAGCTTTGATTCTCGGGGAGTATGGGCCCTCACAGATCGGAATTTTGGAACCTCTTTGCCTTGTTTTCTGTGTTTCTGGGTTTCTGTGCAGTTTCTATGCTACTGCCCAGAATAACCAAGAATACATAGTGTGTTTTTTCTGGTTATACGCCGTGTAGTTTTTAGGCTGTGTTACTGACTGTGTGGGAAGGAAAACGGTGTTGTGAAAATAACGTCTGAAGCATGTCGTGTATGGTATGTACACACCGTGTAGTGTAGAACCTTATACCTGGCCCTGTCACTAACAACATGGGTCCGGGAAGCTTGAGTAGAACACTCCGTGTGGGTGAAGAACATGTCGTGTAGTTCTGTCCAGGCACCCGGCTGTGTCATGAACAACACGGGTTGGTGTGACATTCTCTAGGACATGCCATGTTTCTTTTAGAACACGTCGTGTAGTCGTTCCCAGGTACCCGGCCACGTCACGAACAACACGAGACAATGTCACCTTCTCCTATACATGTTGTGTTTGTCCAGAACACGCCGTGTAAGTACCAGCTGTGTAGACGACCGTGTAACCAACAACACGGGCCGCCGAGTCAGTGTCTGGTACACACCGTGTCCCTAGGGAACATGCCGTGTAGTTTGAGGTTAGTTTGAACTGTGTGAGTTAGATGTGTAAAGATACTCGAGAAGGGGAATAGTCTTCATGTACACATCATGTATTGGGTCAAAACGCCGTGTATTTTGAGGTGTTACAGGACTTGTAGGGCATGGGTACACACACATGTCACTGGCCTAAGAAGACACATCATGTAGTTTTTATACACGTCATGTAGTCGTGTTTTGTAAACTTGTGTGTTTTATTGCCCTATTTCTATTTTGACCTCTTCTGTTCTCTGCACTTGTTTTCTAATATAAGGTATACATAGGATCTTTCAGAGATATGCCTCTGAGACGTCCTCTTTTTGTACCTATGTCATCAGGCAGTGATCAGACACCAGATATGGCTGATCAGGGACTTCCTGCTGATCCTCTAGTCGAGCCAGCCTTGGCACTAGCTATTATACCAGTTGTAGGCGCTGATGCATAGTTTAGGGAGGAATTCCTGGGGATTATTCAAACCTTTTAGGGAGAACTGTCTCCTACCCCGTCGATGGATGAGTTGACGCGGGTTTTCCAGCAGCAGCATTCTCTTACTTTTTCATGGGATGGAGGACCTCAGGCTTCAAAGTCGTGGATAGATCTCACGCTGACCATCTTTGATCACCTAGAGATCCCTCCTGATAAAAGGGTAATGTTGGCTACTTATATGCTATGGAACACCGCCAAGAGGTGGTGGGAGGTGATCCCACAGTCAGGGCATCTATAGAATATGTCTTGGGAAGAGTTTCGACGCACCCTCTATGACTAATTCTATCCGAAGACCCTGAGGGCTGATCGAGCCAAGGAATTTATGAGTCTGCAGTAGGGTACTCTCACTGTTATGGAGTACTCATCTCATTTCACTCATCTGCTATGCTTCACACCGATCCCAGCAGGTGATGAGTTGTTCCTTGTTAGGTTGTTCGAGGACGGTCTCATGCAGAAGAGCCATTACTAGGTGAGTATCTTCCAGTTGACTTCGATATCCTCCATCATCAACCAGGTGCTAATCACTGAGCACAATCTGAGGGATTCTGGAGCAGTGATCTAGGATGGTTCATCATCCAGAGCAGGTGTTCCTCCTACAGATATTAGGAAGCATTCGCCGAGAGTCTTCTCGAGGAGATCGAGGTTCACGAGATGCGTCTTCTGGAAGCCAGGTTGTGTTTCCCGTGTAGTAGAAGTGGACACACTAGGCCTCAGTGCCATAGAGATCCGATGGAGTGCCGGTTTTGTGGCAATATGGGGAATATTCAGCGCTTTTGTCATATCTTCTCACCTTCATCTTGTGGTAGGGTTTCCTATATGACCCCGCGTTATAGAGATGCTTCGCCAGTTTCCCACAAGTTTGGGAACTGGAGTTATTCCGGCTGTTCAGGCCGAGGTGGAGGTTGCGGCTGTGGTGGTCAGTCACCAGGACATCAACGATAGCAGAGTGGATCATCTCAGAGTGGTCAGCCAGGGGCGAAAGGTCATGCTGCAGGCCAGTCTCTCACCGTGGATTAGACCTATCTGGAGCAGGATCTCGTCCCTTCTATTGTTCGAGGTACGATCCTAGTATCCTTAGTTTTATCTTTAGATCTTTTTCAATATTGGTGCTTCCCATAGCGTTATCTCTTTTGCGGTTGTGGAGAGCCTTGGGCTCTGTATCGTTTTGTCTGCCGACTAGTTGACTCTTGACACGCCATTGGGAACGAGGAAATCTACCGTACGTCAGTTCAGAGAGTTACCTCTCGAGTATTTGGGGTGTCATTTCTTATGGGACATCTATGTCCAAGAGATGACGAGCTATGAAGTCATTCTCAGTATTGACGGGTTGGTTCACATTCTAGGCAGTCGTTGATTTCTATCGTCTTAGGGTGAGTTTCATTTCACCAGAGGGAGGATCCTTCCTTTATAGAGCCGAGTGGGATGTCCAGGCGGGTAGAGATGGACCAGAGCATCATGGACTAGGGGAATTTCCAGCCCAGATTGCTAGTCTTTATCTGGATGACTAGGGGACATCACAGTTAGACTTTCCTCCAGTGGTGATTAGTTTTAGGGATGTCTTTACAGAAGACATTTCAGGTTTACCTCCAGAGTGTGAGGCAGAGTTCTCGATTTAACTCGTGCCAGGAGAGAAATTGGTGTCCATTCCTCCTTATAGAATGGCTACACATGAGTTGCAAGAGCTCAAGAAGCAGTTGGAGGAGTTGCAGGAAAAGGGTTTCATCTGACCCAATACCTCTTCTTGGGGTTCTCATGTCCTGTTTGTGAAGAAGGAAGATGGTACCCTTCGACTTTTTGTGGATTATTTGAAGCTGAACCAGTTGACGGTCAAGAACCGATATCCCTTGCCGAGGATTGATGACCTCTTTGATCATCTTCGAGGAACACGGGTGTTCTCAAAGATCGAATTGAGGTCCGGTTATCATCATTTGTGCATTAGACCATCAGATATACCTCTGACAGCTTTCAAGAGCACGTATGTTCTTTACGAGTATACATTCATGTTGTTCGGTCTTATGAACGCACCTGTACTCTTCATGGGACTGATGAACAGAGTGTTCCAACCGTACTTGGACTCCTTTGTCGTGGTCTTTGTGGACGATATCTTGGTGTACTCTCACACTCAACATGACCATTCCACACATCTTGATATCATTATGTGTACACTGAGAGAGCATTGGTTGTATGCTAAAATCTCAAAGTTCCACTTTTGGATGGATCAGATTCACTTCCTGGGTCATGTTATCTCAGAGACTGGAGTATTTGTGGACCCAGATAAAGTGAGACCTGTAGTTTCCTGGGAGCATCCGAAGAACATCTTTGAGGAGCGGAGTTTCCTATGGCTGGCCGGATACAACAGACGCTTCATTCCGGACTTCTCGAGCCTAGTCGCACTGTTGACAGGTCTGACCAAGAATGGGGCGAAGTTCTTATGGTCAGATTCATGTGACTCTACCTTTCAAAGCTGAAAGGGAGGTTGACGTCTGCATCGATACTAGTCATTCCAGAGCTGGGAAAGAGCTACACTATTTACTATGATTCTTCAGGTATCGGGCTGGGAGCTGTGCTAATGCAGGGAGATAGAGTCGTTGCTCCAGGGTCTCGGTAGTTGAGGCCACACAAGAGGAACTACCCGACACATGATCTGAAGTTGGCAGCAGTTGTTCAAGACTTATGCTATTGGAGACACTATCTTCTGGGAGAGCACATTGTGGTTTTCACCGACCACAAGAGTCTCATGTATATCTTCACTCAGTGTGATTTGAATTTGAGACAGCGCAGGTTGGTTGAGTGTCTTCAGTCTTTTGACGTTGAGCTCACCTATACACCAGGAAAGGGCAATGCATTGGAATATGTGTTGAGAAGACGAACTCAGATTGAAGCGGTTCAGAATGCCAATAGTGAGTGACAGCTTATGGATCTATTCTCTGAGATGCATATGGAGGTGCATGACAAGTAGGGACAGACCGTCCTATCTTCTCTGGATGTTACCTCTACACATCTTGATTGGGAACGAATGAGGCAACTACCAGACTCAGAGGCCTTGGTACTATGGGAGAATGTGTTAGGCGGGGACCCTCTTGCTGGATGGACAGTGGTCGAGGATGAGGTCTTTCATTTACAGGGACGCATATGAGTGCCATCAGACATACGTGAGGAGCTGATATGGGTTTTACATTCCTCAGTTTGGGTAGTTCATCCTGGTGTCACCAAGATGTATCAAGATCTTCTTCTCCAGTACTGGTGGCCAGGTATGAAGAAGCATGTTGCTGGTTTTGTCATGAAATGTTCTACTTTTCAGCTGGTGAAAGCAGAGCACCAGCGACCAGAAGGGATTTTATAGCAGTTACCCATTCCGGAGTGGAAGTGGAACGATGTTAAGATGGACTTTGAGACAGGGATACTGAGGTCACCTCGAGGAAGTGATGATTTTTGGGTTGTCATCGATAGGCTTACGGAGGTTTCACCCTTCTTTCCAATCAAGGAGACATTCAGTGTTGATGATCTAGGACGACTGTAAATCTGAGAGATTGTACGTCTATATGGAGTCCCACACTCCATTGTTTTACACAGGGATGCACGCTTTACCTCTCAGTCCTGGCAGGTACTTCACAAGGCTTTGGGAACACATGTACTTTTGAGTACAACATACCATCCCCAGACTGATGGCCCGTCCGAGTGCATGATCTAGGTTCTTGAGGATATGCTTCGAGCTTTCATCCTAGACATTGGAAGTTCCTGGGAGAAGAATATTCCTCTGGTGGAGTTCATCTAGAACTACTGTTTCTAGGAAACCATTCAGATGGCACCATACGAGGCTTTGTACTATAGGCCATGCCGATCACCCTTATGTTGGCTGGAGGAAGGAGATGCAGTTTTGCTGGGACCTCATCTTGTTCAGGAGATTTCGGAGAAGATAGAGTTGATTCGGAAGAGGATGGATACATCACAGTCTTGACAGAAGTCTTATGCTAATCAGCGGAGACGGCCTCTGGAGTTCGAGGTCGGGGATCAGGTTTTCCTATGTGTCGCACTGAGGTTGGGACACTAGAGGATTCGGAGACTGGGTAAGCTTTCACCACAGTATGTCGGGCCGTTTGAGGTTTTGGAGAGAGTTGGGCTGGTTTTCTATCGTTTACAGCTACCTCAGAGGTACCAAACCATGCATGATGTCTTCCACGTCTCTCAGCTCCGACATTACTTCTCAGACCCATCTCATTTATTTCAGCCTGAGGAGGTTGAGTTCAAGAAGATGCGTCATTTGAGGAGCATCCCATCTGAATTGTCGATCGCAGCACGATGGTTCTCTGAGGCTAATATGTTCCTCTGGTATGAGTGCTATGGAAGTACGGGTGAGTATAGGACGAGACTTGGGAGAGGGAGGCCGAGGTTCGATCATAGTGGCCAGAATTGTTCGAGGATCCATCTTCTACGCCCCATCTAATGAAATTAGGGGACAAATTTATTTAAGGTGGGAAGTTTTTAAGAACCCGGATCGTCATTTCAGGTACATTGTTCCTTTTTTGGATTTTTTGAGAAAATGCAGTTTCTGGAAAATTTCGAAGTACACACCGTGTACTTTCTGAGTAAACGCCATGTACTCTTCTCAGGCTCGAAGCTATGTGCCGGCCATGCCCGGGCCACACACTCGGTGTGTAGGGGTGATTTGGAGGATGATTTTGGCAGAGTACGGGAAAACCCACTACACGTCGTGTACTTTAAAATTACACGCCCTTTAGTTTTCTTTATTTTCACTAAACGGACTGGGGTCGCGCCTATTCACCATAATAGTCTTCTTCTAGGTCTAGTTCGTCCGAGAGCGACCCATTAGACCAGAACTTCTATGAGATCTCGTCTCTCTGTCCAATCTCCAATTCGAGAAAGGTCGATTGCGTTGGAAGCACAGCGGTGAGTTCTTCCTTATGCTTGAGCCTTGTTTTACATTTCTTCATCCTTCTCAAGTTATCTAAGGTTGAACATTTTGGGAGCTTTCTCAGATCTACGATGTTCTAGGGGGAATTAGACATCGTGGTTCAATTATATCGATCTCTTAGGATCGAGGTAGGTGGTTTGTACCTTACTGTTCAAAGTATCATAGTTTTATGTGCAAATATCCACTGATACACGTGAACGGGGTATTGCGTGATTTCCTTTTTTCCCTGGTTGTTTTCTTTCCTTGACTGTATTCTTGTGTAGAGGTAATTTGACCATGATAGAGGATAAATTGTTGTTCTTGGATGTATTTTCCCTTTGTTTGTTCTGTTTACTACCTTTGTTTCTTGTTTTGCCTTTGGCTGCTACACCTTTTTGTTCTTGCCTTGCAGTTATAGTTTGAAGTGAAATTCATGACATGTTTGTTGCCTTGTAGACTGTTTAGCTTAGTAGCTCTATATGTGTACTTTGGTTACCCAAGTAGCTCTATATGTGTACATTGGATTTATAGAATTATTTTTCATTCGCTGGCATGGGGCTGAGGGTACCTGGTGCTATATACTATAAGGGATAGACCAAGTGAGCTTCCGAGAGAGTCTTAGACATTATAGACTACAGGGGATGGACCAAGTGAGCTCCCAGAGAGTCTTGGATTTTATAGACTACTGGAGGGTAGAGAGAGTGTGCTTCATTAGAGAGTTTAACCTTGTTTGAATCTATTCAAGAACCATCCCAAGCTAGAGGAGGAATTAACCGAGTGAGCTTCCTCAGAGAGTTTGTGGTATACTTGAGGCTATAGGAGGAATTGACCGAGATAGCTTCCTTAGAGTGTCTCTAGAACTTGGGGCTAATAGGGGTGGACCATGTGATATTCCTAAATAGAGTCCATGACTACCCTAGACTATATGTGGAATTGACCGAGTGGGATTACCCAGAGAGTCTCATAAATGCGTATGACCAAGACAGAGGGGTTAGGCTGAGCGCACTGCCCAGAGGGCTGTGTTACTTTTTGAATAGGACCAGAGGTGATGGCTGTGAGTACTTCCCAGAGGGTTTTCATCTTGTTAGATATTTGTTTCACTACTGTTGATTAGTTGTGGATTGATTGCTTCTATGTATCATCCTGTTTTACTTCTTATTGTTTACGTCCTACTGCTTTCTGTTGCTGTTTACTGCTTATTGTACTTTTCCCTTCCATATACTCACTAACTATTAGGTCCCGATCTTTAGGAAAATTCCTAATGGGATTTTATCTCACACCCAATTTGGGCCATACTTTTGGGCCCAATAAGACTATGTTGTGGAAGGTGTAGAAAAGGGCAAGCACCCTTCGACTTCTGGAACTTGATTGCTTGGAGCAGGAGAGAATGAGACCAATCTTTGTCTTGCGATGCTGAGGAGCTCCTTATTTTTCTTTTGTACTTGATTTGGTACTGTAGTGTTTTCCAGTATTACGACTTCTTTGGCTCCATTCCTAGTTATGTATAATGCATCATTTCATATATACATATGTGATCCAGTTTTTGATTTAGTCTTCCGTTGTTATATTGTTAGTTATTACTTCTTCCACTATTGCATGTTTATTTTCTTCCGTTGTGTACTCTGCCAATGAGGTCATAGTTTCCCCACTATTACATAAAAGGCCCTTGCTGCTAGTCTGCAGCCACTGGCATTTGGGTAAATGTGCTTGAGGCCATGTGACCAATTAGGTACGGGGCGCCTCTAGGTGGATTCCGGAACTGGGACATTACAATCTTCTACATTAATTATACATAAAAGATATTCCTCTAAATAACATTCATTCAGAGGCTCCTCTACATTGTATCTTTAATTAACATCCAGATTATGTTTTTATTTATACAGATAGAAAATGAAAATAGCCATGTGATACTATGATTAGGATCACTCATTTCAAGAATTTTTATTTAGTAATTTCTATTTTTGACATCCATATTTATTCTTTTTCAAGGGACAAATATTTTTTGAATTGATCCACAATAATAGTAACTTCTATTGATGTTTCCTTATGTTTTTCAATGTTGTGTAAATGGGATTTTTTATATTCACCATATAATTAAAATAAATCCTAAAATTATTTTACTAGAGAAATAGATGTTAAAAAACATTCATTAGGAGGATTTTTATGTGTTATGTCGTGAATCATCACCTCCACCACATCTAATGTATTTAACCCTTCATCATTTATTGCAGGGATTAAAACAATTTTGTAAGAGGGATTTTATCCTACTTATCTAATAAATTCATTCTCAAGTTTATTTTCAAATACATTTATTATTCTCATCATTTTATTCTAAAACACTTTTGTTTATTTTCTAATGGTCATCCATGGAAGAGGGACATAAGTTCCTTTCTCCATTGAAGAAAATTTCCTTCATATATTTTCCTTATATATTCTTCTTCTACCTTATT
This sequence comes from Viscum album, assembly GCA_963277665.1. Taxonomy (NCBI): domain Eukaryota; kingdom Viridiplantae; phylum Streptophyta; class Magnoliopsida; order Santalales; family Viscaceae; genus Viscum; species Viscum album. The sequence continues at coordinate 135,318,697 of OY728150.1, forward strand.
TTTTCATTTGTATTCTATAATTTCAACATTATTTTAAATATCATAACTATCTCATTATTAAATATAATATATCTTCCACATCCCCTATATTAATGCGGAGTAATAGTCTACCTTATTCATCATATCAAAAGATAAAATAACGAATAGAATGAATTATATTGCTTTAATTTTTCCTCGGAAAACGTTTACATTTTATAATAAATAGATTGATTATCATGTTACTATTTTGCATTTTTTGATGTAGTGATATTCAATTCTCATTCCATGAATTTATTTTCATCTTCAAGATATAAAAGATTCATATGTGAGATTATTTTTCATTATAGAGGGTTATCATTGTTTCTATCATTAAACCCCAATGATTTAACACCATGTATCATTAATGATGTCACAATATATTGGATTAACTTATTAGATATGGGTAATATTATTAGATTTATTATAATAGTACATTCGACATCAATATATTCCCAATAGAACATTACATAGTTAAATTTTTCATTCTAATAGTAAAACATTACAATTTTATTAATATATATAGAGGTTCTATCACCCTTACATGGTAGAAGAATGACTACAAACAACTTATATATTTTTCAAATATTTGGATGGATGTAATCAGTTTTATTTATTTTCTCATTAACCGAAAATGGATTCTTAGAAATATTGGTTTTATGGAAAAAAATTATTCTTTGGAATCTTGAGTGAAATGAAAAACAATTCCCCTTATTGAAAAATATTAGTAACACCTATAAAGACAATAATACTGAAAAAAATGTAATCATGCGCATAAAACAACATCTTTCTTACATCATATCTGTTGTAAATAATTACAGTCATATAGATTAAAGTGATGATATTAGGATAAAATAACATAGTTTTTTCTTATGGAATGTGTCAAGAATCCCTTATTTGATAAGAAAAATCCTTCATAAAAAATATTTCTTTTTTTAAAAAAAATATCTATTACATAAAATTGATAATTTTTATTTACCAAAAACCATATAATCATAAATTAATTAAGAGAGTCACATGGGATGAAAGTAATGAAGTTAAAGGGAATCCCCTATAAATTTTTGGTGAAGTAAACTTCAAGAGATCTCAGACTCAGATACACCAAATGCCTATCAACCAATTAAAATTTAGTAGTATAATGATTATCTATTATGTTACCCACTATTCATGAGTGTACAATGTCCACATCTAGATTTAGATCCGATTAATAGTATATGGTGTTATAAATAATATTCCTTGGACATTCAAAATACACCTTTTATTCGTTGATCAAAATGGATGAGTTCAACTACACCTTAGATAAGAATATACAAAATTCCATTGATAGGATTATCCCTTGTAACATCACAAGGGGCTCAGCCACAACTGAATCACCCTCCCCAAAGTGGGGAGATAGTGCTAGGGATGAGTGGTCCACATATAGAAAAATAAAATTTTCCAAAAAAAAAGGTTTTCATAAAAATAAAGTATTTTAATGGATATTACCAACCAACTCCAAGATAAAATCTATATATAAAGTTAATAGGGTAGACAATTGGTAAAATTGGTCCAATAGTCTAAAAAACATTGTCCCAAAAATTATGAAACAATTTTCTTAAGAATATATTTTCAAATTTCAAACATAAATAAAAAATCATCGCGTGATGTAATAAAAAATTAAAATTATAAATTAAGAATATCATTCGGATGTATGTAAAATATGATTAAAAACAATTAAAATTGTTATTAATTTTAGAAAGAGAAACATAGATCATTTTGGATTCTATCGTCCATCACTCTAGCATGATCTTTTCCATATAAAATTGTGATTAAAATAGAAAAACTCACTCATACAATTTGTTGGTTGTAATTGATGATAGAATTAATCTAAAAATGAATGTTATCAAACAAAACTCCCCTATAAAAATAGAGTAAATATTTAATGAAAAACATTCAAAAATTTAAGTATCTACAACTATAAAAAACAAAAATAAAATGAATGTGCTTATTGAAATAAAAATTTTATAGCTACCGAATATATAAATTCAGCTACCATAACTCACTTACATTATCAATTGGATGTTAATTGTATTGATTCCATATTATCTTGGGTCCAAATGTATTGGTCAAGATAATCTATAGAGCCCATAATTATTTGGTTATTCATTGGTAAATATCGGTAATAGAATTATTTATATTTCATCATATGTGAAAAAGATATTGAAATTTCATTGACAAACACTTGTTCTTATAGTGTCCACCACATTGAAACATTGTTTATAAATTGTAATTTCGTCAAAAAAAATTAATAATAGTTATATCATCATGTTGACCTATTAACTATTTGAAATAATTCCTATTTGGATTGATTTATTTCTATATTTTCTCAAAAATTCATTCGTTATAATACCCTATCCCATTATTACACTTTAATTCAGGATTTAATTCATAATATTAAATTAATACAACATTGATGATCATGATGTCTTGTATATTTGGGAATTAGGTACAATAGATAAAAATTTAAAATAAGAAATACGTCATATTTATTGAAATCTTCTTTAACATGACCATACATAAAAATTTATGGGATAACCTAGGGGACAAAAATATGAAATTGTTGAACTATAAATCCAAGATAGGGAATAAACATGGTACAACATGAAGTGATAAATACATCATTTAAAATAACTACATCAAAGGGACCTAAAAGGTTTAAGAATCATATACATGAACAATGGATCATGACATATCATGATAACAAAATGGAAACATGTGAAATGTTGAATAAACTTAAATAATTTCATCATAAACATTAGTCAATTCTAAATTAAAAGACATCATGATGAAAAAAACCAGCAAAGGAATCAGGTTTACTCACTATACCAACATAAAGTCTCATGTGACTAAACATTACGCAATGAAATGGAGATAAATATAATTCTATTTTCATCCATCACATTCCCTTCATTCACATGATTTTGTGGTCCATATAGATCATTGAATATAGAATAATTTTTAATCAAAAATATATTCGATAATAATGTAGTGTGTAATGGAGACATGTAATTCCTCAATCAAAAAAGTATATGTGTATAATGGTGAACACCCATCATAAGAATTTGGTATGGGTAATGATTATACATTTTTTGGCATTGAACCCCACAATAAAATATTTCGGACCTAATAAGGGAATATAAATGTCAAAAATATAGATTAATGAGAGTTAATGGGGTCTCTTTTAATTTATAAATCATATGGTTTGTATGGAAATTTTTTAAAGACACAACAGAAAATTAAAAATGAAAGTAAAAGTGAATTAAATAAAGAATATTCTTGTTAAAAGGGGAGAAAGAGGGGATCCCATAGTTTAGTGTGTGACAGAAAATACGTGGGAGGAGACTCTTGAGAGACTGTGGGAATCATGATATGACTCTAGAGGGGGATTTAAAGAGATGTTATATTCTATAAAATATTTTAGGGAAGAGAAATTCAATCATGGGTTGGTTTCTAATGAAATTTAGTGGGGAATTCCTTATCATTTATCAAACATACGTTTTGGACTCTATATAGTAAAATAACACAAACTACAATCCTAAACATTTTTCCCTTGTTTTCCTGCAAATGGGAGTGGTTTTAATTAATTTATAAGTCTTAGGGGTAAAAATAATAAAATAACACCCTTATTATATGGAAGTGCGTCATAATCTTAATGAAATGAATTTAGAACCTTAAAATATAATAATGCTTATGGAGGATTCATAAAGGATTTAAAAAATTAATAAAATAAAAAACACATTATTTTAACATTAAAAATCAAATTGGACTTGGACACCCTTTATTATATTTAGGACATAATTATTGGGTCCTTATGATGTGACAATACCCATTGTATATTTATATGACATTTAATTCATATTAGAATATTATATTGTCTCAAACATTTATGAAAATTCATCCTTTACATAATTCTTGTTGTATTATTCAAATAAAAATATCCATTTTATCAAAAATAATTTTCTAAATAATTTTATTTTCACTTTTAAAATCACAGTTGACATTTATTGGGAAATGATGGGATTTTTTTTGACAATTATAGTTCCCAAAAACATATAATAATTACATATTTGTTTGTAAAAAAAATATGAGAATTTATATTTCCTATTTTTTAATAATAATATTTTATTAAAAAATTATTTTGATCAAAAATCCCTTAATTCATCATAAAATATTATTAAGTTGAATTTTAATATTAGCAAAAAAAACTATTTCTGTTTTGTTATATTAAAATAATAAATCAATTATAATGTAAAAATCATATGATGAAAATATATTTATTATTCTATGAAAAATAATTTTACTATCATATTTATTACATCTAGATACATATCACATTAATACACTAATAATATCCTAAATAGTATATTATGTTGTAGTGATACATTCCTGGGGTGGTTCAACATACATTGTTTGGTCCTTGATCACTATGTTTACGATTTTATCCCATAATTAGTCTCTCCAATGATTATGTTTTTTGATCACATCCTAGGATTGGTTAATGGAAAATCCCAATGATTTTATCTCCCTTGGAAGCTCTGATAAATTTTCTTTATAGGGTATGATCCTTCTGGTTGAGTCTATCAGTTAATTTTTTTTCTATAAATTGGATTTTTTGAAAACATCTATTTATACTAATCATTTAATAATTGTTCAATAACTTTATCATAAATGGTAATGATGCTTAATGAGATTTTATAACTGAAAGGATATAAAAAACCAAATATGTGCATGTGTTCTCTATAACCATAATATATAATAGTTCATTTAATTAAATTTGAGGGTTTATTTATTTGTGAAGACTAAGTTCATTAATATCGTCCATAGTTCAAAACATTAACTATTGAAATTTTTTATTCCCCACAATAAACTAGATGAGGGTAATTCTATTTCATCACATGCTTTTATTCCCACGTCGCTTTTTTAATCTAGTGGTTTCTTCACATCACTTTGATCCGGTTAATTGTCTTATTTCATATAACATTGTCTCTAGAATTCAATATATTCACTATAATCACATTATATGAGTGATCATATTAAAAGGATAACACCTCTTGATTGAGTACATGGGAGGGTTTTGGATTGTACAATTTCAATAGGGATGCATGGAAACCATCATGTACTTATGATATGTTATGTGGTAGTACTAGTTGATAGTTCACCACTCAGATTTGATGAAGGATACCAAAGGGGAAAATATATCATAGACAACGATTTTTCTTATTCAAAAATCTTATGACATTATTCCCTGATGATATGTTGAGAATACCATTTCTCTACCGTCATCCTGAAAGTCTCGTCGATGATTTTCAGTATAGCTTTTCGGTCTACTCCTAGTATCCTTGATGTGCTATTGAATGGCCTTAACCTTTTCCCCCATTCACTCAACCATTTTTGGAAATATAATTATTTATTCCCAAATATCATCCCAACATTTATGTGTTCTAAACCTCATCACATAATTGTATTTATATGAGGCCTTTTGTAAGTTTGAGTGAAAATTGTTATTGAATAAGAACTCAACCATAGAAATATGTTTATCCCATCATACGTTGTAATAAATTGAGAAATATTTCAAAATTTACTCATGCGTAAGAATAGTCCACTCAGAATAGCCCTTTGTTTGAGGGTGATAAGTCCTTCATTATTATAGCACAGTATTTTGAGCATGTCAAAGAATCATCCAAAACATATAGTTGAATTTTGTTTCTTGATATGATACAATTTATATTAATGATCCATGCACCCCATAACTTCACTAATGTATATCCTTGCATGATAATCGACTGATAAATACTCTTTAATCAAAATGAATTGTGTAGTCTTTGTAATATGATCTACCACAACCCATAGATCATTATTTCCTCTTATTGTGTTCATAAAATGAGTGAAAAATTGAATTGTGAAGTTTTCACATTTTCATGTATGTATGGGAAATTATTGTATCATTCCCTTAGGATTCTTCCTTTCCACTTAAGAATTCTGGCATTCATGACATCTTGATGTGTATTTCATTATCTTCTTTTTCATATTGCATCACAAAAATCTTCTTCAAAGATCATGATACATATTTTTTCATCTAGGGTGGATTTAGATGTTTGAGCTTGTAAATAATCCAATATCTTATTCTTGAACACAAGATTGGATGGTACACATACCACAACATTTATCTTATTGAAGGGGGAAAGGCATAGGAAAATGTTTAAGGGGGCCTAAAATGATGCAGACCAAGGGATTCCCCAATTACATAATAAGCACATCCTTAGGGAAGGGAGCCCGTTCTGGTGTACACCTTTAGAGAAGAGTTGGAGGGCACCTTTGAGGAGAGGAAGTTAGCTACACTATTCCCATAACTCCAAATGTGATTAATAATGGTCCAAGAGCTGATGAACTTCTTGTAATTATGGATCACTTAATAAATATTCCATAGAGTGGGAGAGAGGCCCTTGAAAGAGTCACAGATAATTTTGGAATTTGATTCAACTACTATTATGGTTATGCCTTTAGAATGACATAGGGAAAGACCACTGAGGATGGAATTAGCCTCCACACCCATTGAATCGCCTTGGCTATAGTAAGAGTTGAAAGAAAGATGCATGGATCCATTGAGATCACGGATAACACCTCCACCCCGCATGATGCCACCACAACATTAGTCATCTATATTGAGTTTAAGGACATTGTGTGGAGGAATACAACAGATCCAGTGGACATGGAGATTGTCCAAGGTAATTGAATTCTTATTCCACACAGTATTATTTAGAGAAGGAGCCTCATACCAGCATTTCAATAAGACCAAGAGCTCGGATGGAAGGCATCTGGCCCTGACGATCAGGCCCAAACCTAAGGAATGGAAGTTATTATGACGAACCTTGTTGTGCGCATCCCAAATACACCAGCAACACAACGCAAGGAGGAGATAACTTTCCTTCCATTCTTTCAAGTTGGAACCTGCTCCATTGAACCATAACAGCATAAACTCATCGATGTTGTTCTCAAGTGAGGAGAAACTAGAGAATTCCCTTAATGTTTTCCATAATCCGATCGCCGAGTCTCTTTGAAAGAAAAAATGCATGGTGGATTCTTCCTTGTGAACCTTCCAATAAGAGCACCTAAAAATGAGACAAACCCCCTTACCTTTCACTGCCATATCAGTAGAGATTTCCTGCTTGTGGATGCACTAGATCATGAAGATATATTTGGTAGGGAGTTATTTGCTCCAAAGAATATCTCCCCACTGATAATTGTAGGAGAAAGCATATAGTGATCACCTATAATCCATTGCAGAAAAGGTGCCCTGAGAGGAGCCCGAGAAAATGCATAAATATTATGTGTCCTCCATGGTAATGCTATCAAAAATCATTTTTTGGTTGCGGTCAAATACTGCCTGAATGAAGGATGGGTAGCAACTAGCTTCCCAGAAGGACATCTTCGGAGGAGGACAGCCCGGATAGCCCAACATTGAACCCGCCCAGTTGTGGTTCTAGAAGATGATATACCCCCTCCCAACAATCCAATGAGAAAGATTCTCAATATTAGGAATGTGACTTTGAAGGTTCATCCAAAGTGGGGATAGTTTTACTTTAGGTGAATTCCGATCTTTTCCATTCTTGTTGATGATAAATCTGGCCCAAAGGGAGCAGCCTTCAATCAGTTCACACACCTTTTTACCTCGTAAATAGGTCATCATTTTCAAAATATTCCTTACATAAATGCTGCCATTAGAGGGGGACTTATCAAGCTTGTTCCAAGAATCCCAATGAAATCTACCATCGTCATCGGTGTCCCAAAAGAAGGAGGTCAAGGGAATCACAATACCATGGAGAACAGCCTTGGGGACCTTGAGAATGGAGAGGATTTGCATCGGAATAAAGGTCAATAAACAATTAACCAGGGGAATTATTCCTCTAATGGAAATAAAACAGTTATTCTAATTAGAAATTCTATTAGAAATATTATCAAACACACCTTAAAAGTTACGAATACGGATACGTCAAGGAGCAATAGGGGCTCCCATGTAGTCCATGGGAAAAGACGTTCTTCAAATACCCAGAATGGATTCTATATGATTAGCACGATTATCTGAGAAGGTAGAGGAAAAATAGACACATATCTTTTTATAATTAATGACATTCCCACTCCATTTAGAATACTCTCCCATGAGATTGATAAATCCTTTAATGGAAGCTCTAAACCCATTAATAAAGAACACCATGTCATTGGAAAAGAGGAGGTGAGAGACCCCGTGGAATTGGGGTCTGTAGTGAAAGGGCCTGATATAACCAGGAAGCATGTAGTGATCAAGGTATTTGCTCAGGGAATCCTACACCATAATGAAAATGCTGGGAAAAAGGGGATCTCCTTGCCTTATCCCCCCGACTAACTCGATGAAGCCGCAAGAATTTCCCACGATGATAATCGGGAACCACTATGAATTATAGAAATGGAAGAGATGCTCTACAACTTGTTCCGAGAAACCCATATTCCTCATCGCACGAACACTAAAATTTTAATCGATCCTATAATAGGCCTTGTCTATATCCACTTTAATAATGATATTGGAACCCACTGTTTTCTTATTAATGTCCCCTTCCATTTCTTGAGCGATACCAATAGCACCTTGAAGGGATCTTCCCTTGAGGAAACCATGTTTCTTTCTTGACACCCATCTTTTAATGTAAAGAGATAGTCGTCTAATGATAATAGAAGCCAGGAATTTACTAGGGAAGTTACACATGCTTATTTGTCTGAACTTCCTTATGGAAGTTGGATTGATCACTTTTGGAATGAGGACCATTGTTGTGGCACTTGCAACCCGAGGGAATGACCGCCTTGAAATTTGTAATGAATGGACTGAATAAGGTCAGTTTTAATGATCTCCTAAGAGTTCATATAGAAGGATCCTAGAAAGCCATCTAGCCTAGGAGAGCTTTCAGGATTGAGAGATTGAATCTCATCCCAAATTTTTTCTCATCCAAAAGGATCTATAAAGTGTTGTTGTTTCTGATGAGATCACATTCATGATAGAATTGAAGATGTCACCTTTCCCATATGGATTGAGATTCTTCATAAAAGTGTTAGGAGAATGAAGACGAGACTTGAAGTAATTCTTGACCATAATGCCCACAAATACCGGGTCACCGGAGAAGGAACCTTCATCCAGACGAATATTGGGTGTGCAACCATGATGCTTTTCATTAAAGCAAGCATGGAAGTACATAGTATTTTTGCCTCCTTCCTTGATCCATGTGGATTTGGTGCATTCCCGAGCTAGCCTCTCTTGTTCCAGCAACATATAATTTAGTTGTTTATTCTTAAGAGCAAGAGACACAAAAGAATCTACATCCCACATATCTTCCAAATTGGATTCTCCATAGGCTATATCCTCTTTGAGAGAATCTAGGTCATGGGAATTGGTAGGTTGGGAGCTATTCCATGAAGGTAGATCTTTTTTCAAGAGTCGTAGCTTAATGTGATGGCCAATCCAGTGTCTACCATTCATGGTTTTAGTCCAAGAATATTGCATAATATGGTGATAATTGGGATAGTGTGGCCATCTGTTGGGGAAGAAGAAACGGTCGCCACCATCTTTCCTTTATTTTAGAGTGTGGGGTATGGGGGAGTGGTCAGAAATGGCATGAACCAAATGGAGAACTGCAGTATTTGGGAAGTACGAGATAAACTAAACATTGGCAAGGCATCGGTCAAGCCGGCACGTGGTGTAGCGAATGCCTTGTTGATTGTTTCACCAGATGTACTTTTCTCCAGTGAAGCCAAGGTCAAGAATACCTAAACAAGAAGAAATGGTGGAAAACACAAGCCTGTATTTATGGGGATATAGACCACCTCCTTTCTTCTCTGATGTATCCATTATAGTACTAAAGTCATCTCCTACCAACCAATCCAATCCTTTGGTGTCGATGGATTTCAGATCGCTCTATAACTGGTCCCTTGTGCTAGCCTCGCAGTGATATACCTTGAACCACTCTAACCATACTTATTGGTGCTTATTATTATCCTTCAATATAAATATATACATGAGGATTTTGTGATCCAAATATATTTCACGCTTCTCCCCAAAGATAAAATTCAAAAAAAATTCTACGTGAATGTACTACATCAAACTCTAAATAATGAATAGTTTTTTTCAAGTCATGATATTTCAAGTACCTTTAATAATAGGATCTGAATTTGTGATTCTCCATTAACCCACCACACAATCCCTTCATCATAGAGTCGATGAATACCCCTAAAAATAGTATAATTGTGCATAATATGATCACATTTATAGTGATAATACTCCATGTTAAGGCGTTGAATATATTTTCACATTCATACATACAATAAAAAGATGAATCCATTCTAATATTTCTGTGTAGAGGGTTTCCCAATCGTAGTAAATTTATCAAAAATCTACAATAGTGCCTGGATAGTCAAAGGAAACAATGTATATCTGTCATAGATGTTGGCCTCACTCATCCTTCAATTTCTTGTGTTTATGAAGGGTCCATATATATCTAACTTCATGTAATTATATTCCCCAATAAACATATGTCCTTTGGCTAGAACTCATATTTTATGTAAATGGCATAAAGATTCCCCTTTTTTAAGGTCTTTGGGAAAGTGCATATATGATCCTCAATATCCTCCTTTTCTTTAGAGTGAATTAGAATATCATCCATAAATACCACCACATATTTGTCAAGGTAATCTCTAAATAACTTATTCATCATTTCCATGAATATATTTGGAGCATTAGAGAGTCTTAATGGCATTATTATGAGTTCATAGTGCATATACCTTATATGAAAATTAGTCTTGTGGACATCCCCCTTCTTCACCCTCACTTAGTAATATCTCAGTCCAAATTCATCTTGGAGATATATTGGGCTCTATTTATTTGATCAAGCATGTCATCAATCCATGATAGAGGATACTTGTTCATTATTGTGACCATTTTTAACTCACGATAATCAATTTAATAGCACATTGACCCATCATTTGTTTTTACTAAGAGGATTGATTCACCCTATACTAAATCCCTTGGTCATATGAAACCATTTTCAATATTATCAAATAGTTTCTTTTTTATATCCTCCAGTTCAACAATAACTATTAAATATGTGGTTCTAGATTATGGTAATTCCCTAGTTATATGATTGATTTAAAATTCAACCTCCCTGCTATGAGGAAGGCAATATAGTTCTTCCTGAAACACATAGGTTTATTCCCTAATAATGGAAATTTCTTAAAGGATGATATTTTCCTTAGAATCATTAATTTATTCTATATACGCATTCTTATAGGAATATAAAATCTTTTTTTTTTGATTTTGGTGCTAATGAAAATCCATCCTCCTCCTTACATTTTTATTGAATCTAAGGATGGTTTTCAATAGGTTGAGTGTTTTCCTTCTCAAGAAAATTTATGTTGGATATACATAGCGAAATACAATACATACTCATAATTTTATCAAATTCCAATAAAGGGAGTATGAAAATGGTCAAATGGATGTTCAACTATAAAATTTGATAGAGGAGGATTTATATTCCTATGATTCCATAATTTAGCAATTTTCCATTTTTATATACTTCACTCAGTTAATTATTTAAGGTGGTGATTGAATATTTATTAAACAATTCTTGATTTGAATGAGTGTGTAGAATCAGAATCAAAATTTATTTTCACTATTTTAAAATGAATAGCTAGCTTACATGTCACCACATCATATTTGGGATCCACCTCCACAGTTGGGGTGGAAAAAGATCACCCTTTCTACATTGAAAGTTGTTTGTTGCCTCTAAAAACACTTGTGTTAGTTAATTGGTTTTTAAGAGTCCCTAATTTTTTATAGCTAAAGCAATGAAAAATGTGTTGAAAGTTTACTAGAGCATTCCTTTCCTCCATCATATAGGTGGGTTTCCCTTATTGGTAATCAATATCTAGGTTAACTTCTTTCCAACACCTAAATCATTTCCTCTTCCCCCCTTAGTAAATTTATAGGGTTCTTTATTCCAGAAATTTGACATGTGTGATTTTGAAATTTGTTAGCACTATTATATTTCACCATCAAACTGATAAAATTGAACTCCACTTTCCCCTTTTTATCCCTGTGTCACCATTAAGATTTTATAATCTCCATTTCAACTTTAAAGGTACATATGAAAACATTATCATAGTTTTCAATATCTTGGATTGATATATATTTTCATAGACAATGTTTTATCCCACCAAAGAATCATTCAACCTAGTATTTAGGGGTAGCGACAAAGATGGAGGTGTATTGTTGAAGTATAGTAATGTTTTCCTATACACCACATCATATTTTTTTGAGAGAAATGTAATACCATTCCATTTTATGTTTGAGAGTGTGAGGAAAATATTTCCAAAACAATATTTCTCAGGATTCCACCCACCCTATCAATTCGATCTCTTCCATTTGTTTTTGTCATTTATTAATGTCCACAACTAATATTCTTCTACCTACATATGATTAATAGTCAATATAACCTTATATTTATTATAAAACTAATGTATGGAGAGGATATTATCAATGTATTCATCTATTGATCCATGATTAATGGATCATATGATCCATTTAATTTTGTGGGCCTTTGTTCCAAAAAACTATCAATTTCTTATTATTATTTTTAAAGGGGATTCAGGTGCTCCAAATCCCAGTTTCTACTAAGAAAATTATTTTGATGATAGAGTATCAAGAAATGTTTTTCTTTTCAAGCTCTTATCAGGTTGGGAATCTCATTGGTGTAGTCATGACAGTGACTGTTTACCTTATTCCTCTTATTTTCGGCAACTATCTAGAATATAGAATAAAATATGGATTTTTGTTTTTTATTGTTTTAAATAAATAGAAGTAAATTAAATGAAATCAATGAAATAACTTATAATTTTTTTTATTAACTTGTTGATATCATGGAATTATAAAATGATATCCATGATTTATTCTTTATCATATATTATTAAGGGTATTTTTGTGATCCCTAAATAATGATTTTTAATGAGATTATTAATTTTAAAGTTTATATCCCTTGAGAGTGTCATAACAACTTTGTATTAAGGATCATTTTCATTCACTAGTTTATTGTCGATTGTAGATCAACATGGTGATTTTATGTAATTCCCTTTCAAAAATTTGTGCCAGAGCCACATCTATAACATCCCAGATCTAAGCGTCGCTCAAAGGTGCCCCATACCCAGTTGGGCACACAACATCAAGAACATTTTCCTAAACTCTATAGGATGCCGACTAGTAGCGATAACCTTGCGTGTGATAGTAGGGAAACGTTTCCCTCATTGGAAGAGTAACACATCACAAACAAATAGTGAATAGTAACAAAAGCAGAAATACCATACAACAAATTAAACAGCAGATGAGTGATAGTAATTAAACAAATGGAGAACATGAATAAATGATTCATGACCCAAATATCAAGGAAAGAATCCCAAAAAGTCATAATTATAGAAATACAATACTAAAATAATGTACAAAAAACTAAACTCAAGCAACATCAAAAGCCTTGCCTAGGTCCCATGCTCTCAAGCTTGATCAGAACTCAAATACCTGATGTAGAAGGGTGCTTTTACATATCTAAGACTTCAACCATATAATCTCCTTTGGTCCGAAATCATGACACAACTGGGGTGTGAGAATAATCCTAGTAGGTAACCACCAAAATATTTATGCCTACCATTAAACGAATATATATAGCATGTAATATGAAGAAATGAAGAAATAAAATAAGATTTACTCAAAAGTAAACAATCCTATGGTTCTCAATTACTTATGTTTACATTTATAAATTATTCAAACCATTTAATAAATTAACATCGGGATCTATCCAAATTTTTGAATCCCCCTGTATAAAAATATCAAAGATTATACTCAAATGAACATAAAAAAATCAAGTAAAATTGAGTAAAATTTTTGTGATTTGTCATGGAACACATGTCACAACAATTCAATCATTCACAAGAAACCCTTTGGGAAAGCTATCACAGTATAATCCACACTGAATTCACATATCATCAATTCAATAAATAATGACACTTTGGGAAATCTCACATAGTCCAACCCCTTTGGTCCCAAATATCACTAATCATTTTCAAATGACCCACTAGGATATCTCTCACAGTCAATAACCCCTATGACTCTATTTAAAAAATAAAATTTAATCACCCCTGGAAACTCTCACAGCCAATTCCCTATGGTTCAACATTCATTGAATAATGACCCTCTGGGTAGCTCTCATGGGTTATCCCCTCTGGTCAAAGACCCCATGATATCTCTAACAGTCAATACCTCGGGTCAATCATGAAAATAATTCATAAATAAATGACCCTACATCAGGAAGCTCTCACATTCAATTCATATTGGCTATTTTTCATAATGAAAAAAACATTCATCTAATATCAAAAACAACTCTACTTGAACTACAATGTGCTTGGAAAAAAGGAGTATAACATGATTTCTAGACCCAATAAACATAACCAAATAAAACAGAGGTAACGCATCCACAATCAAGGTAATAAAACTTATGCATAATAAAATAACCATTTCTCAATCAACACACTATAATAGGTATTAATTTGTGTTAACCTCTAAAACACGCAATACCCTAGACAAGGATATTCTGATGTTTTATCTTCTATAATCCAAAGATAACCTAAGAAAGGATAAAGCCTCCTACCTTGATGTAGTATGATGAACAATATTGAACATTAACCCTTGAATTGTCCTTGAATGATGTAGATCTAAAAAAAGGCCAAAAATGATCAACCCTGAATAAATAACAACAGATGAGGAATTCGGAAGAGAGGATCAAGAAGAATGAAGAACTAATCTGTGGGATTCCAATGCACCATCTGGAGTTCGAATCAAACCATATATGGAGAAATAGTGGCTCATATTTTGATCATGTGTCTTGGTCGATCTAGGATGATCCATGCTTTGAATTAGGACTTTCTAGAGATTAGACATGACCCCGATCTGATTAAATGATTAAAAATAAAAGTACACAGAGTGTTAATTTGAATTACATGTCATGTACTTGGCTCAACCGACTCCCACATTAGGCGGTCTTCCAGGTCACCCACACGCCCATATATTCAGTGGTTACATGGCTAGTACATAGTTTCACGTAGAAACTAGGTACACGACGTGTACTGAAGAGTACATAGTGTGCACATAGAAATCTTCCCCATATATAATTTTTCCTAAAAAACCCCAAAATAAAGATCCATACCTGAAATGGATATTGGGGTTCTTACAAAAATTCCCCGATTAAAAAATTCATCCCTGAATTACATGTATAAGGGTGTTGAAGAAGAATCTATAAAAAATGAAGGCCACTATGATCATATGTTGGTATCCCTCCACAAATTCCCATCCTATACTCGCTTGTGCTTCCATAGCACCCATACAAAAGGAATAGAAAGACCCTAGCAAACATTAAGGCAATGATAAAAAACCTGAATAGGGTCCTCCTAAAAAGATGAATTCAGTTCCAATTCATCCTCCTTAGGTTGAAAAAATGTGAGACGAGTTTGAGAAGTAAAATTGTAGGTGAGAAACATGGAAGACCTCGGGCATAGGATATCAACACTTCAGTAACTACCAGCAGTAGGTAACTATCCCAACTCTCTCCATAACCTCAAATTTCCCAACGTATCACGATGAATGCTTCCCCTATATCCTAATCATCCTATGTCCCAACCTCTGTGAAACATGTCAGAAAACCTGATCTCTGACCATGAAATCCATAAATCATTTCCATCGATCAGTATAATATTTTTGGTGAGACTATGTAGTAGAAATTCTCTTCTGAATCCACTCCTCCTACTTAGTGGTCTCCTGGACAAGATGAGGTCCTACCATAACTGCATTTCCTACCTCCATCCAACAAATTGGTGATTGGAATGGCCAACCCAATAGATCTTTATATGCTATTATATTAATCGTTACCTTAAAACTATTATTGTAAGAAAAATCCACTATGGGTGTGTGCCTCTAACAAAAACCCCTAAAATCAAGGATGCATGCTCGGAGCATGTCCCCTAAAACCTGAATCATGCACTCAGAAAGCCATTTATCTAGGGATGGAAAGCTCTACACAGAAGTACCTATGTAACAAACACACATTGTAGTCTATGACAATCCCAAGATGTAAAATAGGTGTCACTGTCTGAATCAATAGAGTGTGGAACCCCATGGAAATGTACAATCACATGGATTTATGACCTTCCATGCTCAAAAAAACTGAATGGTTCCTTAATCAAAATTTTGTTTGAATCTTTCGTGAGCCTGTCTATAACTACCCAAACTGCATCATTACAATAAAGGAGTTGTTAGTAAACCTATCACGAAATACAGTACGATATTAGTCCACTTCCACTCAGGAATGGTTAACTGCTGTAAAAGCCCTTCTAGTCGTTGATGCTCCACATTCACCTTCTAATAGGTGGAACATCTCATAAAAAAACTAGCAACATCCCTCTTCATATATGGACACAAATACTAATAGTGTAGATCTCTATACATCTTTTTGACAACATGATGAACTTCCCAAACTAAGGAATGAAAATCCTACATCATCTCCATGCATAAGTCTGTTAACACCCATACACACCTATGAAAATGCAAGATCTCATCCTTTCCTTCAATCCACCTAGGAGTAGGGTCCTCCCATGCAACACTCTCTCTTAGGAATAGTCCATCAGAATATGAAAGGAGCCCCATTATTACAGGATCTCGTAGAGTATATGTATCAACAATAAAGTAATGGAACATCTGCCCCTATCTATCATGCACCTCTAACTGAATCTCAGATAACATATCCCTAAACTACCACTTACTGCTGGCCTCCTGAACTGCATGTATCTGATTTCTCCTACTCAATGCATTAACCATTGTGTTTCCTTTCCCAGGTGTGTAGGCATGGTCAATGTAAATATACTAAAGGAACTCAACCCACCTTTATTGTCTCAAATATAGATCACACTAAGTTAATATATACCTGAGTCTATTGTGGTTAGTAAACACCAATAAATTCTATCTAAAATGATATTGTCTCCAAAAGTGAAAGGCATGAAAAAAATTAACATACCCAAGATCTTTCCTTGGGTAATTACTCTTATGTGTCCTCAACTACTGAGACAAATATGCAATGACTCCTTCCACTTTCATAATCTCTTCTCCAAGCCCAATACATGATGCATAATTGTAAACAGTGTAACTCTTGCCCAACTCTTGAAATAACTGCATCAGTGCTGAAGTCAATCTCCCTTTCATATTCTAAAATTCTGAATAGTAGTAATATGAACATGTATACATTGCACCCGTCTTATTCAATCCCCTCAAAGGCACTTCTTAGCATGAAAAGTCTTGTAAAAATATTTTTTAGTGACCAGGTATCCCAAAAAACTCCATACCCCAAAGATGTTCTTCATCTTCAACCAGGAAACTATTGCTCACACATTCTGTAGGTATACCGATACACCTACCTATGAGATATCATCACCCACGAAGTGAATCTATTCCATCAAAATGTGGAATTTTTAGAGCTTAGAATATAACTATTTCACTCTAAGTGCAATCAAAACAATCTCAAGATGGTTGGCATGTTCATTTCAAGTGTGAGAGTACCCCAAGAAAACGTCCACGAATACTAACACCAAAGAATCCATATATGGATGGAACACTCGGTTAGTCAGTTCCATAAAAATTTCCGGTGCATTCATGATACCAAACTACATAACAACATATTCGTATAGACTATACGTACTCAGAAAGGCTCTAAGAGGTATATCTAATGGTCTAACGTGCAACTGATGATAATCGAATATCAATTTAATCATCAAGAACACCAAGGATCCTTGCAGCTGGTCAAATAGATCAACAATCATCGGTAAAGGATATCAGTTCTTGACCAACAACTAGTTCATCTTCCGATAATCCATGCAAATTCTTAGGGTACTATTAGCATTTTTCACAAATAAAATAGCAACCCCCATGGAGATTTACTAGGTCTGTTGAAAACCATTTCCTGTAACTCCTCTAAATAATTATTGAGATCATGAAACTCTTTTTTAGTCATGCCATAAGGAGTAATCAATATCAGTGCCACACCTAGCACAAGATCAATAGGGGAATCCCCCACTAGCTTTGTGGGTAAACCTAAAAAATCATCTAGAAAGACTTCACTGAAATAATCCACCACTGAAGAAATGTTCATATGTGAAGTCCCCTGGTCAACCAAATATAAACTAGAAATCTAGGATGTAATTCCTTCAAACCCATGATGCTCTTGTCCTGATATACTTTCTTGTACATCCAATATTACTTAATGTAGATAATACACACCCTCTAGTGATGTGAAACTCACAATTCAGTGGTAGAATTAAAAAAACGATAGAGAAGAGACTAACCATTCCATTCCAATAGTGAAATAGAAGCATATCATCTCTAAGTCATAAGGTTCCCATTAGAATTGACACCCACCAAACACAAGAGGTAACTCTTTGAAGGGTCGTACACTAGGCCTGCTAATTCCCTACATAAAATCTAGATTTATGACATCCTCAAAAGTAATGATACCGAGAAAAAGTCTCTATACAATATCAATAGATATTAAACAATGGGAATCCCATGTATTTAAATGAGAAGAACCTTAAACTGAGGACACTAAAATCGTACCTCTAACCAAAGAGGGTCTGGGATCCTACTTATGCTGAGTCAGATCCAATATAAAAGTCAACCCTATACAGTGGAAATACGACCCTGCCTAACTAACCTGAGCTGATCCACCCAACGGTTGCTAAAAAAAGTACTCTAACTACCTTGTCCATGACCACCTTCGCAACCTAAACGACCAGAAGAACTTCATTTACCTGAAATATTACATATTGAGGGTCATTTTGTAGGATGTGGAGTCATAATAGAACCTATATCAGTTGCTAATGTTGACAACATCCAGATAAAATGATGTATATGGCCCATCTATATGCCTGATCAACACTCAAATGGGTCTGTTATGGAATGTGGTCTTGCATTCCCTCTCTTCCCACACTGTTAGCATACCCCATTGAAAATTAAGAGAACTCACGTGAAGGACACCTAAGAAACTTCATACTATCAATCAAAGGAGTACTAACCCTATATTCTCAAATTCCCTAGCTCGTAGCTCCAAAATCCCACATATTATGCTCGGTAATTAATGCCTGGTTCACAATAGCTATCACTAAAGGCAGTCTGATGACATTAACCTCTAATCAAATGTCATAGCTAAGACTATCCCAAAATATCCTAGTCATTGAGAAATCATCATATCCCAAAATATGTATGAATAACTGAATATCTATAAAATGGGATGAATCATCCCTTACAGAAAGATAACCCTACTCCATATAAATGAATTCTTAGGCTCGATCGGCCCTCAACATCTCAGGGTAGAAGTAATCATAAAATATCCTTTGAAACGCTTCCCAAACCAAATCTATATGACTTCCCTCTTGTGAGATAACATACCACCATCTCTTGGAGGAATCACGTATCATATACATATCAATATTCACCTTGCTATCTAGAGGCTTCTCTAGATGCTCAAAGATGGAAAGAATGGTCTCCATCTATTTCTCTACAGCTTGTGGTCCTCAATACCCTAAAAAATAAGAGGATGATGTTTCTTGAACTCCTGCATCAAACACTGCCCTAGACGGGGAAGGATGTTGTGTTTCTTAAAAAATCGTTAACATCCTAAAAAAGTCTTCATTGAACTTTGCATCACCACATGTGTCCAGTATAACTACTGGTGCCAAGATGGGAATGATGGGAGGATCAGCTGGTAGTCCCTATTCTACAATTTCTTGTATCTGAGGATTTTTTTATATATGGTGTAAAACCAGAGGACTTATCAACTATATGACTCTTCAATACCAAGTTAAAATCTCAATACAATATTATCATAGACATCCACATATAATTACTACAAATAAAGAGGAGAATAAAACATTCATGTTTTTTAAATAGGGTTACACAGCGTGTATATCCCCTGTATGGAATGACCCATTATGATATTAAAATGGTTAGAACCTCTACCAAAACTGGTCATGTGACTCCCATTCATAGGGTGTGTTTTTATTATAATGAGGTATGTACTTGAATTTCCCAACCAGCCCAAGTAATTTTACATGGCTAGAACTACATGGTTTTATCGTGGATAACACTACATGGAGTGATCACCCTAGACCTGGCGTATACCACTTAATTTCAAAACACCCATGTCATTAATCACATTTTCGGTAACACAGTAGACTATTAATGGGGTGCATAAATGAGAATCAGCATAAAAAACCTTTGTTTCATCCACCCATGTCATTGGTCACATGACTGAACACAAGATCATTATGGAACAACGTGTACTCATAGGACACGATGTGTTCTACAAATGGTTCCCAACCCTGTGTTTTTTCTCACACTGGCTGTCACAAGGTTACCTACTACACGGAGTGTACAAACAGTACACAATGTGTACTGAGGAAAATTAGTTTCTTCCATAATATAATTACACATTCCATGTGTTCAATACACCACAAGCCGTGTTGTCTGGGTTTCCAAATAGTAAGTCTCAGAAACTTCTTCAAAACCCTAAAAAATTTAATATTTTCTCCAGGTCATGAAGAATTACGACCTGTGAGAGCCCATAATCCTCTAAAATAAATTTTTGGAATCCTTATTCACCTCAAAACATGAGGAAATTCAATTAAAGATCAATCATTATCAACCAAATTCTGATCCAAGAGGGCCCCTAACATCTCAATGACAAATGATTTGTATCGCTCCAAATAAAATGTTATAGGTATCAATAGCCTATCAAAATAGTGGAAATTCTATCACAACATCAATCACAACATCATGAATATATAGCACAATATCTATCACAACAGCATGAAATCATTAATGAACCTTAAATTCCATGACGAGCATGCATGACATGTGATATCTATCAAGATCATATAAGATGCTTGAGATGGAATACCCTAATATCATCATGTAACAATAAAAATATAACCTCATCAATATCAACAATAATAATGATAAATAAGTAAATAACCCAATGGTGAAATAAAACAAACTGTAATAATTGAAATACTAAAAAATTTCAATATTTGAGGACACTTGAATTTTCCCTGAACATACGTTAGCTACGCGTGTGAACAACTTACTACCAACTACAAATTTCATATTATCCATGTTTATAGGCTAATATAATCAAAAAGGTAGAAGAGAAACTACTTTTAAACCACTTTGTAACATCCCTGATCCAGGTGCTCCCCAAAGGTGACCCACAAAGGTGTCCCTTACCTAGTAGGTCACATGGCCTCAAGAACATTTCCCCAAAATCCAAGGGTTTTGGATTATTAGTGAGGTCATTGGGTGTGATAGTGTGCAAACTGTGACCTCATTGGCAGAGTATCACAGTGGATACAAATAGTAAAGGGTCACAAAAGCAGTAATACAAAGAAACAAAGTAAACATTGGAATAATGATAGTACATAAACAACTAGAGAGCATGTATATATGTTTCATGTCACATATATCTTGGAACTAATCCAAACAAGTCAAATAGAAAAATATAATACTAAAAAAACAAAAGAAAACAAATAAAATCCAACAGCATCACAAGCTTCTTCTGGGTCCCATGCTTTCTATCTCCATCAACAACCATGTACCTGATATATAATGGCACTTCCCCTTATTTAAACCTGCTACAATATAATCTTTTTGGGTCCAAAATCATTACCCAAACATGCTCTGAGATGAATCCCATAACGAAACCTCTAAAAGATCTGTTCCTGACAATTAGTGAATAAATATAAAAGTTAATAAGGACAAGTAAATCAACAAACTATGAAGAAATCAAAAGTATGAAATCATATAGTTCACAATTACTTCCAAATAACAATATAAATTTTAAAAACTATTGAATAATATAACCTCTGGATCTAAACTATGCTCTGAATCCCCCATTATAATAATATCAAACAAACGTGTCATAATACTTTCTAAACAATCAAGTAAGACTGAGTCCAAGCTTGTGCTTTGGAATGGATGACTTGTCACAATAATTCAATCGTCCACATGCTACACTCTGGGAATGTTATCATAGTCTACTCCCATTTGGTTTCACTTATCATCAATTCAATAAATAATGACCCTATGGGAAAGCTCACCCAGTCTAACTCCTTTGGCCCCATATACCAGTAATCAATTACAAACGACCAACACGGTATCCATCACAGTCAATACCACATTGGTCGTCATAGAAAAAATAAAATTTAATGACCCACGGAAGCTCTCATAGTCAATTCCACATGGTCCAAAATTCATTTAATAATGACACTTTTTGTAGCTCTCAGAGTTTAACCCTTATAGTCAATGACCCCAATGTAGCTCTCATAGTTAATACCTCGGGAAAATCATAATAACAATTCATAAAAGCATTTATCTACATCATGAAGCTCCCACAGTCAATTCCCCTTGGTCATAATTTCATAATCCGAAAAACATGCATCTAATATAAATAAAAACTCCATCCTAACAACACTAGGCTTAGAAAAAAAGAAGCCTAACATGCATTCTAGACCCCTTATCCATAACAAAATCAAACATGGGTAACACATAAATAATAAAGGAGATAAATATTATGCCTAATAAAATCACCTTTCTCAATCGACACACTATAAAATGTCTTAAACAGGGTTGAACTATAAAACACCCAATACCCTAAATAATGATATTCATCACGTTTATAATATATAATCCAATGAAAATCAAAAAATTCACAAACCACCAACCTTGTAGATGTATGATGAAAAATATTGAACATCGACCCTTGAATCAGCCTAGAATGATGTAGATCTATAGAAAGGTCCCAAATGTTCAACCTTGAATAACTCACGAGAGATGATGGATCAGGATGAGAGGATCAACAATAAAGAAGAACTCATCGGAGGGATTCCAATGCACCCACCATAGATTAAAACAGACCTTAGACATAGAAGTGGTGGATCAGACATTTATTATCACCCTTAGTTGCTCATGGATGAACCAAGGTTAAGAGAAGCTATTTCTGGAGATTAGACACGACCCCACTCTGGTTAATCAATTAAAATAAAAAGTACATATCATGTTCATTTAATATACACACTATGTACTAACCTCAATTAGATCCTACATTAGGTAGTCTGAAAGGTCTACCACATATCAATATACTCAGTCATTACACAACCAATACATGGTAACACACAAAAATTGGGTACACAACGTGTACTCAAGATTGCTCAGTGTGTACATAGAAATTTTCCCAGTTCTTCTTTTTTTCTCAAAAAAAACCCTAAATAAATATACATACATGAAATTATGATCCATGATATTAACAAATCCATTGTTAATATCTAGAAAAGGATTTATTATCTTGATATTTAACTTACTGTATAGTTATTGAAATTTAGGGGTTTTCCCTCTATTTAGATTTATCCCTAATGATTTCACTAGAGTTTTAGTAATCCTAATAAAACAAATAACAAAAAATAACCATTGATAGAACTATAAAACACCCCCTCTCAATTACACATTACATATTTATTTATTACAAAATAATACACTTTATAAAACCTACAACATTATTAAATCTTGAGCCTTTGGGAATTAGGTACATTACATAATAATTTGAAACAAGAAATTCATCATCTTTGTCAACAACATCCTTAGCATACTCATAATTAAAACAGAATAGGATAACCTGGGGACATAAATAAGAAATAGGTCAGACATAAATCCTTTAAGAGGAATAAATGTGGAATAAAATGAAGAAATTAATATGTCTTAGGCAATAGGCACATATACGGGGCATAAAATGACTGAGAATCATAATCATGAACACTAATGTTTTATAGAGAATGATATCATAAAGGAAACATTGGAAATGTGGAAACAAATTGAAACTCGATATCAAAAACATATTTCAAGGATAACATCCAAGGAGCCAGGGTGGAAAAATTCCCATATTTGAATCAAGTTTACTCAATCTCGCAATGTGAAATATTGTATAAATAAACATTACCCAATGAATTGGAGTGCTATATATTTATAGCTACCCCCATAAATTTTATTTCATTTTCATTTTTTTGTTCCACATAGATAATAACACTTGGAATAATTTTTTATAATATTTTATTCCAAAATCAAATAATGTGTATTTCATAAATGCATGTCCCCAATCAAAACATGTGTAATTGCATAACAGTGAGCACCCTTGATAGGAATTGTGTATGGGTATTGACTACATATTTTGTTCGGAATGGAACACCATAGTGATAGAATATCTTCATGTAACGACCTGAACTTTTGAATAAATCATGTTTACTAATTTTTTCTATTTTTTTATTTTACTCAACAAAACTCTATCTTTAGAGTAATGAAGTGAGTATAATTAAAATGATTCTATTGGGTGTCGACTGTTATATGACCATTGACCAATATGACCGTTGGGAAATAAACTCTTAATGTTATGATTATTTTCTATAAATACAAGTGATATTGGATAATTAATATAGAAAGATGATTTCAGGGCCTCATATATTATACTCAGGTCATACGAAGCCCATCTCTCAGAGCATGGGATGGATGTACCATCTTTTGGATTTTCTCAAGACCAGGCCTAAGATGAGCTCCAACATGTGGAGATTGATCGAAGTTTCCTAAGGGAGAAAATCACCACTCATGCAATGTTGTTCGAGCCGCCCCAAGATTCTCTCAACATAGCACACCTTACACATAGGTCCTATACTTGTGTTACAAGGGGCTATATAATGAGGCCATAGATACTTTTTGTAATCTCTTTGTATAAATAAAATTTATATTTCTTTTTTATGTTAATATTAGTAAATTTAAAATGTCTTGATAAATGTAAGCTAAATTTATAGAAGTTCCATATTATTGATTAATTTTGGAAAAAGGGTATTTTAAAATATTTTTGTATACATTAAATAATTAATAATGTGAAATGCTTATCAAAAAATGCCTTCTATAGTGGTGATTAGTAAGAAATTTAGAGTCTAATAAGATCAACATGATGTTTTGTTAATAGTAAAGTATGAATAGTAACATACCCTTATGAATAGTAATGAATAGTAATAAATAGTAAATCAGCCATAAAAATACTAAATTCTTCCATGATTGTTTAAATAAAATGTGATCATCTTAAGAGTGAAATAATGTTCATAGTATCTTTTGGTATTTTTATATGTCATAAATACTTTATTTTTAATTTTAGTATTAATTTACTAATTTAAGATGGAAATTTATTTTCAGAAAATGTATTCATAAAATTTTACATTATAGTATTAGGGTTATACGACAATTTTATGGGACCTTGAATACTTTTTCCTAATGTTACAAAACATGTTATAGTTTTAGAGTTTATTTTTTGAATAAATAATGATTTTATTTAAAAACTAAATTAAAAATATTTAGAAAATCTCTTTCCTAAAATGGAGTTTATATTTGAATTTAGAGCATCGAAACTAGGTTAGGTTAATGTTTTGGGTTTTTTCTAAAATAGATGAATTTTGGGTGAATGGTAATAATACATTTTTGAGTCATTGGTGTTTGATGACAACATTGATGATGTAATCATTATATAATAAATCTGGTCGACATATGAATAGTAATATATGTTATGAGGTGTCCCAAGTGGACAATACCATGGGAAAATACCATGGGAAATCCAATTCTTTTTCAAATACCACCGATGTGGTGTCCCTTGGAAATTAATTAAATATTCCCTCACGTTTCCTATAAATACCAATCCATTTACCCATTATTTTAATTCCAAAATCTTCTTCAACAAAGATATGGTATTTTTACCTCTCAAGGAGTCCTCCCATGGTTCCCCCATGCCCCCAAGGTCCCAGCCTTCATAATTTCAACATTTATTTTCAATGAAAGAGAACCTTTCACCCTCCTCTTTTTTGTCAGGATTTCCTTTCTGTTGTGACTTCTTGGTTTTTTTCATTTTATTGAGGTATGTTTATCTATATCATTATTTCTTTCCATTGTATGCCCAAATAATGAGAAAACCTTTCCACTCTTATCAACTGATTTTCATGATTTTTATGTGACAATGTTAGGATGCCGAATTTTCATAAAAGAAATGACATCTTCTCATTTTTAATGTTTTCTTCCCATGTGGTATGTAATTCAAATATCCATACCATGTTCTTGTTTATTTTTTATTATGTCCTTATAATATATTATATGTTATATATGGGTGTCTTACCCTTGTCCCATCCCTTTTTATTGTTTTTTGAAAGCACGTTATATAGCTGTTTTTCTGTAGAAATTTCATCTCACAATTTCTCTCTCTTTCCATCAATAAAATATCTTATATTATTAATGGGAATAACCAGACCTAGTCAGTCTATACGTTTTTTCATAAAAAGAAAAAATTATATTCCTGACTCTGGAATTGGCATACATATAACCCTTATTCCCATCCATGGGTAATAAATGACATAATGATATTGTATTTAATCACTTTTAAAAAGTCATGATTTTGAAGGAACCCCATTTTTTTATGCTCTTTGGGTTATTTATGAAATGTATTATTAGGATCTATTTGGATCAACTGAAAATAATTTCACATTATGGGTGTGCCCAGATAGCGCTTCAATGCATTCAGTAAAGAATGTAATCTCTAGATATGACAAGTTTCACGATACCTTGGTGAATATCCCTGGTAATATTAATGACACCTTGGGGATTAATATTGGTGATATGTTCATTAACTTCTAAATTAAATCTTGTTTCCACATATTCAAGTTATGATTCATGTTATTTTAATTATGAAATTCCTCTATTTCCATTTATCACATCTCTGGGTATTATTATAATGTTCTTTTTAATTTCACAAGTAAATTGATTCCCTGGTAACCTTACTAGGTGTTTTTATCACCCTTTCATTTATGTATGGCTCAAGGTTATGTGATGCAATAATTGTACTTAATATTAACTTATAATGAAGCTTTACAGGTGGATTAGAAGACTATTTTATGTTTCCATAACATGTTCTTGTTTTTATTTTATTCGGTCCTTGTACTATATTATGAGTTATATTTGAGTGGTTTACCCTTGTCCCATCATTTTTTATTATTTTATAAAACAAAATTATATAGATGTTATGCTGTAGAAATTTTTTCTCAAAATTTATCTCTTTCTATCGATACATTCTCTTATCTTATTAATTTGAATACCCTGACCTATTTCATCTACATGTGAGTTCATAAAGACATTAAAAATGTATTCATGATTCTAGAATTGATATACACATTATCCTTATTCCATTCAATGGGTTATAAATGAAATAATGATATTATTTTTCAGCACTTTTAAAACGTCACTATTTTCAATTGAAACCCATTTCATATACTCTCTTTTAGTTATTTATGAAATCTATTATTATGACCTCTATTCCTCACATGAAAATAATACCATATTAAGGGCGCTCCCTGATAGCGCTCTAATGAATTGTGTAAAGAATTTAGTCTCTAGAGATGACAAGTTTCACAGTACATTGGAGAATAACCTTGGTAATTTTTATGACACCTTATGGATGACCCTTGGAGATATGTTTATGAATGTATAAATTAAATTTTTTTAGCCATATATTCAGGTAAATATTTAGGTTATTTTAATTATGAAATGCCTCTAAATCATTTTCTCATGTCATTATGTTTTATTTTTCATGTTCTTATTGATTTCACAACTGATTCACTTAATTTCCTTACTGGGCCTTATACTCACCCTTTCCTTGATGTATCTCTCCAGGTTATGAGATAAAATAGTTGTACTTAATATGATCTTCTGATAAAGCCTTATAAGTTGATTATAAGAATGTTTTATGTTTGCATGTTTAATGTTCCTGATTTCCAAGACACTAGACTTTAACAATCCTTGGAATGTAAAATTTAATGAAAAGTTATGAAATAAAAAGGACGGATTCCATAGTTGGTATCAAAGGATTGTTTTGTTATTTATGGAAATAAGGTTATGAAAACAATATGAATAATCCTATATAAATGTTTAAATATTGGAAAACTTCATGGTATGTTTTTCGAGTTTTGAGAATGTGGTTTATCAAAAAAAATACATCCCTGTCTGGATAGGAGCAGGTAGAGGAGGATATGGCATAGATGTACCTAGGAGTAAAAACTCTGACAAGGAGTTTTGGTCTTGACCCGAGGTATCCTAGTACATGACAATGCGCCTTTCTGCACTCTTGGTTACGACTGTCCCGGGGGATATGTTTGTTTAATCATATACTTTATATGAATCCTTATGGAGGATTTATAGATAAAATCAATTGTTTAAAGCATGAATTTTTAAGACATAAAATTTTTTATAGTTAAAAGATTCATAAATGAAATAATACACTCACGAAGGTTTTATTATTTTATAAAATGGAGGTAAATTGGAGGAACTGTGCCAATGGTGACCACAATAGGTCATGTGTTGACGGCCCTCCGATGGATGCTGGAGTGGAAACATTCATGCGAATGATGAACCAACTATCTCAAGTTATTGAAAATAACTTGAATCAAGCTGAGAGATCGATCACACTACCAAAGGAAAAACATTTTGTTGAGTCCATTATGTGTCAACGACCACCCTCCTGCAGTGGATCTACCGACCCATTGATTTCTGAATAGTGGATCAGCTCTGTCGAGATGATCTTTTCTGTGCTTCATTTTTCTGAATAATAGAAGGTTATCTTGGCTGTTTATCATTTAGATGGAGAATCTGATCATTGGAAGAAAATTATTAGAAACACAATGCCAAGAGTTGAAGTTGACTATATGTAGTGGGAAGAGTTTAGAGAGATATTCTTTAACAAGTATTTCCTTCTATTGATGGGAAATGAATAGAGAAGGAGTTTCTCAAGCTTAAGTAGAAGGAGAATGAATTTTTGGGAATCTATGATATGAAACTCAAAAGTCATTCATGATACACCTCTATCATTTTCATGGAACTAAATAGTATGGTTGATAGATTATTGTGTTGGCTTAGACCTCATCTGCAGAATAATCTATCCAACCGAGATTATGATAGCTAAGAGGGGATCGTGTGAATTCTGATGAAAGTCGAAATACAGTTTGGTGAGACACAATGGTCGCATGAATCCAATGAAAAGGAATTATTTATGGAGCTACGCTTATGGTGGAGCTATTATTGGGGAAGAGGAGGCATGTATGTTAAATGTCCTATGTGTAATAAATGTAGGAAAAAACATTTGGGGAACTACCTGCTCAAGAATGGGATGTGAAAAAAGTGTGGTAGATATGGAAACATTGCACATAATAGTCATAGTTAGGTGAATCCACAGCTTCCCAACACAAACAAAAAATTAAATATGGTGTAGGCTTTACCTAATTTCTAACGCTATATGGGTCAAAAACATGGGTACTTTACCAGTCACTATCCAAATCTAAGGGAAGTGGAGGGTAATCACAATCATCCTCATCAATGACAAGGGAGTAAGGCCATCCTTTTTCAATCAAAATAGCTGAAGTAGAAGTTCCAAATGATGTGGTGGTAGGTACTCTTGTTGTTCTCTCAAATCTAGAGTGTAAATTATCTGATTCTAGTTCTACACATTCCTTTATTTCCCCATAGTTTGTAATGAATTTAGAATCAACCCCTGATTTTCTATATATTGAGTTATCAGTCGAAACACCTGGTTGGATTATCCCATCTTTGTTAGTGTTCAGAAACTCTAGTATTTACCATACCGATAACAATCATATCATAAATCTAGTAGTCATTACCACACTGGAATTCTACATTATACAAGGGATGGACATGATCTCAAAGTATAATGCTATAATCAAATGAATAAGAAAGGAAATCTCAGTAGTCTTGAATGGAAAGCCTACAGTTACCTTCCAATGATAGATATCTCAACCTGATATTTTTCTAGAATAACAACCTATATCTACATTTATGGAGTTGATCGGTGAAGAAGAAGAAGGAAAGAAATTGTACCCATTGTCTAGGAATAAGTTGACGTATTTTATAAGGAGTTTCCCAGACCCCCCCAGAAAGAGAGGTGTATTTATTCATGGAACTAGAACCTAGGTCTCATATGATATTTAAAACCCCCTATAGGATGGAAAATATGGAGCTAGAAGAATTAAAGAAAGAACTCCAAGATCATTTGGAGAAGGGATTTATCCGACTGAGTGTGTCTCAATGGGGAGAACATGATCTCTTTCTGAAGAATAAGGATGGATTGATACTCCAATGAATTGATTATAGAGAACATAACATGATCACAGTGATGAAAAAATACCCACTTCTCATAATTGATGACTTATTTGACCAACTTCGTGGGGCACAATTCTTAACAAAGATTGATCTTCGATCTGGTTATCCTCAACTGAGGGTAAATAAGGAAGATATTTCAAAAACTGACTTCCGATCATGATATAGGGATTATGAGTTTGTTGTTATTCCCTTCGGACTGACTAATTCACCTAATATTTTTATGGATTTAATAAATAGAGTCGATAAGGACTACCTTGATAACTTTGTGTTAGTTTTTATTTATGATATTATAATATATTACAAAATTCGTGAGGAGCATGAGGATCATCTAAGGGGTGTTTTCCAAACTATACAGAAGCAGATGCTTTTTTGGATGTTCAACAAATGTGAATTCTGGTTGCAACAAGTTGATTTCATAGGGCACATTGTAAACAATGAAGGAATCCCAGTTGACGACGAAAAAACAAAAGTTGTAGAGGAGTGGCCTCAGCCTACATCAATAACAAAGATTCATAGTTTCCATGGATTAGTGGAATATTAAAGGAGGTTTGTGAAAATCTTTTCATGACATTAAAATCGTTTAACCATGTTAAATCAAAAAATGGTCAAGTTCATCTGGACAACATAGTGTGGGGAATGTTTCCATGATTTGAAGAAGAGATTGGTTACTGCACCTGGATTAATTTTTCCCTCATGTGGAGACGAATTCATTTTTTTAGCGATGCATCTCTAAAAGGTCTTGGGTTTGTCCTCATGAAAAAGGACAAGGTCATTACTTATGCATCCTGAAATTTTAAGACTCATGAGAAGAAATATCATACACATGGTCTTGAGCTAGCTGTAGTTATTTTTTCTCTAAAGATATTGAGGAACTATAATTATGTGGAGAAATTTGTTATATACATAGACCATAAATGTTTGAAGTATATTTTCCCACAAAATTAATTTAACATAAGATAGAGTAGATGGTTTGAAATTATCAAAGACTATGATTGTTCAATTCATTATCATCCTGGATGATCAAAAAAATTCACTGATATATTAACCAGGAAAGAAACAGTTGTTATTTACATGATGAGGATTGAACGAGATCCTTTGATCAATGACCTAATAAATATGGACATGGGAATTATATGTTAAGGGAAATCATCAACCCCAACCCAAATGATTGCTCAACCATCATTATTAGAGAAGATCAAGAATTCACAGAAAGAATATCCTTTGTTACAGAAGATGATTGAGGATGTGAATGATGGGAGGTTTCATGAGTTCAATATTGATCAAGAAGGTTTACTGAAATTTCATACAAGAATATGTGTTCCATCTATTCTGGAAATAACGATGGAGATGATGGATGACCCTCATAGCTCAACTTTCTCTATACTTCATGGAAGCTAAAAAATGTATAGGGACCTTCATGACCATTATTGGGGAGAAAATATTAAAAGGGAGATTGCTAACTATACCTCAAGGTTCCAGATATGTTAGCATGTGAAGGCAGAGTGAAAACTTCATAAAATAATATTAAAACCCCATCCCATACAAGCATGGAAGTGGAAAAATATCACAATGCACTTCATCACTGGTTTCTTAAGAACTTCTAAAGGGAACAATGTGATAGGGGTTATTGTGGACTATCTCACGAAGACTTCATATTTTATCATTATTCGAGATGAATTCTCTCTTGATCAATATGCCAGAATTTATGAAAAGGAAGGGGTAAGGCTACATGGAGTTCCACTTTCTATCACATCTGATCATGATCCAAGGATCACATAAATATTCTAGATATGTATTCTACATGATCGATGCAAAAAATTGAATCTTAGTACGTTCTATCACCCCCAAACTGATAGACATTGTGAAACTGCTATTTAAACACTTGAGGATATGGTCAGAACTTTATCAATGGAATTTAAAGGTGTATGAGATAAATATCTCCCTTTAGTTGAGTTCACATACAACAACATCTTCCACTTGAGAATTGAATTGGAACACTATAAAGCACTATATGGTAAGCGATACAGAATCCCCACTTGTTGGCATGAAGCTGGTGAGAGAATGCTTCTTGGGCTTGATCTTGTGCGAGAGATGAAAGAAAAGGTAAATTCCATCCAGCAACACATTAAGTTTTCTCAATGTCGGCAAAAGAGGAATGATGCAACTATCAATGGGACTTGGAGTTTGATGTTGGTGATAAATTCTTTCTTTGAATTTCACCTTGGATGAGAGTCATGTGGTTTGGGAAGAAATGGAAGCACATACCTATGTATATTTTCCCCTATGAAATCCTTGATTGTGTAGAAGCAGTGGATTATCATCTTGCACTTCCCCCATATCAAACACAAACTCATGATGTCTTCCTTGTATCCCTTTTTAAAAATTAAATACCAATCCCTTCACATGTACTAAATCCAGTGGTGGTACAACTGGAATCCGACCTCTCTTATAATGAGCATCTGGTGGAGATCTTGGATCATAGAAACAAGGTTCTACGCAACAAGACTACCACCTTGTTAAGGTGTTGTGGAGGAACCAAAAATGTGAAGTAGCCATGTGGGAACTAGAGGAGACTATGAGGAAAATGTACCCACACCTTTAATCTTCTGAGAGTATGAGTTAAAATTTCTAGGATGAAATTTCTTTAGGGGGGAGAATATAACAACTTAACATTTGAATACATTACGTTTCCATCTTTTTTTTGTTATTTTATATTATACTCAACAAAACTATATCCATAATGTAATGAAGTTTGAAAAAATAAAATGATACCGTTTGTTTTCGACTGTTTTATGACCATTGGTCAATATGACCGTTGGGAACTAAACTCATAATGATATGATTATTTTTTTAAAATATAGGTGAACTAGGTTATTTAATACAAAAATAATATTTGACGGTGTCATCTAGTAGACTCGGGTTGTATGAAGCCCATCTGTTAGAGCTTGCGATAGAGGTAGCATCTATGATCATTTATATAGACCAAGCCCAAGATGAGCACTAACCTATCATCCTTGAATGGAATAATCTTAGGGAGAAGTTCAAGCATATATAAATCACCACTCGGGCAATGTTCTTTGAGTCACCCTAATATTCTATCACCATAGCACACCTTACACTTAGGTCACATGTAGGTGTTATATGTGGCTATGTAAGGAGGCCTAAGATAATTTTGGTAATCTCTTTGTATAAATAAAATTTATATTTAATTTTATGGTAAAATTTGTGAATTTCCAATTTCCAGATAAATGTACGATGAATTTATAGAAGTTCTATGTTATTGATAAATTTTGGAAAAAGGTTTTTTTAAAATATTTTTAAATACTTTAAATAATTAATAATGGGAAATGATTTTTAAAAAATGGACTTCTATAGTGGTGATCAGTAAAAAATTTAGTGTCAAACAAGATCAACTTTATGAATAGTGAATAGTAAACTATGAATGGTAACATACCCTTATGAATATTAATTCATAGTAAATCGACCAAAAAAATAGAAACATAACCCATGAATGTTTAAATATAATATGAATTTCTTGAAAGTGAAAAAATGAACATAATATAATTATGGTATTTTTATATGTCACAAATACGTTCATTAAAATTTCATAATTAATTTCACAATTTAAAATGGAAATTTATTTTCATAAAATGTAATAATAAATTTTTAATTTATTTTCTTATTGTTATACGATAATTTAATAGGACATTGATTACTTTTTCAATGTGTTACAAAACAACTTATAGTTTTAGAGTATTTTTTTGAATAAATAATTAATTTATTTAAAAAATAAATTTACAACATATAAAAAATTATTTTTATAAAATGGAGTTAATTTCTGAATTCATAGTATAGATATTAAGTTAGGGTAATGTTTTGAATTTTTTCAGAAATAGTTGAATTTTCAGTGAATTGTAAAAAAGCGTTTTTGAGTTGCGGGTGTTTAATGACATCATTGATGATGTTATCCAAATGTAATAAATTTTTTAGACTTATGAATAGTATGATATGTTATGAGGTTCCCCATTTGTACAATACCATGGGAAAATACCATGGTCAAGCCCATGGGTTTGCAAATACCATTGATGCGGTGTCCCTTGGAAATTAATTAAATATTCCCTCAGTTTTCTTATAAATACTAAGAAATTCCCTCATTCGTTTCATTACAATACCCCCCTAAACGAATATATGGTCTTTTTAACTCCCTTGTATCCCTCCCAAGGTACCCTCAATCCCCCAAGGTCCCAACCATTAGGATTTGGAAGATACTCATCAAGGTAAGGGAACCATTCACCCACCTCTTTTAGGTCATGACTTTCTTCATATTATGTCTTCTAGTTTCTATATCATTTTGTTGGAGTATGTTCTTCTATATCATTATTTCTGTACATTTTATGTTTGTATAAGGATAGAATCTTTCTTCTCTCATCAACTTCTTTTTTCGATTTTTGTGTGATGTCGTTAGGCTGCAGAATTTTCATAAAAGAAATCGCATCTTCTCTTTTTTTTTTCATGTTTCCTTTCCCTGTGTTATGTCAATAATATATTCATACAATGTTCATGTTAATATTTTTTTTCTGACCCTATAATATATATTGAGTTATATTATAGTGGTTGACCCTTTCTCCATATCTTTTTATTATTTTCTAAATCCACGTTATAAAGTCGTTATGCTGTAGAAATTGCGTCTAAAAATTTCACTCTCTCAACAAATTCTCTTTAATTATTAATGTGAATTCCGAGAACTTTTTCATCTATATGGGTGTACATAAAGACATAAAAATTATATTCTTGATTCTAGAAATGACATACATATTACCCTCATTCTTTTCCATGGGTTATTAATGACATAATGATCTTATTTTTAAGCAGTTATAAAACATCACGATTTTGAAGTGAATCACATTTATTTTACTCTAAAAGGGTTATTTATGAAATGTATAATTATAACCAATGTGGATCAAATGAAAATAAGGACATATTAAGGGTGATCCCTGATAGCACCTCAATTCATTGGGTATAGAATTTAACCTCTACAGATGAAAATTTTCATGATACCATGGTGAATAACCTTGGTAAATGTTATCACACATTGGGGATAAACCTTAGTGATATGTTCATGAATTTCTAAATTAAATGTTTTATCCACATAATCATGTTATTACAAAAGTTTGTTTCATTAGTAAATGCCTATACTTCCATTTCTCAATGTCTTTAGGTTTTTTATCAAGATATTTTTTATTTCACAAGTAAACTGATTCCCTGGTTTTCCTTAATAGGCCTTCTGCTCACCCTTTCCTTTGATGCATGAAACTAGGTTATGAGATGCAATAATTGTACATAAGATGAAATTATAATGAATTCATACAAGTTTATTAGAATAATGTTTTATGTTTTCATGTTTTAAGTTCCTGATTTCCTAGACACTAGACTTTAAATATCCTCTAAATGTAAAATGTAATTAAAATATATGAAATAAAATACTGTGATGCCATAATTCATAAATGAAAAAAAATATTGGGTCATTGATACCATTTATAGTAATTATAACATTACTTTTGGGTCATTATTATGTCACAATACACACGGTATTTTAATTTGGTATTTAATTTCTAAATGAAATTTGACTATCTAGTTTTTTGTTTGAAATATTCAATGTTGGGTAATTTTTATGTTATAATTCAAAAATAATATTAATTTTATCAAAAAAAATATCTATATTTCTCCGCTGTTACTTTTAAAATCATAATTTTCATGCATTTAGAAATGATGGTTTTTTGACAATAACGGTTTGGAACCCTTATAAAAATTACAGTTGACATCGTAAAAAATATATGATCCTTGAAATTTGATAAAACATAATTGATAATAAAATTTTATTCAAATATTATTTATTTTATAAATCTATTAATTCATCGAAATAAACTACATCATGGTATTTTAATACTAACTAATTATACATTCACTATTCTATTATATCAAATAAAAACCCATTTATAATGTAACAATAATTGAATTGAAATAAATTCATTGTTTAATAAAAAATAATGTACATAATAAATTTTCTAGGGTCTTCATACATATTGCACTAATACACCAGCAAACGCCCAATGATTAAGGATTTTGGTGATGAGACATTCATGGGGTGGTTCATCATACTTGGTTTGGGTCGTGGTCTCTATGAGCATGATATTCTAATATAAATGTTTTAATTCTATCATATTTTTTGGATCTCAACTTGGTCTTGGTTGAGGGAGAGGCCTAGTGATAATATCACCCTGGTATTCTCTGATAAATGGCTTCATTGGGTACGTTCCAACTTATTGAGGCCATCACTTTCTTTCCCAGTTTTAATTGGATTTGGTAAAACCCTATGTTTATAAAAAATCAAATAATAGAATTTCAATGGATATATTTTCAATGGTAGTGATTCGTAAAATTCCTATAAATCTAATATAGTATAATAAAACCATATAAGGAAACTTTCTCTTATAAGAATAAGGTATAATAATGAATTCAATTTAATCACAATGAGAATTATATTTATATCAATTCAGGTCGTTACATTCATCCCATAATAATTTTCTTAAAATAATCATTAATGAATTAACTTTTGATTTACGTCTAAAAAATTCATCCTTATATTATACAAAGGGACCACATATTGATTATTTCTCAATAGTGTGATTGGAAAAATTATATTTGATTTTTCAAACTCTAAAAAAATAAGATTTACATTATTTAATTTGGATAGTTCTCCTATTGGATTTTTAATATAGACTCACATCTAATAAACCAAATTTTTTAGTTTAAATGTATCATTGAAACCTTCTAAATTTTTTAATTTTTTACAATTATCTTTTATTTATCTAAAACTATCCATATGTGTGACTCAAAAAATATCATTATTTCAATTGATATTACTTTATATTCATCATATAATGAATTTATGTTTTCATTATTCCCACTAAAA
The DNA here is from genome assembly GCA_963277665.1 of Viscum album. Taxonomy (NCBI): domain Eukaryota; kingdom Viridiplantae; phylum Streptophyta; class Magnoliopsida; order Santalales; family Viscaceae; genus Viscum; species Viscum album. The sequence continues at coordinate 135,356,121 of OY728150.1, forward strand.
CACATTAATTAATATATAATTGTGAATTTTTTTTCTTGAAATACCTACCCCGTTAATTAGAAAATAATTTGAGAAGTATTATCTTAAAATCTAGTTATCTCACTCCCAGCACCACATTCTAAACCCCTTTTATCACCTAATAATGATGGATAACCCCTAACAATCCATATATCATTTTCAAAATTAAAATAATTTCAATTAATTATCCTTGAACATAAAATTAATTACATTTAATTTAATATTTAATTTCATTATATCAGGTCAAATATAACCAGGTTTTTTCACTCATAGGAGATAGTGTCAAATGAATTTTTTTAACATATATTTCCTTTTTATCATTATGCCTCCCTAAGTAGATTTTTTATAACTAATATAAATATTTTGTCTTTTATAAACCATGGTAGTTTCTTTATCACTTTAGTCTTTCAATAAATCACCCTAAGATTTTGTGGTATGTGTCTTTTTAAATTCAGTCTTTTTTGAAAGATTATACTACACAAAACACCAAACATAAACAAACTATTAATAAATAATTATTTCATTATGATAGTTATTACCTAGACATTAGAATTGGGGGAATTAGTGAGATTAAAAAAATTATTAAATTATAGGTTACACATGTTAATAATATCAATTCATTGATTACCAATTTATTATAAATGAAATTAAAACCGAGTGGAACATAATGGATGTGCTTTTATGGAAATATATTTTTAAACCCAAAATGAAAATTTAAATAAATAAATTAAAGGAATCACCATTAATGATAGATATTAATGATATTTATATTTTATATAATAATTTTTCTAAATTCATCCAATATTTTTATAAGATTAAGCTAAGAATAAATCCAATTATAATCATAAAAAGCTCTAATTGTAGTTTTTTTGTCTTATGAATAAGTACATACATTAAATATAAATTTCGATAATTATATATTTTTTATTAGAAGTAATAATTATTATTTTTGAAATATTAATATCAAAATTACCTTAGAGAAATTATTTGGTATTAATTGGTATGTTTTTCTTTTCTGATGAAAAGTGAAATTTTTTGAATTTTTATTTAAAACCTTTTTTTCTAATTTTTTTATTTAGCTAAAATATATTTTATATTTAAATTATATTATAATTTATTCAATTATAAATAAAAAAACATATTTATATCATTGTAACAAATTTCACTTTGAAATTATATATATAAATATTTCTATCTTTTGATCATTTTTCTTTAGAAAAAACGTTTTTTTGTTGCATTTACAGTGTTAATTTTAAATATAATTTTAACAATTATTTAAATTTAATTTTTATAAATGGATTAATTATTTGGAATAATAATGGAAATATTATTTTTTAATATTTTCTTAATTTTTTTTATTTAAAATCTACTATGGTTAAAAACAATTTTCTGCAGTATTGGCAAAATATTGAGAAGGGTTAAAGATAATAGGAAAACGCTTACCATAACTAAAAATTACAACATATAATTTTGAGATGATTTTTAATGTAAAATAACCGAATTAAAAAAAATTAATAATCAATTTTTTTAAAATTAATCCACCTCATTGTTGTTGCCATTTATTATGAACAATTAATTATTTGCTCACTTAAACCCACCTCTCCTCATGTATAAATGCAACATCTCACTAACACAGTTTTAACATAATATCTTGAACTTCTTCCAATATATTATCAAACAACAAATACTCACTCCCACCAAATCCATGAGCTTCTAGGATCACCAAAATATTAAATTTTGTGTCATCAAGGCGGAGATATTCAAGAGTTAATTTTCTCGAAAAACATTTCTTATATTCATTTACTTTTCTACTATCTCCTAATCTCATTAATCCATCATGGATGTAAATTTCATAATCATTGTAATTATGGATATATATTTTTAAAAAGGAATATAATATATACAACCCTTTTATTATCACATCTTATTCAAATAAACACAACTATTTTACATGTTTTGTGAGTTAAGGGCCTCCATGAACACTGAATATTTCATTTTACATTAATGCATTAATGTATTCTCATGAAACTAATTGTCTAGATAAATAAGATTTTAATTGGAATAATAAAATTGATTTCATGTTTTTAACTAATATATTCTCATAATAAAAAATAATATGAAACATTCACGTGCTGTATGGAAAAACCTCTTAAATAAACTAATAAACTTCCATTAATGTTTTATCTAATGAATCATCATAATATGAAAAATAATAATGATATATATAACCATTAATAGTTCCTATATTTTCATTTATAATATTACATTTCACATCTACAGTTGTAATCCCTTTTAACAAGTACATTAATAATTTTAAAAAAATAACTAATAATTAAACTGTGGAATGAACGTAGACGAATCCATGAAAATAATGAAATATTATAAATGAATGTGTCATATGATGTCCTAAAACAATCAAATAATGAATTATTAATGTTATTATAGTTATATAATAATTCAACAAAATTATTTAAATTCTTATAAAAGATTTTAACAAATGCTACACTAAACGGAAGTGTGAGGTAAGGGTTATATCATCTCACTTTTTACATCTATGATATATATTTCTTATTAACCACTTAATCCTTTATGAAGTGTATGCAATTAACTTTGAAAATTTTTATCATCAATATCATTGAATTCATGGTATTAAATGTTTAATTTTGTAATTATTACTTTTATAGGGGATACGATTATACTAATTACAAGTTGAAAGATATTTCTTTACCAATTTTTCTTTCAATCATTTAAAAATATATTTAATTAACTATGTCATGATAATGTTATGTGTCAAAATTAAATTTTTTTATATTATGGTTTATTTACACTTTTTTATGTGCATTTGTAGTGATTACACATAATAAATTAATTTTATTAACAATATAATCATTAAACGGGACATTATCTCAATTTTACTTAATTAAGGAATATTTTGATTCTAGGTACCCACTATCATTGATGATGTGTGTAGACTTTACCATTAATATATAATATCAAGAATTTATTTTTTATTATTTTTTACTTGTTTTTTGTGAAAATATATTCAATCAAGGCTGTAACACCCCTAAATTCAAAAGTATAACTTTTTATTTAATACTATTTAGGACATGCAACACCATGTGAAAAATTGAATATATATTCCTGATACATTAAAAGATAAAATAAATATAATATATTATATAGCAAATAATTCATGAAAAACCAAGTCATTTTCTGTTAAACACAAGAGAGTGCTTCCATAATAGCTTGTGTTACACACAAGATTGAGTTTCACCACTTAAGAATATAGTATCAAATTATTATTACTTAATATAATATGATATAACCAAGACATTGTGTTAGAGATTATGAATATTATTAAATAACTTTTAAAAATTTATTGTTTATATTGATATAAAAGGAAACCATTGTTAATTACTAATGTGATATGATAATAAGAACCAATTGTATATAAAGAGAAATATCTTATTTTTATGCTTCCAAAGGTGTTTTTAAACATAATTAATAACAATTAGTGAATGATTTAAAGTAAATATATATTTTTATATATTCAGTCTAGTATTTTTAATATTCATCTATTTTTTTGATATGCATATGATATGAACAAATCTTATTTCGCACATAAAAACATATATTTTTATAAAATAAATTTTATCGCCTTTTAAAGATGAACAAATTTTAAATCTGTATTTTAAAAATTTAAATATTTAATATGCAAAAATAAACTTAGTAATTTAAATTTACTCATAAATACTAGGCTAGGGTGAATTTTTTATATTTTTTGGAAATATATAATTTTTTAATGAATAGTTGAAAATTCTAAATTTTAGTTCAAAACTACATTTTAATCTAATATAATTATAAGGTAAAAAAATTTTAAATTTTATTTAGAGTCTAAATAGATAATATTTTTTTCAATTAATCCAATTTATGTTTTTATAATAAATTTTTCTTTGAAATTTACTTTAAAAATATAGCAAGCTTTCAAATGTTTAAAATTTTAAACAGACATTGTCGTCCCACCTGTAGGATTAAATTTAAATCAATTTCTACCACATCTATGATTGTAAGGTGAAACAATGTATTATATATTTTTTTAATCATCGTAATTTATAATTTATAATAAGGACTTATTTTTTTGACCAATAATACAACTAAATTTTGTGAAAGATTATCAAATCGATTAAGATTAAATTATCAAAAAAAAAGACTAAACCTTAACCTTAATGCCCAAAATGACATTTAATCTTTTCCCAAATATATTTCATGTCCATTTTTATATCCTATAATCTCTTGGATTTAAATCTAAAAACTATCTTATGCACTTTTAAAATGAAAAATTTTGTAGTAATTGCTTTGTTAAAATATTACAATAGTGTCATTCCTCCTCCAATATAAATGGATTCCACTTTTCTTCATTCCTAAAACACCTCTAAACAATTATGATCAAAAAATATATTCAAAAATATATTTTAAAAATCCCTCTGCTATATATTTAATCCCCACATTGTGCATAAATACTTCCATAGAATCCATATCATATAAACTAAATGGAGTTACCCGACTTTTATGGAAATGTTTTCTAACAATCACTTTTCATTAAAGTACATCTATACCACCTAAAGTATTATTATTACTTGTTAATATAATAAATATTTAATACTAAATATACTATTTTGGCTATTATATTGTTTATCACTAAACATACACACACATCCACCTAGTTGGTGATAGACATACTGTTTTTGTGAATGGTTAACTACCGCCTCACAAAATGATGATTGTCCGTTCTTCCGTTACCACCTCTCATGGTGCTCATTATTATTGAAACACTATTTTTATATGTTTTTAGGGTTTTTTTTATCTATTCAATCTTATTTTATTCTTTTACAACTCATATCTATATGATTTCCAAAAATTTTAAGCGATATCATCGTTTGTGGTAGTGCGGACTGTCGTCCCCTCCAAGCAATGTGATTCATTCACAAAATACATGGAACATATAAGGAATATTTATAATTAAATTTATGAGACCTAAAAAATAGAAATTATATTCATGAAATAACAAATTTTATTGAAATAGAATATTTATCATTTTATTTATTACCCTTTCATGAATTTAAAAAGTTACAATGTCATTCATGGACATGTGGACTACCACCTCCACAACACAATGTGATTCATTTTTTATCACAGTAATTATATATATAAGTATATATGTTTAAATAATATGGTAGATATGATATTATTATCATAATGGGAATATATAAAACAACTTTTCCTCTTTCTATAATGATCATTGAAAAATGATAATGCTACACATACGTATGTACACCCATCAATATCAATGATTGTAACTTTTAGTCATTTTTCATAACCATATATAATTATTTATTTTAAAATTATAATTATTGTCTGAAAATGATAATTATTTCATGATTATTATTCTGGATATGTTATATAATGATTCCCCTTAACCATACATTACCTACGAAAGTTGTATTTAACACATGAACTAAATTTGGTCAAACACCCAATGTCATCCTAAATATCAAGTATGTGTACACAACATTGTAATATGAAAAATTGTATTGATAATCCAAAAAAAGTTTCTGAATCAAGTATATAATTAACATAATATTTTTATATAGTAAGTTATAATACATTAACTAGAAAGGAAACTCAATGTAATGTATTTTGAACTCACTTTTTTACTTCTTTGAGATAAATGTCATATTCACCACTTAATTATTTTTTTCAGCATATAATACCTATTTTAATATATTATATAATTATATAAAATATAGTAATTATATTTTATACTTTTATTATATATTATTCCATCATAAGGATTATGATTTATAACATTACAATGTTGTATGGGGCACATTGTAATGTTTAATGATTACTTTCTTAAATAATAACATAAATGATGACTAAATTTACTTAAATTATAGAAAATTATATGAGAAATGATTAATAAAACCTTTTATTTTATCTACTATTATTATTCATGTCCATTTTGATGTATTAGTTCTATTTTTCCACTATTTAGAAATAAAAATGTTTTGGAAAATATTTTTAAGAAATCCTGACTTTATTTCAATCTTTATTCTCAAGGCCTACTTTCATAAAAAAAACCCATTTTAATTAAATTTTTTTAAAATGACATTGTAATGAAAATTTTTTCCTTTTGTCTATAAATAATTTTTTAATGGAAACTTGTTATCTGTTTCCAAATAAGGATATTTTTAAACTTCTTATTGTGTAAAAGGAATGGTCTTTTACACCATGTACATATTTACCCATCATGATTCCTATGAAGAATCCATTTAATGTTTAAAAGGATAATTTTTAAATAATATGTCATTAAAATTGGGTTTCAATGAATTTTTTTCAAAAATTGTTTCATAAAAAAATGACATTTTCCTCAAATTATTTTAAAATAATTTTTTATAATATTTCGTTTCATAAACAACAACAACCATTTATATTAATCCACTTGGGATATATTGTTTTGATATCATCATTATCATTCGTTGTGATTGATTATGATTTATTTTTTCATGTATTTTATTCACGTTCAGTTCTTACATTTATTTGTTAGTCCCCATGAAATATTCAATTTTCTATGATCATACAACATTGAATGTCCCTTAAATTATCCATTTAATTTCTCTAGGATATTACTATTTTCTAACCATTATACCAATGCACATATTATGAATACCTTGATAGTTACTTGAATAACTGAGGAATTATAGATAAATATATATTATTTATTAAATGCAGATATTTTTTAAGGCATATTTTTTGTTAATTAAATCGATCACTTAACATGAAGAATGATTTGTAAATGGATTGATGGGTGGATCTCGGACTTTATATAGCTACTAGATGCATAATTAGGTTCTCATGAGACAAATTAGGTTCATAACATAAATGGTTTTTAATCCATAATTTTAATCTATCCCATGTATGGATCTGGATTGTAGATGTTTTCATGTTCTTTACATATGATTTTTTATTTGGAAATAATTTCCCTCATTTAGTTTTAGTTATTATTCATCCAGGAAATTATGGGTTTACATAAAAATATATACATTTACTTTTTATTTATTTATATGGTATGTGGTTTAGTTTCTTACATTGAAATATTTTTTTCCATGTCTAGTTATTTGAATGTAATGTGTTTCTAGTTACTACGTTTCCATATTTCTTACACACTTCCATTATATTTATTTATTATCTTGCACGTGTGTTAGGTTATTTACCTTTCCATATTGACAATTCTCATTGATACGTTATTTCTTTCACTATATTTGCTTCTAACAGCTCATTTGAGATCACCCATATTATTTTTCTTTCCCATGAATCTACAATTATTACAATGAAAGATATGAAAAAATTTACTAGATGGATTTGAGTTATCATAATTGTTATTTATTTATAATAAATAAAGTAATTATTTTGTAATTAGTGTATTATTTTGTAAGAAATGTCTCATGTATGATTCTAGTTTACCAAGACTGCAAATCATTTTAGTCCTTCATGTTTTGATTCCTAATAATCATGAAAATTTAACAGTAGTAGACACTATGTGTTGGATGTCTGGGGTCATTTTTCTATAATTGTTAGTACATAATTATTAATAGAAACCGCCATAGGTATATTTAGGAAAACATTGATTAGAGAACATAATTCTAAATAATAATTAGAGGAAAATTGTTGAATAATATCCTATATTTTTTTTCTTAGAGATTATGTGAGTATTCCTAGAAAAACATCCATTTCTGAATACTAACAGTGGATTTGGTTTTTCCAAAAATGTACCTCATATTTATATCCCCAATTGGGTGTTCCCAGTATAACATAGGGATATGCATAGGATAATTCATGTTTTCTTCACAAACTATTTTGAGTAATTTTAACAGATTATGAAAACAAATAACCAAGGTAAATCCTATGGTGTTTTAGATTGAATATATAGTTTCATGATTTAGAAATAATTTAAATGATATCATGGATAAACCCAATAACCAATAAGTACCTATTTGTAAATAAATTGTTGAATTATTTTTGTATTAGGGTTTTATCGAAAACCATTTCTAAAAGGATATTTAGTGATTAACCATATTTCAAGGATTTCCATTAGATTTATTTTGAAATAATATTTTTATGGTTTTAAAAAAGGAAAAAACATATTATATTCAAACAAAAATTATTCTAGCAAGTATATAGGTCTTGAAACCATGACTAAAGGACGATAATGATTTCACACTAACCACTTACCAACATAATTTCCTTGTAAATGTTTCGTTGTTTTTTGTCAAACAATTAGTTGAATATATATTAACGATGAACCAATAATATCATTGTGGAATAATAGTTATTAATCAATTAACTATATTGGTTTTGGAAGATATTTAGAGACAAATATTTAGACTTGTCACTCTTTAATAGGCCCTACTACCCTTTAAAATATTCTTTCTGCGTTTTTGGAATAAAAAATTCATTATTTATAATTGTTTTCTACGAGTAAAGGCTTGAATTTTTAATTTGATCAAATAATAACCAAATTTTAGTATTTTTAATATGAAATTGAAACCTATAAAGTAATAATATTTTCATATAGTCTTGTTTATGATACTAATTACACAACATTAGTAAAATTACTTTGAAATTAAATGTTTTCCTAATGAATTAAATTTTGTTGAGCAAGTGGTCTCTTAAATCATCAACTATTTGTGTCCCTAAACATTATGACAATTATTAACTCATTTTTTATTTTTGACATCACTCAATCCCAATCAATAATTAAAATTTTCCTCCATGTATGAATTTTTATATTCCAAAAATGTTCTCTAACATAATGATCAAGCTTCGTTGTAGTCCATGTGACCTTTTTTACTTCCCACTCTATCTTTTCTAGAGGATGTTTTATGAAACTATATCATGTTTATGAATTTTAATGTAAGAAAATAAAAAAATATTCTCCTACTAGGATTGATTTCAAATTTCATTGAAGCGATTAATTTAAGGTGGGGAGAATGTAACATCATTAAATTCTAAAGTAAAACTTTATATTCAATAGTGTTTATGACAAGCACAATCGTGTTTAAAAAGGGAATATATTAACTTGATAAATTAAAATATTAATTAAATATATTATATTCCATATATTTTAATTCACTGAATATCATGTTATCTTTCATTACACACAAATGTTACATTCCTCTATATCATTCCCTACACGCCTTACCGAGATTCACCAAATTACAATATATTATTAAAATGTTATAATTTATTATAATATTATATAACATATATGTCGTGTTAGTGTTTATGAATAGAGTTCACTAAATTTTGAATGATTATGGTTTTTATAGATTTAAAATCAATTCATTGGTATACCATTAATGAGAAATGAAAATAAGATTGTATTGGATATAGTAAGAAATGTTATTATATGTATCCTACCAAAAAAGATTCTAAAAATAATTATTTATAATAGTTGAATGATTTTAATGAAATATATATGTTTTATATTAAATAAAATGATCCTTATATTTATCTATTTGGTTTGATATTCATGGGATAAGAACAAACCCTATTTCACACATAAATACCTATATTTATATAATAGAATTTTTACCCCATTTTAATGGAGAATCCATTATAAATATGAATATTAACATAGTAAATAAAATAATATGTCAAAATTAAAATCATATTTCTAATATAAACATGAAAATTATTTTATGGTGAATTTTTAATATTTTTCAGAAACATATCATTTTTTAAGGAATTGTTTAAAACACTTAATTTTTTTTCAAAACCTATTTATTTATTTATTTTATTTATAAGATTATATCATATTTTAATTTGGTTTTAAAGTTTAATTATATAATATTCTTCAACTAATCCAATTTAGGTCATTGTAATCAATTTAATATTGAAATTGACTATAAAAATAAAGAAATTATTTAGACATTTTTACATTAAAAACCCACATTGTTGTCCAACCCTAGATAGTTGTCCCACCTGGAGGATTATATTTAAATAAAACAATGTCACTTATATAGTTTGAATTTAAAAAAACAAATTACATATTTTGAATCAGAATATTTTATAATTTAATATAATATCAACTTTGTTTTGGACCAAAATAATTAAGGAGAGTGAATAAAATTAATTAGAATGATTAAGGTTAAATTAAAATTATTAATGGACTAAACCTTAACAATAACGCCAAAAATAACCAATATACATATCCAAGTGATATTTTATTGAAATATTTTGATCCATTGCTCTTTTGTTTCGATATTTTGATATTATTGGATCCCCATTATAGATGAAAAATGATGTCGAAATTTCTTTTTCAAAATATCGCAAGACTTCGATCCCTCATCCACTATAAAAGACCAACACTTCTCCCCATTCTTCACACCTCTCAAACCACATAGGATATTCCATGATCTACCACAAATTATTCCCAAAATCCCTACCCTCAACCTTTAATCCTCTCTATATTAATAAATACATCCAAGGAATCCTTTTGGTATAAACCAAAGTAGGTTGCTATATTTATAAGGTAATTCTTTCAAATGATTTCTTTTCTTCAAATTACGTCTCAACTGCCTGAAAATATATAGTTTCAAATTAATATAATAAAATTAGTATCCTAAATATATTGTAATTTTTTGGATAATTTTTTGTCTTAAAATGACACACACACCCATCAAATGGGTGAAAAAAATATTGTTTTTGTGAATGGAAAACTATCGCCTCATGGAATGATGATTTTTTATTCATCCTTTACTTCTTATCACAGTGGTAATTGTGATGTAAAATATGTTTGTATATGTTATATATGATACTTAATATTTATTTGAAATTATAAAATTATTTTAAAATAAATATCTTTATAATTTCTATTTTTTATAAAAACGATAACATCTTTTGTAAAAGTGTGAACTACAACCCCCTCAAAGTGACGCCATTCTTTCTCTCTATACATGGAGTGTGTAATTCATGGTTCTATTTAAAAATAGGTTTAATAAAAAACTCTATATCATATTAATGAGAAAATTATATATATTAAAATATAATATATGTCACTTTCTTCATTACTATTTCACACACTTAAAAAGTGATAACGTCATTAATAGACGTGTGGAATAATGCTTCCTCAACATGACATGATTCCTTTTTCATTGAAATAATAATTTATATAAAAATATATGATTAAATAATATTCTTTTTAATATATAATTAAAATTCTGGACAGATATAATTCTACTTACCTTTCTTCCATAACAATTATTGAAAAATGTGAATGTTATTCATGCATACGTATGACCTACCATCTCCAAGATTGTAATGTTGTTTTGATTTTCATATTAATATTTAATTTTTGAAAATGTATAACTAATGTATAAAAATGATAATTATTTGAGAATTATTATTTTGGATATGTTATATAATGACCCCATTTGACCGTTGTGGAACTACCAATGTTTTTTGACATAAAAACTTAATTTGGTCAAAACACCCCACATAAACATCATTTTTTAAGTAGTTATAAAAAATATGGTTATATGTGAAATAAAAATAATTATGAACATGTAAATGGTTCAGAGTAAGGTATATAATTAATATATATGTTTTTATATGATTCTATATAATTCGCCCCCAAAATGAAACTCAAGGTGATGTATTTTTTTCAAACAATTTAATTCTGTGAGATAAATGTCATGTTAACCAATTAATTTATTCATGTGGTTTATTTTCTGTCAATTTTTATATATTATATAAATAATTTTTTACCTTAATGGTATTTATAACATCCATTTAATGTTATTACTTCATGAGGTGTATGATTTAAATTTTTTTATTTGGGAATGGTTCACATTGGAATGTTTAATGATTATTTATATCTATAAAAACAATAATTATAATTAAATGTTATTAAATTTTGCGGGAAAGATATGAAAATTCATCAATTAAACCATTTATTTTCTATCATCTGGTTGTTCATTATAATTTTTATGTATTATCACAATTTTTCGACTCATTGGTACTCGAAATGTTTTAGAAATTATTTTTAGGAAAACATGACTTTATTTATCTCATTAGTTGAAGAACATATTTTATTCAAAAGACCATGATTTATTATTTTTTAAATGACTTGTTTACTACATTTTTAAGCATTTTTCATTTTCCAAATTTTTCAATCGAATCTTCATGTCGTTATCTACAAAATTAATTTTTCTAAACCTATTTACATAGAAAATGATTGTTCATTTACAGAATGTATATATTTTCCCACCATTATTCCTATAAAGTATTCATTTTCGTTTTAAATTGTAAATTTTTAAGTAAAATTTCTTTTAAATTTAATTTCAATTATGTTTTTTTTCAAAAGGTTTTTTCAAGAAATGATATTTTTATAAAAAGTGTTTTTGGAAGGACTTTTTATAATATATAGGTTTATCAAAGTCAAAAAACATTATTTTAATGAAATTTTTATTTTTTGTATTGATAATATCCTTATTATTCTTTTGGATGTTTTATGATTTATATTTCTAGTGGTAGTTTTAAATTTCAATTCCTTGATTTATTTGTTAGTCCCCCTGAAATAATCAATGTTCTATGATCCTTTCACATAAATTTTCCGTTATGTTTTCCATTCAATTTATCATGGAAATTCATATTTTATAAATTGATTATAATTTTACATGTGATTTTTACATTGACAGTTATATGACTAAATGTGGAGTTTTTAAAAAATCTGTATCTTTTATTCAATTTTCATATTTTTTAAGGCACATTGCTTATCAGTTAAATCGACTAATCGATATGAATAATGTGTTGGACATGAAATAACATGGGGATTTGAGACCTTATATAGCTCCTAAATTCATAGATAGGTTATCCTGGGAAAAATAATTGTCATAAATCATATAGGTTTCCATATATATTTTTAAACTGTCTAGAGGATAGATTGTCATAGTAGAGGTTTTCAGGTGACATAAACATGATGAAAATTATGAAAATTATGAAATCATTTAGTTTTAGTTAATATTAATATATTATATTTTTTGTTGACCAATCTATTAATACATTTGATTTTTTGATATTTATATGGAATGTGTTTCAGTTTCATACTTTTACATGTTTATTTTTTCTTATCAAGTTATTTGAATATGTTTTTTTATAGTTATTACTATGTTATATTTTTTATACACTTCCATTATGTTTATTAATTACATGGCATGGGTGTTCAGTTATTACATTTACATGTTGACTATTATCATTGATTCATTATTTATTTAGATATATTTTCCCATTAATTATCATTTGTGGTATACCATAGTATGTTTCATTCCACATGAATACATGAAGTGTACTATGAAAGATATGAAACATTTTACTAGATGGATTAGAATTATCCTTAATGATATGTATTTAGAAATACAAAAAAATAGGTTTTAATTGCTATATTATTAGGTCATAAAAGGCTCATGATTGTATTTGTTTTACCAAGACTACTGAACTCTTCATTCCTTCAATATTTAATTCCACTTAATTGTGTAATTTAAATAATATCATACACCATCTCTTATATTTATGGGGTCAGGTCTCTACAATGGTTCTTATGATTCAAATGTTTCTAAGTGGTAAGAGAAACTTTGATTTGAATTTAATTAATTAAACAACTAAATAAATACATAATGAATGATTTGGAAGGTAAAACATGGGCATGCCAAGAAATAGATATCCCATTGATGATTCAGTAGTATAATTTGGAATATCAGTTAATCAATTACAAAATCGGTTTTTACTTATGGATATAACTATCATGTGAAATGTCTTTGTGTTAGTGGTTCATGGTCCAGATACATGATATCTAATAATTAAGTGTTCTCCTCCTATATTCTGTTACCAATATCCAAGGGATTTCACCATGAGAAAAATATATGGAATGATTTCATTCATAGTTCATTATATTAAATTGAATTTGTTTTTAGTTATTTACCTTTTTGTATTGATTATTCATATTGATTTAAAGTATCTTTATATATACTTAACCTTTACATAGAATTTGAGATCACCAACTTATTATGTTATAGATTCATTAGGATTCCATTAATTTAATTTTGATTTATATGTCGGGTTACATAAAAGGGGAATAATTTTTCTCTCAAATAAAATATAATTTTAATTTTATTCAAAAAAGATAATTAACAATTGAATTATGTATCCAGTTTATATACACTAATAAATTATTTGGTTCCATAGTATGTGATTTCATGGATCCTGTTAAAATGTGATAAATTATGGTTTGTACTCCAGGATACTTGGGTTGGGGACATTAAAATTTTTTATTGGAAGATTACTATAAATTTTTGGAACTAGATTTATGAAACACATATACTAGGAAAAAATGACATATTAATGAAATTGAGGGTAAGTATAAAGTCTTGGGTAAAATCCTATAAATTTTGATATTGACCATGGAAACCCTAGGGTAATCTTAATGACTCATGTACTAAACATAATATGTCATATTTCAGACATAAATTTCATAATAATATCTCTATCTAATTAGTATAGTTTGAGGATTACACTTTACTTTTTTGTCAGATGTGGAAACCATAATATACTTGGTTAACATTGAATGTTATAGACAATTTATGGTTTAGAAACCAAATGGGATGATGACTACAGTAAACTATATTATAATTATGCCTAATCACTTATGATGTCATATGATTACAAACATGTTTCATCACCACATCTCAGACTCAATAAATATGAGATAGATATATGTTATTTGAGAGATATTGGTGTGTAGATCATGGAGAAAACAAGATTCAATTTACTATATGCTAGGAATGTGAATAAGAATATGTTTTTGGAGTGGAATGAATGAAACTAAGCAAGATATATCTGAGGAAAAAAATAACTTTTTGGAATAATAGTCTCCAAAATGTATTATAGATAGGTGAATGTTTCATATGTGGATTGTAAGATAAATATATAGACCTATGTCCTAGGGTGAGTAATAATGAAGTGAATCAGAAAGGGTATACATGTAATATTTATATTATTCATTATGAAGATACTACAAATGTAAAAATAAATAATTGACTTATTATGTTATATGTTGATAATGAAATGTTAATGTTTCAATAATGATGTATAATGATTAATTTTTTTTTTGTGTATTTTGATTCAGAATTTTTTTACAATGATGCTCTAGTTATAAAAATCATGATATATGTTAGGATTGTACTACAACACCACTTATTTAAGGATTGTAGATCACATGTTTAATGGTATCGATAACTAGGAAATTGTTTCAGTGTAATATTGATCTTTTTGAAAACACATGATTAAGGAATGATATCCCTCAATATATGATTTATGTTTAGATAATAATGAAAATGATATATTTATTGGATAGTATGGGTGACCAGGAATGTGTTTATTGATTTGATGCTTTATGTAATCATTTCTAGGATTTATACATTTTGGATTTATGGAATATATTCAAAAATATGATATTTTATTTTTTTAATGATTATTTTTTTAATTACAGTTTTATGGTGATAAAGGTATTCATATATTTTTATGTGATGTTAAGTGTTATATTATGTTGTTTGAAGAATAAAATATTACGATGATTTTGGAAATTTAATAACCAACAATCAAATTATTGATCTCTGCATTTTAACAGACATATTTTCAATGAGTTTTCATATTGACTACTCATATAATGGATTTTGTTGTACTTTATATAAAATTTTCTATAACATATGATAATCATTTTGGATTCAATAAATATTTAATGTCTTATGGTTCTTATGAGTCATTAAATTACTTTAGGTATGAAAACATCATCTTGAATGACAATTAACAGGAATAAGAGGTAATATATTAATAGATCAATGCACAATCAAAGGATAAGATTCCACTTATGACATGAAAACAAATCAAGTAATATTATTTAACCATTTTCTTATCCAGATAGTAAAATAATCTCTCAAATCTGGGAATGAATTTTAAAATTCAAAATTATTCACTTAATTGTCTTATTGAGAAATCAATGACCTCTGTATCCAATCACATATTAATTTTATTGTTATGGTACACTTTTTAATGACCAGATTATCTATAAATATCCATCATACTGTGATACATTCATTTCTCTTATATTTCATAGTTTTCACTTCACACTAATGTTATACATTCCTATTTTTGGTGACCTTCTACTTTTACATCCCCACTTTTCTAAGGGATGTTTTATTAACCCTGTTTTGGATGTCCATATCCCATAAAATGATCAACTATTAGAAATTTATTTTAAAAGTTAAATTTAAAATTATGAGAATGAAATGTATTGATGGAGGGTATTATGTAACACTCCAAGATTTTATGGTATAGGTAATTTTTAATTAAATAATTTTCATAGCTAATGTTACATAAAATATAGATCTTAAAGAAACTGATAAAATACTATAATTTAATTATGATAGTTATGAAATAGTATTTAGGATGGTTGGAATGAATAAAATTAAACAAATTATAAATATAATGTTTCAACATGGTTATAAAATGAATTCATTGATAACCAATTAATTATAAATAATCATTAAATCTACTTGAACAGAAACTAATAGTTTTTTAAAAAATGATTTTTATACTCAAAATAGAATTTATTATTAATAAATAAAATTAATTAAACACCACCTAACCCATACTGGGACTCCAACAGTAACTACCCCAAGGCGACCACCATAGACTAGGGGATAAAAACTAGTATGAAAGGAAAATGAAGTAGGGGATCCCTTCTCCTAAGAACGTTTAAACACACATAAAGACAACTCAATGTAAACAATGTAGAAGGAAAAGAAAACACGATAAAAAAAGATATATATAAACCAAAAACATGCATTTCAATTTAAATAGTACATGTAATAATATTAAATATGAAAGGTAAAGGGGAAAAATACACAAAAACTAGAAAAGTTCCACAACCCATAAACATGTGAAAGAAATATAACAACTGGGAGTGTCTTGTTCTTGGATCCCAAGATACGACCACCACACATGGTTCAAGCTCATGTATCCCACTACTCATCAGATATCATGATCAACTTGTCCATCAACTACTAGGGCACACCTACTGCGGTATGATCTCATGAAGGGGTGAGTATAAAGATACTCAGTAGGATTCCCCGAAGTATCAAGGTAAAAGATAATGAAGTACTGAATATAGAAGAAATGTTTAGAACAATGTACAATAAAAGAATACATTAAAAGATTGTATCTCTTCCCATCTAAGGAATGAATTTCGCTTGTACAAACATAAGAAAATAGAAACTGTGAGAATATGAACTTATCATCCATTCATCACTATATATAGTAAGATATTAAACTCATCTAACATCAAGAATCTAGAAACAAAATTCATGTGTAATACCCAGTTCACCTTCACCACTACAAGAAGAAGAGTAACCAAAACCAAATGAGTGGGTTGTAGAAACATGATATATATTCACACCCAAGAAACCCAAATGAGAGAGTAATCGGATCTTCTACTCACAAGCTCGACTGAGGAAAAGTGAGCAGCCAATAGTCCTAGAAATAACCATTGATACCTAACATCCCACACATATACTGTATATTGTATGTCAAAGGGGCTCAATCAATGCACCATGATTCTATCTGCATTGGGAGACATCGTCTCCCATGCACAATTTTATGTTTCATCTCATGGATACATCTTGTTAGGAAAAGACTCTTTCTTTTTTGAGCATCCAATGACACGTCATGAACTACTCATCACTATGCCGCATAGTCAAGATATTATGTCACTAATGTTGAGGATCTATTACCATCCTGACATGAGGATTACACTCATCAGCATGTGCTTGTGCCCGAGTACATCAGTGGGGATCATCACCCTGAAGCTGACGAGGGACCCTCTAGCCTACCTCATAAGAGGTTACTACCTGGTAAGAGTTTTCAATGGGTCCCACCGCTAACCTCATTTGAAGGGAATCCTGAAACTACTATCATAGACCACTTCATAGCCTAGCAGAAGGTAACATTAGAACTACAATCATGGTCCACTTACCAGCCCAGTTAGAGGTAAACCTTAAACAACTATCTGGGACCACTTCCTAGCCAAGAAGGAGGTAAACCAGGAACTCATCTGGCCATCCTTTATTTATGGTATCTCTTGGTAAAGCACAATGAAGAAAATTGTTCATATATGTTTGATGGTACCTCATGGAAGAACAACGCGGAAAATTGGACATCCCCACTGGATGATACCTCTTTGTAGAACACCTAGGAAAACTATCCATCCCTGTTGGATTTTTCTTCTCTGAATAACACTACAAGATTCATCAGGTGTCACCCTTGATAGGTGCCACACCTAGAAAATCTCACATCACAACTCGTAAGCCTTTATGGAGGGTACTATTGTATTCAACGTAGAAAAATACATAGGATAGGATGCTTGAAAGCACAAATATGAGTCTTAAAGGATGAGATATGATAGATAGAAGAAAACCCAATTTGTTACATGGTGTTTGTAACACCCCAAGATTTCATAACATGTTATTTCTTCAATGTAATTCAATAACTTGCACTACACGCAACACTAAGTTTTAGCGCACCTTCACATACCAAATAAGCCATTCAAAAGCAGTTATGAATAGTATTAACATAATATAAAACTTTATATAATCCTTATAATTTTAGAGTCCATATTATGAGTTTCTTAGACACAATGTAAGAACAAATACATTTTTCAGATAAATGATTTATTTTTCAAAGAATACAATTTTACTGCTTTTTATAGGAGAAGCCTTTTAAAATCGAATATTTGAAACTTTTATATATTCAATTTGACAAAATAAACATATTATTTAGAATCGAGACATAGTAATTTAGTTTCAATAATGTTTTCGTGTTTTTCTGATAACTTTCATATTTGGGTGAATAGTGAAAAATACTATATTTTAACTGAAAATAACTTTTTTAATCAAAATAATTTATTGTGTTAACTTATAAATTTTAATGGCCTAGAAGTATAAATAGATTATATTTTTACCATTTAATCCAATGATAGTCATTGTAATTAATTTCACTTTGAAATTGGACATAAACAAGTGTCCAACTTTTGAAAGTTATTATTTCTAAAAAATACCCCTTTTGGTTTTGACAGCGGGAATTAATTTTAAATTAATAAATGTGAATTCTATGTTCTTTATTTGGTAAAATAGTCTTCATTATTTAATTCATAATATCAAAATTATCTTAGGGTATATTTTTGGTATTTTTATGTAAACTTTTAATTTTTGATGTATAGTGAAAAACACTAAGTTATAGTTTAAAACCGAATTTTTATTTAAATAATTATTTATTTTATTTAAATTTATTTTAGGTCAAAATAGATACATAATACGTATATATTTTCAATTTAATTTATTAATGTCAGTTTATAATAATTTTAGATATATAAAAATTTTATTGAATTTTTCTCCGACTTTTACTCATCTCATAGGAGAATTGGAAAATTCACATAAAACATAATTTTACTACATCTGTGAGTGGAAAATGAAAAATACGAGAGACACGGTTAATATCAAGGAATAAAATTTTGTTCAATAAGAAAAAATATTTTTGTTTCTGTATAGTAACTTTATTACTTTTATTTACCACGGTAAAAAGTAAATTGGGTAATTAAGGGTAAAAATGATAGTATTACCCTAACACATGTCCTAATTCTATTGGATAAATGTAATTCAACCAAAAACAACCATAGGAATAAAATATGACCCTTTAGGTCAACTTGTATTTTATTAGGACATTTATTATTATTTAATTCAAAGAAGAGTTAAAAGAGTTAAAATTAAAGTTTAATATCTAAAACATTTTTAATATAGGGTTATACATTATAAAAATTAGAATCTAAATATTCATTATAAAAATAAAATATTTCATACATAATATTATTTTATTTATAATTTTTAGACATTATATAATGTAATTTATTTATGACACAATTATGATAGAGTAATTATCTTATTAGTGAAATATTAAAATAATTGATATTATAAATACCCAAATAAATATAATTTGAGATTTATAATGAATTCCACGAATTTTATTGGTCAATATGAAATGTTAGGATTGATTAAATGATTTTGGTTCTAATTAATAAATTTATTATGACTTTAACAAAATTCAATTATTAAATATTGTCAAAATTGACAAAAAGGAGTTTTTAAAACAAATATTATTTATTAATTGATATAATATTCATAAAAACAAAGGGTCATCCAAAGGACTTATATGATGATATATATGTCATTAATTAACCTCATGGGGTTCTCTTGGTAGTTTATAGTATGTTTATTAACCTTATAATATAAAAATACAAAGAGACATGGTAAATGTCAAACTATTTAACTAAGAGTTAAATCTAAAAGATAATGGTAAAATAGTGACCCAAATGTGTCTAAAACCTATTGGTTGAGTGGTTTTCCACCCACAACCACCTTATAAAATATATAATCCATTTTAGAGCAATTATAATCTGAATTTGAATTTATTATAAAATAGTACCTTTTGTTTTTCCTAAAGACCCCCACCTCCCCCTTATAAAAGGACACAACTTCTGACCAATTCTTCACACCTTCAAATCCTTTCAGTTTGGAGAAACCCTTCCCAAATACTCTATCATATTCCATCACTTCAACCTAGAGGGATTATTTTTATCATAACTCCATCCTAAGGAGCCTTTTTGATCAAATAAAAATGAAGAACCTGAAGAAGAGGTAATGTTTTCACCACCCTTTTCAAGTTCCTTTCTTCTTCAACTTTTTCTTTATTTGTTACTTCCTTTATAAAATAATAACTCCAGTATATTCTATATAATTTTATGGTATTATAAATATGGTACAACTATATTCAGTATTCTATCCATCCATTGAATGACATGTCACCATAAGTGCGTACGTACGACTTACCGTCTCCACGTCGTGGTTTAATTGTTATCCAGAAAAATTATTATTTGGATGGGTATGATAATGATATCTATTTTATGTAAATAATAAATATAACATGATAATGATTCTGTATATATTATATACCATCAAATTATATATTATTTTAATATCAAAATATTGATATTATTGCTCGTGCGTACGTACGGACTACCGTCTCCACGAACGTGATGAGAATGATTCCCCATCATATCCATGAAATTATAGTTCTCATTTGATGATTAAAAATAATATTTAAGTACTTGATATCATTCTGTATATGAATAAGTTACAACATATCCATAAAAAACATTGCTAATGTAACAAAATATATAAAATAAAATAAGTAAGTTAACACCCGAAACGATGATAATACTAAGATATTATTAACAAATCAATGATAAAAAAATCATATATGATATCATATTAATGTATATGATTCTTGTATAATTTAATTACAATTATTTAACCATTATATAGGATGTTAACCTATCATCAACCAAGGAAAATTACAAGGTAAGGGTTTATTTCACAATCTCTTCATTATCTGAGGTTGTTTATACGTAATTATCTATCGGGACCTCTTTATCATCCACATCTATGTTTCTTAGAAATGTATTTCAAAAAATTCATACTATTTTATAGAATATGGGTTAATGTAATTTATACCTTTTTTTTACTTTTTATAAGATTTTTATAAAATGAATCTTTATGTCATTTTTCAAACAAGGACCATTTTAACCTTTTCGACATATTAAGGAAAGAATGTATTTTTTTAACTTATACGGTGGGTGCAACTATTTTCCACCATAATAAAATCGTCGAAGAATTATTTACAAGCTTATAAAAATATTTTCAAATTAAATGTTTTATTTTATAATTACGTGACTTTTAAATGATTTCAAAATGAATATTTTAAGAATATTTGAAATTTACCTTTTATCAAGATCAGAATTTTAAATGTTTTAAAGATTTATCTTTCTAAATATTTTTAATTAATGTCCATGTTTTCAAAATGATTTTAAGCATTTATTTATATAGACATGAACGCTTTGAAATTATATTTCTTTTCAAAATTTTCAAAGTGGTATCAGAACCTTTGATTCAAAAATATATATTAAATTACTTCCTTTATAAATGTGTGACTTTTTAATGTTTTCAAAAAAAGAGATATTTCTCTCAAATAGCTTTGATTTCATCTATGTCAACATCCTTTGATGGATTTTAAGATTATTTTAAGTTGATTTATTATTATACAAAAATTCCATATTGTATTGATGATTTTTTGATATGTTTGACTGTGGATGTGTTATTTTTATACCATTTATGGTTTATGGATAACGTACAGACATTTATTATGCTAGTTTTAATATGAATGTTTACGTTATGTTTAAACCTATTCATTTGAAGAATGCATTAGACTTGGTAAGTGAAGGGTGGAGCCCGATATAGCTCCTCGATGCATCGGTAGGTCTCGTGAGACAAACTAGTATTTTGGCACAAGGCATTGACAAAAACTTATTTGTAATCTTGGCACAAGGCCTTGACTTTGTGTTTAATATAGTCTGAAATTATGCATGCCATCATTATGAAAGTGGTTAGTGATATTGCATGTGATTATTCTAATAGTAGAAAATCCATGTGAATAAGTAAATGGCATTACTTCATTTTATTTTTTCCATATTATTCTGAAGTTCAAGTATAAAAGGATTGTGTTTTAGTTATACATTTCCATAAATGTTTATGATTATTTATGAATGTTTCCATTGTATTGTTATCCTTACTGAGCATCTGAGCTCACCCCTTTCTATGTTTTATTTTTCCCAGGATTCCAAGAAGTGTATTTTTATTGATATCCATGGTTAAGACAAAGGAATAATGTCATTAATAAATCATTATCTATGTTGTTTTGTATGTTATAAAGTTTAATGTAACATTCCTGTATGTAATCTATTTTCCAAGACTGCTAAACTGATCGGTCCTTTGGGACTTGATTCCTTGTAATCGTGCCAATTTATTAAAATAATGCACTGACTCTGGGTAACTTGGGTCAGGTCATTACAGTTGGTATGAGAGGATGATTAGAAATAACCTTGGAAGATAGATTTAGATAAACTCTGATTAGGGCACATAGACCTGAGATAGACGTTGAGAAATAGTATAGAACAAATTCCTAAAATTTTGGTAATGTAGAGATTTTGTGAGTTTTCCACGAAAATACGTCCCTTTCGGGATACGAGTAGGTAGAGGCGGCTCTGGAACATATGTAACTAGGGTAATACCCGAAAACACCACTTTGAGCTAGACTTGAACGAGAACTGGTGCACGACAACGGGCCTTCCTACACTCTTGGTTACGACACTCTCGGTGGATATGCTTAGGATAATTCTCATTTTCTTGACAAATAATTATGAAGGGTTTATGATAATATACTTCCACAATGAAAACATATTTATTACAATGGATTATATCCATAAACCATTAAATTTAAGTTATTTATTTTACAAGTTAAGAATTGTTCATTGCAATCCATAAACTGACCTAGTTTATGCTATTATATAGAAATGGCCCCCAATTGAAGGAATGTGACTCCAGCAATACGTATGATCCAAAGAGTAATAAGGAGCATATCGTTCATGGTATTAATCCAACATTTAGAAGAGATGTAGTATCCCATGTATTCTCAACATATGAAGAAATAATATCATGTGTTAATAAGATAAGTAATGAATTCTCGGAGTCCTATGACTTTGAAGGGAATCATGAGAAGAAAAGGATGGAAGATAGAAAGATGGATAAAGGGAAGAAGGAAATGAATAATTTTCCCATATATGATAACTGTGGGTAGAAACACCCTGGAACTTGCCTGAAGGGAATGGGTGTTTTTTATAAGTGTGGAAAAAAGCACACCATTTACGTGACTCCAAGTGTAAGAAAAAGGTTTCAAATGTACAGTGCTTCATCTGCAAGGAGTTGGGACACTTCACGAACCAATGTCCAAATCATCAGAGTATGACCCAAATGATGCAATTGGATAACAACAAAGTTATGATACTACGACAAATAAGGATCAATGATTATAGTTATTATGTTGTTATTAGAGAATTATGTCATTTGAGTGTCGTATCAACAACATACTAGTTATAATAATTATGGAGTATATAAAGATTGTACTATAGTAATATTTCATTAAGGACTTGAGATTTTTTGTAACCACGAAAAGTGACTCAATAAGAGGTTAATTTTTTGGAAAATATATGGTTTTGAGAATGATAAACCATCATATTGTTCTGATACTCAGGTAGTGATTTTGGAATAGTACATGATTGATTTGGATAAATTATATTGGATATTTTTTACTACCTTGAAAATGATTAATGATTTGTATATTCCATCATTGTTGGAGTTTATAACATTTTTGGATAGAAGGAGTGTATCCAGTATTCTATAATGAATAAGGTATCATGAATGTAATCAATAAGGTTTTATGATAATTCAGGATGTTACATTGTTTTAAACAAATACACAATGAAGGTGTTCACATGATATTATGCGGAAAAAAAGATCTTCATTGTGTTTACCATCCTTATAAATTTTGGACTATGAGTTTGGAAAGAAGTATTTTGGATAATTCTAGTTTGAGAATATTTTCTTATTTCCATTAAAGGAAAACCCGGAGGTCGGGTGGCAACCTGTCGTGACCGGTAAGGCCGCGAGACATGAACCCGCAACCGAAGGGAAACAAGGGTGTATCACCTACCACTAGCCCACGTGATGTCCTGGATTGAATAATGTATTCATTTTTAAAAAAATATCAGGTAGATGAATGATAAATTCTAATTTTTATGAACCCTATACTAATAGGATAAATAGAATATTATGTTTAAGTTCTATTATATTTTAGAGTGAAAGATTATTTTTTTGTAGAAATTAGTTAAAGGATGGGGCTCTACGTGTCAAGTATATATTTTTATTCTTATCTTATTATATGATAAATTAATTCTTATTCTTTAGTGAAGGGATCTTAAAACCAAAAATTGTGTTATCCGAATACCATATGTTTCATTTAACCGATGGTATTTTAAATCATCATAGATTGATGAATTTTAGGCCCTGAATTTGACACTTTTCTGTGATTGATGACCTCAATCACTACCTATAAATATTTACATTTTTCCTCCAATTAAAGTCTCTAATTTCCACCAATGTTCTCCTTATCGAGATCATAGTTTGGTGGTGACCCTTTCATTTCCCTTTCTCTCTTATTAAGACTAAATTTTATTAACCTAATTTCTGATGTGGGTTTTTACAAAGGTATTTTCTATTATCAACCTTATATTTTCAAAAAATAATTTCAAATTGTGAAAGCACTATTTATTGAAGTAGGGAATAATGTAACACCACAAGATTTCATAGTACGTTTTTTCTTCAAATTAATTCAATAACATTCACCACACGCTACACGGAGTTCTAGAGCAGCATGACATATCAAACTAGTTGTTCAAAAGCGTTTATGAATAGTATTAACTGAATTTTGAACTTTTTATAATCCATATAATTTTAGAATCCATACTATGAGTTTCTTAGACATAATGTAAGAACAAATACATTTTTTCTGATAAAAGAAGTATTTTTTGAAAAATGCAATTTTATCACCTTTTAATGGAGAAACCTTTTTAAATACAATATTTGAATATTTTATATATTCTATTTGAAAAAATAAACTTCTTATTTAGAATCGAGACATAAGAATTTTGTTTCAATAATGTATTGGTGTTTTTCGGATAACTTTCATATTTTGGTGAATAGTGAAAAATACTATATTTTAACTGAAAATAACTTTTTAATTAGAAAAATACATGGTGTTAACGTATACATTTTAATGATTTGGAAGTATAAATAGATAATATTTTTACCATATAATCCAATGATAGTCACTGTAAGTCATTTCACATTTAAATTGGATATAAACAAGTGCCAAACTTTTGATAGTTATTATTTCTTAAAAATACGCCTTTTGATTTTGACAGCGGGAATTAATTTTAAATTAATAAATGTAAATTCTATGTTTTGAATTTTGTAAAATAGACTTCATTATTTAATTCAGAATATTAAAATCATCTTTGGGTAAATTTTTGGTATTTTTCTGAAAACATTTAATTTTTTATGAAATGTGAAAAACAATGAGTTATAGTTTAAAACAGAATTTTATTTAAATAATTATTTATTTTATTTAAATTTATTTTAGGTAAAAATATATACATAATACCTATATTTGTTAAATGTAATTAATTGGAGTCAGTTTATAATAATTTTAGATATTTAAAAATTTTATTGAACTTTTCACCGTCTTTTACTCATCTCCTAGGAGAATTTGCAAATTCAAATAAACCATACTTTTACCACTTCTATGACTGGAATTTCAAAAATCCAAGAGACACTGTTAATATCAAGGAGTAAAATGTGGTTTAATAAGATAAAAATATTTTTTTTGAATAGTAACTTTTTACCTTTAATTTACCTCGGTAAAAAGTAAATTGGGTAATAAAGGGTAAAAATGATATTATTACCCTAACACATGTCCTAATTCTATTGTATAAGTGTAATTCGACCAAAATAACATTAGGAACAAAATATGACCCTTTAGGTCCACTTGTATTAGATTAGGACATTTATTATTATTTAATTCAAAGAAGAGTTAAAAGAGTTATAATCAATATTTAATAACTAAAACATTATTCATATAGGGTAATTCATTAGAAAAATTCTATTATCAATATTCAATACAAAAAGAAAAATATTTCCTACATAATGGTATTTTATTAACAATTCTTTGAGATTATATAATTTAATTTATTTACAACACAATGATGATGTAGTAATTATCTTATTTGTGAAATATTAAAAAAATTATATTATAAATACCCAAATAAATATTACTTAAACTATTAATTAAATCCACTTATTTTATTTGTTAATATGAAATGTTAGTATTCATTATATGAATTTGTTTCGAATTAATAAAGTTATTATAATATTAACAAAAATCAATTATTAAATAGTGTTAAAATTGACAAAAAAGAGTTTTTAAAACAAAAATTATATTATTAATTGATATAATATTCCTAAAAATATATGATTCTGCCAAAGGACATATATGATGATATTTATGTCATTAATGGACCACTTGGGGTTCTCTTGGTCGTTTATAGTATGTTTATTAAACATATAATATAAAAATACAAAGATACATAGTAATTATGAAACTATTTAACTAAAAGATAAATAAAAAATATAAGGGTAATATAGGGACCCAAACTTCTCTAAAACCTATTGGTTGGGTGGTTTTCAACCCATACCCAACTTATACTTTAAATAATCCAGTTTTGATCCATTATAATCCAAATATGAATTTATAATAAAATAATACTTTATGTTTTTCTTAAAGAGCCCCTCCTCCCCCTTATAAAAGGACTAAACTTCTAACCAATTATTCACACCTTCGAATCCTTTTGGTTTGGCAAACCCCTACCCAAATACTCTCTCAGCTTTTCTCACTTCAACTTAGTGGCCTTAGTTTTACCAGAAATCCAACCTATGGACCCTTTTTGATCAAATCAAAAGGAAAAACCTAAAGAAGAGTTAATGTTTTCACAACCCTTTTTCAAGTTCCGTTCTTCTTCAACTTCTTCTCTCTATGTTATTTACTTTATAAAATAATAACTCTAGTATATTCTATATACTGTGATGTTAATATAAATATGGTAAAACCATATTAATATTCTATCCATCCATTGAATGACATGTCACCATACGTGCGTACGTACGGCTTACCGTCTCCACGTCGTGTTGTAATTGTTATTCAGAAACATTATTATTTGGATGGGTATGATAATAATATGTATTTTATGTTAATAATAAATATAACATGATAATGATTCTGTATATATTATATACCATCCAATTATATATTATTTCAATATCAAAAGAATGATATTGTTGCTCGTGCGTACGTACGGACTACCGTTGTCACATACATAACTTATTTTAAAGTTATTTGAAATTTATTTTCCACTAATTCTTTGTTTTGGGGGTTTCCAAGGGTTTTATAGACAATATGCGAGTTTTCCTGAATTGGGCCAAACCATGAGCCCAATTCTAAATTTAAAAAAAGATATTGTTTCTTTTATAAAATTTTCATTTTTTAATATTTTTCATACATTCCAACTCTTAAATGTCATACCCTTCTATATTATCACCGCATTTAAATTTTGAGCCATTATAAATCCATAATCATGGGGGATTTGGTTTTTTATTTTAGAATTGGGCCAACCCAAAAGCCCATTTTCCAGTTATAAAGTTTTTCTTTGATATTTTAATATCTTATTCATTATAATGAATTTTTCAGTGATTCTACCTCCCCCTCAACCCTAAAAGGCCCAGGCACGCTCCCATTCCTTTCCCCCCCTCTTTGGAGCTCGTTTTCATCGCGATTGAGTGCTGAAAACTTAGGGTTTCTAAAATCGGGCAGATTTGATGATATAAGTTATTTCCAACATAACTCTCTCAATTCTTACTCTTTTTCCCCCCATTATAGTTCCTATATGATCTCATAATCCTTGTTCGAACATCCCTTTAATGGTTGGATGTTTTCAAATTCTGATTCTAGTGGATTTTGGATCGTTTTATTCAAGATTGTTTTGAGTAATTGTTTCTCTCTTCAATTTTTCATTCTCCTTAAGGTTTCCTCCCTCTTTCATTATGTTCTAAAATGTCCAGAAGTTTGGGTCCGATCCTAAGGTCTGATTTGGTATGTTTTGGGTCAATTTTTGGTGGTCTAGGTCTAGATTTATATTCCTTGTGATGCGGCGGTGGTGCGCTTATGTTTTCGCACCAAGTTTGGAGGGTTTCAACTCAAAAGATAGGTGATTCCATGTGTTACCATTTTATGATGATTTATCTTGATTGGTTTATTAATTTAGTTTTTTTATAATCTTTTTTTTGTGGTGTGAAGACTTTTTTTGAGGAATTTGGTTAAACATATAATTTTTTGTTGGATTTTAGCTTGAAATTGGTTACTTTTCATGTGTGACTCTTGGAGTAATGTTTGGGTTTAGTTTATAACATATGAATGTGATTTATTAGTCTTGAAATGGGATGAAAATTCTGGTTTGGTAATTCCTTATTATCATGTGGGCCTTGAAAAGAGAATTTTGATTGAGATTAAGGTGTAAAACTGTGTTGTACTTCTGGAAGGTGATTTATGAAAACGTGTGTTTTTCATGTGTATCTTTGTGGTATTGTTTGATGTATTTTTAAAACACTTGGGGGTAATTTAATAATTGTTTTAGGGCTACAAATTCTTTTTTGGATTGTTATTGGTATGATTTTGTTTTTGAATGAGGGGTTTGAAATCGGTTTAGTGTGCAAACAATGGTTATACCTCTTGGGTTAGTTTTATAAAAATTGCAAATGTTTTATTTGGTTAAAGATAGTTTGGAAAGGGTGTATATTTACTGTTTGGGTGAGTGTGTTCACCTAATGTGGTTTTTGAAAGGTAAAGTGCTTATTTGAGATATCAAACATTTTTAGAATGTTTTATAAATTGCCGAAATGTTTTACTAAATTGTGTTTTGTGTGTGAAACACGATTGTGGGATGTTTCATGTGAGATTCATGATAAAAATAATTATGGAGTTGAGAAGGGTATTATGTGACATGTGTGTGGGATGTTATGTGAGTTGAAAATCTTGTAATGGTTTTATAAAATAGTTTAAAGGATTTGTGGAAGTGTTAAGGAAATGTGAAAAGTTTTGTAGGAAATTTTGGTGTGAGATTGATTTCAAAATGAATTTGAATGAGAAGTGGAATTCATGAATTGAGGGATGTACATGGGGCGGTTTGGTTAATGTGTGACATGGAAGTGATAATTTCATGTGAAAATTATACTTCTTGGATTGTTGAACTTGTTTGAACACAAAGGGAAGATTTGGGAATCTAGGTGGGTGGACGTGTACTAGTATGCTAGTGAATCAGTGGGGTTTGGCCTCAGTTTCACATAGCAATATTGACGCTTACAACTCTAACTAAACAATGATGATGATGATTGGGGACCACTAGGTTATGGGTATGATCCCTACTAGTGGCGCGTGCATGAGAATTGATATTTTTGTGGTTACTCTCACCGAGATACGAGGTACCTGGGACCCACAGCTAGCTAGTGCATACGGGTTATTTCCTATTACTTGTGATCATTAGATCTTTTGTACTTACCGTCGGTATATGGTATCCTACTGGGCTTTAGCTCACACCCTACTTACACCTTTGGGTGTAAGTAGACTTTATTATTTTATGTCACAGGTTTGGGTACAAGTTTTATGCCATTGGTTCAGGTTTTTAGCTGTCCATTGGGATGTAGTGTCGGGGAGATGGCTTGAGGGTGGTGCCTCCTTCCATGTGGAGGTTCTTGGGATGTCCTTATTCGGTTTTGTACCTTTTTAATGGTCTTTAAAAATAGTTTTATCTTATGTATTTCAGTTCTGAAATTTTGTAAAAGATTTTTTTAGTTGAAAAATACAGATTTGTTTTATTGAGTTTGTTTGTTGTTTAATGTTTATAAAATCGGTTAAATCTCTCCCAATTATCATGATATGATACCCAGGAACTTGTTCCATCACATGGGTATCGGGAACACCCTTCAGGCCTTGGCACGGGCCGGTTTTGGTGCCGGTTTGATGGCGACCAGATATGGTTCGTGACAAAATGGTATCAAAGGAGATTCCGGTTAACTCTTTGGGTAACGTTATTTAGGGAACAATAGGGGATAGTATAAAGTTAGGATTGTTGGGACTTGGTAGTTAGGTTATGGGTAGTGTTCCTGATCACCACACCTCATGACAGGATTCGAGTCACTAGGGGATGTCGGGATTTATCTAATTCTTTTGGTTTTCCTGGTTTGATGATGATTAGGGGAAACGAAAAGAGAGTTGGGTTAATGGTCTCAGTGAGCTCGTAGGGCCTGGAAAGCCATGTGAAGCCGGAAATATTCCCTAGAATACTCTCTATTACAATTAAGTGATTGGAATATGGCCACCAACCATATTTGCAAGTCACCCACTAAAACTAGTTTCTTCTTGCATTGTTTTGTGCTTTAATTTTGAAATCTTGGCACTTTGGTTTTAAGGTGAATTGGCTTTAAGAAGAGTAAAGTTTTTGTGAAATGATTTTCAAATAAAGAGGGAATGTTTTGGTTTATGAAATGGCAGAACTGAATTTTCCAAATTGATTTGAAATGTAAAATGGTGTGCTTAAACCTCTTGGAAAGCAAGAACTATATTGAAGTTGGTTTTGAAAAGTGTTTCCAATAGAGTTTTCTAAAAAATCAGAGTGTGTTTTAATGGGATGAGATGTTTTGAAATTGATGTGAATAATTTGAAAGTGAGTTATTTTCAAAATGGTTGTGACTTTCTGAAATGTTTTGTAAGATGTGAGTTGGGATTTTGATCTCGTGCTTAGCGGTTTTGAGAAAAAAGGATGTGTTTGTTGACCGTTTCAGTTTTGAAAAGTGGAAAGAATTCTTGTTTAAACATTTGGTATTTTCTTGAGCAACCACAGGCATGGGGTTGTATGGGAAGATGGATGGTTGATGACATGACAGGATGAGTGTCTAGATGGATATGATGAGGGTGCCCAGTGTGGCACAGAAACATGCATGTGTAAGGCCCATGGGGTACCAATGGTGGATGCGCTAACTGCTGAACCATTTGTTTTCAAAGAAATGTTTTTAAAGAGGAACATGAAGTCTTGATGAATTGTTTGGAATGGTTTATATTATGTGTTTTTGGAAAATGTTGATGTTGTTGGGTGTTTTGAGTCTAAGAACCCCTCCTGTTTGAACTGTGTTTTGGGTTTCGGTTTGGTCAGTAAGTTGTGTTATAGGGACAGTTAGTGGTCTCTTTTGAAAAATGTTTTGGGATTACTTTATGATGGTTCACTTATTGTGTTTGGATCTGTTTTGTGGTATATCTTGACTAATGGACCATCTTGGTTGGGTCCTGGGTTCAACCGTTGGATAAGGTACACCCCCATTAAAGGTTAGTGCACAACCGACGTGCAACCATGATTTTTTCTCAGTTTGAAGACCCTCCAGTGGATCAATTTAAGGAATATTTTTCTTGAGATTTTTAGATTGAGTCTACACCCATTCCTTTCTTTAATTTTTAGATCCTCTTGTAATGGGAGACTGTTCATGGAAGGGGGAAAGAGACCATAGTTTCTTATGTTTCCTGATTCCTCGAAGGTGGATGTGGACTAGGGTTGTTAGTGTAGATGAGTGTCTCAATGGTGTCTAAGAGGGCCTTTGGGGTTCTTCAAAGTTTCTTTGAAGCATGAGTTCATGTTAAACCACCAGTGTGGGAAAAATGGTCATGATAGGATATTGCGGCCACTTTCTATAATTGTGTGTTGTCTGGGGATGTTGTATAAGGTCCCTCTCCTTGAATTCATTATATCAGTCGCAATGGCCATGTTCAGTGATGTCTTATGATGTCATGTGCTCGATTGACCATCTAGGTGAATGTCGTGAAATCCTCCGAGAGTCCCTGTTGTGTTGGGTGAATTTCTCCCTTGGAAAAACTTCAAAATCTTCCATTTTTGAGGAAGGTGAGTGTAGGTGTTCTTTACATCTATTGTTCATCACCTGAAGAAACAAGGTGTGATGTGTGTGCATCTTCTTAGCCCTTGTTTCAAGGAAATATCAGGATAGGGTAATGTGAGTATGGAATTTGTTATGTCTAGAAAACTTATTTTGGGTTGTGGTGTAGTTGTTGGTGGAACCGAAAGAAGAATTCTCATTCAGTGGGTTTCTGAAGACTTACTACGAGGCCGAAGATGCTTTAATCATTTGAGCTCCAACCATAGGTCTCAAAGAGAAGCTGGCTCGTAGTCAGGGGAAATCACAGGGTCATTTAAAACCTTGTACAAAGTACTATCCTAAATATGAAATATAGGATGAGTTTAAACCTCTGGTGTCATTATCTTTCTTCTTTTTTCACGTTTGGTGGAAATAGATGGAGGGCCTTGTACCCCTGACATTGCCCAATGTCATTCCCTCCCCCTTTGGTTTCCATTGAGTCTTTGGAGAATGGTTGGAAATATGGGTAGAAATGCAGAGCACATGGTTTGTGAATGATGAAGAGAGACTGTGTGCCTAGAAGCCATTTAAGAAAATTGATCAGCACAGTTAGTTCGTGGTTTCACAAACTGTGTGGACTGACCATGCGACCTTCCCAAATCTTGAAATTTTTGGGTCTTTCTGTGTCGGCCTATGCTGGTCGATTAAGATGGTTGGTTCTTATGGTGGGGAGAACCACTATAATTGTCATGTATGTTACTTAGGAAATTTTGAATGGAATCATACCCTAGGTACCAGGGAGTCCGTTCAGGCCACCCCATATTAGTGTCATGTTTCTGTCTCGAAAAAAATATTGGTTCTCTCTTATGGTGGGGAGCATATTAGTGTCCCCCCATACCAGTAACTTTGATTTTTCGATGTTTTTGGCTTGGTGTAAATAGTATAGTTTGGATATATCTAGCTACCAACATCTTCCGTGAGTAAACGTTGGGACTGGAGAGCGCCCAATGATTTAGTTAAAGTAAGGTAAGTGTAACCTTGTTCAATGTTGTTGTTCGTTTGGGTGAATTGCTTAAGTCTTGTTTGGATAGTGTTTGAAGAGTTTCCTTTTGGGATAAATTATTTATGTTATTGATACTTTCAGGAAATT
This sequence comes from Viscum album, assembly GCA_963277665.1. NCBI lineage: Eukaryota > Viridiplantae > Streptophyta > Magnoliopsida > Santalales > Viscaceae > Viscum > Viscum album. Next base: position 135,389,988 of record OY728150.1, read on the forward strand.
GGTGTATGTTTTGGTTGTGAGAGTAATCCTTCCTTAATTGATCACTGGAGGTGTTTTGGCCTTTGGGGGTGAAACCTCGCAAGGGAGTACCTATTGGTTTCTCAGTGGGATTTGGTTGTTGCTTTAACCTTGCTGTGACTTTCTGGGGCGGAATGTTTTCAAGGTGAGGAGAAATTTCACATAAATAACTTATTTTAAAGTTATTTTTCATTTATTATCCATTCATGATTTGTTTTGGGGGTTTCCAAAGGTTTTAGAGAGAATATGTGAGTTTTCTTGAATTGGGCCAAACCGTGAGCCCAATTCCAGATTTAAAAATAAATTTTGTTTCTTTTAAAAAAATTTCATTTTTTTATATTTTTCAGTCATTCAAACTCCTAAATTTCCTACCTTGATATATTAGCACAAAAATTAAATTTGGAGCCATTATAAATCCATAATCATGGGGGATTTGGGTTTTTATTTTACAAATGGGCTAACCCGAAAGCCCATTTTCCAGTATTTTTGTTGGTTTCATTATGTTTTTAATTTCTTATTCATTATAATGATGTTTTGGTGATTCCACCTCCCCCTAAACCCTAAGAATCCCAGGCACGCTCCCATTCCTTTTCCCTCTCTTTGGAGCTCATTTAAATCGCGATGGAGTGCTGAAAGGCTTAGGGTTTCTAAAATCGGGCAGATTTGAGGAGGTAAGTTGTTTCCATCATAACTCTCTCAATTCATACTCTTTTTCCCCCATTCCAGTTCCTATATGATCTCATTATCCTTGTTCGAACATCCCTTTAATGGTTGGATGTTTTCAAATTCAGATTCTGGTGGATTTTGGGTCGTTTTATTCAAGATTGTTTTGAGTATGTGTTTCTCTCTTCAATTTTTCATTCTCGTTAGGGTTTCCTCCCTCTTTAATTATGTTCTAAAATGTCCAGAAGTTAAGGTTCGATCATAAGGTATGATTTGGTATCTTTTGGGTCAATTTATTGTGGTCTAGGTCTGGATTTATATTCGTTGTGGTGCGGCGGTGGTGCGCTTAAGGTTTTACCCCAAGTTTTGAGGGTTTCGACTCAAAAGGTAGGTGATTCCATGTGTAACCATTTTATGATGAGTTAGCATTATTGGATTATTAATTTAGTTTTTTTATAATCTGTTTTGTGTGGTGTGAAATCTGCTTAAGATGAATTTGGTTAAACATATAATTTTTAGTTGTATTTTAGCTTGAAATTGGGTAATTTTCATGTGTGATTCTTGGAGTAATGTTTGGGTTTAGTTTATAACATATGAAAGTGATTTATTAGTCATGAAAGGGGATGAAAATTATGTTTTGGTAATTCCTTATTATCATGTAGACCTTGGAAAGAGATTTTCGATTGAGTTTAAGGTGTAAAACTGTGTTGTACTTCTTGAAGGTGATTTATGGAAACGTGTGTTTTTCATGTGTATCTTTGTGGTATTATTTGATGTATTTTTATAACACTTGGGGTGCATTAATAATTGTTTTAGGGATAAAAATTCTGTTTTGGATTTTTATTGGTATGATTTTGGTTTTTAATGAGGGGTTTGAAATGAGTTTAGTGTGAAAACAATGGTTATACCTCTTGGGTTTGTTTTATAAAAATTCCAAATGTTTTATTTGGTTAAACAAAGTTTGGAAAGGGTGTATATGTACTGTTTGGGTGAGTGTGTTCCCCTAATGTGGATTTCTGAAAGTTAATTTGATGATTTGAGATATCAAACATTTTTATAATGTTTTATAAATTTCTGAAATGTTTTACTAAATTGTGTTTTGTGTGCAAAACACGGGTGTGGGATGTTTTGTGTGAGTTTATTGATAAAAAGAATTGTGGAGTTGAGAAGGATATTATGTGAAATTTTTGTGGGTTGTTATGTGAGTTGAATATCTTGTAATGGTTTTATATAATCGTTTAAAGGATTTGTAGAAGTGTTATAGAAATGTGAAAAGTTTAGTAGGCAATTTTGGTGTGAGTTTGATTTCAAAATGAATTTGAATGAAAAGTGGAATTTTTGACTTGTGTGATGTACATGGGGCTATTTGGTTAATGTGTGACGTGGAAGTGATATTTTCATGTGAAAACTATACTTCTTGGATTGTTGAACTTGTTTGAGCACAAAGGGAAAACCCGGGTATCTAGGTGGGTGGACGTGTACTTGTATGCTAGTGAATCCGTGGGGTTTGGCCTCAGTTTCACTTATGATGATTGATGCTTACAACACTAACTAAACAATGATGATGATGATTAGGGACCACTAGGTTATGGGTATGATCCCTACTAGTGGCTCATGCACGAGAACAGATATTTTTTGTGGTTACTCTCACCGAGATACAAGGTACCTAGGACCAACAACTAGCTAGTGCCTAGGGGTTATTTCCTATTACTTGTGCCCATTAGATAATTTGTACTTAACGTCGGTATACAATATTTTTGTCTTTAAAATTCAGTAGCTTTGTTATTTAATTTAAAATATTTGGTCCTTTAAAATTATCCCACATGAAAACTATTTTCATTTATTATTGTATCCTTTAGAAAATTATAAGTAGCATTTCTTATTTACAAAACATGCAATGCTTTTTGTCATGAAATGTTTATCAAATGGAATCTATTTGAGGTGGTATCCTACTGGGATTTAAATCACACCCTACTTACACCATTGGGTGTAAGTAGACTTTCTTATTTTATGTCACATATTTGGGTACAAGTTTTAAGCCATTGGTTCAGGTTTTTAGCTGTCCATTGGGATGCAGTGTCGTGGAGATGGGTTGAGGGTGGTGCCTCATTCCATGTGGAGGTTCTTGGGATGTCCTTATTTGGTTTTTTACCTTTCTAATGGTCTTTAAATATAGTTTTAACTTATGTATTTCAGTTCTGAAATTTTTTAAAATATGTTTTTAGTTGGAAAATCCAGATTTGTTTTATTGAGTTTGTTTGTTGTTTAATGTTTCTAAAATCGGGTAAATCATTCCCAATTATCATGATATAATACCCAGGCTATGGTGCCTGCCCGTGGGGATTGGGAACTCCCTTAGGGCCTTGGTACGGGCCGGGTTTGGTGCTGGTTTGATGGCGACCAGATCCGGTTCGTGACAGCCGGCTCCACGAACGTGATGAGATTCATTCCCCATCGTATCCATGCAGTTATAGTTCCCATTTGATGATTAAAAATAATGTTTAAGGACTTGATATCATTATTTATATGAATAAGATATAACCTATCCATAAAAAACCTGGCTTATGTTAAAAATATATAAAAGAAAATGAATATGTTAACAACTGAAACGATGATAATACTATGATATTATTAACAAATCAATGTCAAAAGATCATATATGATATCATATTAATGTATATGATTCTTGTATAATTTAATAACAATTATTTCACCATTATACAGGAAGTTAACCTATCATCAACCAAGGAAAAGTACAAGATAAGGGATTATTTCACAATCTCTTCATTATCTGATGTTGTTTATACGTAATTATCTACCTGGACCTCTTTATCATCCACATCCATGTTTCATAAAAATGTATTTAATAAAATTCTTACTATTTTATAGAATATGGGTTAAAGTCATTTATACCCTTGTTTTACTTTTTATAAGATGTTTATAAAATGAATCTTTACATCATTTTTCAAACAAGGAAATTTTTAACCTTTTCGACAAATTAAGGTAAGAATGTCTTTTTTAAACTTATGCGGTTGGTGCAGCTATATTCTGCTGTTATAAAATCGTAAAACCATCCCTTACAAGATTATAAAAATATTTTAAAAGTAAATTTTTTATTTTATAATAATGTGACTTTTAAGTTATTTCAAAATGAATATTTAAAGAATTTGTGAAAGGTACTCTTTATCAAGATCAGAATTTTAAATGTTTTAAATATTTATCTTTCTAAATCATTTTAATTAATGACCATGTTTTCAAAATGATTGTAAGGATTTATTTAAATGGACATGAATGTTTTGAAATTATATTTATTTTCAAAAGATTCAAATTGGTATGGGACACTTTGATTCGAAAATATCTTTTAAATTACTTCCTTTATAAATGTGTGACTTTTCAATGATTTCAAAAAAAGAGATATTTCTCTCAAATAGTTTTGATTTCATCTATGTCAACATACTTTGTTGGATTTTAAGCTTATTTGAAGTTGATTTATTGTGATAAAAACCTTCCATATTTTATTGAAGGTTTTGTGATATGTCTTACTGTGGATGTGTTATTTTTCTACCATTCATGGTTTATGGAGAATGTATTGACATTTCGTATGCTAGTTTTAATATGAATGTTTATGTTATGTTTAAAACTTTTCATATAAGGAATGAATTAGACATAGTAAGTGACAGGTGGAGCCCCCTATAGATCCTCGATGAATCGGTAGGTCTCATGGGTCAAAATAGTGTCTTGGCACAAGGCATTGACAAAAACTTATTTGTAGTCTTGGCACAAGGCCTTGACTATGTGGTTATGATAGTATGGCATTATGCATTCCATCATTATGAAAGTGGTTAGTGATATTGCATGTGATTATTCGACTAGAAGAATATCCATGTGGATAAGTAAACGGCATTACTTCATTTTATTTTTTCCATATTATGTAGAAGTTCATGATTAAAAGGCTTTTGTTTTAGTTATACATTACCTTAAATGTTTATTCTAATTTATGAATGTTTCTGAAGTATTGTTATCCTTACTAAGCATCTGAGCTCACCCCATTCTATGTTTTATTTTTCCCAGGATTCCAAGAAGTGTATTGTGATTGATATGCATGGTTAATCCAAAGGAATAATTGCATTCATAAATGATTATATATTTTTCTTTGTATGTTATAAAGTGTAGTGTAACATTCATGTATTTAATCTATTTTCCAAGGCGGCTAAACCGATCGGTCCTTCTGGACTCGGTACCATGTAATCATGATAATGTATTAAAATAATGCCCCGACTCATGGTAACTGGGGTCGAGGCATTACAGTGTGTGTGGGGCCCACACATTGTGTGAACCCACCTCATTGCTCGGTTGTGTACCTTACCATTATTGGGTACTAATCTATGAACAAGAAACCATAGTCCTACCGTTTTACTCTTAGAGTACATGGCACAACTAGTCAAAAATAAAACTAGGGCATGATGCTAGTCATTGATTTGAAGGAAACAAATCACAATTATGCTAGCACACCTTATCAAACATCTCTATAACATTAAAATTCATCTCTTCATACATATTCTCCACTTTCACCATATTCAAGGATGAATCATGTTGTGGGTTATTTTCAAACATGTCTGAAGGATCTTCAACAAATATTCCATTCATGATACAATTTTAATGAAATAACAAATAAGGCTTTTTTTATCCAAATAGATCATTTGATTTTTATCGTTTCATAAAAATACGAAAGTTTGACTATTTATTCACCCCAAATGAACATCTGATGGAAGAGTCGTAAGTTAGATCATTTCAATTGAAAGACATACCATGGTTCCCATCCATCTATCCTGAATCAAAATATATGGATCACACTATTTTGGTCCTCTCTGAAAACCCCACAAGTTGGACTACTCATTCTACCTAAATGGATAATCGGTGAAAAAGTTGCACTTCACTACAACACATGCGAACCGGTGACCATGGGGCATGCACCTGAACTTTAGATTAAGCACCTGAAAGTCATCTTTAAGAGATCGCATAAGGACTAGGGTCTCAATGCCTCTATACAAGCATCAAACAAACACTTTATGTAGGCACCATGTTCAAAAAAACAAGTCCAAATTAAAATAACAATAATATTATTACAATATCTTGATGTTTTGTATATATGAACCACAAAAACCATATTTTAATATCTTGAACTGTTATTATGATATCTTTCTTGATTAGAGGTACTTTTCGCCACAAACGATACATCCCTCATATGAGTAGTTTAGAAGACATGGATTTAAAATACATGTGGGATCGATTCGGACCAGTACTGCCCATTCTTGCCGGACCCATATGCCTGGGCCAGCTTGACCCATTGTAGCTAGAAAATGGCATAGTGTGTGTCCTGATGTTACATATCCCAACATGGCGGCTCACACCCACGACTCAGTCTTTATGGATCATGGCTTGTTTGCGGCACCAACCGGCTGAGTGGGGGATCCTACTGCTCATATTGGGTGAACGTGCCCTCGGCCTGGTGTCCTTTCTAGTCACCTCATCACTGCATTGACTCACAATTTTCCATTTGGGGTCAACTAGGGTCACGATACACAAACATGCTCTGCATTCACCCAAGCCATGGCAAGACACCATCGTGCTGACACTGACTGGATGACGCTGGTCTCTAAGGCCACCTCCTAATACGCTCATCCAACTACACTCCCCCAAATCATCCTACTCTAATTCAAGACAGCTAAGCTTCCTACTACAGTGTCGGACCCTCGCTTCAAATCCGGACACCGTTCGACCATGCCTTTAGCCTCCTCGGTGCGCCTCTAGCCCTTATCGGTGCAATATTTCTAGACCTGCACCACTAACGTATTCCGTACATCATTATGACCACTCTGGTGGTCCGATTTTGAATTCAAAATAAGAACAAAAATTCCTCTGATGAAACCATTCCTACGACAGTCTTGAATCGATTATCCAAGGAACAATTCATCTCTACTGGAATTAATTGTAGATATCTGCAACGGGAAGTTGTAGAATGGGTTTCCCAATAGATATTGATGGTCGTGTATTGGAATCCATTGATGATTTGACAATTTAACAATTAATAACAAGAAAATTAGATGAATAATCAATATTTATATTGAATTGGAACACAAAATTAGAATAAAACCAACCTTGGAACAATTTTTCGTGGTTGATGAAACATCCCCTACGATCCAGCTTCGATCTGCCTAGGTTCTAGTGGAGATCTCTCTGAAAGTGGATGAATAAAAATGAATAATGATTGAGAGGGATATAGAGAGTGAGTGGGAGAGAATTAGGGATAACCCAACGCTAAATTTTTATGTTTTTATTTAAATAAACACATTGAAATCCCCCACCAATAGTCACAAAATCAAAACCTCATTACCATCTCATTTTATGTCATTCCAAGGAAAAAAACCACATTCCGAAATCAATGGTAGTCTTTAATTTCCAATCTGAGTTCCCATTAAAAATTTATTGGTTTTTTCATTTGAGATAAATTAATCATGTTTAATTATTTTAGTTACCATTTTTACCCTCTGTGGCATTTTTTCCAAAATTCTCACGTTGTCAAAAGTTATACCCTAAACAGGTTAAATTCCACATTCTTAACTCAATAGTGGCTTCAAATTTCTGATCTGGGACACCTTTTATGATATATACGCCTTCTGATATGTGAATAGTAAAAAAGCACATAATATATTTGCATAATTTATTATGGGCACATCAGTCCTCATAATTCCACATCGTCTCAACGCCTAGCTTTGGAAATATATCTAAAAATATTCTAATGTATTACAAAGAAAAAAATGTCACTACATCATTCAATCATTCATGATTTTCATCCACAAAAATTAAAAATAGGGAAAAAAACATAGAAGAATGAGCCCATACCTAGCTCTCCTACCCTAGGGAAACTATTGGACATTTCTATACAAAAAAAGAATTCAACCCAAAGGGGGGGGGGGGTTCAGCCTCATAATGTCAGCTGATGATGATGACATGTGTTAGAACGAGCATGTATCTTCTCAATCATGACAAGTGGGAGGAATCATGTGTCCAATCCATCTATTAGGGTAGGGCATGGTGGTACACAACCTCTCTATCTCTTGAACAGTTCTGAATATCATAATGAATCTCATGCGATAATTCTCATGCCTGGAATAACCTCTACATTCCACATCATGACTAGAATTATTGTTTATAACTATAATAATGTCTCAATATTACCTCTTCTAAAATATCCATATGGTGAAGCACATAAGGATATTTGGTCACACAATATCTCATAGTCGATTCATCATAATAGAGGCACGTTGACATGCTAAAAAAGCCAAGTAGTTTGCACCATTAGCTGATGGAAATTATACCCTCTCTTAAAATATCTATCTTCTACAACACCCATGTATGCGTGGTCATGAAAGTTCTCATAGTAGATTATTAACTACCAAGAATCTCTTACATGCTTAGAAATAGAAGGATCCATTAACATCAGTTGAGATAAATGTACCCTCCTACTCTTCTAGGGTCAGCTATAAGGAAGCTAATTTCTCTGAAACATCCCACACTAAGAAAATCCTGGACGTCCTTCTAGGGTAATCTACTACAACATATCCCATTTTCAATGTATATAATGTCTTGATATCATAGTCCTAAACGATGTTATACCAGCATCACCTCATCAGGTTAAGGTCTATCTAGGTGGAGGCGTACCTATGACTTTTGTGTCCTGGGGAAACCAAAAAATGCTCTCCCAGATGGAAGTTTCATTACATTCTTAGGGAGAAGACTACCACTTCTAGCCCCTCAGAGTAAGTCATGTTGTTCTGCTCATGGCGTCTTCATCACCTCAAACTTTAAATAACAAATAGGGTATCATGACCTTACATTGAAACCCAAGGTACCAAAAAATATGATAGGTTATTAAACTCATCCCACTACAAGATTCTAGACATGGAAAGCATGTGGCATACCCTATGCGTCTTGACCATTCTACATAGGAGATTAATCCCCAAAATAGAAACTCTGCCAATCCCACTAGTGGAATCACATGAAAAATAAAGTCAAGTAGAAAAACTCAATGGGAAATTCAATGACCAATTCCAACTCTCCACTGCACCACATCACTCTATGTACACAAGTCAAAGGGATTCATCAACCAAACCTCGATATTTTCCTCTTTGGGTGAAACTAACTCACCCTCATGTTTTTTCTCGCCTCACAAAAACATTTCATGGTGGGGGAAGTAACCCTCTCCCTCATGTATTTAAACATATGTCAAAAAACACTAACATAGGGTTACATTGATGCCCTATGTCAACAGCGTAAAACCTCATGAAAAGAGAAGAGAGAAAAGTGTAATTTTTGGAGTGTTTTACATGTTCTGCTGAAAAATGTAGAAAACACACAAGTCATAACTCTTATAGTCTCATTCTATATAGGATCTTAGACATCCAAATCACATGTCTGTTTGTGAACCTAGATTCCAGCTTCTTGAGCCTGTCGTGGGCCACCTGGTGCTCATGTAATGACCTCATAATGTCATTCCCCACCAACAGCACCTCCTACTCATTTTCCAAAACCACTTCCCTCGGGACACCCTTATCATGATATTGGTCTTGCCGTAGTGTTCCACCTAATATAGTCCTGGTGTTCTCACCACAACCTATTGGTTCGTCTAGTACCATGTGACCTTGCCTTTCAAAAACATAACATTGTCCCTCCTATGGTTTCCCCCCACACTATGCACTGACTCCTACGCATACGACTTTGTGCCTGAGACCAATTATAGGGAGGCTACTGCATTGATATCTTGTCGACTGACTCCTACTAGATATTGATGTTGTCTTAGCTCTACTGCACTCACATCCACAACTAGTTGTATGATGTTCTTCTGACAGAAAGTTCTCTTTCCCAAACACCTGTTCTGGAACCCCAGAATAGGTGGGGATGCAGATGTGTACTATGATAGAAAGTATTTGTATATGGCGTCCCTTATCGAAATTTAGTGCTTGGAAGTGACCATTATAAATCATGTCCAGATAGTAGTGCACATGGTTTTTGGAACTAGTTTCATACTCATTCAACATCATCCCTCCCTACTACAAATAAAGAAGATTTTGAATTCAAACAATACACAAGTAAGAGGGGTAGAACTCCTCCCAAAAAACTACTAGATGTTGTCCCACAATAATTCCGACTCATCATGCACTTGAGAAACCAAATCCACGGATGCCCAGCTACTCCATGGAAACGGCTAGCTACGAAATCCATCATCTGATCTAATAGTGTCCACACTAGCCTATAGTGGTGAAGAACTAAATGAAGCCATACCGCAATTTCCCATGGGTCTTGATCAATACAAAAACTTATTATTACCTAGAATGGGGACTCATAATGTAAACTCAACAGATACACATATTCAGCGTGCTCCACTGGGGTTGACCACTGCTAAATGGTTAGAGGTTCTACTAACTTCCCACCTAGAGATAAGGGATCACATGAGGGGTCATGAACTAAGGCCTTGCCTCTCATAGGGTCGTCGTCACGAACCAGATCCAGTATCCTTGTTGACTATCATCGTAGAAGCATCCAAGATGTTATCAATAAGTATTGTGGTCAGATGAGAATATATATATATATATATATATATATATATATATATCAACAAAAGAAATGGGGATCTTACACAAGAAGGAATGGAAATCCTATATGATTCATATACCAATATTCCCTGCAACTAGTGTCTTAGGGTTCTTAGTCAACAAGTGGGTTATCAGGGTCTAGGGGAATGGATACGTTGGCCTCTTGTACCATTAATGGAATCCATTTCCTGAGGTTAGCTCTAAGGACACTTCAACATTGTTTCCCTAAACCCAACCAAGACCTTTTTGGGGAAACGTACAAACAACGTCCCAAGGGTTGTACATCCTTTGAAACCAATTATCATGTCCCAAACCATACAGGGGATTGATCTAAAATTACCCTAATCCCACCCCAAGGATAGGGGGTAACAAAAACCACCAAAGGCATAAAAAACTAGGGGAGGTCTTTTACTAAGAACCAATACACATAGACATGTATCCAACCTAATGTAAATATTGTTGAGGGAAAAGAAAACATGATACAATATTGTAATATATAAACCCAAGACAAGAATCGACCTATAAACAATACCAGTATATAATGGTAATGGTGAAAGATAAAGGCTTAAAATAGACACCCAGCATGAAAAGCCCCAGCACCCAGCAACAGGTGAAAAAGTAAAACATCTAGGACTGTCATATTCTTAAATCCCAAGCTACGACCACCACACGTTCCAAACATCTATATTCGTAAGCTCATATTATTTCATGATCAAAATAAATGTCATTTCCTAGGGCACACCAAGTGTGGGAGAAACCCAAGAAGGGGTGAATATAATGATACATAATATGGTGAACTAATGTATCATTGGAGAAGTAAAATAATTTATAAGGAGGGGACAAATAGATAGAACAAGATAAAGTAGAATAATACAGCAATAAACTACAACTCATTCCAACAAAAGAATGACGTAAGATCACCCAAACTCATGGAGATATAAATGGTTACAAAAACAACAACACATCTAGTTTTTCACAACATATAGTAGAAGAGTAGATTCATCCAACCCTTTGAATCTAGATACATAAAGAAAATGGAATACCCCCACACGTCTTCACCAGTCCTAGACAGAGAGTAAAAAAACCCAAGGAGTGGGTTCTAAAAAAAGGATAAATATATATATATATATATTCTCAACAATGAAACCCAAATGAGATAGTTAGGGGATCTCCAAATCCCATGCTCAGCCCAAGAAAAGTGAGTGTCCAAAAGTCCATAAAGTAAACATCGATTATTAGAATCCCATAAGTATTTCACGAACTAAAAGTTAATGGGCCTCAATAAATACACCTTGATACTATCTATTTGGGTGGTGATGCCTTGCCTTCATAGTCGTAATTCGCATCTCAAGGACATGTCTTAGTGGGGAAAGACTCCTGGATTCATGAGATTGCTATGTCACATCCATAAAATCCCGTATCTATGCTGTAGAGTCATGAGATGATGTCACAATGTCACGGATTCATGCCCATCCTGTAGGAGGATTCCAGTTGTCATCGCATGTCCCGGAACTAGTACGTTAGGGGGATCATCATCAGGAATACAATGGGGGACCACTACCCAGTCCATTTGATGGTTACATCCACCAAGAGTCATTGATGTGCCCCATGTAGCATCCCGGTTATGGAAACCACCGAGAGGCACCCCGTACCCGGATGGTCACATGGCCTAAAGCGCATTTCCCTGAATTCCATATGCTTCCAACATGCAGTGGGGTCCTTGGGTGTGATAGTGGGGACACTATTCCCTCATTGGAAGAGTGACATAGTGGAAGTAAAATAGATAGCAATATAAGAAGTAATAATAACACAATTCAACAGTAAAAAGACGAAGACTATAAGTAGTAACTTGAGCACACATATATTAAAAATTCCTGATATATAAGTCTAGGAAAGTAGCCAAACAAATCATACTACTGGAACACTGTACTGAACCCAAGTAAAAAATAAAATCATGTAATCAACTCCAATGTATCACAATCCTCGTCTTGGTACCATTTTCCCAAGCTCCACAATAATCATGTACTTGATGTAGAAGGGTTATTTCCCTTATCTAGACCTGCAACAATATAATCAATTTGGGCCCTAAAGCATGACCCAAAAAGGGTGTCAGAAAAATCCTATAAGACAACAACCAAAATATTTGTGGCTAATAGTTTTTTAATATATATGGTAGGTAATAAACAAAATGAATCATTAAACAAGTAAGTATAGATAGTAACAATGCAACAAAATTAATTGAATTCATTTTTATATAGAATGTAACCAAATAATCAAATTCCGGTAACCCTCTATGAAGAACTCACATAATAGCCCCTCTGGTTCAACAAAAATAACACAAGAAACCCAGTGGGAAGTACACATAGTCGTACCCCACTGGTTCAACTTTAGCATAGACACTATGAAAAAGCACTCACCATAAATTCCCAATGTGGTCTCTTATCGATAAGTAATATGAACTCTGAGGAAGCAATCAACGTCTAATTCCCCACGTGGATCGTATTTCCGAAACTAAATACACTCTGAGGTAGCACGAAGTCCATTCCCCCTATTATCTCACAATGTAATAGTAAAAAAGACACTCTAGATAGGACCTCAGCATCCATTCGTCATGTGGTCTACTACACCAGGTTCCCACATCCCAGTGTAAGTTAATCATGCACAAACAATATGCGGCAGCAAATGTAATCCTGAAGAAATACTGGTATAAATATCCTACTATATCTTATAGAAGTTCAGATAAAATCAATCCATCCTAACAATATTTGGAATGGAAAACTGAGCAGCAGCCTAACAAGCATAGCTTGAACAAATGGTAAAAACATGAAAACATAGTAAAAACATCCATATCATGGAAAATTTATCCATATTAATAAAACATTAAACTTTATCCAATAAGAAAATGCATAGCAAGAAATAACAGGAATAACACCCTTAAACCCGCAATACCCTGAACATTGGTATTAGGCACTTTTTCACATAAAATTAAAATACTATCAACACAAAATCACAAACCACCTACATCAGCAACGTGAGATTGTTATACATGAACCTTAGGACATAAATCGCCCTAAAATTATGTAGATCTACAAATTCACTAAAAAAGCACAAATGAAGATATCTTATAGAAGCAGAGAAATTAGGAGATGAAGATCTAGAAGAAAGGAGAACTCATCGATGAGATTCCAACACAACCATCGGTAGACTATTCGGAGAATGGATGGGAATTCATGGTCTAAGAGAAGATCCATGGCTAAACAGATTCTCCTAGATGAGACAGACGCTGAAGAAGAACATTGAGTCAAATAGATGCAACCTCATTCCATTTAATGAAAAAAGGACATGGCCTGTTCTTTAAAAGTATGCGGCATGTACTTTCATTTTCTAACCTCCTATTTAAGAAGCCTCTCGGTCACCACACAGGGCCATTTACTCGGCCGTTACATGGCCAATACACAGTAACCCATGGAAACCGGGAACACGGTGTGTACTTAAAGTACACGGAGTGTAGTCCAGAAATTTCTAGAAACTCCTCATTTTCTAAAAAATAACCAGAAAAGAGAAATGTACCTGCAAAGAAGATATGATTTCATACAAAAACCCCTCCTTAATTAACATCATCCTAGAATTTACCTAGAAACATGGCATAGAAGAGGAATCCTCAAACAGATCTGGCCACATTAATCATACATCGGCCTCCCTCTCCCACGTCTCGTCCCATACTCACCTGTAGTGCCATAACACTCGTACCAGAGGAACAGACTGGCCTTGGAGAACCTTCGCACATCGATAAATTATATGGATTGGATTCTCCTTGAAGGATTCTACCACCTATAACTCAGCCTCCTTGGGTTGGAAAACATGGGATGGGTCTAATAAGTAAAGTCGGAGCTGAGAAATGTGGTTGACATTGTGCATGGCCTGATACCACTGAGGTAACTGAAATCGATAGGCAACTAACCCAACTCTCTACAAAACCTCAAATGGTCTAACATAATTGGTGAAATATTTTCTGGTCTTCTAATCTACTTGTGTCCCAAAAATAGTTTGACAGATAGGAAAACATGATCTCTGACCTCGAACTCCAGAGGCTGTCTATGTTGATCAGCATAAGATTACTTTCGTGACTGTGTAGTATAAATCCTCTTTGGAATCAAATATATATACTATGTGGTCTCCTAGACAGGATGATTTCCTAGTATAGATTTCACTCCTACATCAATCCAACATAACGGTGATCAGAATGGCCTTCCACACAATGCCGCAAATGGTGCCATCTGAATAGTTTCTAGAAAACTATTATTGTAGGAAAACATCATAAGAGGTATGTTCCTCTACCAAGTACCTAAAAAATATCAGCGGGGTGCTTGATTCGTGTCCCCAAGCACCTGAATCGTATGCTCAGAATGGAAATTTGTCTAGGGATGGTATTTTGTACTCAGAAGTACCTTTATACCCACTACCTTGTGAAGTCCCTACAAGACCTGAGATGTAAAACATACATCCTAGTTTGAAACACTGGAGTGCGAAACTCCAGGTAAACCTACAATCTATTTGATGTATAAACTTCATAGATCATCAACACTGAAGGTATCCTTGATTGGAAAGAAGTGAGAAACCTTCATGAGTCTTTTAATATAAACCCAAACTGCATCATTCCTTTGAGGAGACCTCGAAAATCCTGTTAATAAATCTACCGTGACATCATTACACATCCACTCAGAAATGGGTAACTGTTGAAAAAACCTTGTTAATAGATGATTCCCTACCTTCTAATAATGATTGGGAGAAAATCTCAGGAAAGACACAACAAAATCTCTCTTTATCCAGGCCACTAATAATGACAGTGTAGATCAAGATACATCTTCGTGACACTGGGGTGAACTTCCCACACTGAGGAATAAAAGTCTCACATCATCTCCTTGAATATCCCTGCTGGAACACACACACGTCCTTGAAAATGAATGATCTAATCCTCACCTATATTCAATCCAAGAATGGGATCCTCTCTTGAAACACTCTCAAGTATGACTAGGCCATCAGAATCTGATAGATGACTCATTAGAACTCAATCATGTAGAGTAGAGGTAACTACCACAGAAGAAAAAATTTCTTCCTCTGGCTGTTGTGAACCTCCAAATTCATCTATAAGAACATATACGTAAGCTGCCACTCACTACTGGCCTCCTGAACTGCCGGTATTTGAGTCCTTCTACTCAACACATTAGCCACTGTGTTTCCCATCCTAGGCCTGTTGGAAAGCTCAGTATAAAAATATTCAAGGTACTCAACCCATCTTCACTAACTCAATTTCAGGTCACACTGAGAGAAAATATATTTAAGACTTTTGTGGTTGGTGAAATCAACAAAATGATCTCCTAGATGATAATATCTCTAAATATATAAAGCATGAACAACTACAGCCAGCTAAAGATCGTGTGTCTGTTAATTTTTCTCATGTGGCCTCTAATATGGAGACATGTATGCACAAATCCTTCTCCCAAAATAATCACTTCTCCAAGCCCGATACTCGATGCCTTATAGTACATAGCTTAGATCCTTCTCGAATCTAGAAATACTTGTATCGTTGATTAATTCAACCTCTCTTTCAGCTCCAGAAAGGCTGACTCACAATAATATAACCACAAGTACTTCACACCCTTCTACATCAGTCACATCAGTGGGGATACCAACCATGATAAGTCCCGTATT
Source organism: Viscum album (assembly GCA_963277665.1). Lineage (NCBI taxonomy): Eukaryota > Viridiplantae > Streptophyta > Magnoliopsida > Santalales > Viscaceae > Viscum > Viscum album. The sequence goes on from OY728150.1 coordinate 135,406,034, forward strand.
AAAAATCATTAGAAACTAGATATCCCTAGAAAACTATGTACCTCAATGAAATTTTTCGATTTCTCCTAGAAAACTATTGCTCTCACTTTCTATGGATCTACTGATACTCTTTTATTTGAGATAACATGACCCAAGAAGTGAGTTTGGTCCATCCAATAGTGGGATTTTGAGATCATAGAATATAATTGATGCTCTCTCAGTATACTCAGAATAATCTCAAGATGGGTAGCATGGTCATGTTGATTATGGGATTAGTCCAAGATATCAATCACGATGACTACTACAAATGAATCCAATTATGGATAGAACACCTGGTTCATCAGTGTAATAGAGACTACCGGCGTATATGCGAGACCGAACGGTATAAGCACATACAGATATAGACCATACCTACTACGAAAGGCTGTAATAGGTATATCTGATGGTCTAATACACAAAAAATGATAGGCATATATTAATTAAATAATCGAGAAAACCTCAGATCCTTGAATATGATCAAAGAGCTCATCAATACATGGCAAGAGATATCGGTTCTTCACCATCAACTAGTTTAACTTCCAATAATCCACACAATGTTCGAGGGTATAGACCACCTTTTTCTCAAACAGGACAGGTGAACCCTAAGGAGAAGTACAAGGGAGGATGAAACCATTTTCCTGCAACTCCTAAAACTACTTCTTGAGATCCTACAATTATGGTGAATCCAGACTATAAAGAGGGATGGATAACAGTGTAACACCTGGATTGAGCTCAATAGAAAAGTCCACCTCTCACTCTAGACGCAAACTGGAAAAGTCCTCTGGAAATACATCCCTGCAATGATCCACCACAGGAGGAAAGTTCTTCTGTGAAGTCCCCTAATCATTCTGATATATACTAGAAATCTAGGATATAACTCCTTCCAACCCATGATGCTTGGGTCCTGAACTACTCGCCTGGAAATCCCACTCGCCTTTATGAAGAAATGATATTCCATCAAGTGACATGAAACTCACCCTATGGTGATAGAAACAGACAACTATCGTGAAGGTAAAAAACCATTATATTGCAAGAATAACATCATATCCTATCATCTATAGGACATAAATGTCCCATAGGAAGTGACTCCCACCAACATTGATAGGGAACTCCTTGCACTATTGTATACTAGACATTCTTGTCCACAACCTTGTGTCTAGTGTCAAGATATCAACTGAAGATAAGATACCGAGCATAAGTCTCTTTACAACAAAAAAGATATAAATATAAGGCAAACCCCTCTATTGAACAAAGTAGATGCTAAAACTAAGGAAATTAGGATTGTACCCCAAACTATAGAGGACTTGGGATCTTACTCTGGTTTGGTCTGCTCCATTGCAACAGTATAACCTGAATTGTGACCCTGTGACCTTGTCTGACCAACCTAAGCTGATCCACCCTATTGTTGTTGAAGAGCTAACGACTGGTTACCATAACCACAACCTCCACCTCTACCTGAATAGTAGGCAATGATCTACTTTCTTGATAGATGGAAAATTTTTGGGGCTTCACCTAAACAAGGAGTCATAGAAGAACCCCTTTGATGAGATGCAGATGAGAAAACCTAACAGAAACGTTGAAGATCGCTCATATTGACACTTGATCGGAACACCACTAGGTCTCTCGGGCAATGTGTCCTTGTATGACTGCTCTTCTCACACTAGTATCACACCACCTGTCTACTAGAAGAAGTGTCTTGCCTCCTCTGATCACCGTGCATAGACTCCCCGTGGTGCTTCTTACTGTCTGTAGGAGGGATTCAAACATCGGAGGTCAAAACACCTAGACTCACCACTCTATAATCCCTCAAATTTCACTCCATGATTAGAATTTGGTTGACTATAGAAGTAATGTAAGTCAACATGAATATGTTCAACTGAAATCAGATGTCATCCATGAGACCATCCTCAATCTTCTTTGCCATAAATAACTCATCACCTCCTTGAGTAGGCATGAAGTGCTGCAGCTCTGTGAGGTGAGAATACTACTCCATAGTTGAAAGCGTACCATGCTCTAGACTCATAAACTATCAGGCTCAATTGGCCCAAAAAGTCTCCAATTATAATTACATATAGAAGGAACATTGGAAGTCATTCCACACCATATCCTGTAGGTGTCCCTCATGTGGGATCACATCCCAAAATATCTAGGAAGAATCCCTAAACATATACAGAGAGAGATTCACCCTCCTCTATGGAAGCAGCTCTGAATGCTCCAAGATATAATGCATGGATTCTAACCATTACTCTACAGATTGAGGTCCTCCGTCCCCTGTAATTGATGGAAGATGTTACTACTGGAAAACCATGTCCACTCTTTCATAGAAGGGGAAGGATGAAATACTCCTTAGAAGGTATTAATAAACATGAAAAATACCTATCAAAAGAGATCCTCAACACCTATATCTGGGATATCGTCTGGTCCCAATAATGGAACAAATGGAGGGACTACTATTAGTCCCTGATCAGCCATATCTGGTGTCTGATCACTGCGCTAAAACTGGTATAAAACTGAGGGACGTCTCGGTGGCATGAATGTATAAGGTCAAGCCCACAGCTTTGATCATGATTAACAGGGTATAAAACATTGATGTGTATGAAGGTAACAAGATAAATAAATAATACAAGTTTATGAAAAAAATGGTTACACGACATTTAAAATAACTACATGATGTGTTCCCTTATGACATCTCATTGGCATGTACCTTTTCCAACCTAGGTCATGTAACACCCAAACACAAGGCGTGTTGTCCTAACACATGGCATGTACATGAATCCTCTTTCCCCTCCCGAGCACTTCTACATGGAAAATCTACACTTTTCTCCACGAACAAGACTACACAACATGTTAGTTCCATAGAAGGAATGTAATACACGAACATCAACAACCTGAGTTGTTAGTCACACTGTAGGTTAAATGGCTCACTCTACATAGGAAGTTCAAGATTGACACAATGTGTACTATACGGACTCCACCGAACCATGTAGTTAGTTACCCAACCAGATACATGGGTTACACTACACGGAGTGTTCAATCTTAACACGACATTTATAACTATGTTTTATCCATCTATGATGTTGGTCAAATGGGTGGACACAAGGTCTACACAACATGGCGTGTACTTCTTATACACGACATTTCTCAACAAGATTTACCAGCCTAGTGTCTCTGCCCATCTATCCCGTGACATAGTTATAGACTACATGGAATATACAAACGCAATATGGTGTGTACATAAGAAATCAGTTCCTTCCTGAATAGAAGGACACATGGTGTGTATTCATCATTACATGCTGTGTATTATGGGATTCTTCTAGATAGTAAGCCTCATAAACTACTCTAGAATCATTGAAAAACAATAAAATATACATTAATGTGCCAAATTCAAATCTTTTAGGGCCCATAATCTCGTGAATCAAATCATGGAATCTAATACAAGACATATTCATGTAAAAAAATACAATGATCCACCAAATTCTGACCCATGAGGGCCCATAACACAACAAGAACCAATGTTTGGCATCCATTCAATCAAAACCTTAAACAAAACAATAACATATCAAAAAGATGGTATTTTATAAAGGCATCAATCACAACAGCAATAATATCTATCATAACATCTTTCATAACAACATGCAATCACTAATGTACCCAAAATTACATGGAAAGAATTCTTGAAATGTGATCTCTATCAAGTTTCTATATGATGCATGATATGGTATACCCTCATCTCATCGTGTTGAAACAGATATAGAATGTCTGTAACATCAATGATAATATCACAATACATGTGAAACACCAAATGATGAAATCAAATCAACTATAAAATTGAAAAAACAAAAAAATATCAATAACAAGGTAAATTGGATATTCCCTATTCATGGGTTAGCTACACCTGGGAACAACTTATTAACAACTACATATTCCTTAATATCCCTAGATATAGGCACCAATCTGTATGTCAAGAAGAAAATAATCCCTCTACTACCACTTTGTAGTGTCCCAGTTCAGGAAGCCAAACTGAGGTGCCCCGTACCTAGTTGGTCATATGGCCTCAAGCGCATTTCCCCGAACGCCAGAGGCTGCTCACTAGAAGCGAGGGTCTTGGGTGTGATAGTGTTAAAATTATTCCCTCATTGGTAGATTAACACAGTGAAAAAAATATTGTAATATTGGAAGCTATAATAACACCACACACAATAAATAGTGGAAGACTAGAAGTAATAACTAGAGAAAGAATATATAAATGATGCATGATAAATATTTCTAGGAAAAATAAAAACAAATCATAGTGATAGAATACAGTACTAAACCCAAATACAGAAGAAAAGAAAGTAAATTGATCCCCAACATCGCAAGCCTCAGCATGATCCCATGCCCCTCAGCTCCACATTAATAATACACCTGAAGTAGAAGGGAAACTTCCCTTATCTAGATCAACGACAATATAATCTATTTGGGCCCAAAAGGATGACCCAAACAGGGTGTGAGATGAATCTGAGTAGGAAAATACCCAATGATATGTGCCTAATAGTTAGTGAATATATGTCGTAGGCAATAAACAAAATGATGTAGTAAACAAGGAATTACACATAGTAAAAATCCTACAAAATAAATTGATTTCACTTTCATATAGAAATTAAGTAGTTAATAAAAGTAAGTAACCCTCTAGGAAGTACTTACATTCAAAACCCTCTGGTTCAACCAAACAAACTCAAAAAACCCTCTAAAAATTACACATAGTCTAACCCATCTAGTTCTATCTTAGCATAAAAACTCAAAGGAAGTACTCAAAATAAATTACACCTTGTGGTATGGTATCAGTAACTAATAGGAATTTTGAGGAATCAATCAATGTCCAATTCCCCTTATGGCCGATATCGAGGAATCTACAGAAACTCTGAGGGAACACGAAGTCCTTCCCCCCTAAGGTATCACTATGAAACTGTAAAATAGACACTCCAATGAATCCCTCAACATCCTTTATTCCTATGGTCAATGACACCAAGTTACCACAGCCCTTTGTATGTTAATCACACACAAACAATATGAGGTAGCTAATGTAAACCTCAAAAAACATTTTTTCTAACCAGTCTATAGTATCTGACCTCATTTCAAATAAAATCACTCCATACTATCAATAATAGGTAAGGAAAACAAAGCAGTAGCCTAACAAGAGAAGCTAGACCAAATGACCAATACCTGAAAACATGGGAAAAACTTCCATAGCATGGAAAAGATGAAAATATTCATAAACAATTAACATCTATCTATATAAACAAGGAATAACATTAAATAACAGGTCTAACACCCATAAACACATAATATCCCGAGCAAGGGTATTGGGAATGTTTTCACATGAAATTCAATGACTATCTACAAAAAGGCACAAACCACCTACCTCAGGATCTTGACATTGTTATATGTGATCCTGATGCCTTTAATTGACTTTGAACACTGTAGATCATCAAAAACCCTAAAATTGTTCAACCGACGATATCCTGTGGAAGAGGAGAAATCATGATATGAAGTTCAAGAAGAAAGGAGGACTCACTGATGTGATTCCAAAGTAATCGAAGGTGGTCGATTTAGAGAATGGAAGCTTATTTATGGTCTTAGAGAATATCCTCAGTCGTATGGATGCTCCTGGATGAGACAGATGACAAAGAATAATATCCTATCAAATAGATGTTACCCATGTCTGTTTAGCGGAAAAAATAAAATACACGAAGTGTTATTTAAATGTACACGGTGTGTACTTTCTTTTCCCGGCCTCCACATTAGACGATCTCCTGGTCACCACACACGACCATCTACTCGGCCAATACACGGTCACCCGCGACAACCAGGTACATGTCGTGTACTCTTGAAATTTCCAGAAACTACTCTTTTTCTAAAAAACAACAAGAAATGAATAATATACTTGAAACGAAAATCTGAATTCTTACATCCGACGGCCAACCCCTATTAGAGGGAATCCCAGAACATCCCTCAAAGATAACATCCCAGCCCACATAGAGGTAATGCCATAACTGCAATCTAGGACAACTTCCTAAATTGAATAGAGGTAAACGGGGAATTCCTTTGGCCATCCCAACTAGATGGTACCACTTGGAAAAAAACTTCAAGGAACACTGGCTAATGCAGCTGTATGGTACCTCTTGAAAAAACACAGAGTAACACTAGTCATACCTACTAGATTGTATCTTTTGGAAGAAAATTAAAGAACATTGGCCATTATTTATGGAAGGTACATCTCAGAAGAATACTACTGTAGTCATTGGGTGTCACCCAGAACATCACACGTTTCAATACTTATTCCACTATAGAGGCCACAATAGCATTTTAAAAGGAAAACAAATAGGATAGGCTACTATCATGACATTATATGAGTAAAAAATAATGATATATGAGAGACATAAGAATTAAAAAGGTGGAACTTGGTGTGTGTAGGTCACAAACATAGTGTGACCCCTCCTCATCACTCACCTGTGTTTACTAACCTCTATTAGGTAGTAAATAAGGAACTAGTACCCTAGGCATGCAGGGAGACTACTAGAGTACTGGACACACCATGTTTAATGGTTGATGAGGGAAAGACTCTTATTATTAATCTGGATGGAAAATGTTTAATTACATAGGCACACCTCCTCAAATGGATCTATAAAATTCAACTATTTCTCTTCATTCATCTTATCTGATATCACAAGAGTCATGATTGAACCAATATGTGGGTTCTCTTAAAACACGTCCAACTGATCATCCATGGATATCTTCTTCAGGTTCCACATTTAATGATATCATGAAAAAATATTATCACATTAAAATGAATCACGCCATTGTGATCCTTTTAGAAAAACAAACAAGATTGACTATTTGTTAACCCAAAATGGATATCTAATGGAAAAGCTATCATTTGGATCGCTGTGCTCAAATAACATACCATGGAGACCATTCCACAGTCGTAAAACAAAATATATGGATCATGTAATTGAAATACCCTAAAAAAACATACAATGTATACTACTCACTAGTCCAAAATTGATAAACAGTGAAAAAGTTTCGCATCACCAAAACACATGCGAACTGTCCACCATGGGGCCTACCGGACAACTTTAGTTTAAGCTCCCAAAAATCATCAAAAAAATTTCACACAAACACTATGGTTGTAGCACCACGTATGCGGCATAAAAAAGAGACCTCATATAGGCACCTTGTCTGAAATACGATGTCTGAATAATATATTTATTATTATGATTTTTATTAAATCTAGACATTTTTTGCTGCTAAACAGTGAATCCTAGATTTAAAAGGCCAAAACCAATATAAGAAGATCTACCTTGATTAGAGGGACATGTGTATGTAGACAGAACATCCCTCAGACATGTGTTTTGAAGAAATGGATTCAAAAGCAATGTGGCCTCGATTCGCCCAACTAGACAATTCTCGTACGAACCACCCACCGGGGATGGCCCACATCAGCTTACCCGACCTGGTAGCCTCCAACAATGGCTTGGTCTGTGTGGCCAGTGGCCCATCTATGACACTGACTGGTCAATACTTTGCCTTTGATCCAGTGTGCATTCCTTCCACATGGGGATAGATCTAGTCCTCTCATCACTGCAGTGACCAACATTTTGTATGTCGGTGTCGCCTCTGGTTGCATGTCATGATGTCACTCTGTCTCTATCCTTATTATGGTCAGGCTCCATTGTGCCGACAATGTCAGATGTTGCTGGCTACACCATCCTAATCCTACGATAATCGGCCAAACACCCCACCCACCTTCTCAGGATGCTCCGATACCGACCACATCATAATACCTTACCAGCGCGAGGCCATAGCTTTAGCTTCAGCTACTGATCAAGAACATCGCCAGCCTCCTCACTGCACCACCTCCATGCTCCACCTCTGCCTTTACCAGCCCCTCTGTTCTGAACCTGTGCCACCTCTTTATTCCTTACGTCATAACAACCACTTCTGGGGTTTGAATATTCCCTCAATGTTGATCTGTGATCCCTTAGAAGAATCCTTTGCAACACCAACCTCAAATCAATGATCTAACAAATTATTCATGTGTCCAAAAATTTAAAGTGGATATCTACAAGGAACAGACATAGAATGGGATTCCAAACAGAGTTTGATGGCCGTGTTCATGAATACATCAATGATTAGACAATTAAACAATGAAGAAAAAAATATGAAGAAAAAATAGATATTGAATCAGAACTGAAAAATAGAAAAAAAAATTTCTCGAAACAATCTTTCAGTGATGACGATGTGTCAGTTGTGATCGTGCTTCGATCTGCAAAGGTTCTTTTGAAAGTCACTCCTCGATCTTGTGAAGAAGGATGAATAATGTTTGAGAGGGATCAAGAGGGAGGTTTACTATTAGGGTTATCTTAATTCTAATCTCTTAACTGTTTATTTGTAGAAACACAGTAAAATCCCCATCCAACGGTCCTGAAATCCGAAAACTCCACACCTGGTCATTTTATGTTGCGCCTAGGAAAAACACTCCATTCCAAACTCAATATAAGTCCCAGATTTCCAAAATTTCTCCCCATTCCATATTTAATGTATTTGAAATTTGATATAAAATAATTGTTTTCAATTATTTTAAATCCCTTTTTGCACCTGCGTAGATATTTTTAGAGAGGTATCACACTAATAAAAGTTATACCTTACCTAGGATAAACACAACATCCCAGACTCAATTGTGGCCATAAATTTATGATCTGATCCACTAGTTATGATATACCCCACTGAAAACATGTGTATAGTATAAAAACACTTAATTGTTTTTGTATAATCTATTATGGGAACACCGGGCCTCGAAATTGCATGTCGTCTCAACCACTAACTCGGGAAACATATGTAAGAATATTTCAATGTCATATATGGGAAAATAATATTATATACATAATCACAATTTGTGATAAATATTAATGAATTTTATATTTATTATATTCATTAGTTTTTTTAAAAATACCATCCAATATGTTTGACAGGATTATCATAATTATAATAAAATTTTAAGAATAAAATGATATAAAGGTTGTTTTTGCACATTTTTATGGGGAATCTATTTGGAATATAAATAATGAAATATTAATATATTTTATTTTACAAAATAAATTTCATTTTGTACAGTGTAATATCCAAACTATCTCAGGGTATTAGTTTTGTATTTTTAGGGAAGATTCATGTTTTGATGAATAGTAAAAAATAATAAATTTTAAATAAAAACTTCATTAATTATAATTTATTTATATAGTTAAATTATATTTTAAATTTTTTTAAGTAATGATATCTAAATTATAAATAATTAAAAACAATTTTTCTCATTAACAATTTTTTCATTGAAATTATAAATAAAATTATTTCAAAATGTTGATTGTTTTAGTTTAAAAAACATTCTTTTTCTTTGTATTTTTTGGTAAATATTAAATATAGTTATTTCAATTATTAAAATTTAATTTTTGAAATGGATTACATATTTTAAATTGGAAAATAAAAATTAGATCATAATGTCATTTATTTGGGTATTAACATGTTTTCATGGTATGGATATTATTTACCGCAATATATGTATAATAGTAAAAGGGGTTAAAGTTAAAAAGTAAAATATTTAAATAACTGAAAATTAAAACATCCAATGGTTAGTTGAGGAATTTATTGACCATAAAAATATTAATCTACATTAATTTTCAACATATTTATTTGAAATTATTTCCACCTAAATTTGGTTTCTGTTAATTATGAAATATTCATTATTTAGTCACTCAAACCCTACTCTCCGAAATAATAAATAGAACACCTCACCTCCCCATTTCAACTAAAAATCCATTAACCTCCCCAAATATCTGAAAAAAATAAAACCATTCAACATTACTCAATATATTTATTTGGTATAAACAAAAGGAAAAATTCAATGTCCTCAAGGGAGGTGATATTCTAATGTTAATTTTCTCCAAACACCTCCCTTATTTTGATTTCTTCTTCTACTTTCTAATCATCTAAATTATTAATAAAAGAATAATAATTATATAATCATGAATGTACGTTAAATTTACGGTTATAACGGAATATATTTTATCCAAACCTTATATTACCTCCTCTTATTCAATGAAATAACATTATTTTTCAACTAATGGTAGTCAACCACCTCTGTAAATAATGATTTTTTTGTTTTCTATCACCACCTTCAAAAACAGTCGTAAAAAAATATTCTTAAAAAATAATATTTTAAGAGGAATACTATATCTGGTTTCATGATGTAGAACTAATGTATACTCATAGTAGTAAATAATATGATTCTATATGACGATTTCTAAATAAAACTTCCTAAATAAACTAAACATTTATGATTAATGTTTATGAAATGAATTACCAAATGTACAAAAATAAAATGATATATAAGACCATTAAAAATATTTAATTTCACTAATACTATTTCAGTACATATATGTTTTTATAATCTCATTTTATAAAAATATCCATAATTTACACAACAGAATCCATCATTAATCCACAGAACAAACACATTTGAAAGCATGAAAATATTGAAATATCATTAATTAATATGGAATTATATGTTATAAAATTATCCCATAAGGTATTATAAATATTTATATAGATATATAATGAGTTAATAACATTCTATAAACATTATATGTGAGGTTTAATAATGATATAGAAAATAAAGCATGAGGTAAGTTTTTTCTCATTTAATTTTTTAATTCAACAAGATATATTTCATAATCATCACTTAATTGATTTATTTGGTGTATGTATTTACCTTTGATATAAAATATAATTAATATCTTTTATTTTATGGTATTTAATTTTTTATATGTCAATTATTACTTTTTCCGTGCATATTATTCGACCAATTACATGTTGTAACCAATTTCATAACATAATTTTCATAAATTGGGTTAAACATTTATTTAATAGGTTATATATTGATAATATTATGTGTGAAATTAATTTTTTATATATCATGTTTTATTTCCACATATTTGTTTTGTGTAATTACTATGAATACACATAATATATCCATTTGATTAATGAAATTATAAGGACCCATACTTTTTACATACATAATATTGAATTTAGTCAAGAAAACACTTCCTTTTACATTGAAAATATTTTCATGTTTATAGAATTAGAGAATTAGGATAATAAATTCATGACATTAAACATTATTACAGAGTAGATACAAAAAAAACATTTTCCATTTTTTTCAAAATATAAAACATTAATACTAAAAACAAGACTCCTTGAAAATTCTTCAACATTTATCGTGGATAACTTCCTTGTATTACACATCCATTAACCTGTGAAAATTCTTTTAAAAACTTGGGATGAGCACAAAATCTCAGTAAGGAATTGAAAAGAAGGAAACATCACATTAGTCAATGAATAATCATAACGTATCAACACATTTTCAAAAGACATTTTTGTCACCCATATATATTTAATTTGTGTAACAAGATATTTATACAAGATCCAAACAAAACATGAGAATGTAAATATAATGATAAAGGTATCTTGGGGAATTACTTATAAAATCTTGTAACCATTCATGGCTACCTTATAATTTGTAGCCCACACGGCTACCTTACTTTGTGTAACAATCACAGTTACACTTGGAGTAACCATACGGACGACCTCCAACTTACTCATACCCAATGAATTTGAGGGAGATATTGGTCCCACCCTTCATCATAAATAATTAACATGAACCCAAAAATAATCATACAACATGGATAATTCCATAGAAACATTACATTGGAATTTCGTAAAACAGAATTTAAAAAGAGGCTTCTTAAAGAAAAACCCCTTATAAATATCATACAATTGAAGAGAGACATAATAGAGTGAATGGAGTTTGTATATATACTATAAATATAGATAATAAACATAATATAAATATAACCCATCACAAAAACAATTTAAATAGGGCATAAATAATTAATTAGAAGGTTAACCCAAAGAATGAAAATCAGGTTAAGAATTCCATTACCTCGGGTCTGTCTTACTGAAAACATGTTTAAACATCATGTATAATTGTTAAAAGAGTGTTATTATTATTTTAAAGAAACATTTTCATATTAATAATATCTTATATTATCATTTCATAGCATCATTTCACCCTTTAATTGTTAGTATTTTGCTCCTTGCACTGTTTTTGAGTGAGTTCTTTATATGATTTTTATGATTGGTTCATGGTGGATGTTCTTGTTGATTGGAAGTGAAATTACAGAATTGGAATGGAAATATATTTACATATTTTTAGTACCATAATTTATACCATTTATCATTTTTCTGTTAAATTTTAGTATGATTCATAAGTTAATACATTAATGATGTTGGTTTAGATCATTTTTGTGGTTCTTTGATAATAACAACCACATTTTGTCTTATAAATTAGAACCAGGAGTAAAAAAGAATTCCATAACCATGAAGGAGTCATAAAAATATATTATAACCTTTTTTGACCATAAAAATGGTTTCATGACCATATTTGAAAGAATTAATCAAAATGGAAATCACATCATCCAAGATGTCAGAAGTTCAACACATCACGAACAATGTTTTTGTTCCATGAATAAGTGGGAGAGGAGAAAATAATGATGATGAATTTTCTATAACCATGATATCTCCTAGAATATACATTATTCCTGGAGATTTTATGCTTCTAGGGTTAAAAGATATTAAGAAAAAATAAGGAAGGAACTCAAAATAAAAAATAACTGAGAAATGTCTTATAAAAAATCGGCAGCCCAACGGCTATGCGACAGGGTTTTACAAAGAGAGGGAACAAGGTTCACCCATAAAAAAATAAATAATAATTTATAATATATAGATAATAATAATTAAATATAAACATGGTATGTAAACTGCAATGTTAAACCATATAAAAGATAACCTGATTGGAAAAAGAAAGAAATTGAGAATTTAATTACCCAGTATAGTAACCCTTAGAACATGAAGGTTGGGACATTAGGGGCTTTATGAAACCTTTGGAGGACTACTATAAAGGTATGGAAGCCATATCCCCATTGAGGAGAAGTTTTAAATGATGTTGATGAAGGAATTCATTGGAATTTATTTGAAAAGTAATGGAATATTTTAAAATTTTCCAAGGGACACCTCATTGGTGGTATTTGCACAACCATGGGCGTGACCATGATATACCCATGGTATAAGCCACTTGGGAAAACTCAAATATTATTTAACTATAAAAATATCAACCAGATTTATGACATCATTTTTATATCATTAATAATGTCATTAACACAGCGAAAATAAAAACTGTATTTTTTTACTATTAACCGAAAAATTAATTGTTTCAGAAAAATTCCCAAAATTCAACTTAACCATTTATCGATGTGTAGAATTCAAAAATGAAGTCCATTTTTATAAAATAATTTTTTAAATATTATAAAATCTATTTTTAAATAAAATAACACTTAATTAAAAAATTAACAATTCCAATTATGTATGTACTTCTATATCACAATGAAAAATTAACCAATATGTTATTATCTTAAAACCTTAAGAAAAAAATATTAATAAAATTTACTATTAACTAGGGTCATATTACAATTCATATTAATAATGGTATGTTACTATTCCCCAAAGAAACAAGTTAGTTATAATAGACTCCAAATAACATACTGAACACAATTGTAGATGACAGTTTCTTGAAATTCTAAACATAGAAGTGGAAAAATTATATTTTAATGGATAGTTAAAAATATCAAGTTTAAGTTCCATGAATTTCTAATTATTTTTAGAAAATATTGGGGTGTTACATTATCCACACCTTCTCAAAATTGTGTCCCTGCAATTTTACTTACTTATTAAACAACTGAGGGTATTTTTCCTCCATATCATTTTTGGACTCCCATGTTACTTCTTCAACCATGTGGTTTCTCCAAAAAACAATTACCAGGTGGATTACCTTATTACGCAATACATGTTCCCTTCGATCGAGAATCTAAACTAGTTTCTCTTCATAATAAAGGTTCTCTTTCAGGTGAACTTATTCTAGGATCAAGAGATGTGATGAATCTAGCACATACTTTCTCAACATCAAAACATGGAAAACATTGTGTACCAGGAACAAACTCAGAGATAAAGATACAAAGGATGCAACTGTTCCAACATTTTCCATGATTTCAAAAGGAATGATGAACTATGGACTTATCTTTCCTTTCTTACCGAAAAAAACACACTTTTCCGAGGAGAGACTTTAAGGAAAACATGCTCACCTACCTCGAATGAGAATTCTTTCCCTCTGTTATCTGCATAAATTTTCTGCCTACTCGGAGCTGCCCTCATGTGTTGCTGGAACATCCTCCCTTTCATAAACACTTATTAAACTAATTCAAGCCCCATCAACTTTATTTCACTTACTTCATCCCAAAAAGTAGGAGTCTGACACCACTTACCAAACAAGGACTTAAAAGGTTCCATCTGAATTCTGGAATGATAACTGTTATAATAAGAAAACTCAACTAAATAAAGACGTTGATCCTAAATTCCCTGATAGTCGAATGAACAAGCTCGAAGCATATCCTCCAATGTTTGAATTGTTCCTTTTGACTACCCATCTTATTGAGGATGAAAAGATATACTTGAATTTAACTATATGCCCAACTACTTCTGAAGTCCCTTCCAAAAGTTAGAAGTGAACTTGGGATCTTGTTCAGATACAATGGAAAGAAGAAATCCATGTAACCTAACAATATTCTTGAGGTACAATCAATAAAGCTGATCCAAATACATTCTATCTCGAATTGATAGAAAATGTGGGGACTTTGTTATATGATCATAAATAACCCAAATAGTATTGTTACCTAGTGAAGTATTTGGTAGTCCTACCACAAAGTCCACAGATACATTTTCCCATTTCCACTATCACACTGGGAAAGGCTGAAGCATCCTCATTGGTAACTGCCACTCTTCTTTAAACTATTGACATTTCATACATTTCATGGTAAAATTAGGAAAATCTCTTTTTATTCTATCCAACCAAGAATACTCCCAAAGGACTCTATACATCTTAGTACTGCCAGGATGAATAGAAAATGGAGAACTAGGAGCTTCAGAAAAAAAATCTTTCTTAAACTAAGAATCACTAGGAACACACAACCTTTTTCCAAATATTTTAACACAATCATTATCCATATTAAATTTTAGAAACTTACCAATTTTTACCAATTCTGCTTTTTTTCTGTAGCTCACGGTCTTCCTTCTACGCTTGCTTAATACTGTTTGACAACAAAGACTGCACTGAAACCTCAAACAAAACTGATGTATTCCCTACACCCATAACTTCTTAGCCAAAATTCATCAAATCATTAATCAAGGGATCATCTTCCAAACGTAATATGGTTAATGATGCATGATGTTTCTAACTTAAGAAATCTGATACTTTGTTTGATTTTTCAATTTGGTAATTCATCTTGTAGTAATAAACCTTTATCAGTTTTAGCCATCCTCTCAACCACATGTTTAATTCCATCTGAGTGAATATATACTTTAAACTTGTATGGTCATTATATATTTGGAATTTGGTTCTGTATAGATGATGCCTCCAAATTTTCAAACCAAAAACCACAGCTGCCAATTCCATATCATTTGATGGATAATTTAGCTCATGTGGTTTTTGTTGTCTTTAAGCACAGGCAATTACCTGATTATTCTGCATCAAAACACAACCAATTCCCTTCAAGGAATCATCAATGTAGATGATAAGCTAACCATTTCAGGAAGGTAAGGCCAAAACTGGGGCATTCACCAATCTCTTCTTCAGTTCCTGAAAACAAACATCACATTCCTCTGTCAAAACAAATTTAACCCTTTTTTGTGTTACCCTCGTTATCGAGCTAGATAAACATGCATCGTTCTTAAAAAACCATCTGTAATAACCTGATAACCCAATAAAACTATGAATCTTAGTAACATTTTTTGTTCTTGGCCATTCATCAACTACATTTGTTTTGGCAAGATCAACTGTTATTCCATCCTTATATGTACTGTGCCCAAGAAAAGAAATTTGTCTCAACCAAAAATCACACTTTCTGAATCTTCCATATAGTTTCATTTATTTTAATGTATGAAAAAAACCCTTAGATGGTTTTCATGCTACGATTTATTATTAGAAAATACTAGAATGTAATCAATAAATACAAACACAAAATTATCCAAGAACACATGAAATACTCCATTCATAAGATTCATGAATACTTTAGGTGAATTAGATAATCCAAAATACATAACGAAAAATTCCTAATGCCCATATCTAGTATGAATGGCTATTTTAGTGATGTTATCCTCCTTCACCTTCAGCTGATGGTATCTGAATCTGAAGTCTATCATGGAAATGTACTGAGCTCCCTAGAGCAGATTAAATAAGTAATCGATATCATCCAAATGATACTTGTTTTTAAGAGTGATGTTATTAAAATATTTATAATCGAATCAAAGCCTCATGGAACCATATTTTTTTAACAAACAAAATATGAGATCCCCATGGTGATGTGCTAGGACTAATGAAGCTTTTGTCAAGAAAATCTTGAAACTGATTTTTCAATTAAGAAGTTCTATTGGAGCCATGAGATATGGGGGTATTGATATTATATTAGCATTAGGAACTAAGTTAATTATGATTTAAACTTCTCTATTAGGTATAATACCCGGTAACTCATCAGGAAACAAATCAATGTATTCAGTAACCACTAACACATCATTAATTTCAATAGTTTCAATGTTTTCAAAAATAGGAGCAAGATAAATTTCATTTCAATCATTCAATAGTTTCTCAACTTCAAGATATGTTATCTATTGTATGGGTCCATTATTTTATACTAACTAAAATTTTTTCTGAAAAAAAACTTCTTTAGCTCTATAGTCAATCTTAGCATGATAATCAGAAAGGAAGTCCATACCTAGAGTGACATCAAACTCAACTAAGGTCAAAACAACAAGGGTTTCAGGTAATGCATTTCCACAGAACACAATACAAATATTATTATAATTCCTCTTTGCTAGAACATTTTCCCCTGGTGTTTTAACAATAAGTTCAGGTCTCATTTGTTGAGGTGATATTTCCAATTTACCAGAAAATTTCTCATAGATGAAGGAATGTATAGACCTCATATAAAACAAAACCATAGAAAAATCTGAGTGAACAAACAAAGTACCTGATAAAACATCATTGGATGTCCCTACATCTGCAGACGTAGTCACAAAGGATCTCACTACACCTTTTTGGTTGTAGTCTGGCTTCTTTGCATCATTCAGATGTCTCTTTGGGCAGGCATTTCCATAGCGAACCATCTCATGACATTTAAAAAAATTTAAACTTTTCTTATCAGGATTATTCATAAGATAATTTTCATTTCAATCTCAGGCTATATGTCCAAACATACAACATTTAAAACACTACCCAATTTTACTATGAAATTCCCCATCGTTTTTTTCTCCACACTTTTCACAAACTTGAAATTGGATTGTCTTACCATAAGATTTATTTGGTTGATTATTACCCATTTCTCTCCAACTAGACCACTTATTCTCTTTGTTTCCAAAATTCATGTGATCATCATCAAACTACATCTCTACCCTCTCAGTAGATCAGATAAGTTTCTCATAACTTTTGAATTCACAGGAGGCCAACGCCCTTCGATACCTTGGCTTCAGTGCTGAGTAAAAGTGGTTGATTTCTCTATCAAGATCAAGAATAAAATTTGGAGCATACGTCTCCAATCGAGCGATGTTTCCTTCATACACAACCACTGAATATTTCTCCTTCTATTTCATTTCATGAAACTGCTTCTCCATCATAAGTCGCACCTCCTTCGGAAAATATTTTTCAAGGAAAAGTCTTTTAAATTCATCCCACCCTAAGGAATCAAAATCCTCTCTACCACTGATATTCCTTACCATTGACCACCACTGATCAAATTACCATTCAAAATGATAAATGGAACGACTTAACTATTTATTTTCTGAACATACCATAACATCGAATATATTTTCAAGATATTTGAACCATCCTTCAGCTGCTTCTGGATCAGAAGATCAATTGAATGCAAGAGGATGTTGTCTCATAAAATGTTCCACTACTGTCAATTCATATTGTGGTAACTATATTAGTTCTATTTCATGGATTCATCTACCATTTATTTCAATTTTTTATCTGACCCATTACTATCACAAACTTATCAGTTCCATTCCCTACCATTCCGGGCTATAGTTCTGGAAGGATTTCATTCTATTGGTGCCTCTCTTCTTCAGCATCCATGTTCCTTCTGTGGAAAACCATTTTGAACAAACATGTCTTTGCTAAAGCAACATGGTAATATTTAAATTTTATAACATTTAAAATTAAACATAGAATGAAAATAATTTATGGTATTCCATTAACATCACTCGGACCCCTAAAGTTATCAAAACCATCCTCTGATACCAACTATATGGACCCAACATTATTACATATATAATCTTGAATTTATTCAGGAAAAAACTTCCTTTTACATTGAATATACTTTCATGTTTAGAGCATTAGAGAATTTTTACAATACATTTGTGACATTATACATTATTACAGAGTGGATACCATAAAAACAGTTTCCATTTTCCTCAAAATATAAAACCTTAAAACTTAAAACAAGACTCCTTGACAAATATTTAACATTTATCATGGATTAATTCCTTGTATTACACATTCATTAACCTATGAAAAATCATTTAAAAACTTGGGATGAGAAAAAAATATCAGTAAGGAGTGGAAAAGAAGGAATGATCACATTAGTCAATGAATAATCGTAACATATGATAGCATTTTCAAAAGATATTATTATCACCCATATATACATATTTTGTGTAACATCATATTTAAAAAAGATTTACACAAAACATGAGAACATAAATATAATCATAACGTTATCTTGGGGAATTACTTAAAAAATCTTGTATCCATTCTTGGCTACCTTATAATTTGTAACCCTCATGGCTACCATACATTGTGTAACCATCGTAGTTACACATGGAGTAACCATATGTCAGACCTCCAACTTACTCATATCTAATGCATTAAAGGGAGATATAGGTCCCACCATTAATCATAAATAATTCCCAAGAATAGAGACATAATCATACAACATGAATAATTCCATAAAAACATTACTTTGAAATTTCGTAAAACCGGATTTAAAAAGAGGATTTCTAAATAAAAGCCCCTTATAAATATCTTACAATTGAAGAGAGACATAATAGAGTGGATTGAGTTTTTATATATAATGTAAATATACATAATAAAAAATAATATAATCAGAAACCATCACACAAAAAATTTAAATATGACATAAATAATGAAGTAGAAGGTTAAACAAATGAATTGAAATCGGGTTAAGAATTACCTTATCTCGGGTCTAACTTACATCAAACATGATTAAACATACTATATAATGGTTAAAAGATTGTTATTAGTATTTAAAAAAAACATGTTCATTTTTATACTATCTTATATTATTATTTAATTGCATCATTTCAGTATTTAATTGTTAGTATTTTTCTCCTTGCAGTGTTTTTGGGTGAGTTCTTTACATGATTTCTATGATTGGTTCATAGTGGTTGTTCTTGTCCATTGAAAGTGAAATTACATAATTATAATGTAAATTTATTTACATATCTTAAGTACCATTATTTATACCATTTATCATTTTGATTTTTAATATGAGGATGATTCCTTAGCTAAAACATTAATGATGTTCGTTTTGATCATTTAAGTGGTTCTTTCATAATAACTACCTCATTTTATCTTATAAATTAGAACAATGAGTAAAATGAATTCCAGAACCATGGAAGAGTCATAAAACATATATTATAACATGGTTCAATAATAGAAATGGTTTAATGACCATATTTGAATGAATTAATGAATATTAAAATCACATCAACCACGAAGTCGGTAGTTTGACACATCACATACAATGTTTTTATTCCATGAATATGTGGGAGAGGATAAAAACAATGATATGAGGAATTTTCCAAAAAAGTGATATCATACAGAATATACTTTATTTATGGAGATTTCATGCCTCTTGGGTAAGGATATATGAATAAATAATAATAAAGTAACTCAAAATAAAATAATAACTGAGAAATCTCTTATAAAAATTTGGCAGCCCAACGACTATGCGATAGGGTTGTAGAAAACATTAAAAAGTTTGGGAACAAGGTTCAACCATCCATAAATGAATAATAATATCGAATAGATCTTGAATAAGAAGTAAATGAGAACATGGTATGGAAACATGAATGTTTTACCACATAAAATAGAACATGATTGGAAAAAGAAAGAAATTGAGAATTTTCTTACCCTATAGAGTAACTGTTAGAACATGAAGGATGGGACCATAGGGGCTTGGGGAATCCTTGGGAGGAATAATATGAAGGTAAGGAGAAAAGAGCACCGTTTAGGAGGAATTGGGAATGATTTTAATGAAGTAATGGTTTGGTAATTATAGGAAAAGTAAGGGAATATTTTAATAATTTCGACGGGACACCTCATCGGTGGTATTTGCAAAACAATGGGCATTCCCATGGTATTTTCCCATGGTATAAGCCGCATGGGGCAACTAACATATTATTTAAATACACACAAGTAGATCAGATTTATGACATCATTATTATATCATTAATAATGTCATTAACACAGTGAAACAAAAAACTGTATTTTTTATTATTCACTAAAAAATCAACTGTTTATGAAAAATATCTAAAATTCACCCTAACCATTTATTGATGTTTAAAATTCATAAATGGAGTCAAATTTTTTGAAAATAATTTTCTCAATATTTTTAATTGAATTTTTAAATAGTAGAATACTTAATTCAAAATTTAACAATTCCAATTCTGTAACTACTTCTCCATCACAATAAAAAATTAACCAATATGTTATTCTATAAAGGCCTTAAGAAAATAAAATATTAATAAAATTTACTATTAATTAGGGTCATATTACTATTCATAAGGGTTTTTTACTATTCACCAAAAAAACAAGCTGGTTCTAGTACACTCCAAATAACATATTGAACACAAATGTAGATGAGATTTTCTTGAAATTCCAAAAATAGAAGTGGAAAAATTATGTTTTAAAGAATAGATAAACATATCTACTAAAAGATACATGCATTTATATTTATTTTTAGAAAAACGTGGGGTGTTACAGAAATGTTCTTTTTTTGGTAATTCATATTAATTTCAGATCATTGAAAAATATTTTGATGTTATGAACCGAACTTATTTTATGAAGTGTATATACATCTACATTGTCATATCATATTTGGAATTTTTTTATTCTCTCTTTTAATTAAATGTTTTTTAAATATTACTTTTTAATGTGTCTTATGATTCAAATGTTTCAAAATGTTATGTGACAGTTAGATTAAAAATATTTAATTAAATTGTTTATTCGATATAAAATAAATGATTTAGACAGGAATACATGGGTATGCCTTGTTATAGATATCCTCTAGATGCATCGGTATACACTTAAGATGAATTAGTTAAGCTATAAAAAATCACGTTTTTCCTAAAGATTAAGTTTTCTTCTAACAGTTCATGACTGTAGTGATTCATGTGCCATATTCAAGACTACCAGTAATTAATAATTCTCTTTGTTTAGTATTTAGTTATCAATATCTCTAGGAATTTCTCTATGAGAAAAATATATAGATTCATTTCATTCATAGTTTTTTGTTTAGTAGATTTTTTGGTTATTTACATTTCCATAATAATCATTCTTATTTATCTAAATTATCGTATGTTGTCCTTAACCATTACTGAGCATTTAAGACCACCACATTTTATATATTATTTTCCCTAGGATTTAATGATGATTATTTTTATTTTTATATAGGGTTATTCAATGGGTAATAATGGTGTTCTAAAGGAATGTAATTTTTTAGTTTTTTTCCAAAATAGAATTTTAAATTTAATTATTAACCTATTATACAAAGACTACTATATTATTTGGTTGATTTATATGTGATATCAAGTATCTTATTCCAATATAAAAATTCAAATCATTAAATGTGGGATACTAGTGTTGGGGTCATTAGAGTTAAAATTTTTCTATTTATTGTAATATTAGTATAAGTATTTACACCCAAATTAAAATCCTTTTATGTTGAACTGGAATCAACTCTATTAATATTTCCATCCTTTTTAGAAACTATATTAAAACAAACCTTATAACAAAAGGGAGTTTTAATTAAATACTTCAATCCCATCACACTTATTATTTTGATATTCTAAAATATATTTCTCTTAGATTATAATTCCTTAGAAAACATATGAACATATGTTTCAAAAAATCATCATATAGTATTTATTTTTCACAAAGAGATTGAATACTAATGATTATATTCACGAATATCTAATAAATCTATTCCAAAAACTCACCATGTTAAAAATGTAGATAATCATCCATTAAAATATCCTTATGGATTCTATAAAATATGATGTTCTAAAATGAGTAATCATTAGATTGTATAAGATTCCACAATTTTTCACACATGTGTAAATATCATTTCATATATTTTATAGAAATGAATAATGAAAAATATTCTTGACAAGGATATTAAGGTGGAATTTATATCCTTAAAATTGTGTGAATATATAAACAAAATTCTATAGGAAATTTTAACACTTGGTTAGGAGAAGATAAATTTCAAGGTTAATATTAAGAATGTCTTTTCCAAATTGACATCACCAACAGTCATAGTCACTCCCATAAAATATACGTGATTTTTTGGGATCTAGAATCACCAAAAAATGAATAGGAATAACACCTACCATATATATATAATATATACATTACCTTGGGAACATTTGTTTTCATAAATTAATTTTAATTTAAAAAATAAAACTCTATCTCGCAAGAATGATAATCTCATATATCAAGAGATTTTTTATTCTACCAAATGCTGACCCCAAAAGGTGTTGGTAATTGATTACACGAGGTAGTGAATTTTATTTTTAAAAAACATCAAAAATTCAAACCAATTTTGTTTAAATTTGTCATTTGATAAGATTTTCTCAACAATCTATTGTATATAATGAATAAAATGTATATGAATTATGTTAACTGATAATTTCAGTACTATCTGATAAATGATATAAGAGTAGTGGGAAAAAAGTGTTCGGTAGCTAAAAAAACTAAAAAATATAAACATATCACAAATAAGAACATAAAATAATAATAATAATAGGTATTAAATTATTATCTAATTAATGATAAAATTATTTTTTGCCAAAAAATAAAATATAGGAACCATTTGATTTTATGCCCAAGTAGTAGGTGGTTCATAAATAGAACCATGATATTAATTTTTCATGACTAAAATGTCTAGGACTATAATCCCATTAGATGGGATCAATATATATTCCATAATAATTTTTTCTTCCTAGCCATATAATGTCTTGTTAAACTATATCAAACAATTTCTATCTTCCAAACCAAGGAAGCCCTCAATCATTGTTGATTAGAAGAAACCTTGATAATAATAACCTCATAATCCAATAATCTAAGAGATTAGAAAAACTATATTCCACCATTTTACTATATTCCTTATCAATTGATCATCTAAATAAGCATTTTTACAAGAGGAACATAGGGAAAATAAAATGAAAATATTATGTTGATGAATTTATAAAATCTCTCAATATAAAATACAATAATAATATATCTTCAAAAAAGGTTTTTATATACATAAAAATATTAAAATATATTATACATTCATATGTGTCTTATAAACATGATAATTATGGTAAAATCACATTTTTATATTTGTATAATTCCATCTAACTAACTACAATGTTAAAAATTTGTGATCATCGGGATGAAATTTAATAGCATTTGATGCCTCTCAGTATCCTCTAATGGATCTAGTTTATCTTTTGTTATCCAATGCGATGAATCCCATAAAAAAACTTTAATATCTTATAAACATATTATATTCAATAGTAATAAAAATATAATATAATATATTCACATAAAACAGAATATTATTTTATAATCATCTTTTAAAATCATATATATAGAGAATTTGACTCCCAATATATTTTATATTCAGCATGGGAATATGATATTATTATATCTATAATGATCAATTGGAGATGTGATAATGAAAATTTATAAATTATAGGTAAGGACATACTTACTAATGCATGATATGTAATAAGAAAGAATACCACTCAATTCTGTATTGTAGTTTTTGTCAATGAGAAGGGAAATGATTGATATAAAATGTGAATTTTGTTTATTATGAGTTGGTGTAACTCTAGTTAAATTCAGTATATTAATAGTTGCAAAGATTTCATTTAATAATAATACTATTTAAGTGTGGATAATAATATGGAATATTTAAAATTTTCATCCACTAATTAATCAAAAAATGAATAATTAATGAGTAAGAAATATATGGCTGATATATATGTGAAGAATAATTAAATAATACCAATTGAATGTACGGAAAAATATAACATTTTATTTTGAAGTAGGTGAAGAAATTATGCTATAAGGCACGTTTAGATCATGATTTTATATTTTATTATTAAATATGTATTGAATTATATTTCGATTTTTCAAATGGAATTGGAAGTCATATTTCCTCAAAAAAGATTAAATATAATTTATGAAAAATAAATTATGACTAAGAAGTTCCCCTTGGAAATATGAATTTATGATTTTTTTTTGAATTAGTAATCAATTAATATAAATTCAATTTTTTATAAAGATAAATGAATTAAAAATATCAATTAAATTATAAATTCATTCTATATTTCATCTCATATAATAATTTGAATTAGAAACACATCCATTGAATTATGGATAAAAATAAATGAATTTTTTCCTTAATAAATAGATAGAAAAGTAAAAAACATCAGAGGATTAGAGAGATAGTCTGTAGGGAAAATACAAGTATAAGGTATTGTGTATAATAAAAATAAATAAAACAACCTATACATGGATGTTGAACCTCTGTACATTTGAATAAAAATTAGTATTAGAATATAAAATTATTAGTTTTGATATTACATGTATGGAGGATGAAATTCATTGATTTTTTAGATTGAATTTTAGGGTTGAATTAATATATTTGGAATTATCTATTTTTATTAATAATATATTTTAATAAAGGTCAAATAAAACATTATGATGAATCTTGTAACTACATTAATAATTCACATGAGAAATTTGGGAAGTTATATGGTTATTTTATGTGCTTTGAAAGGCCCAGGAAAATATTAATGTTAACCTATATTTAAATAAATAGTTTTGGAACATAATGTGTGAATAAAAAAATCGAAATCGAATTGACACATAAGACATTCAAAACTAGGTGTCAGACTTTTTTCAAACCATGTATGACTTTGAAATTGTTGTATTAAATCTAATTTAGTACGTATTATCATTGTGAAAAAAATTTATTTTACAATATCATTCATTATTTCCCAATGATTTTAAAATTTTATTCCATATAT
This sequence comes from Viscum album, assembly GCA_963277665.1. Lineage (NCBI taxonomy): Eukaryota > Viridiplantae > Streptophyta > Magnoliopsida > Santalales > Viscaceae > Viscum > Viscum album. The sequence goes on from OY728150.1 coordinate 135,431,627, forward strand.
ATGATATTTTTTATCACATAAAACTTTTGACAAAAAGATGATAAGATGTTTCAAAATAATTTGAATGTAAGTCCTATGAGAATGTATGACTTTTAGATCCATCAGATGACATTTTTTGGGGGTTTTTTACTTCGAATATAGTATAAGATATTTATGTTGTGTATGAAATTATACAAAACAAATTAGATATTCTGTAGTATGAAATTATATTTTTCTTAATTATAATTATGAAGTGGAAAATTATATGATATGATTAATAATAAAATATACAACACTATATACATCATAAATAAAAAAAATGTGTGTGATTCATTCTTTATAATCTCATCATCTAGTATAGGAGGAATAATATATTAGAATTGGATAATTTAATGGGGTTTCTAGTATAATAAAGATGTAAATGAGTAAATTTATAGGTTGTTAATAAAACTCTGCATCATTATAATTCTTTATTGATGAATGTGTTATAAGATAGTATTAAAGGATAATACATTGGATGAATAATAATTTTTGATATTGAATATTGTGAGTTTGTTTCATCATGTAAAGAGGAAGATCATAACCCCTTAAAATATATTAATATGAATATGTTGATGAATGTGATAATTTGAATTAGATATAAATATCACAAATCAATTTATAATCATTGAATGTGAAGGTAATAGAAGATGTTATATTATTGCTAATTTATATAGGTCTAAGATAGATGTAGTTCTATTATTATGGAAGAACTAATTATATAAGAGATATATTGACACTACAATTGTGTGGGTGATCTACATTTTTATATATCCATGGAAGAACATTTAGTTTTGAAAAATTTTAAGTTCATTTTGAGAATAAGAAATGTTATTCCTCTTAGAGAGAATGTGTAAGGAACTTGCGTCTCTAACAAAAATAGATGAGAAAACTATAATAGATATATATAATTATATTTTTTCAATACAATTTTACTAGAAATAGAAAGATCATGTAGATCAAGGGGAGTGGATTCAATTTTACTTTTCTATGATTATTTTCTGAATGCAATTATAAATTTATTTCTATTTATTTAACAATGAGAATAACCAACCAAAATAAAGAATCCACCTATAGAGCACGTGATTAAGGATAGTGTGTGTAATTTGAGGTGTATCTTAGTAATCTGATGCAATGTCATGTAGACTCTCTCATTGAAGGATAATAATTTCAATTTAAGAGCATATGGTAGAGTTTTACAACAAATATATTTTAAATAGGAAGGAGATAATGATTTGTCCAAATAGTTTTGAACATAAAAGTAGTTTTTTAGTGAAGAATAAAAGAACAGGAGTAATATAGGAATATCAATCATATTTTATTATCTATATGTAGTGCATTTAGAAAAACTATAATGAGGAAGTATACATGATATGATATAAATTATGTGATAAATATATAGTCCAAAAGATCCAATGTCTTAATCATTGATAATGATTATGAAAATTAGAACTATATTTCATACTCTCTAGGTAATATTTTTATGGGAATGTATTCTGGAGAAGATAGATTTGAGTGTTTATAGAAATCAGATTCTAAATGAACAGCAATATAATGAGAAAAAGTTTAGGCATAATTTCATAACTGAATATTAATGGATTATAGGAAATATAATAAATCTATATTGAATAAGGATATCAGATTTGTAGTTTCATTGTTTTCCCTATGATATATTTTTCAAATAGTTTAATGTAGGGTGAAACATGAGATAAATAATGGGTAGAATGAAATCATAAAGAGTGGTGTTGTGAGATGAAACAATTGTTCATAGGATTGTTATTTTGAATCCTCACATGTATGTTATTTTGAGATTGGGCTAGGATAATAGTCTCCCATAATCAACTGCATCAATCACAAGATTAATATTGTAAATTCATATGATTAGAGAAAGTAGTTTTCCCACATTGAGACTGAACCCTTCAAAAAAACATGTGTCAACTGTACATATTTAAATTTATTTTATATAAGAGTATTTTATGTTTACCTTATATAGATAAATATATCATAACAGGTTTCATAATTTATATGATTGAAGGGGAAATTGTAAAAAAATTGTATTTGTTAACAATTTTGTTCCACCAGATACACCCCCACCTCACAAGCATGTCTGCGTAGATCCCATATGACTCTCAATCAGTATCAGATATAATTTTCGCTTTTGACGTACTTTTCTATCATAAATCAAATTATATAATAAATTTTGTAAATTTTTATAAATATATTGTTTCCTTAATGTATTTATGTGGACGTATATGAATATATCAAATGTCTTTGGAAGTTCCTCATCGAAGAAAATCATTATCCATCCTAATAAAGTCAAATTTGAAAATATCATAGAATATATAATGAAATAGGAAAAATAAAAACCCTAAAAAGAAAAAAATGTTTCAAAGATGAAGGATGAGACACCACTAACAAGACAAAATATTATTGAAGAGTATTTTTCTGGTAAATATATTTAGTATTATCCTCCACGGAATATAACTGAAGCTATAATGATGCTAAATTCAAAGAGTAACCTAGTGAGTTTTTTAGGAAATAATGTTTTACTAAAAATGTATCTCACGGATTTAGACACACATATATTTTATGTGAGGGTATTGATAGATGAAAATTCCTAATTATAGAATGTGGACAATTTAATGGAAAAGAATTATCAATTAAATTGAATTTTTATAACCTAGTGTGAAATATTTTCATTGTTAAAGTATAAATTTTCACAATTTGAAGAAAAATAATTTTATTGTTTTTATTAGATTTCCAAGGGTCAAATGGGGGAATCAATTTTATCTAAATGATTCCAACGATGTGTTCCATTATTGGGAATAATTCTACATAGTCTTGTAGAATGTAAACAACGATCATTTTGGAATCAAATTAAATTGGCTGAAATAACTTCACAATCAATAGAAATGAGAAATAAAGATGTATTAGAATCAGTTGGTGAATATTTTGGAGTATTTTAATTAATGGGTAATGTCTCATAAATACTATAATTTCCAGATAAATTTTAAATTCTCGGAGTAGGGGGAAATTATTTTAAATTTGAACGATACCGTGGATTGAACCTAAAAATATTCTAAGAAAATAGTATTTCCACACAAAAATCATAAATTATTCTTACATCAATAATGACACAAAATTGGGTCTAAAATCTATTGAGATCACCTGGAGAAGAATATAATGAGATCTCATTAAAATATGTAACACATGGTCCTAATAAATTTGTTTATAATGAATTTATTATTTTCTAGGAGGTCTGCGCTGATGTTAAAACCTAAAAAAGTGTGTATGTTGAACAATTATAATAGATTCATTATATATTCAAGAATGAATCTCGTAATGTCCATGAAACAATCTCCCAAAACCATTCCCAATATTGTTAATAACCATCTCAAAAATAGAAGGCATGTTATTATTGAAAGGCTTATCTTAATGGAAAAGTATATATATTCATGGGAAAACGATTTTATTTTGGGATGTTTTGATGTAATGTTACTAGTTTTTAACATAACATGAAACATAAATTAAATTTTAGATTCCATGACATAAATGGATGAGATAAATTTGTAAGAATCTATATTTTAAGTATATTTTTGTAAGAAAATATGTAGAATATTTATTTTCTAAAATGAATTGAATATTTGAGTAACTTCTATTAGTTTTTAAATAGAGTTATTCCCACTATGAAGAGTGTTTGTATATAAAAACCCAATAAATAGTTACACATATATTATGAAAGACAAAAATAGAAGGTGGATCTACTGGATTAAAAAAGGACAAACTATTCCTTGAGGATAAAATAAAACAATAATTCATTCAGAACTATGATGAAATTAGTGATAATATCTGATAAGGATATTCAAAAAATTAAATGATATTGTTTAAATTGTGATAAAATAGTCCGCCTCATGGACCATTGTAAGATTCACAGGAATATAAATATAAAAGTGAGTAATATGATATTGATAATTGAGTTTATCTTGGAAATATATATTAATACTGGCATTAGGATGGGAATTCCTGATAACGAAATTTATAAAATTCTTAGGAATATAAATTTAAAAGATGATGATGGTTTGGGAGAAAAATAAAACAAGGTATTAAATTTTATTGAGAATAATATATCATGGATGTCTAGAGAAGAAGAAATGATAATGTATAAAGATATAGCACTGATGAATCTTACTATCATGAATTTTATTTAAAATAAGGAGACAAACTGTTACATGAAGTCTGAGAATATTCCAAATTGCTATTTAATCATATGGAAAGACCAGTTTAAAAGGTCCAAAGAGATATATAAATATGAAAATATATAATTTCCACTGTATTAAATAATTAAGAAGGTAAATAATGGTATGAATAAAGTTGACATGGAAGAGAATTCCACGATAACAAAAGGTGGGATAACAAGTAGAATAAAGAAGGAAGAAAATGTAATGTCATCAATAAACATTACAAATTCATTGAAAGGGGTCTATGGGTGGTTTAACTTATCACATAACCAGGATTAACATTGGGGAGTTTATGGAATTCATCCTTATTCCTTTCTATTTTAATTTGTGCTCAGATTCTAGGATCTTAATGTGAAGAATAATGGACGGAATCCCTTGATAAAACTTTTTCAAAAGTGTGAATATATTAATGATATGTTAACAATTATTTATTATAAATCACTATAAAACCACAATAAAAAAATGATGTCCATGTTTTATCAAATTTCCATGAAATATGTTATAATATGACCTTCAATATGATGTCTGAGTTTGTATCACATTGACTATTTAGTGAAACTTTTAGAAATTTGAAAACCAATAAAATGGATAAAATGTATTGTTGAGAAAAGGATAAACAAACCCATCATAAAATATTAATAATATAGAGACCAACCATGACACAATAAAATTTATTATTAATAATTCAGAGAGAGTAAACATTCACTTTTGAAGAAAATAAAGAAATGAAACCAAAAACTAAAAATGGGGAGATTTAATTTTTTTGGTTGTTTAATGCTTATGTTGAATGTGATGTCAAATGTTTTTCAATATAATGGAATGTCTATGCACCGTAATGATAAATGAAGTGAATTTTTTATTCTAATGTAACTAAATATGAGTTTTTATCTCTTATTATAAATATAACTGAGAAGGTTACCCATGCATTATTTGTATAGAGTAATATAGTTGTTTCTATGTTGAATTCCATGGAAAGGAAAAACCAATAAAAACATGGGATTCATTATCTATTGAAAAGACAAGTACTGAGGTCGATATTGTTGTGTACAATAGTGATAAAAATTTATAGATATTCATTGAAACTATGTGCATTGTAATGAATGTATAATATAACAGGAAAATAGATTAAAAAAGTTAATTTTCATGAAATGAGATGTCAATTTTGGAAAATCCATCAATGTAATATTAAATGTACTTGGTTTTTTTAATTAGTATTTATATTACTTGGATGGTGGATGAAATTTGTTGAGTTTCGAGCTAATTATTATAAAATATTAGTTTATAGGGACAAAATAGTTTTGAGTATTTTTATATATGCAAAAATTGACCTGGAAACATTTTGAAAGATTTTACAATTATATTAATTGATAACATAGTAAATTTGATAAATTATATTGATATTTGATGAAACTTAAATGTATTGTATAATGTTTTAATTATTATGAACATATTTTATAAAGTACAGACCATCATTTTTGAATGCGAAAAATTGAAATGGAATTTCAACAAAAGTATTTCATAGTGGGGAGTTTCGTATTTTCGAATATTGTATGAATTTGGATGTGTTTTATGAATTTTCGTGAATCATTTAAGCATTTTGAGACCCCATATGATATTTTAGAAATAATATGATAGTTATCTACATGATAAATATATTCTTCTTCACATAACATATTTAATTTCATATATGAATTTTGTGTTATAGAAAATTTGATGATTCATATGACTCTTTGAATAAGTAATCCAAGATCATTCATCATTTATATTTTGTGTAAGATATGTCATGTTATTGTAAGAATCTTATATCCAAATAAGAATTTAATGTTGTGTAAATATTTATAAAGATATTAATTATTTATATTATATTGTATGTTATTTATGTTTTTAGAATTATAATTTTAATTGTAAAAATTTGAAAGGATGATTCCAAATATGATATTTGGAATTCTAAATGTAAAAATTACCTACACTATCATATGATTCCATCATAGAAATAATATATTATAGCTGAGGGGGAAGGAACATTAAAGTGAAGGAACATATCAAGATATTAATAGAATGACATAGATTATTAGGAGTCCATAGTGGTTCACTTCATATAATTATAAATTATTTTGTTCCAAGATAATTTATTATATAAGAATATTACATTAATGTTATATTTAAGAAGACATAAAATATTGTTGAGATGGAAGTATGTGAATTTGTTTCATCCTAAAAATATAAACATATAGTTTTCACAAAACCGATATCTGAGAATTAGTTTCTTGAAATTTTTGAAATTTAGTTGAATTAAATATAACAAATGGAAATGTGATCCTTGAATGAGAAATAAGATGTGTGGGTTGAGATGTTATCAAAATTGTATGGGTCCATGATGGAAGCTATATTGTTTTTGTGGAATATCTTATACTATAAGAAAGATACAAAAACCACCAATACACATTTTATATACATTTTTTACATAATTAGTGCATAAAATATAATTATTTTTATTTCATCGAGAATATATTTAATTTTTATCATGTCCAATAAAATGAGGAAGACACACGTGATAGAGAAAAAATTGAGGAGAAAATGATAAAAGGATAAAATATGGGTTTTTTGTAATATAATTTATATCAAGAAATTATTATCATAGACATAATTGGAAGAATATAGTATATGATATATGCTTGCAGTTTTTGGGAAAAAAATTTCATGTATAGTAAAATTTATGTAAAAATTATAACACCCCACCAAAAAGTAAGATGTTTCAAGTACATCACTTGATTGAGGAGAGTGTGTTTTATGTTTTGAGTGCATTGATTATCCAGGAGAAAGACTACATAGATATCTTATGTATGTGGAAAGTGAATATCATATAAGCATGTAACAATGTTTTACATTATCATTGTATCAAATAGTAATAATATAAAAATGATCAAAAGTAGTGATAAAAAGAAAAAAATGTTTTTTAAATAAAATAAGAGAAATGGAACAATATGGTGATTTCAACTAGGTTTTACTATGAATATCTAGTGTCCTGATGCCATTTATGATTAAAAAATAAGAATAATAACATTTTTGAACTATATATAGTGAAAAGAAATCGACTACAATTTTCATAGATTCAGTTAGTAGGAATAATACTGAAGGTGTGTATTAAATATTTTCCTTAAATGTTTGATATTTATGAGGGTTTATTATATATTATATTGAGTAGAGTTCATCCATAAGTCCAATTATAAAAATTATGGGAAACTATGAATATAAATAAAGGATAAAATGAGAAGTATATTAATAATGATATAAAAGTAATCATGGAAAATATAATTTAAGGATGGAAATCACTTTTTTAGTGTATCCACAAACATGTTTTTTATTTTAGCAAACTTCATAGGTGTAAGTAATATTAAAATAACAAGTAGTGGGATTTTTTGTTGAATTGTTGTGTTGTGTGATGCATATTCATTTCACATGTTTAATATTGTGATCCTCACCTGTGAAATATAGTGAGAGTTGGTTAGGATAAATATACACCACAATCCACATGTATTGATCATTAAATAGTTATTACAAGATATATGTACCCAATAATCACTTTATATTTTTAGGAATAGACTCTCATTAAGACTGAACCATGTAAAAACCTATTTAGACAGTACTTCTTTATCTTAATTTCATATTGGTATGGGGCTAATTTAACCAAAAGAGATCAATTTTTCTTAACCGTCATACATGGTATAAAGACAAAATGGTTAAAATATTGAATAAATATTATGAAATTTCTAAAAATTGGTTCCCAAAAAATTCAATCCCCCATCCCACTCTCATGTGTGTTTTCATAGATCCAATAGAGCTCTCAACCGATTTAGATAAATGACACAAAACAAAGATATTTTTATAAGAGACCCAACTTTTTTCTAATTTTTTTATGATTATAATTAAAATTATTAACAATTGTTTTTTTATTAAGAATATATAACCCATCATTTTTAGATTAAATTTAAATATACGTTTATTTATATATTATTTTTTAGGATAATAAAATGAATTATTTATGAAAAATAAGGAAATATTTGTTAAAAAATGGAATTATGGTTTGTAATTTTAAAAATCATGATGTTTTTGAGTGTGTTTATTTTAGATATTTATAATATAAAATAATGAATGAATGAATATAAATGATATTTCTTTATTATACATAGACAAATTTTCTATTTTTTATAGGATACAAATATTTTATTAAGAATACTGGAATAACATTTTTAAAAATATTTTTCAATATTTTTGGACAAATAAAACAAGGGATTTGTGAATAAAGAGAAAAATAATGTATTAAATTTATGAGTCATGATGTTATTGAATTGATTGATTTAAATTAGATAATATTTTTAAAATTTTGAAATTAATTTTTTGTATTAGATCTATTGGAACTATTTTCAGTATTGATGAATAAAATATAGATTGCTAGTTACTGTTATGCACATGACATTAAAAAAATAGTCATGAATATAACCATAGAATAACACATGGAATGAAAAACATCAACTATTTTAACTTAAATATATAAAATAATTCCTATATAATTACTATGGTTATTGTAATTATTGAAAACATATATTATAATGATTATATTTTTTCATATTAGATTAATTTTAGAGGTTTCTTGAGTGAGTTTTGAATTTTGGAATATGACTAAATTAAGTTGTTATGGTTGTGATATCCACTCATATTTCAATAAATAACATGAATATGGTGTGGAGTATTAAGAACATGTAAATTCCTAGCATTACGTGTCACACCATCAAAGGAGTTGTCAATATTAAAATGGAAATGCCCCTTAAAAATATTTTAGGATAATGAAAATATTATGTATGGGTGTCATGGGGGAAATGTGTTTGACATTTTTCATTGTGTGACCAAATAATCATTAATTGATGATACATTAAAATTTTTCAATGTATTTTATGTTATATATTTATTGACGTTGGGTTACATAAGACACTCAATGATAGAAAATTAATTCATTATTTTGTTGATATATAAAAATAAGAAAATTCCATGAATTTTATGTCTCAAGGATATTTTTAAATAATCACAATGAATATTATGCCATTATCAATGAAATTATATGATATAAGGAACATTATATTGATCAATTTTATGAAATGTAAGACAATTTTATGATATAAAGACAATTTATATGCTATATCATCAATATTGTTGATGCTTTGGGATGTTTATCAACAAAATATATGTTAATTTCATAAAACATCAATTTATATAATGACACTTCTATTTATTTAAGAAAAAATGAGGAACTGATATGTTATTTCATGTTGATAGTTTTCAAAATTTAACTACTAAAATCTTGTTAATTTGAACAAAGTATATGATTTATATCTGTCAGGTTAGTTTGAATTTTTTTGTGGATCCATCAATGACTTAATTATATATAAATGGGGTTGATAAATTTCCAAAATTAGATGGGGTTTTTATGGAATACTGTCATGGAATTAATTTTGAAATTGATAATTCACTAAATATAATATAATTTGATGCACAGAAAGTTTGTGGAATTCCCAATGATAATGAGAGATATTAATGATCATAATGATGAATGTATCATTAGTGAAAATTATTTAATATCTTTAATTAATCTTAATGTTGGATTGGAATAATTCATATATACTTTAATACATGTTAGTAATGTATCATTGTTTATAAAAATTAATATTTATAATTAAATATAAGTATATTTTAATTAACACCCATTATTGTTCTGTGTTTTACAAATATTTTCTATCAATATGAGTTCAACCTACATATCATTATTATACGTTGAAACCATTCTATGAATTAATGACTACAATATAGGAAGTGTATTTTTACCTTTAGTAATAAGTGTAATTATCCTAATTTTATAAAGGAATAATAAAGATGTAGTGATGGAATGTCAACAAAATGTTGATATATTCTCATAGGATGCAACCCATGGTTGGTCAACCAAGTCAAAATGATTGTTTTTATGGTTGTTAAATTTTTAAACATCAGTTTGAATGTCTTTAAGATTAGAAATATGTTTTATTATTATAAAACCGTAAAATTTTATATTTAAATTATGAATGAGTTTCATGTCATCCTAATTCAACCCTACCAATCTTACGGATTTCAGTGGGACTTCATTTTGTAACAAGTGGAATCAGATCTGCCAGTTATTTCCTTGTAAAGCTAAGGGTAAATGGTTTTGGAAAAAGTGAGTTGTGGATGAAAAGGGTTATCAATTTTTTTCGGTTTTTGATATCATGTATGGATGAAGAAAATAATAACACATTTATTATCTTTTAGTGGAGATTTTTATTTGGAATTAGTTCATAGAAAATGAGTAAGTGACATCAATAGAATATCTATAAGAGACATTCATAAAAAAAATTTTAATGATGATGTTAAGGCACATAAATACTAATAATGAGACATAAAAAATCAAATATATATATATATATATATATAATTTTAATAGATTTACAAATATCAAAATTTATTTATGAAAATATTTTAAATATCTATGATGTTTTCAAGGATACAAATTTGTATGTACATAAAAATAAATTTTATGAAATGACATTGGGAAAAATATTTATAGTTTTATTATTGGTTTATTTTATGTTTTTAGATCCATTAATGTACTCATTCCTAAGAAAAAATATATTGATACACTAAAAATGATCATTTAAATATTACATAAAATTTAAAATCAAAAAATGTCAGCACTTAATAGGGAAAATCATGGGCAACTATATATTGATGATTTAGAAAGAAAATTTGTTTCATGTGAAAGGAGAGTTAACATTGAATATTCATTAGAATATCCATATAAATAAATATCATTAAAAACATATAGAATCAAAAGGTTTATGAGGATAAAATTGAAGATGTTAGTGACTATTTCTCATCAATTATGAAAATGAATTTTAAATAGGGAATATGAATACATGAGGATAAGACACCCTTACAAGTTTTTACTAGATAATTATTTTAAACATCACTATAGTGGTACAAAAATGATTTTATAGATAAGGTGGGGAAGTTTTAATTTTCACAAAAATGAAAGTAGTTATTTCCACCAATAAGGATGATTTATTATTTGAATGGAAGTGGAAACAAATTTAAGATATAGTTGTTGGAATGTAAAGCCTAGTAATATACTAAGTATGATTGTTTATATGCCATTAAAACAATGTTTATACTATCAATAAAATACTCTAAGATTTATTATTAGAGAAATAAAATATTAAATTATAATAGGATTATAATCTAGAGGTATTTTTTTATTTGAATTTTTAATTAGATGAGACACTTGGGTAACATGATATGTGGATAAATATAAATAATAAAATTAGATTATTTTTTATGGAATAGTCAATCTATATTCATTATTTTAAATGGAAATTGACTTTATAAAGACAAAATATGAAGAATAATAAAAATATCTTGTAAAACATGAAGTTACAATTAACTATAGGATGGTTATAAGGGAATATATTAATATCATTTATGATCTTAATATTTCTATTTAAGAAAGGACTAATAATAATGAAAATTTCAATGAAAATTTCATGTTATTGAGAATTGAAGATATAATCTTTAAACAAACATGGTTCAATAAAAAGGTGTATTTTTGGATGTCCTAAGATGAATTATTGAAGTAATGGATCAAATTATCTATACGAATTTTTAAGGATGGGATTAGTTATCGAAGACCCAAATCCATTGATATATTTTATCTTAAATATTATATGGGAACATAAAACGAATATAGTGTTGGTTTAAATAGTTAATGATAATAGATTAGTGGATGAAGAACCAAATACCTATAAACATATAAAAAATGATGAATTATTCATATTGTAAGGACGTGTGGAGATATTATAGAAAAAATAAATTTCCCCAAATTAAATTATAAATATTTATAAACATAGAACACACATTGAGTTATAATGGTGAATCCAAAGTTAATTTAATAGGAAAATCAATATGAATATATATAATGAGAAATGGAACATATTAGTTATTTTAGGATATAATTTTTTTCTATGGATATTTTTTCAACAAATAAAAAATCTATCATAAACCAGTAAATTGTAAGAAAATGTGTCAATTTTTGTTAATAGATTCATAATATGTGTGGATAAAAAATATCATTTCAATTCATTTGATAAATTGATATAACACATTAAAGGAATGAAAATATGATTTTTGTGTTTTATTGAAGAAAAGGATAATGACTTATATATGTCTCAAATCATCATGTTATTTCATTTAATTAGAAGATGATAATAGTGAACATTAAAACTATTATTATTGAGATAACAATTAATTCTACCATTAATTGTATAACGTGGGTTCATGATAGAATTTTATTGTCCTTTATTTTACACAAACCTACTTGAAAATGTTATAGTATGATTCAATGGATCTATTATCATTTGTAATGATAAATATTTAGATATCTATTAGAGTGATACAAGTCTCCTTACTAATAATAAATTGAAGAGAACATATATTCACGATATTGATGAAGTTATAAATAATCTATCTAGTATATGTTATCTTTGTGAATAATGTTTTTAATTCATATATAATTGAAAACAATAATAATTTTATGATAATAATATAAATTCTAATATTTAATGTTGGATAATAAATGGATAAATATATGTGGTTGAAAATATAAATAATACTTTCCTCTTTACTATAAAAAGAGAATATTATATTTTAAGTGTGGTTTCATCATACTAATCCATATATTATGGATAATACATCATGTTTAAAACTATATTTTGAAATTTATTGATTATATAAGAATATATACATGATTTTTTATTCTTGTGCAAGGGTAATATGAGTGAGAAACCCTTAACATATGTTGAGGAAGAGATCAAAAAAAATTATAAAGTCTATTCCATATTGATGTATGTAGTTTAAAAGTTCTACAATAATATATTCTGGGAAGTATTAAATTATATTTTTTGATGACTATGGTGGGGTGGATAGGTATGTATTAATTTTTACAAAGAGTAATGTTTTTTATTAATTCAATATATTTTTACGAATTTTTAAGAATGAAATTTCAAGAACAATAACTATATTTTGATTAGATAATGGAATCTAATATAAACTAATTGAACATAGAAATTATATTTCTAAACATGAAATAAAATATAATTTTTTAGTTTTTTTTATTCCTCAATAAAATGGATTTCATTTAAAGGATGAACCACATATGAAATAATATGGCTATTCCAATTTAGATTGAAAGGGGCATCTCTCTGCACTATATGAATGTAGCTATGAAAGTGGTTGTATACATAGACAATTGATAAAAACTAAATCCTAGATAAGGAAATATGTTATATGAAATGTTTCATAGTATGAAGCCCTCTATGAAGAATATAACAATATCTAATATAAAATATATCATATAGGAAATAGAGGGAAATTTGGAAATGTGTGGTAATGTAATAGATAAATGTATATTATTCCCCCTCATAAAATATTAATTCATTATAGTATTTCAATAAAAGTAGTGAAAATAATTTTTAACTGTGTTATATAAAATATTTTCATTTAATGATAATGGTTTAAATATAACATTTCTTTCTAATGAAGTGCATGATGAATAATAAGATATGATTATGAATTAAGGAGAATATCATAATATGAAAAATTAGATCATCTAAAATTAAATCATAATAATGTACTTTTGATGATATGAGGTATCCTATGACTCCAAAAAATAAAACTATTAGTGAAAGTTTACCAAGAATCCATGTTTGAGAAAAATGTTCCCTAGCAATAACCATAATAATGAGAAAATAATTTCAAAAAAAAATCTATTTTTATAATTATAAGCCTATTTATTTGAATAATAAGCAATGAATAAAAAATGGGTAAAATGTATGAATTATGGTTGGACCAAATGGAAAAGAATCAATTTTTGTTACACATGGACTGATCAACACATCATAATTTTATTGCTACAAATTTGTTTTTCAAAATTAATCCTAATAAAAATGTAATAAGGTATGTAAATAAAACAAGATTTTTGGGTATATGATATGCCTTGGTAAAGAAAATTTTTTTTTGGAAACATTATATCAAGTTCTAGGAGTGGAAATAATAAAAATATTTTTCATAGTATTTTTTCCAATGTTTTTTTAGAGATTATCTGTAGGATGTAAGAATAGAATTCATAATTTGTGTCTTAAATGATGAAGTCTATATCAAAAAATAGTAATATATATTATAATAATGGATAATTCAAAGGTTTATAGATAAAAAAATTTATTTTATGGACTTAGTAAAGAACATCATTCCTGGTAGAAAATAATTAATAATTCAGGGTAATGAATAAATCATGGTAATGGTTCTTGTAGATGATATCATATTCAGTGGAAACAAGTAAAATTTAGATTACATGTTTGAAAAAAATATTCAATCAAAATTTAATATATTTTTGTTTTGAGACATAATATACTTTTGTAGGTTACATTTTCATCAATATAAAAGATATATACCATTCATAAAGGATAAATTTGTTCCATATGAATTGTATGAATTCATGACTGATGAATGTAATACATTTTCAACTATGATATATGTTGAAATTAAACATATAATTCAAAAGGATATCAAAGGAAAATATTAAATATAGTATAATATAATTACTATTTTTTCACATGATCATAATGAAACAAGAAATTATATGTTTTATTCTAAATACCTAAAAAACAATACCAATGTTTTCTTAAAAATGAACATCATAGGGATATAAACTGGATAATTAGGTATATTATTGGGATAATGAATTTTATTTTGGTTAATACTGATATATAAGAGATTAATTTTTCATCATATTATTATACTAAATATTTTAGTGATATAATGGATTCAAAATCACTTAATGATGGGGATTTATTTTTTACGATAAATTTTGTTGGTTGGCTGAGTATGAATCATGAATGGGATTTTTTTAATAACATAGGAAAATATATTTAAAGATAATATGGCTTTTATACAGTTTATATGGAAGATGTAGTATTTTCACTATTTTGTATTTTTGGTAAAATAACCAATGTTAATTATATTCAATAAAAAGAGTCTCATTGTTTTAATAAGGAATCAGATGCAACAATATAACATTATACATATTGAATGTTGGCACCATTCTATAAAGATAAAGGAAAATATATTTTTTTTTGAAACTTGATTCTTTTGGAAAACAATAATATGTAGGTGATTTCATTAAAAAAACTATTAATTATAATGTGTTTTAAAAAAACGGTTTTAACCATAGAGTTAAACCAATACACTCAAAATAATGATGATTATATGGCCCTCTCCCTATTTTTAAAATTCATTACTTGGTTTATATTTTTTCTGGACATGATTTATATTTATTTGGGTATAATAATGAAATGGGATACACAATACATGATGTATAGAATGTTAAAAATAGATTTATGTGTAATTATGGAAAAAATTGCAATGACAGTTTCTTTCTCTTGATTCTTGTAATGATCCTTGTCTCATGTAGTCATAGAGAATTTGTTAATGTCTGTCTAAATTTTTTTGAAGAACTTGTAGTTTAAATATTGATACTAGCATATAGAAGTTGACCCAGATGACCCATATAATTTTATTGAAAAGTGGGTATAAATACTATTATGGGAGAATTTCACCTACATGGATAGATGAGTTTTAATTATTTAATATAAAGAAGAAATAATTACCAACAAAACAAAAAGGGCACAAGAGCCTTAGCCTGATTAGTGAGGACTATCTATGTACATCAAGGAGACCTAAGATCAAATCTGGGTAAACAGATATTTCCAGTCGTACTATAGCAGTACAGTTGTTGGATGAAGACACGGTCGATTGTTGCCTATTGACTGGTCAAGGATCCAGTTCTCTACTAATGTTTATAGTACCACTAGGGTTAAATCCTCAGCCATGATACTTTTTACTGGTAAGTTGTTTTTAGTTGATTGTATTCTGATTAGTGGGGTCAATTTGTATAGCTAATGAGATTATTGATTTATTAAGATTGATTTAACAAATTAATAAATATTAGTGTGAGTTCAACATTTGGTAGCTAACCTTGATATATCCTTTTACATTTCATTGTATTGTATTAAATTAACACCCATGTCACAAGTTGATGTTAATCAGAATACCTAAGTATTAAGGATTAAATCCTAGCCTTAACATAATTAGGATTCTAATTTCAATTAGTACTTGATTATGGTAGTGTATTTTTGGGTCAAATAAACCCTGAACTCCATATGTTATACAAAAAATTTCATTAATGCATGACATGTTAAGTACAACATAAACTATGTTAATTCAAAGAATAATCATCGATCAAAATCTCTCAATCGCTTAAAATCCCTAAATTATTACTCACCCATATGATAGATTTACTCAGAAATTAAAAAGATTTGAAATCTTGTTTTAATGATTATGATGATAAATTAAGATGATAATAAAAATAAAGGGATAAGAAAATAGTGGTGTGGCGAACACACACACAAGCAATGATGTGAAAAAAAACACAGTTTTTCTTTAATGAGATATAAAATTAAGTGATTGATATTCAAATTGATTTAGAATATTTATAGAATATTAATATCAAACTATAAAATATATATGAGAAGATGAGATAATGAAGAAATAAACATTTATTAAAACAGAATTACAAATACAAATACTAATGAAATTACAATTGAAAATGATTGGAAAGAACATGAAATCTATGAGACGAGGAAGGGACTGTCAAGTTAAAACATGAGTTTGGAATGTCCACCTAGGACTTTGGTAGGGCCTTGATCATTCCAATTGATTATTTTATATGATCTATTCACTACCATATGTATAGGGAAGAGGGGGTTATATTTATTCCCATAGAGGTGGACTGTTCGCATTCCAAATTTGTACCTCTACTTTTATCATCAATATGGATATTCAGACAACCGACTCTCAAGATAGCATCAACTACAAAGTTGTAGAAAATAATGTTTTATGACTTTTCAAAAAATTGGGAGTCATATGGACTTATGGACCCAAGGATATATGTGTTTTATTAAACTAAGTTAAACTATCCATTTCTATCCATTATTTTTCAATGGATGAAATGTGAATAGATTTTTGAATATAAAGTTGACTTTAAATCAAAATTCATTCTTCAATATAGTAGGACACCTAAAGCTCCTCTTTCACACTGAAAAATAACAGCTTTTTTATGATTATTTTTTATGGAATTTCATGAATACTATTCTAATTTTAATTCCCATCCAGAATTGTGGACTGAGATTAAATGAATTTTTGAACCCCTTTTATTTGTATTTGGTCCTTGAAATTTTTATCAAGGCCTCTTTACATTGTCACCCAAACATTATAGGATTATAAAAGAATTTGAAATTATGTATTGATCCTAGTAATTCAATCTTTAGGGATGGTCCAGTTTCATCACAGATTCTGTGGGCCTTCTTATGTCATCTATATGACCCTTCAAATGGCATATTTGGCCCTAAATTTATTATAATGAAATTTTTTATATTGAATGTGGAATCGTAAAAAATGAATCACACAATTTGGATCTGTAGGGTGACAATTATTAACAAAATAATAAACTGACTCATTTGGAATACTACTAAAAATACTCAAATATTATATTTTGTATTAAAACATTAATATTTCACAAAATTCATTTTCATTTCTTATAAAATCATAAAATGGAGTATATTAATATTTATGAAAATGATAATAACACCAACTCCCCCACACATAGTCTTGTGCGTGTCCTCATGTACAATAAATAGGAAAAAACCTACCAAAATCATTTGTACTCAAAAAAAATATTAAAATTTGTTTTCCCCATTCAGGGGAGGTTTAGAGAATTCCACTCATCTATATTCAATTCCACCACAATTTTTTACAGAAACAATGTTCAAAAAACAATTAATTTTTTCATGCTAAAATTTCGAAATGTAAAATAGTGGCAAAGAAAACATTCTCCTCTCGAGATGATAAAATTAATTTATGGAGTTTCACTCATTCACCAACCAAAAATGAAAATATTAGAGTTTTTAAGAGATCTAAGATTCCACTTCCTATCCAATGTGCTTAAAAATCAAGAGGTATTTTTGGGGTTTTTTCTGTGGCTATGGGACAATAAGAAGATGATATCCAAAAGATAGAAAAAAAGTGGGTAGTACATCAGCATGCGTAAAACAATGAACATTTATTTTTGAAATGAAAAATTGATGAAAATAGAAACACATTTTTACAAGGGAATGCTTTTCTGATGGATGATATAAGGGAGGAGAAATATTTGAAGGGGATGAGAAGATGAAATATTTACAAAACACAAAACGCCTCCCAATGTCATAAGAATAAATGCAAGTGTTATTTGTTTTCTTTTTATTTTTTATTTTTTTTAAAAGATAAACATGAACAAATCTCACACTCATATCTCAACCCCTGATTAAACTATTAATGAAACTAATTGTATTAGTAATAACAATACATAAGGCTGAGAAATAGTTATTCATAACCCACCAACGACACAACCAATTTAAGTATTTTTCTGAGTTTTTTTCAATTTTTTGAAACATTAACAATAAACGTTGAATAATATTTCACAAAAATATAAAAATTCTCAAACACCACTAAAGGATAATATATCCCTCACAATTAAATTTTTTCCCCTCAAGCATATAATAACCTGGAAAAATCAACCAAAAGGTACCCAAAATGAAATCCATTCCCCCCACACATATATTTAAAAAACAAATTGCAATGAAAATCAATGTTGATATTTCGTGGGAAAAAGTATTGGGATTTTAAGGTGGCTATCAATGAAAATATTCTCATAGTCTCGATGGTGATTTCAAAAGGATTATTATTATAGGGGCAATTGGATTATATTTGGCTAATATGATTCTCATGATGTTCAGAAAATGACTCTATCATATTAATGCAAATTAAAGTTGGAAATTCATCTAGAATGACCAAAAACTCAAGATTCACTAATGGGGATAAAAAAGACACATTTTGAAGATATGTCCATTGGTGGCCTTGGAATGAAAGAAAATGGTGTTCCTCACAGGTTCAAAAAATCATTTTCCAAATCCGAAATAGAGCATTCAAAATTTGTTGGTTTTGACACAATATTCTTTATCCAAAGTAATGATGAAAAAAGGAATTTGGGTTGAAAAATAGTTATTTGATTCCCCAAAAATGTTGGGAAAAATTTCAAAATTGGATGGTGAGTAAGTATGATTCTTTTGGTTTTTAACATTTTATTATTTGCCTATTTTTTAGTGTTTTTAAATTATGAACCTCCACTAAAGAGATAGAGTAAATAAAAAAACGTGACAAGGAATGTGGTAAAAAAATCAAAATGAGAATAAGGGAGAAGAATAAGAAAGAGAGAGATAGAGAGAGATAATGAGAAAGAAGTTAAGTGGAAAGAGGTGCCACTGGTTTATATTTGGTGTGTTTCTATCTCCATCCAGTGGTAGGTAAACTATAGAAGTTGTGGATCTAATGGATGTCGATGTGGTTCCAGGATTGTGTGATGTTACCAGAAAAATAAAAATTATTATTCATCTAATGAAAAACTAAAAAAATTTAAAATTTCATTAATTTAAAAGAAAACATAGGTTGCCTCCTAAGATGTGTTGCATTTATTTATCTATAGGTGGACAGTTGCATTGGACTACCCATAGTCTGATGGTGGCCATCATATTTTTTAAACTCCAATGTGCATATAGAACAACATTTTTTTTGGAGCCTAATGATTCATTATATAATTGATCAACTGTTGTGGAATAAAGAATATGCATATCCTCCCTTTGGTCTTCAACATGAGGAATTTTTTTATCCACAATGTGATAGTCTTCTATGGTTGGAAATTTGTGAATATGTATCAATTTTGATGGTTTATTTATGTAAGGTTCCTATAACACAAAACTAGAGTATGAGATCCCAATTTTTTTTGACTGATTTATCTCATCACTTACTAATGTAGAGAAACGAGGATAAGTGGATTAACAATATTGAATAAGTTATTCAATATCCTTTATATCATTTTTTTGCCAAATACTGGTCAATTTTTGCCTCATCAGTGATCAATTCATTAATTACAGAACAAATCTCATAACCTTCACTCCCATTGAGACAATATAAACACATTGGTTCAGGGTTCACCTCATATAAAATAGAATTTTCAGAATCATGGATAGAAAATAATAAATGATGGATAATATGATTTGAATCAAAAAATTAGCATGCTTGTTCTTTTTCCCCATTACCATCCATGTTGGAGTAGACAAGGCCAGAGGTGAGTTTGGATTCCAAAGAGTTTTCAAGATATTTTAGATCAATGGAGTTTGCATTTGTAATTTCAACATAAAATTCTATATTTATGGCTTGGTTAATGAGGATGAAATCTTTGAAAACTTATCAATCAGGAGAACAAGAAGAACGCGATGGATTGGGATTCAACACACGCTCACAGATCCTTTCAAAAGCATGGAAAAGAATACATATGGATTCTTAGATTGGTATTGCGTGTATTGAAAATTATTAAATTTGAGCAATTGGTCACCAAATTCCATGGATAATATTCCTGCATAGACATCAATTTGGTTTTAGATGTAATGAGAAAAGGTCTTCCTAGAATTAGAGGAGATTGAAAACAAGTTGTCTCACCTTCCATGTCAAGGACACAGAAGTCGGTTGGGAAGATAAGATCATGGACTTGAACAAGGACATCCCCAATTATTCCCTCAGTAAAGGTTGTGCCTAGATTGGCGAACTAATAACAACACATGTTGGATGCATGGTACCTAGACCAAGTATGGAGAATAAGGATTTGGGAATGTCATTAATTGATGATCATAGGACTATGAGAGCATCATTTATGTTGGAACATCTTATTTGGCATGGAACTGTAAAGTTCCCAGGACCATTTCACTTCACGGGTATGAACTGTTGTGTTGAAACATTTTCAAAGGTCCTATGTTTCCTCTTGTAGGTGCACAATTCCTTAATAATCCTAGCATATATGGGGATTTGTTTTATGGAATCTAATATGGAATATTGACTTCAACATGTCTAAACATGTCAAGAAATTCAAGATCGGGTTCCAAGGACTTCTTTGTCTTAGAAACATCTTCAGGAAGATGAATTGGATTCTTATGTAGAATGGAAGGAAATGAAGGTTCATTTTCAAGTTTATTTTTCTTTTCATTTTCCATGACTAAATTTAATGTGGAGTGGAATGTCTCATCATGAGGCATAGAAATTTTCTTTCATGATCTAAATGAAATTTCAATTACATTACCCTTGGGGTTGGGTATAGTTTAAGTTGGGAGATGGGAATAATTTTACTGTCGTTGCAGGCTCAGGTGGGATGAAAGTTGACCAATTTTTGTTACAATTTTCTTTACAATAGAAATGTTGGAGGAGTAAATATCTAATACAACACTTTCTCATTGTTTCGTGAAAAAAGTGGCTTGTCCTAGATTTGGATTTCCATGATTTTGGTTCTTGGGAAAGCCTTCGTGTAACACCCCAGGTAAATAAAGAATATGACATTTTTATATTTATCCATATTTGTGAATACAATATTTATTTGACTTTAAAGGGGACGCTATGCTCGAAGGCGTATCCAACACGCAACAACGAGTTTCTTGAGAATCTTACGTTGCACTCTAATAATAAAATAATAATATTTTAAATGGTAGTTAACATGTAGCCGTTGTATTGGCGGGAATGGATAGAAATAACTAAAATATAATTATATATGTTTTTAAATGATTTTACATGTATCCAATAAAAGATAAAGGTTTAAAATACGGGAAGAATTCAATTTTAGGTGTATATGCCCTAGTTTTCACTAAAGGTTCACTTATCGCCTTTGATGGCGAATCGTCATTAAATATAGTTTTGTTCACTCTTATACATTCTATTGGACCTAATAAAACTCTTCTGATGAATTGGGACATCAAAATTTACTTTGTGTAAATTTTTGGTATCTTTCTGAAAAAGTTCATTTTTTAATGAATAGTGCAGAATGTTGTATTTTAATTCAAAACATCTTTTTAATATAATATATTTATATGATTAGATTATCTTTTTAATTGGTTTTAAAGTGAAATTAGAATATATTTTTACCATTTAATCCAATAGTGGTCGATGGAATTAATTTCACTTTTAAATCGGTCTTAAACTAGTGTCTATCTTTTGATACATTTTGTTTCATAAAAACACGCTATTTGTTTTGACAGTGGGAATTAATTATTAAATTAATTAATACAACTTATATGTTTTTAATTATTCCAAATAGAAATCATTTTTTAATTCGGAATATCAAATATAGCTTAGGGTGAATTTTTGGTAATTTTCTGAAAAACTTCAATTTTTGATGAATAGTGAAACCACTAAGCGGTACTTATAAAAACAGATTTTTCTGTTTAAATGAAATTTTTCCACCATTGTGTTTTGAATTTCAAATATCAGACATGCATGGTTGTCATTAAATGTAAAATGTGGTTCAATGGGATTAAAATAATTTTTTTGTGAATAGTAACTTATTATGTTTTTAATCCCGATTAGAGGTAATAAGTGTAGTTTAAGGTAAAAATAATGTTTTAATAATATGAAATTATCTTTACACATGTACTAACCTCATTGGATGTGTCATTTACGACCAAGACAACCCATGGGTCAACTTGGGGACCCCATGAAGCCTCCTTGGATGGAAAATGACATTAATATCTTTTTATTTAAAGTTAAAGTAAAAATGAGACAAACATGAAATATTTTACTAAAACAATTTTTACATGGGGTTATACAAGTCAGATTTTTTATTATAAATAGTCATTGGAAATATAATAGGATTTCCTACATCATAGTATTTTTTTATAATTTTTAGACTTTAAATAAATTAAATTATTTATGACATCATGATGATGTAGCGATTACCTCATTAATAAAGGATTTAAATAAAATGAAATGATAATGTAAAATCTATGAACTACACATGTCCAAAACCTATTGTATGAGTGTATTTAGAACCCTTATCACCTTATCCTAAAATTATATCAATGTGTGACATCTTAAATCCGAATACCATTTTAAAATAAAGTTACTTTTCTTTACTTTCCAAGAGTGCACTCCTCTCTTCTTATAAAAGTCCCCCACCTCTACCTCCTTACCCACACTCCCAAAGCCTTTGGCTCGGCCAAACCCTTCCCATTTTGGCTCTCCACATCCTTCTATTACTCCTTGATTCCTCACATTGGGCAGAAGTCTTCCCAAGGAAGCATATGAGCTCAAACCAAAGGGAGTAACCCGATTTTAAGGTAATGTCATCACTTGAGTCCTTTTGTTTTATTTTTCTTCTCCAACCCCCTAGACTCTTTTTATTCATTTATTTTGTAACAACTACAGTATCTTAAATATACTAGGATGTTGTTATAAAAAGGATTCGAGCTACACTTTTACACACCTACATCTAATGGTTAAAGAATATACTGTTTCCGTGGATGGCGAATTTCGGCCTCCCGAAACGATGATTGTTCAACATTCTTTTAACACCTTCAAAGGTGGCCATTAAGATGACACTATATTTTTATATGATATATAATATGTTTATTGTTTCCTTAAGCTTCTGTATTTTTCATTTTTGTCATACCTTTATGGTTTCCATTATGGGTAAACGCGATATCCTCATTTATGGAAGTGCAGACTACCGCCCCCTCAAAGTGATGTGATTCGTTAATGCCATATGTGGGACGTATAAAGGATGGATTTAAAGTTATAATATATTATTTTATACTGGAATTATAAAATACCTCTATATAATTATTATTCCATTACATAAAAATATGAAATAAAAATGAAAGTAGCGTTCATGCGTACGTACGGCTTACCGTCTCCATGAACAGTGCATTTCATTTCTTATCCCCAAATGTAATGTACTATTATAAGTATATGTATATAATGGATATATATATGATGAACGATACATATAAATGATGAATAAAATTATGGAATTAAAATATAAATACCTCTAATTTAGTTTTAATTCCATTAATATGACATAGAAATGAAAGTAGTGTTCATGCGTACGTACGGCTTACCATCTCCATGAACGGTGCATTTCATTTTTTACCACTAAATGATTATTTAATATTATAAATACATGTATATTCTGGATATATATGATATATATGATATCCAAATAATGAATATAATTATGTATATAATGGACATTTGACCACACGAACAACATGTAATTGTAAGAAGTCCACTTTCGACTTAAGAACCAAATATCGACAAAACAAACATTATTAACTTAAATTATTAAATAATGTTTATAACATGGAAATAAGTGATCTAAAAGGAATAATGAACTAGAAAAAGGTTCTTAATAAAGTGGAAATTAACTCAAGTTTATTATTCCGGACGTTAAAGAACGATCGAGTCAAGTCGGACCTGAGGTAAGGGATCCTACTACTCTCTTTCTTTTTAAGTAAACTCTTTTATGTCATTCCTTCTATGCTCATACTTCTTGTTAATGGGATGTTCTTTTATATTAATCTTATTGTAATTTTTATGTTCATATGATGAGAGACCCTATTCTCTCTCTTCAATCTTTTGTGGAAGTTTTGAGTGGCGCCGTTAGGCTGCCGAATTTTCGTAAGAGATCTAACCTCTCTCTTTCTCTTTAAGTACTCTCCTTTATGTCACATATTTTAAGCTCCTCTTTGTTATGATGGGGGATGTTCTTTTATATTCCGTATTGCTGTAGATTTTATTGTAATGTGATGAGATACCCTATTTGATCTCATCAATCCATTTTTAGAAGTTTTAAGTGGCGCCGTTAGGATGCCGAGTTTTTGTAAGGGATTTTTCATCTCATTTTTATTCCCGTGAGATTTACGCTACATTTGCCACAATTTCCTTTGAGTGGTGTATGTACTGACCATTATTTTACTCATTGTGTAATTTTCTTTCATTTATTAGTATTTACATCAAAGTTGTATTGTCCTTCTTTCACGGGGCGTATGTTTCGAAAGATACCCATGTCGGCAAGGGAACCTTTCACCCTCCTCTTTTTAAAAGACTTATTTTGTTATGTATTTTAATTGACAAAATATTATTTTTGGATAAGTTTTTCTATATCCTTATTGATCTAAATTTTATATCCATGTGATGAGATACCCTTTTTATCTCTCATCAACTCTTTTTCTGAATTTTGAAGTGACACCGTTAGGCTGTCTAATTATTGCAATGGAACTTCTTAACCCAATTTAGATTCTTTGGGATAAAATTGTACACCTTGAATATGTCGTTCTATGATTATGTGTGAATGTACTCTGACTGTTTTACACTTAATACCCACTTTTATTTTGTGTATTCGTTTTTCACACACAGTTATGTAACTGATTTATCCTTAATCCAGGGATACCGTCTTTGTATGGGACTTTGTCCCAATCTCCTTTCATTGAGAAATATTTTATTTTATACACAACCTTCTTTTATATAGTGTATAAACCCCTTTGACTTTTATGTTTATTAAAAAGGAATCTTTTTATACGAATTGTTTTACTAAACGAAAAAAGGTAATGTTTTTTTCGTACGTATGCGGCGACAACGACTTCTCTGCCGCCGTGACCATTATTTGAGTTTCGGCTTCCTCTACAAGCCATACATTCTTTTTAAAAGAAAAATAAATACAAAGTTTTGCTTTTCATTTATTTTGGTATAGAAAATAGTTTTCATAATGTATTTATATCAAGGTGTTGTATTGATATCTTGTTATTGAAAGGTAGAAATTTTAGGTTTCCTTTATGCATGTTTTATGTGATAAGATTATGTTATGGTTCTTGGGAATTGTTATGAAGATGGGTGGTTCCGTGATAAACTATGTGCAGGTGAGCCCGATATAGCTCTCCAATGCATTGGGTAATGCAAAGGAGTAAAACGTTAAGGTTTCTCTAAAGAGATTTAGCGAATATACTGTGATGGGTATTCCAAACGTAACCAAGAGGGTTACTCCCTATGTAAGAATGTTATGAATGCCTCATGTTACCTTTTTGTCTTATTATTTCTATGATTTATTCATGGTTTGATGAGCTATGTTAAAGTGCCGATGTTTTATGGGTAATGTATGATCTCATTCTTATGTATATATTAACTCATGTTTCCTTTCCATAATTTTATAACACTTACTGAGCTTTTTATGCCTATCCCAAGTTTTTGAAATGTTTTTCACAGGTCAAGGGAAAGGTACATGAAGTGTCAAGAAATAATCTGTTTTTTATTTTAAATATGTTTCCCTAGATGGGAAGAATGAATATTGTATTTTATGTAACCACTTTGTTTAAATGTGGAATGTAATGCAAGTTTCATGATCTAATTCTCTAAAACTCTAAACCTAAAAAGATCCTCAATATGTAATCTTGTAATAACTCAAGATTAAGTAAGATTTAAGGTGGGGGCCTTATAGTTGGTATCAGAGGTCGGTTTAGATAACTTTAGAGGTCAGTGTATTCTTTATGCATAAGTGACATTACCACAATGGTTAGGATTTCAGAAAGAGTCTTAGTTTTAGATAAATTGAATGAGTAGTTATATCTTAGTGTTTACCTTCCTCATTAGTACATGATGGTTTTTTTGATATACTCACACTGACATTTCTGTTTTTAGTGAATGGATGGATCTAGATGGCACCTAAGAGACAACATGTTTGAAGGAAACTGTGGTGGTTCTCTGATTAAGATACTAGTTTAAATGGAGGATTCAATGAGGAAAATCGTGGTTGTTCTAAACCAAATATCAAGGAGTCATGATCAACCACTTGAACCATGGTATGTTCTGTAATGCATCATGTACGAGATGACCAATCGATGTGGAAGTTCAGGTATTAATTATAAATGTAACAATTAGAATTTATATGATCCTTACTTTTGAGGTAATTATGGGTTATTATATGATATGCTGGAAAATGAAAGGCATGAGATAAACTTGAGGTTAAAATATGTTATGATCATTTTTGATGATTTTATCTCTTTTTGGGGAATGATTTAAGAATTATATTGTTTTGGAAAAAGGTCAACACACAGACTGTGTGACAACCCGTCGCGTCGGACAAAGCTGCGGGAATCGAACCCACAACCAATGTGCGACTGGTATTTATCGCCTACCACTAGACTACGTGAAGTCCCTGGTTAGTTTGACTGATTATTTTTAGTTATATGATTTTATGAATTATGAGTAAGTTGATTTTGGGTTATCTATGGATATTTATTAAACTATCATGGAGGATATGTGATTAGGTTAAAAACTTTTCAATTCAAGACTTTTAGAGAAACTGATGTTGTTTGGAGATAAATGATACGATTTAACTTGGAAAAATATGTGACTAAATCCCTCAAATTTTTGGTTTTCAATCTTATATTGGTTTAATTTGAAGAATTTTATGGACAAATTGTTTATCAGATGGTCCTCGTTGAACTTTAGGTTTTGTTGGACTAATTTTGGAGATTAAGCATAGATTCTCTTTATAATGGGTTATCCTTTTCTGGATTATCTGACCTTGTACTAACCTTTTTGGTTTTGGTTTTGGTTAAAGCCTAAAGACATGGGATGTATATAGTTCTCTTTGGTGGATTAGGTGATTCTCTAGAAGTTGATTATAGTACTCTTAATGCGAACAAGTCTCCCTAAATACTCGTATTTTGAAAAAAAAAATGAGTTTGATTAAGTAATCTAGTAAAAGTTGAAAGTCAACATGATAAGTGATTAGGATTCCTTATGAATAAATTCCTCAATAAAAAGAAACTTAAAACAAAAATGTTGTCTATTAACTTTTCTTACTGGGGAATTGAATACCATTTAACTCATCACAAGTTCGTGATTTTCTTATGGTTAACTTTCTCCTAGATATGTTTACTATCACTCTCCCTCAAGAACATGAACAATTTCTTTTTCTTCCATGTCCATGTTTTTCTACATGGAATCCTATTATGGGTTAACTCGGGTTACCTCTGTACTTATCTTCCTTTATTTTAAAGTGATTGTTTTACCGACTCTTGTTTGGATGTCGGACTTTCAAGGATGTTTCCAAGCTCAATTTTAAAAAATGCGAGGACGCAATTCCCAAAAGGGGGGAAGGATGTAACACCCCAGGTAAATAAAGAATAAGAAATTTTCATATTTATCAATATTTGTGAATACAATATTAATATGACTTTAAAGGGGAGGCAATGCTCGAAGGCGTACCCAACACGCAACAACGAGTTTCTTGGAAATCATACGTTGCACTCTAATAAAAAAATAATATTATTTTAAATGGTAGTTAACATGAAGCCATTGTATTGGCGGGAATGGATATAAATAACTAAAATATTATTATATATGTTTTTAAATGTTTTTACATTTATCCAATAAAAGATAAAGGTTTAAAATACGGAAAGAATTCAATTTTAGGCGTATATGCCCTAGTTTTCACTAAAGGTTCACTTATCGCCTTTTGATGGAGAACCATCATTAAATATAGTTTTTTTTCACTCTTATACATTCTATTGGACCAAATAAAACTCTTCTTATGAATTGGGACATCAAAATTTACTTTGTGTAAATTTTTGGTATCTTTCCGATAATGTTCATTTTTTAATGAATAATGTAAAATGTTGTATTTTAATTCAAAAACTCATTTTAATATTATTTATTTATATGATTATATTATCTTTTTAATTGGTTTTAAAGTAAAATTAGAATATAATTTTACAATTTAATCCAATATTGGTCGATGGAATTAATTTCACTTTCAAATCGGACTTAAACTAGTGTCAATCTTTTGATACATTTTGTTTCATAAAAACACGCTATTTGTTTTGACAGCGGGAATTAATTATTAAATTAATTAATGCAACCCATATGTTTTGAATTTTGTAAAATATAAATAATTTTTGAATTCGAAATATAAAATATAGCTTAGGGTGAATTTTTGGTAATTTTCTGAAAAACATCAATTTTTGATGAATAGTGAAACCACTAAGTAGTACTTATAAAAACTGATTTTTCCGTTTAAATGAAATTTTTCCACCTTTGGGTTTTTAATATCAAAAATCCAACATACATGATTGTCATTAAGAAGTAAAATGTGGTTCAATGGGATTAAAATAATTTTTTGGTAAATAGTAACTTATTATGTTTTTAATCGCGATTAGAGGTAATTAGTGTAGTTTAAGGTAAAAATAATGTTTTAATAATATGAAATTAACTTTACACATGTACTAACCTCATTGGATATGTCATGGCCGACCAAGACAACCCAGGGGTCAACTTGGGGACCCCATGAAGCCACTTTGGATGGAAAATGACATTAATATCTTTTTATTTAAAGTTAAAGTAAAAATGAGACAAACATGAAATGTTTTACTAAAACAATTTTTACATGGGGTTATACAAGTAAGATTTTTTATTTTAAATAGTCATTGGAAAGATAATAAGATTTCCTACATCATAGTAGTTTTTTTATAATTTTTATACTTTAAATAAATTAAATTATTTATGACATCATGATGATTTAGTGATTACCTCATTAATAAAGGATTTAAATAAAATGAAATGATAATGTAAAATCTATGAACCACACATTTCCAAAACATATTTTATGAGTGGATTTCGACCCCTTATCACCTTATCCTCGAATGATATCAATTTGGGACCTCTTAAATCCGAATACCATTTTAAAAAAAAGTGACTTTTCTTTACTTTCCAAGAGTGCCCCTCCTCTCCTATTATAAAAGGCCCCCACCTCTACCTCCTTACCCACACTCCAAAAGCCTTTGTATCGGCCAAACCCTGCCCATTTTGGCTCTCCAAATCCCACTCTTACTCCTTGAAGCCTCAGTTTGGGCAGAAGTCTTCTCAAGGAAGCCTTTGAGCTCAAACCAAAGGGAGTTTCCCGATTTTAAGGTAATGTCTTCACTTAAGTCCTTTTCTTTTATTTTTCTTCTCCAACCCCGTAAACTCTTTTTATTCATTTCTTTTGTAACAATTCAAGTATTAAAAATATACTAGGATTTTGTTATAATAAGGATTCGAGCTACACATTCACACAAATACATATAATTGTTAAAGAACATATTGTTTCCGTGGATGGCGAATTTCGGCCTCCCGAAACAATGATTGTTCAACATTCTTTTAACACCTTAAAAGGTGGACATTAAGATGACACTATATTTATATATGATATATAATATGTTTATGTTTTCCTTAAGATTCTGTATTTTTCATTTTGAGCATACCTTTATGGTTTCCATTATGGGTAAACGCGATATCTTCATTTAAGGAAGTGCGGACTACCGCCCCCTCAAAGTGATGTGATTCATTAATGCCATATGTGGGAGGTATAAAGGATGGATTTAAAGTTATTATATATGATGTTATACTGTAATTATAAAATATCTCTATATCATTATTACTCCATTCCATAAAAATATGAAATAAAAATGAAAGTAGCCTTCATGCGTACGTACGGCTTACCGTCTCCATGAACAGTGCATTTCATTTCTTATCCCCAAATGTAATGTACTATTATAAGTACATGTATATAATGGATATATATGATGAATGATACATCTAAATGATGAATATAATTCTGGAATTAAAATATACATGCCTCTCATTTAGTTTTAATTCCATTAATATGACAAAGAAATGAAAGTAGCGTTCATGCGTACGTACGGCTTACCGTCTCCATGAATGGTGAATTTCATTTCTTACCTCTAAATGATTATGTAATATTATAAATATATGTATATTCTGGATATATATGATATATATGATATCCATATCATGAATATAATTCTGGATATAATGAAAATTTGACCACACGAACAACATGTAATTGTAAGAAGTCCACTTTCGACTTAAGAACCAAATATCAACAAAACAAACATTATTAACTTAATTGATTACATAATGTTTATAACATGGAAATAAGTGATCTAAAAGGACTAAAGAACTAGAAAAAGTTTCTTAATAAAGTGGAAATTAACTCAAGTTTATTATTCAGGACGTTAAAGAACGATCGAGTCAAGTCGGACCCGAGGTAAGTGATCCTACTCCTCCCTTTCTTTTCAAGTACACTCTTTTATGTCATTCCTTCTAAGCTCATCTTTCTTGTTATTGGGATGTTATTTTATATTACTCTTACTGTAATTTTTTTGTTCATATGATGAGAGACCCTATTCTCTGTCATCAATCGTTTTTGGATGTTTTGAGTGGCTCTGTTAGGCAACCGAATTTTGGGAAGATATCTAACCTCTCTATTTCTCTTTAAGTACTTTCCGTTATGTCACTTATTTTAAGCTCCTATTTGTTATGATTGGGGAGGTTCTTTTATATTCCTATTGCTGTACATTTTATTTTAATGTGATGAGATACCCTATTTGATCTCATCAATTCATTTTTGGAAGTTTTAAGTGGCGCCGTTAGGCTGCCGAGTTTTCGTAAGGGATTTTTCATCTCACTTTTATTCTCGTGAGATTTATGCTACATTTGCCACAATTTCAATTGAGTGGTGTATGTACTGACCATTATTTTACTCGTTGTGTCATATTCTTTCATTTATCAGTATTTACATCAATGTTGTATTGTCCTTCTTTCACGGGGCGTATGTTTCGAAAGATACCCATGTCGGTAAGGGAACCTTTCACCCTCCTCTTTTTAAAAGACTTATTTTGTTATGTATTTTAATTCACATAATATTATTTTGGGATATGTTCTTCTATATCCTTATTGATTTGAATTTTATGTCTATGTGATGAGATACCCTTTTTATCTCTCATCAACTCTTTTTCTGAATTTTGAAGTGACGCCGTTAGGCTGTCTAATTATTGCAAGGGAACTTCTTAACCAAACTTCGATTCTTTGGGATAAAATTGTACACCTTGAATATGTCGTTCTATGATTATGTGTGAATGTACTCTGATTTTTTACACTTAATACCCAATTATATTTCGTGTATTCGTTTGTCACACATAGTTATGTAACTAATTTATCCTTAATCCAAGGATACCGTCTTTGTATGGGACTTCGTCTCAATATCCTTTCATTGAGGCATATTTTATTTTATACAAAACATTCTTTTATATGGTGTATAAACCCCTTTGACTTTTGCGTTTATTCAAAAGGAATCTTTTTATACAAATCTTTTTACTAAACAAAAAAAGGGAATGTTTTTGTCGTGCGTATGCGGCGACAACGACTTCTCCGCCGCCGTGACCATTATTTGAGTTTCGGCTTCCTCTACAAGCCATACCTTCTTTTTAAAAGAAAAATAAATACCATGTTTTACTTTTCATTTATTTTGGTATTGAAAATGGTTTTCATAATGTATTTATATCAACATGTTGTATTGATATCTTGTTATTGAAAGGTGGAAATGTTATGTTTCCTTTATGAATTTTTTAGGTGATAAGATTATGTTATGGTTCTTGGGAATTGTTATAAAGATGGGTGGTTCTGTGAAAAACTAATGGCGGGTGAGCCTGATATAGCTCTCGAATGCATTGGGTAACACAAAGGAGTAAAACGTTAAGGTTTCTCCGAAGAGATTTAGGGAATATACTGTGATGGGTATTCCAAACGTAACGAGGAGGGTTAGTACCTATGTAAGAATGTTATGAAAGCCTCAAGTTACCTTTATGTGTTATGATTTCTATGATTTATTCATGGTTTGATGAGGTATGTTAAAGTGCCTATGTTTTATGGATAATGTATGATTTCATTCTTATGTATATATGAACTCATGTTTCCTTTCTATATTTTTATAACCCTTACTGGGCTTTTTATACTCATACCAAGTTTTTGAAAAGTTTTTCACAGGTCAAGGGAAAGGTACATGATGTGATGATAGTGTCAAGGATGTGTCAAGATTGAATCCATGATTTATTTTAAATATGTTTTTGTAGATAGGAATAATGAATATTGACTTTTATGTAACCACTTTGTTTAAATGTGGAATGTAATGCAAGATTCATGATCTAATTCTCTAAAACTCTAAACCTAAAAAGATCCTCAATGTGTAATATTGTAATAACTCAAGATTAAGTAAGGTTTAAGGCAGGGGCCTTATACTTCGTATTGGATTGGTAATTGAGAAGTCTCACTAAGATAGTGGATTCCTAGAGGAGAAGGAGGAGGATTTATCTTTTTTTGTTGAGGAACAAAAGGATATGGTTGTTAGAACATACCAAAACCATGGCCATATTGAAATGGGTTTGGGATTTGATAGGGGAACTAAGAGGGATGAGAGATGGGATAAACATACCTCAGGCATTGGTTATAGGAAGAACCGAAGGGTTGAGACTAAGGTAGGTTTAATATTCGTACAAACATACTTGATAGTAGAGGGTTGGTGTTCTGTTAAATATAAGTTTCATTGAGCTCCTTTGGTAAAGATTTATCAGATAGTTCATCATGAATTTGTGGATATGTGTCTATTGGATTAGCTGGTGAGTTGCAGATTCCATAGTTTTGACATGTCCATGAAACATTGAATATGGGGAAGATGAGGTTGGGGATTTAGAATCCATAATTAGTTATCGCACAAGACCTATAATTTCACTCATACACTCAGTAATCTTGTTCAGATCTATGGATTGATTCTCTTGGACTTGTTTGACATGAGAATGTGATCGAGTATGGAATTGTTGTGTGTTTACAGCCATGTTTCTTATGATATCTCTTATAGCTACATGTGTTTTATAAATAAGATTACCACCACATGCAACATCAATGAGGGTTCTACCCAAAGTCAATAAACCCTCATATAAGTTTTTGATCAAGAGTTGGTTAGAGATTTGGTGATGTGGGAAGTTTTCCAAATGCATTAAGAACCTCTCCTAGTACTCATGGAGTGCATCATTTGTAAATTGACACATACCACTTATTTCCTTTCAGATGAAAGCAGTACGAGAAGAAAGAAATATAATTGCTAAGAAGAGTCGCTTCATGTCATTCCATGGGGTTATAGAACCAGGAGGACAGTAGTATAGCCATGACATTGCATTGTCAACTAGGGATAATGGGAATTCTTAGAGTTAGATTTGATCCTCGGAAAGACGTTGAGGCTTCATGGAAGAGCACACCACTTCGAACCCTTTAAGACAATGATTTGGATCCTCAGCGACTAGCCCATGAAAATGGGTGAGAAGATGAATCAAACCTTATTTTAGTTTGCTGTCAACATCTATGTTTGAATATTTAATACCAAAAGGTTAGTAATTTTTATTAGGGGCATCATGTTCTTTAAGGGTTGGTTTCCTTTGATTAGTCATATCTAATTTAATTAGTTGGACAAGGACATGTTTTTAATGAGTTGATTATCTATTATTTGCCTCCTATGATGGAAAAGTGTTCACTAAATTTCAGGGTCAAACAAATCTGATGGATTGTTTGGGAGGATATGTGGAATTCATAGTGACTTTGGAAGAAAGTGGAAGACATATTTTCCTTTGTCTTGTTTTCTGCAATTTATTTTAATTTTTTTTGTTTTTTTAGAATAAACAGACACTAAAAACTACTTAATTGCACCATCCAAGGCAACAAAGCCATTTGAAAGAACATCAAATTTTCACATATCGACTGGTCAAGGTTCTTGTGCTTTTATGATTTGTATAGTATCACTCGGTCGAATCCTCAGCGATGATACTTTGTAATAGTCGATTATTTTTAGTTGATTGTATTATGAATTGGGGGGGGGGGGTTGTATGCAGATATTATTAAATTATTTATTGATTAAGATTGATTTATCAAATTTATAAACATTGGGGTGATTTTATCATTAGGTAGTTAAGAATGTTATATCCTTGAGCCTTACATTGTTTTGCATTAAATTAACACTCATGTCATTAGTTGTTGTTGACTACAATTTCTAATTGTTAAGGATTTATTCCAATAATTAACATAACTTGTATTATAATCTCAATCACTACTTGATTGTAGTAGGGTTTTTATGGTTATAATAATTGATGAAATCCCTACATTAAAAAAAATATGTCATTAATCCATGATATGTTATGTCCAACATACACACTATTAATTCAAAGAGTACTCATCGAACACAAGACATCAATCTATTAACATCCCTAAATTATATCTCAACCCAATGACAGATTTACTCATCCATTTAAATTATTATCAATATGGTTATAATGATTATGATGATAAATTATGAATATAAGAAAAATAGATGGATAAGAAAAGAGTGGTGCGTTGAACACACACACAAGCAATGAAGAGATATAACAAACACACACTTTTGCTTGAATGAGAATGTTAATGAAGAGATTAATTTTAAAATTGATTTACAATATTTAAATAATATTAATATTAAACTAAAGAAGTTAGATGAGATTATGGGATTATGAAAAAATAAATTGCATTAAAAAAGAATTAAAAATACAAACACTTACGAAATTACCATTGAAAATGAACAGAAAGAACATGAAATCAAAGAGAAAAAGAAGTGTCTATCAAATGAAAACATGGGTTTGGAATGTACTACTAGAACATTGGAAGAGCTAAAATCGTTCCAATTTAACCTCCTCTATTCTGAATTGCAAACCATATGCAAGGAGAAGAGGGGGTTGTATTTATAGCCCAAAGAGGTGACCATTTGGCTTTCCAAATCTATCCCTCAACTTGCATCTCCAATTTTGATATTCCGATAGTAGAATCTCAACATAGCTTCATCTAAAAAAATTTAGATAATAATACATGACAACTTCTTTCAAAATTTTGACTCATTTGGACGTATGGGGCTAATGTTGTAGCGGTTTGATTAATTAATGTTAAACTGTCCATTTCTATCCATTCTTTTTCAATGGCTAAAATATGAATGGATTTTTGAATAGGAAGATGACTTAAAATAAAAATTATTCCTTCAAAAAAGATTGCTGCCTATATCTCCTATTTTAAACTAAAAACTATCATCTTGAGTTGATGAATAGATCAGGAGACATGTCATGAATACTATACTGATTTTAATTCCTAGCCAGAATGGTTGTATTAGTTTAAATGAATCAGTTGGGCCCATTATGTTTGGATTTGGCCCTTGAACTTTTTATCCAAGACACCTTACAATGTACCCTGAATAATTATGGTGAATAATGAAATTTGGAATTCACGATTGATCCCAGTAATTTAATCTTTATGGGTGGTCCAGTTTTCTCACAGATTCTGTGGGCCTTGTTGTGTAATCTATATGACCCTTCAATTTGAATAATTGACTATATATTCCTTCAACTGAAATGTTTTATATTGAATGTGGAATCCTAAAAAAATAATAACACAATTTTTATCAGAAGGGTGATAATGATAAATAAAATTGTAAACTATCTCAATTGGATTACTTCTAAAAGTGCTCAAATATTTTATTTAGTATTAAGACATTAATATTTAACAAACATTATTCAAATTTCAAATAATATAATTAAAGGGAGTATATAGAAAGTTATGTAAATATTAATAACATAATAGGAACTATACCAGGTAGTCTAGTTGGCACTATATAAGGCACTGAAGCAGGCACTACTAGGTACTGTAGTAGACGAAACTATTCATATGTTTGGGCATTCAGGGCACCAGCGTGATTCTCAAGTCCTCCATGGTCTTTTGGAAACTAAACACATTTGGAAATCCTTTAGTCCACCTTAATTCCTTTGGTCCACTGCAAGGCTTTTGGACCCCCTCATGGACTTTAGGACATAATAAAATTGTGCATAAATAGACCGCGAAGACTCTATTAGGAGAAGGCTCAAGATGTGGATTTAGGGTTGAAGAATTCACCCTAGAAATTAAATAATATATAGAAGAATGAGAAGGTATGGACATTTCTATCAGGACCAGCCTATGTATTCAAGGGGAGCCTAGCCGAATATCATTTCAAAGGTGGGGAGATGACTTCAGTATGAAGATGTTGCAGAGGGGTAGTTCCAAATAGATATTTTCTGGTTTAATTCCTCTAATAATTGTTGGACATGTTATGTCACAATGCCTATAAGATATATAAGGTTTCCCCACCAAATCAAAAAATGGGGACTATCAAAAAATGAATAAAAAAGGTCTTTAGGACATTCAAGTAATATCAAAATAAAAAGGGGAAAATGATGCGACTATAGATTTTAATGATTGGGTTTTTTTGAATTTTAATTATTAATAAATATTATTTATTGGGGTTTAAAGGTGATAATATTATTTTAAATGTGTAAATGTGGAAATTTTTATTTATTTATATTTATAGATATTATAGGAATGGGGTTTGGAGTACCTTGCACATTCCATAATTGGATATTATTAATCATGCCCTTAATGGAGTAGAAATACCAAAAATACAACACCTCGTTACACAAATGTACGAGTAAATAAATATTTGTAGTGGTTAGATAGAGAAATCATATGTTTTGTTATGTTTAAAATATTTCATTAACATGTGTCACAACATGACCTTCTAGTCAAAATATTAATAGATATTGACAACTTTCATCTATCTGTATTAATGGAGATGATCAGACCATGTTTCAAAAGATATTTCATTATAGAATGTAACGAATGTTTTTAGTATGTTGTTATTAAAGGTGAAAGTCATAGATTGTTTTGGAAAAGGATATGTTTTAATAAAACCCGGATCAAGATGTGGCACATAATGATATACCATTATTAACAGACCCATGCTTGATATGTGATAATCACTGGAAAAAAATTTGTTACTTATAGAATGTAAATAAGCTAAAATGTCATGATTTTTTGATGCAGTGTGTTTTTTTACACATAATCATTCTTTGTCCCATCAAAGTTCACATACCCCCATGAATGTTATATTAGTTAAAGAAATAGATGATGGAATTGAATGGTAGTGTATTTCTGATTCTTTTAACACTATGAATAGAATAATATGAATAATTAAAATTAGTTGGATGATATGTATTATTAAATTTAGTTAGGTAGTTTCTAGTGGATCCAACTATTACATAACTTTATATGAATTTTGTAAATAAATGTAAAAAATAACCCAATATATAATCTAAGGTGGAAGTTGTTGAAATTTTCTTAATGTTTGATTTTTAAATTTCAAAATTTCTTAGATATATACGAATTTACTATAAAATTTAAATAGATACAAAAATATAGAATATTGAAATATATTTATTTTGGGAAATATGAATGTATCAATCAAAATTTTTTTAAATATCAATAATTACGGTTAATGTGATATTGGATTCATATTAATTATAGAAAAGGCAAAGTAGTAAAGTGATTTTATTTATATCATTGAATACCAACATGTAAATATCAATTACCCATGGAAATCCATAATTATTTATTGATGATTTATTTGATTTAAATTTCAGTCCAACCTATTCGTGGATATTGTACTTTTTTATCCCTCTTGAGAAGTATTTTCTAGAATAAAGGAAGATAGTATCAAAGAAGGGTGAGTAGTGAGATTATCTTAATGTATTAAATCACAAACACTGATGTGGTGATCAATTTCCCTATCAAAATATTTGTGATATGTTCTCCTAGGATAAACCCTAGTATGAAGAAACTATGTAGGAATATAAATTCCATGGGACTTTAATTGTAATCATTTTATTGTGAATGTGTTATCTATTAAATTACTTTTCTCTAATTAATATACAATATATATTTAAATTTTAGTACATGTAAAGTTTAAAGACACCCCAATTCTAATACAACACACTCTTAATTTGTATCGTGGGACCAAACGTAAAGAAAATAATTCTTGTTTTTTTCTTTTTCTATGGAATAGAAAACAAATTACTTATATAATGTGATTCATAATAGGAAATTTCATGAATTTTAATCCTTCTCCTTTCATATGATTGTGTTATAAAAATTGAATAATAAAAACCATTAAAAAATAAAAAAATATTATGATTATATCTTGTCCTAAATATTGAATGAAAATTTAATTTCAAAATCACCATTACTCTAATGAAGAATTGGGTGTCTCGTATAAAATTATATATACATTTTTAGGAATCATTGACTACAAGATTTTTTATTCAAGATGTAAATTAATGGATTTAAATGGTATTTTCATATGAATATAGAATTTTGACTCAATATTTATTATCTTCAATTCCATTTAAGATAATACTTTATATTAATTATTACTGTTTTTATTTATATTTATATATAGTTAAATATTTTAAGATTTGATGAATTTATTTGCTAGAGGATTTGACATGTTATAATCACATAAATTTTAATATTATTGTTTTATAATTAATTCATGATTAATTTAACATATGTTTGTCTAATAAATTATCATATTATTAAAATTATTAATATTTAATCAATACTTACATATTAATTATAATCATGTACATTTACAATATAATGGATGAAG
Source organism: Viscum album (assembly GCA_963277665.1). Taxonomy (NCBI): domain Eukaryota; kingdom Viridiplantae; phylum Streptophyta; class Magnoliopsida; order Santalales; family Viscaceae; genus Viscum; species Viscum album. The sequence goes on from OY728150.1 coordinate 135,471,398, forward strand.
GACTAGGTGAGAGAAGCTGAAAATTGATACGGAAAATGGTTCCTTAATAATTTTTACTCTTATAGACTTATATACATGGTTGTAAGGAATGATCATTCCAATATTGTTGATCTTGATATACCTTTTATACTAGCAGACTCACATTAATTAAAATTATTTATGTCACCATGTTCATAGGAACATAGAATTTTCGAAAGTGGATATCAAATTTCTCTCGTGTGATCTCATGTTTTTATTGTAGGTAAATTCTTTTAACAAAATAAATCACTAAAATTGATGTGTAAATCCTTCGAATATATTGGATTGGTTAATATTAAGATAATCCTTCACACCTTTTTTAATGTTTCTTTATTTTTTTCATTATATAATTATTATTATTGAATTTTGTCTCATGGATGTTGTAACATTTTTGGATATTCAATAAATGTTTTAAAATGGGTTCCCTTGTTTGATTTCAACTCAGAATCCCCAATTGAATGCATCTGGTTTGGTGTCTTTAGATATCTATTTCACTTCATCATGTAAATAGATATATTCTATAATTTCAATATAATTTGGATCCCAATTAAATTGGATTCTTCTAATTGAAATATTAATAGGCTATAAGTTGTGTGTGTTAGTGTTGAGGTTTTCTTAACTCAACCCTTTCAATCAATTATCTGTATATATAATGGAGATGATTGTTTCAAAGAATTATTCTATGATTATTTTCCAAGATACATATAAAATTTAATAAACCATAGATAATATCTTGAAAAAGTTGTCTCTTATAAATAACCCATTAGAAATAGTAAATATATAATATTTCAGCCCCCCCCCCCCCACAAATGGGAAAATCATTCTTGTTTGAGAAAGATAAAGAGTTTCATATTATGAATGAAGAAAAATCTAGTGCTAGATACTCAGTGATTTTTTATCAACCTTGGATCTAAGCCTAGATCATCCTCGATGTAACCAGGAGGATGTGTCCTCTAGGTTTTTGGATGCAATCAATAATTATCCACCCTATTTGGGAATCTCATAATCTATTCCAACCTAATATATGATCGCACAAGAGACTCACTCTGTTTATAGTGAATCTAATCAAAAAGATCATGAAAAATAAACCCTAATTTAAGATGAATATCAATAATCGTGTGAAAAATGGTAAGAACCCTATCATTTATTCCTCTGGTCTTATCAATCCACATCAAAGGAAATATTAGAATTGTGTGAATACTCCATTTTAGAGAGAAACGTTTTCACTAGTGTTTTAGTGATTTGATTGGAGAAAGAAAAAAACCTATATTGAGAAGTTAATGGAGATTATTATTCACCCATTGATGAATATGATACCTTCACATACACTGATTAAGAGGGTTACTTTAAATCTTTTTATGATGATAATCCATCCTGGTCCATGGATGAGTAAAATTAATAATATAACATTAACCTTCAAAATTGTGCTCTTGTTATTATGGAGGGATACAAGGAGTAATAATATCCTTGTATTGAGGAAGAAAAATATTTTCTTTTTTATTATATCATACATGGTGATAATTATTGATGATTACATAATTATCAATGAGTTTATGCTTTATATACATGTATTTGAGCTTCATCAAAATCATGATTTTGATTATCTTCAACATTATTGGTAATATCATTTTGTTGGAGATACTATAGTTTTCTACATGTTGTTAACCAATTATTCTATTGATTCTAAGTTGATAATTGTAATGTTTTTTCAAATAATTTATTTCAATGGAATACATTTTATTTTTTACTTTTTCACCCACTTTGATTGAGTAGTAGATGCATCTATCTCTCTCTCTACTCTACTCCCCATTTCATACGAAGTGTTGTGGTATTGAAAACATCTTTTTTGGTGTAGTGAAGAATATTGTTTTAATGAAAATGGTTGTTGAGACTGGCTATTTCTCTAAAAATTATTATTCTTATCATGATTTGAGTTTAGGATAATGGGCTATAGTTTGAGAGTAATTCACAAATCATGTGAAGATTGTTTTTGTTGACACATGAGATACATATGGATATTTATTCTAAATTATATACCTTTTAATGATTGGAGGATTATTTATATTTGTCTAAATAATGATTTTCTCACGTTTACTATGATGGATATGGATTCATATTTCATGCATCATTTTTTCCTATTCTGTTTTCAAGGTTGTTAAATTTGATCCCATGGGTCTTAATGTTTTGTTGGACAAAAATCATCCATGTTTCCTAAGAAAACAAAAGATGTAAAATTTTATGACAAAATTATACCCAACACAATAGGTCTCCCATATAAGATGATAATTTCTATCTTCTTAAGAATACCCAAATATTTATTTGGTATTAATGGTTGGTGTTAAAATATTTTCTAACCTAACATCTCCTGGATCTACCAATACTAATGGTTGGATTCATTGAATAGATATTGTTTTTAATTCCCTAATTTGTATGTTTTAGTATTAATATTTGTAACAATATTCTAATTCTCTATGTTTTATTACTATTAAACCTCATTTATTCCATACAACTTCGGTTTTCATTAAAAATGTTTTTGAGGTATTTGTTAGTTTATTAACTCATGGATAAGACCATTTATGGTATATTAATATTGTATTTATAATAATATCATTATCATAGGATTTTAATTTATGGGTTTCATAATGTAAGTATTCTGATTTTTGTTAGAAATAATTATTTAAAACATGAGTTTATTATTTTATAAATCTAATGGTTGTCTATTGAATGAAATGATATATCTATGGCACATACAATGAAATGGAAACTAAAATAACTACAAGAAGTAATACAAAATATGGCAATAAAGTAATGGAATTTTAGAATTTAGTTATAGTTTATGAAACATAAATCATATCTATTATATAGTTTTGATATGTATAAAATGATATAATTGAATCAATTTTTAATCACATGTAATACTAAATTAAGGAACTATAGATGTGTGATCAAAAAATTTCGGTAATGATAATCTACCATACAATTATTTAAAACAAATAAATTCTCAATCTGTAGAAAATTATATTCTTAAACAATAGTTTTAAAAATACTATAGGGGTCTAAATAACAGGATACCTAAAATGACAATGTCTAAAAACAACATATAAATAACTAAAAGAGGATATAAAATATTGAAATTTTCATTATCTAATTATAACATGCAATGTATGGCTATTTAATCAATATGGGTGATTCCTTCACTACATGTATGAGTTAATGATGGTTCTCTGGTTTATACATTATACCAAGGATGGAATATTTTTGTGAATGATTAATGGAAAATGATATGTTACTATGCCATTTAACACCATAGTTTCATTGTATTAAACAAATATAGACATCCAATTATCCACATGAAGGGAAACGTTGAGTAGAATAATACGTTATTGCATCATAATATGAGTTCAATGACCAACTGAATCCATAAAAAATTGAAACTAATACCATATAAATATAATGCATTTAATAACTTTTATAACTATATAAAAAAGATGATCGATTAGAGTTCCACAAAAACACATCAGTTACATGGTACCACTAAATAATGTGAACTCTAATTAATATATTTAATAATGTATGATCATTAAATGTTTTATATATAAACAAATATATAAAATGATAATTTATTTTAGCTTAAATTGACTTATAATCTCCTTGCATCTGTTGGTCGTTGGAAGGATTGGATTTGTGGTTGTTAGAGCACTGAACATGATGAAAGCCTCATTATGGCCACACTAAATCTACGAATATATGGATTTAAAGAGAATTATATCATACAACCATATAAATAATTCAAAATACAAATTTAACTATAATAATAATATATTATCAAGTAAATTAATATTGTGATTGATATCTAATATAGTTAAAAAGTGATGAAATATGGTCACCACTTAGGGTCATTACAAAAATTGGTGGGATATGGGTTCTACCAATAAATGATAAGAGTATTATTATTAGGAATCTATAATGATATCATCATTTTAAATAGATTTATCAGTGGTAATTTCCTAATTTTTAATTCACCAGATCATGAAACAAGACATTCTATAGATGATATTGTCCTAAAAAAATGGAATCCCCACTACTATACTATGGGTTGACTTATATGAATACACCAATAATATAACATGACTAATAATAACTACTCAAAAATAATGGGAAATAATATGTAATGAAAATTTATTTATATGAAATTGTCTTTTAATTGGAACCTATGAGATTTATCAAAGGCCACTGACCACATTGTCGATACATGTCAAATTTATTATGATTTTATGATTGATTTATAGTCTATGGAATACCATGGGTAATCTCTCAAGGAGTGTTAATAGCTTTTGATTGTGTATTATTAATAATATTTACTAAAAGAGGAGGTGGTTTTGAAAACAGTTTTAAAAATAAAATGACTTAATTAAATAGTTTAATAGTTGATAAATAAAAGTCGTGTTTTAGAATTTTGAGTTAATAAGATCATTTCGAGTTCCCTAAACATCTTGGATTGTTTATGGATCTGAATATATTACATGGTTTTATTTAATTATTTTTTTAAAGGTTGTCAAAATCTTGATTACCTGCTTACCCCTTTAAACGATGCAAAAGAAGAAACCCTTTACACAACGATCGTGTTTTCCAGTTTGGATATCAATTATAGAACAAGGGATTGTAAATAATATTAAAATTTCATGTATGTGTGATAGAAAAAGGACTCATGTGTTTTCTAATAGAACAACCGAAGATTCTTATTTGAAATTTCAACCAAATCGGTGTTAAAATAAAAAGTGATTCACTTAATTATATCAAAACAAATGAATTCGCGGGACAATAATGTCAAGATAAGAAATAATTGAAATATTTAACATAGAATTTATACAAAAACAGTATATTAACTAGTGACAGAACTCCCTCCCATGTGTGTGTTGGTCCCTCAAAATGATTGTCCATCGTTTAGCTCACCATTGAGAGGAGGAGGTGGATCGGGTGGAACTTCACCTTCAAATTTGATACCCCTATGAGGATAGGGACCTATAGAACTTATATGATGATGAGGATACTACTCTAGGACTCAAAAATGATAGAGCTTTACTTCTGGTTTGATCTCTCCAAATAAGGTACCCATGGTGCTCTTTTATAGAAAAATCAGATGTGGTTTTGGGCACATAAATTTTTTCAAACCATTTGTCTAATAGTTTTAGGCATCTAGAAATTTTTAAAAAGGTTTTGATAAATCTAGAACATTGTTCTCTCACATAGTTTCTATCTCCACCGAATGTTCGGATTATGTTTGACACATGTATCCTGATATATCGACAGCACACAAAACACAACTTTTGACTCTGTGTAGATTCAGTGTCCGATATAGATCACTCAGGTTGGTCCTATTAATGGCTAAAAGGAGATAGTGTGTCTTCATTAAATTTTTAGAAATTTATGTTTTGGAAAACACTCCAAACGATCATCCCATTTGGCAGCACACATATTTCATACAACACACAACAGTGGACATGTGTTTGTAGAACTCGTGTAGTTTTGGTCCATTTTCCTTCTAGATCATCTATAGGACCTCTAAATCACCTCCACCTACAAAGAAAATATAAATAATGTTTAATATCTCTTTTTAAAAGTGATAAAAATTAATCTATTGAATAAAAAATGATCTAAAATTTATTATTATATATGTATTATTCATTTTAAAACTAGTTTAAAATAGTCGTGTAAGGGTGGAATTGAATAGTGAATCGCTACGCGATCACACCCCGAAACCTACACATTTTCACTCCTAGGAAAATTCACATATTAAAAAAATTATGCATGTGTATATTTACTACATAATGAAGATTTATCATTTGAGTAAATATAAATTCATTAAAGTAATGTGATTAATGGAGAAACCACAATAAGGTGTTCTTCATAGTGAAAATGGAAAAAGATGTCTCATAAATCATATCCCAATGAAATTCAAAGAGATTCATGACACAAAATTGAGAAAGGAATTAAAAATTCAACCACTCCACTAACTATCCATGTGTGTATGTGAAAACCATTTCATGTTATTTTTTCACTTTCTATCAAATAAATATAGGTTATTATAAAAAAATTCAAATTCAAAATATTATTTTTTTCACCGAACATGCCATACATTCTTTTCAATCATATTTCAAGACCCACTAATTTAAGTATTCCGGGATGTAAAACCATAAACAACCAACCTATATATCCATATATGTTGCACATTTCATCACTCCCCTCTTTTTTTTAGACGTTACATTTTGAAGAAATCTCACAGTCATCTCTCAACCATTGTTTGATCTTCTCAGGATAGTAACTAAAATAGTTATAACAAGATAAAATTATGATGTGGAGTGTTTTTTGACCATCCTAATAAAAAACCTAATATATTTTATGGCGTACAATTGTTGAACATTAGGTACACACACATAGGTCAATCCTGTTCAGTAATGAAACACATCAGAGAAGGAAAGAATGTATTGAAAATCATTTAAAGGAGAAAATATTAACCAAAAATATATTTACCTTCTATTAATTTATAAATATTCAGACATTGTGGTTTGGTGTAAATAATGTGTGGAGGTATTTGTGACAGAGTTTCCCAGAAACTACTCACACAAGGGGCATCAATCATCTCAAATGTTTCACAGTGATTCAACAATTTAAATCATTGACAGAAAATCCAATTCACTAAAAATCACTCTTTTATGTTAAATTCATTCAAAAATTTAATCCATAACATATATAGGTTTTTCATCACATATTAAAACCATATAGAATCAAATATTTAAACATGAATTTTTAGTAAGTCCAGTGATTTGGTGACTATAGGGGGGATGTAAAAATTCAATAAATAAGATGAAAAAGGGAAGAAAGAAGAAAGACGATGAAAATACTAATGAAACCATATTGATGTGGAAAAGTGAAAAATACCATAAAGAGGGAGATAATTAGAAGAAAAAAGAATGATGATGAAAATTCTAATGATCTCTGAAATATGGGGAAAAGTGAAAATACCATAAAAGGGAAAAAATTGATGAAAGAAGAAAGACAATGAAAATAGTAATGATCCCAGAAATGTATCCATCCCCCCAAACCTAGAATGTGCAGTGACCTCACAATTATAATTGAGAATTTGAGAAGGAAGGATTAAGCCTATTGTATTTCACTGGTTTGTTTCTTCTTGAAAACGTAGTTCTTATATCTAGAACTCTGGAAGGGCATTGTGGAAGGGCTTTAGCCGTTTCCCATTGAATGTGAATGTTTTCCTGGTTTCTTCATTTTGAACCTGAATAACACTAAATGGAGATACAATAATAACAATGTATTGGCCAAACCAGTGGGAAAAAAGATTACCTGGATTCATATTAAACATTGAATTATAAAGGAGGACCTCTTTCCTAATGAGGAACTGACGATGAAGTAAAATACGGTCATGGGTAGAATTTGTTTTCTCCTTATAAATCCCGGCGTTTTCATATTCGTCTCTCCTCATTTCCTCCAACTTCTAAATATGTAACTTCCTTTGAGAACCTGCACCCAAAAGGTTATAATTTCATTCATTAGTGGCCTAGTAATCCCTGTGCTCAATCTCAACATGCAGGTGATAACATTTTCCAAAAACAATCCTATAAGGTTAGATTCTAACATGAGTTTTTAAGGCAGTATGGTATGCCCATACAAAATCATCGATTCTAAGACTCAAATAATTTCTATTGGGTAGAACTATTTTTTCATTTAATTTTTTTACCTTTATATTAGGAAAATTGGATTGACCATTTGTATATGGGTGATATGTAGTAGACACTCGAAGAATGACACCATACTGATATAAAATTGTTTTCATTTTCCTGTTGTAAAAATAAGCACATTGTTAACTGATGATGAACCAAGTTAAGCCAAAACTACAAAAGATTTGGTTTCTCAAAAACACTACAACTACCTTAGAATCATCAGTCTTTGTAGATCATGCCATTACCAATTTTTACACATAATCAAATTACAGAAGAATGTACATGTTTCTACAAGAATTAGGAAATTGCACCAAAAATTCAATACACCAAATATTAAAAACAACTTGAAAGAAAAATATTTGTTATGTAATTTAAATTATTTTAGAGACATTAACCACTCATTGAAAATTTAGAAATGTTTTACAATTATCATGGGCATCTGGAAGAAGCATTCGCCAAAATAGAAGAGAATCGGTGATTTTGTGAGTAGTTTGTTGTGGACCAAAGTGGCCCCCACAAGAAAAAGTGTGGAACAAACTAAGGAAAGACTCAAACTCTCTGTTGGGGACACAATGCCTATGGAAATCATCAATACATGTTCTCTAGAGGTTGGTTGATTCCAAATGTACCAATGAGACACATGTTTTATATGACTGGACTTGATTTTATTGAAATCCGTAGGAAGGAAAGATGCTACCTAATAATTTACAATTTCAGCATATCAGGGAATAGCATATTGAACTCTATACAACTGTTCATCAGGAAACATGGCATTTATAGGAATACAGTGGGCTGATTCAATGATTGAGGTTGGGGGAATCCTTCTGATATGGTCATCCACCACATTCTCTACTCCTTTTTTTAATCTCAAATATCTAGATCGAATTCTTGAAGGAGGATAATCTAGTGACTGAGATGTGGTTTTGCTTAGGGTTTATTTAGGAGATACCTAAGGGATTTATGTTATGAGAACATAATGAATTTGGATCCTAAAAGATATGAACTGAATTTATCCAAGGCAAACACAGTGGAAAAGAATTAATTTTCAGTTGTGGTGTATTTTTCTTTTGTAGGGTCCAATTTACATGAGGCATAGGCAATGAAATGTGGAGCTCGGTGGACCCTTATGACTAGACTACCCAACTGCATAGTTAGACATGTCACACGTGATCTCAAATGGTAAATCCCACCATGGTAGTTGGATTATCGAGGGTGACATGAGACTTCGTTTTATCTTATTAAATGATTCCTCACATTATTTATCCAAAACAAATTTTTTTTGGAGTAATCGGGATTGGGGGAGTGCAATTTTACTAATGGAATGGATGAAACAATGGTAAAATCCAGCATGACATAGGAAAGAACACACATCACATACATTTTTTGGGAATGGTAGGGATGAAATGACATGAAAATTTGATTTATCAACTCGTATAACATCCCCAGAAATTACATTCCCCACCAATATCCCTTGTCTCACAATGAAATGGAATTTCTCATAATTTAATAAAATATTATTTTCAATTCCACAATGATGGACTGAACTAATAAAACATAAACATTCATCAAAATAGGATCCATAAATAGTGAAATAATCTATGAAAACATCCATGAAATTCTCCAGGTAGTCTAAAAAAATAAAAAACATGCTTCATGGGAAAGTAATGGGAACATTGCACATACCAAAATGGAATCTTCTTATATAAAAATGTTCCAAAGGGGAATGTAAAGGCTATATTTTACTAATCCTTAGGGGAAATATGGATCTTAATGCATCCAAAATACACATCAAGGAAATAGTAGTGGGACATACCTACTAACCTCTCTATCATTTGGTCAATGTATGTCAATGGGAAATTGTCCTTCCTAGTGTGTTGGTTTAGTCAGCGATAGTCTATACAGACCCACTATTCTCCACACAAGTTTGAACCAATTCATTTTTTTCATTTTTTATTACTTTAAGTCCCATTTTTTAGGAACTACTTGAATGTGACTGACCCATTGTCTTTCAAAGATGTGGTAAATGATATAAGTATATGATAATTTTGTTTCCTACATTTTCACAACTTCTAAGAGGATTGAGTTTAGTCAAACTTGTGCCTGCTTCAATGGTTTAGCCACCATATTTAATTAAATATTATGTGTACAAAATGATGAGATAATACTTCAAATGTCAGTATGTGTTCATCCTAAATCTTGTTTATAATCCCACAAAAGATCAAGAAGCCTTCATTCATGCTCAAGACGGTGTGAAATTACAATGACGATGATCAACTTGTTTCCATTCCGAAGATAAGAGTTTTTTTAAATCTTGGGGTAGTTGTTTCAGTTCCAATTCACATGGATTTTGGATTTATGGGAGTGTGTGTGAATGTGATAGGTCACTTATCTCATCTAACTGCTCAATGGAATCATCCTCAGATGAATAATGATATTTTACAAGCTTATAAGTATCATCTATGGTCGTTAGATCATTTGTGTTCATGAAATTATCAATTAATAAACAAGCATAACACTTTTCTAGATAATTACAACAATCAATAAATGATTCATTACCTATAATTTCAATCAATGAAGAAAAAACTAAACTGGGATTAGGGGAAATAAAAGTTGTTTTTTCAAGTTAAGGGAGTACATAAATTGAATTAATAGTGAGAGAAGACTGTTATTCAGTGGGGTGCTTCATGGCATCAAAGATGTTGGAATGGAAAATCACGCCAACAAATTAAATACATAATGTACCATGATGGATAAAAATTGTGTCTTTGGAGGTTTTCAAGAATGGTCTCCCTAATATAATTGGGGATGTCTATTCATCCTATCATCATCCATTTTAAGCACATAAAAATCAGAAGTAAAAATAAAATTTTGAAACCCCCACTAGTACCTCCTCTAGAACACCAGATGGGTGTGATGTACTCTGATTTTCTAGTTGAACAACTATCCCATCTATCTCCAATTATCCAACCTACAATGATGAGTAAATGGAGTTAGGAATAACATTTATAGAAGCACCAAAATCAAGCATATCATTGGAAAATGAGTACTCCCCTATGGTGAATGGAATAGAGAAAGTTTTGAAATCATTGCATTTAGTAGGAAGTGATGGTTCTGTCAATGCTGAGACATTCATCCCCATGATTACCTTCTCATCACCACTAAGTCTCTGTCGATGTGTACAGATCTCTAATAAAAACTTTTCATATATTGGAATTTTCTTCATGACATCAGTCAAACGAATGTTAATCTATACTTTTTTGAATATTTTGAATATTTCATTTTCATTTTCTATTTTATTTTGTTTTTCGGTTGGGTGGGACCTTGTGAAAATGAAAAGGAATGGTTGGTAAAAGTAACTCATTGATATACACACTCTTTCCATTAAAAGGGCTTATCTCAGGAAAAGGATTTTCTTCTCTTGGACCATTTTTAGCAGTGGTTGGGATGGTGGTTTCCTCAAGAGGTGATGACTCTATTGGAGGGGTTTTTGGATTTTAAGATTAGTTTCACACCTAAGGGTGATGAAACTAAAATTTATTTTATCCCTGGGGTTATATACTAATTGAGAGGGTAGTTTACCCGACCCATGACTTTGAATTTCCCCCACCAAGTTAGCCAGATATACAGTTAACTTCTACATGTGTTGTACTTACATTACATGGTGAGTCTTACTCAAATCACGACAACTTGTGTTACCTCCTCCCCAAGAAGCTTACACGGTCAAGGACTAAATGGCGTGTACATATGGTACTTGGTGTGTTTTTCTTAAAACTTGAAACATATTCATTCCCAAACAGAAAGAACACATGGTGTGTTAGGCTAGACTACACGCCATGTCTGCTATGTTTTTTAGGATATAAATTCCAGACTTCCCAGAAAACCCTTGTTTTGTAGAAAACTATCCAATGGTCTACCAATTTCTATTTTTTAGGGCCCATACTCCCCAAAGATCAACAATTTTCACCCATGTAGAACATATAGTGATACAATTGTAGATAATAACTCAATCATGATCTTCAAAACTCAGTTCCAAGTGGGCCCATTCACCTTTGAAACCAATGTTCTGCATCCATTCAATCCAAACTGTAGCATGTACCAATAAACCTATTACAATAGAAGGAACATAAATCACATCATCTATCACAATAGAATCTACTAACTAATGCACCCAAGATGACATGGCATAATTAATACCATGTGATTCTAAAAAGTGTCGATATAATGAATGAGATGGCACACACTCATATCATCAAGTAGAACCTAAAATAGAACCCACAATTGCATCAAATTTAATAGAATAAATCAAGTGTTTCACCCAATAGTGAAATCCTTAAAACTGTAAAACCAGAAAAATCATAATTACTTTGAGGTAATTTAGCTTTTCCATTTACACGAGTTAGCTACTCTAGGGAACAGTTTTTTACCAATCCCATTTTTTCCTATCCTGTCTATTGGCTCCAAATAGTTTGACAAAGTTAAAAATAAACTCCATGCTACCACTTTTTAATATCCCGGTCCAGTTCTCCACTAAAATGATAGCTGAACCGGTGGGTCACATAGCCTCAAACACATTTCCACAAATTCTAGATGCTACATACTAGCAATTTGGTCCTTTGGTGTGATAGTGGGCATACTATTACCTCATTGGAAGAGTATAACATAGTGGAATACAAAACCATAATATAACAGAAGAAGTAAATAGTACATAACTGAAACAAAATAGCAAAAGTCTGATGGATAAATATCCATGTCTCAAACCATAAAAATATTAACGCAACTTGTTATATGTTCTATAAAAGCAAGAAAAAATAGGATACCCTACAATGAGTTACAAATAAAATATATGTGTAGAAACAGAAGAAACAAAAAATCACTGTAGGACTCAGCTTTGTCCCATTCTCTCCTACTCCTAATCAGAAATATAGTATTTGTATAAGGGTTCTTTTTCTTGTCTACACTAGAAATAATATAATCTATTTGGTCCCAAAATATTGACCTAAATAGGGTGTGAGACTAATGTAATTAAGAAACCACCAAATATTTGTGCCTAACAGTCAATGAATATATTCAATCGCAGTAAAGAAAACATTAACTTGGAAGTACTCAAGTCAACTATCTATTTATTCTACTTATGTTCTTTAGAAATTTTTTTCCATTTAGGAGAAAATATCCCAATATTTGAACTTACCCTTACAATCCACCATATAGAAGAAAACATAGAAGATGTCTCAGAAGACTATCTATATTAAAATTGAAGACTTAATCCAAGATTGTTCATTGTCTTGGAAGACACATCATATGTTATTCCATTTAATTTAACATGTTCTGTTAACTAAGGTCTGAATGTATGGACAAGGGCTGTTAACCCCCTATACCAAAGTAATTATTATCTCATGACATAACCATTTTTAATTTAGGCATATCCTCCTATCATCATTTTATAATTTGTTCAGTTTTTAATATATCCTATCCTGGATATCTATCACTTGATCAAAGATTCACTCAGCATTTTCAAAGAAGACATAATAATCTCAACAACTGACACTGTGGCTCACACATGAAATTCAAGTAATTTACCTCTTGATTTTTTCCATTGGATTTTAATAGATACAGTGGTAATCCCAAAGTAAGCAATGCCTAATTACTCACATGAGCCTAACCATGTCTTTTAATTGATTATATGGCTCACCCAAGTCTAATTACCTATTATAATCATTTATCATTTTATTTCAAAAAAAATAATGTGAATTAAACTATCACATGGAATTAAACATAAAAACTCACATCGGTAGATTTACATTATAAAAAACTCATGAAAATTAAACTATTTCAAGGTTTTAATTATAATAACTCACGTGGGAATTACATATATCAATATATCATTATAATCAACCCAAAAGGGAAATCATTCACACACCTAAAATGAATTCTTGCCAAATGGCTAATAATAAGAAACATACCCATGGGGTTTTCCTAAATAAATCAATTAGCAATCACGTGATTCAATTTCAAATAATCAAATACCTAAATGTCATTAGATGATATGATGTTTCAAATATATAGAAAAAAATACAAAAAAAATGGTCTCATACCAATTTGGCCCATATAATCAAGTCGACACTTATCAAAAGGCACAAGACCCCAACCTAGATGTCATATGAGTGATATAAATTGATCCCATTCCTTGAATCTTCCTATAATGGCATTGATATAAGGAAAGAGGTAAATAATTCAACCTTTAATAGCAACCTCAATAATATAAATCGTCTTTAATGGGTCAATGAGAATAAATCTCTTTCTGAAAAGAATCCAATGAGACCGACGACACTTGAATCAGGTTTGGGATGATGAAACGAGTGAATAATCAACTCATGTGGCTCTACATTCTTCACACAGCAGTTGTTCAATCTGAGAATAGAGAAAATAAGGATATTACCCATTCTATGCTGATGTTTATTAGTACATGGGGTGTAGGTTAGTATACATGACATGTATATCATTTTACTGTTCATATATTCTCCAACATACTTTACCCATCCTTTACCATCCCTTCCGACATGACATCGTGGAATGTACTATGATGTAAATTTCATGTAGTGGCATTTCCATCTCTTAATGGCCAAAAATAGAACACACCGTGTATCCCCTTCTTACATGGCCACACCACACAACGTGTACATAGGATTACATGGTGTGTTTTACTAGAACATAACATTTTTTCAGTTTTCATTATTTTCCCAAAAACGACTCTAGGAAAAGGAAAGGAAGAAACCCATAGGTCATAAGAAAAACTAGGTTTTTACATTTTTCATACCTAATAGTCTGAGCTCTATAAACATAAATTAGTAGAAATAATTTTCCACTTTGTATGAAATTAAACTGTAAAGACCAACATCCCCACCCTGTGATATTATACTATTATCTTACCTTGGGAAATAAACATAGGATGCCTCACATGCCAAATAATTGATGAACAAAATGAAAATATTATTATCACATGCTGATAAATTGTATCTTTACGTTGTATCATATGTATGATATCCCCCACGTAACCATGATATTCTTCAATTAAATCATCAGAGAAAAAAATATCTCACTTCTATTGTTATTCTCTTACAGTGTCATGTTCCAAAACTAAGTATTCCTATTTCATATTTCAATGTGATAAGTAGTTATTTCAAGACCCCTGTCTTGTAGAACCTCTATAAATTAATCCCAAACCCAACACCTATAGTGGTGGGGTGAGTGAAATTACATTCACCAAAGTATGTCCTTTAGATCCACTTACTTTCGATGAATTTATTCCTTAAACTATGTGTTACGTTTTTTTCAAATTGATGTCGAATGATGGATTATATCATGCTAATTTCACATCGAGTTTTTTTGATTTTCCCCATTAAAATATCTTTAATAAAATAATTCCCCTTTTCCAAGTATAGAAACATTAATTTTTTTTCAAATTAGAATTGGTATTAGATGTGTGACCCCATAATATAAAGGTGGATTCATTATTTTAGATGTTTAAAGAACATGTAGATCATCATCACCACAGAAGAAGTTACCTCTATATTTCTGTTATTATATCACAGCACACCGCAGAATTATGTGTGGCTTGGATACAATTTTCATATGATAGATAGGGATTCCTAGACCTCCTATCTCATGTCCCAACATTAGTACTGACCTATTATAAGGATTCCATCTGGTTTATACATTACCACCATAAATAGTATAAATCTAAATTCACTATTGTTTTGTGTGGTGAAATGACTAGTTATTTCATTCACATCATTTTTCAATCATCATCTCCACTTTAACATACCGAAATTATATAATATAGGTCCTTTCATTATGACATACATTGTGTCCATTTGACCTCCTTATGGACGATCATTTCAAATTTCTCATCACCCGTGTTATTTTAACAGATAATGCCCCCTTTTCATTGACATCACATAATCACTCTAGAGGATATCTCTATTCTTGTGTTGGTCTCCTACCATATCAATTTAGAAAATTATGTGTTTCTTGATTCCCATTCTCCATGGATATGTAGGCTTTCTTAGATCTCAAATGTTGAGTGTCTCCCATGTCATTGACTTTTTATGAGTTCTTTCCCCTCCCATAATACTGACGTCAACTTAGGTATAGTTGTTTGTGTTATTTTTTTTGAAAAAGACATCTTTTTTCAACCATTCATGTTGGTTTTTAAACCTTTAATTCCACAGAAGTCATAATTGTATACTCATTCCCCTTTGGTCCAATCTCTATGACCTAAAACTAACAATTTACCTAATGGTCTGAGATGTTGGAAATATAACTAGTAGTACACATAGTTTGAGTTGAATGATAGTAAACTAGAAATCTCAAAATCCATAACTAAGTAAATTAAACTATATCCTTATAACATATAATACAGGGATGCAAAATTTGAAAAGAATACGTGACCAAAACCAACATCCTTAGCACACGGTGTTAGATTGTAAACACGCCCCATATAAAACTTGGATTCCTTATAATATTACGAGATCTAGTGTACATACTGAATATGAAAACCCCTTATTGGCATGTTCAACCATCACATCTGATAACCAAGAAAAATAGATCCCATATAACATAACATTCTCTATGGGATATTCCCTATATCTACTTTTGTGGTTTTATGTTTCATTTATTTAGATAATAATCATCATCCTGATATAAAAGATATTCTTGATGACAAATTATCCTAGCCACATTGTCAAAAAAACCATCATATGATCACACATGAAAGGATATTCAGTATAAAATAGTGGATTCCTTATTTTTAACATGGTCAATGGTTGATCTTATATTAGTTCACCCCATCATAAACCAATTCGGATATATAACCAGTTTTTCAAACATGGTCAAATGTTATTTCCATCACATTTGTCACCCCTATTTTGTTTTTTAGGACTTGAAATTAATCATCACAAACACAATATTATTCAGTTAAATTTCCCCATGGTTGTGTTTTCCCCTAAAAAATTGGAAAATCAATACAACTCTTGGTTTCCCACATATAGTGTTACCCACACAAGCTTTATAGTTGTTAGGGAGTTTTCCTTATGTATGTCTGAGATGCATCAGTGTACCATATGGTCCAAACTATATAACATTAAACTAGGATCCCATGTCCGAGAAACATGAATTTTAATTTTTATCTTATGTAACTAAGAATGTGTCATTTGGTGCTGGGTCTTCTTCTCCCCTAATGAACACCAAACCACCTCTTGTATGTTCTATTAATACTTATTCGAGATTTTATCCCTATGGTCCAAGAATTGTGAGAATCAAAATATAAATAATATTTTATCTAATATCAATGGCCTTAAACTGGGAGCCTGATTCCCAAATTCATGACATTAAATTATGTTAAAATAATTATGAGATAGTGTCTTCTGGCATCAGACCCCATGGATCTAATTTTATCTCATGTTTTCACTTTTTTAGGGAATGACTGATTTTTTGGGACATTAATCCCTATAATTATATGATCTCTATAATAATAATGTGGGATCTCATTATAAATAATCATGACCATAATCTATCCGAAGGATGCATATAGGTTGTTTTATGTGGTAGAGAATAAAAGGATCCCCATTCAAATCTATTACATATCCCCCTATCAATACACATACCCTTTGGAACACATAACCATGTGATCCAAGAATCACTGACTTAAAATGTGTTACATTAAAAAGATTATTTTTCTTAGTGTAAGGAATCCTAGGAACACCATTTACTCTGATTATTAACCCTACAATATTAGAAGAATATTTCATGGGGGTGGATTATGTTAAATCAATAAGACAATGTACTATTTGTTGGAATATGGTTCATGCTCTGTGAACATAAACTAAGATTATTGGATTGAGTATTATGTCCATAATCTATTTTCAACCCTATTCTCAAAGCATTACGACCGTAATAAATTTTCATCTTATTGATCAGAATTTTATAAACATAAACTTTATAAGGAATGATGAAAAAAATTTATACTAGTGCGAAAATCCATAAAGTAAATATAATAAAGAGTCATACTCTCCTTGAATGGTTTCTCTTACAATTTGGGAAAAAATATGGGTATAAAAAGAAAGACATTCAAATCCAGTATGGACCCAATATTGTCCCCATAAATGCCTGGATGTCCTAGTTGAACCCATCCATTAAAAAAAATTAGACCCAAATATTAATCTCATTTTTCATCATGATCTCTTATAGGGTGTACCCACATTTTATTTAAATCATACACCCCATACAAATTGGTTGTAAAATGGGTTATTCATGGCACATTACACATCTTAGTCAAATGTTTCAAAAATTGTGCTATGAATATCCCAATAACATGATGTTAAACTATTTATTGTGTCATTCTCACTGTATGATATTAATTTGTGAATATACCATCCTCAAAACATGACATGGAACTGGGAGTGCATTGTCCAAACAGTATGGTGATTATCCTACTTAGATATCAATCTCATCGCATCATGAAAAATTGTGAACCACCATAGGACCTCAACTGGGAAGCCTCTTTTTCCCCTTCGGCTTTAGACACCTACAACAACACTTATGTCCCTTAACCATTAATTGGTATCCAAGATAACTCCCTCCTTAGAATATAGCTACATCCTTTATTCACATCGATAGACATACCCCTTGTTCACACCCCATAGTGGTATATTCCCAAAAATATTTTTCTCTATTTGAATATTACATCACTTCATATCAATTATTTAAATCTCCCTTAACATGTATCCCCCTCATACTTTAATGTTTTACAAGCCCTCATAATAGATATGTTCTTGAAAGCAGTATATCTCCTGCCATCATAGGAACATTCCAAAAATGAAATATATATAAATAAACTGATATGTACCATGGTTTGAAAATAGTCATGGGAAAAAATAATTTATTTTACTCATATTCATAAAAATGATAAATTATTCAATGTTCCAATCATGATTATAAGTTATCCTACAATATCATTCCACAGGTTTTGTGTTCCTGATATGGGGAATTTTGATTCTTACTCTGCATCGCCCTTAATTCGTGGTATAATTAAATTCACATTGAATTACACCATTCATTATCTAGTGAATGATGATAATGTTGGTTAGTTGTGTAGATATTATCATGCTCGAGACAAAATATTCCCCATTAGGAAATTCCTGGGGGTTGATAAATAAGTTCAATCCATGTGTTTTTAACACTTCTTTGATACTCTAATATAAAAAGACATTATTATTTTTATCTATTGTTTCCTACACAAAAACATGGTTGAAGTGGTCTTATAGATTTATTTTTTGACATCATCTTATCTTGATCAGAGGTGAAGAAAAAAAAAGAAAACTTTTAAAAGAACCATGAGAATTTAAATTAAGAATTCAAATGTTTTTTAGGTTCATACTCATTTTTTATCATCTCTATAATTTTAATTAAAGATTATTATACCTAATTTTAAATATAATTGTTCGAGTGCTCGATCTCATCTAGCCTCGGTTAAGTAGCATCTAGGATCTGTTATCGCTCCACTAGATCAACCATCTCTTCCTCCACAATAGTTTGATCAACTTCATCTTTAATGTGTGCATAATCTTGCTCAATATGGAACTTGGAAGACAATGAATATTACTATGATATATTATCCTCATTCATAGACAGATATTTCCGTAGTTTTCTAATTATAACTTCATGAGTAGTGGAGTCATCTAGAATCTCATATGCTTTCTCTTAGAGGCATGTGATCTCCTCCTTCGCAACTTGGAGAGCCTGAGTGTCACATAATTTTTATTTATCTCTGAGACATCAAAATCCAACCAACTAGCATGTTCTTGTTCAATGATTAATTACTATGTTATTTCATGGAGGTCTATAGATTCCACATTCCATCCCCCTCCTTGACTATTCAATGGTGGAGGGATCCCACTTGGACTGGAAGATCAAACAGTTGAGCGTGTGTGATGACATTATGCATGCTCCACCATGCATAGTGTTTAATGACTTGGTTATCCTAGAAATAATCTCAGAATGAATAATAAAATTATTGAACCATTAATTTTATGTATGGAGGTAATAAAACCAACACGTTAGTGGCTGGGTCATCTACAGACTAGTCCACGGGGGGGGGGGGGGGGGATGAGCCTAAGGACCAAGGGAAACCTGTCCTCGTCAAACCCATCACAGAAAGCTAAACTCCAACAACCTCCTAAGGAACCTCTTAGGTGGGATAAAGCACTAAAAATCCTCAAATAACACATTCATTGAAAGGAAATGGACAATATTTTCTGAGGTGACATCTCTGGTTTCTACTACTAATGGAACATTCATGACTGGTGTAGTCTTCACAGTCTCCCCAATCATCACTTTTGTTTAAATGATTTATTCCTAACCCACTATAAAATCATCTCTAGTAATAGCCATATGTATTACATACATTAAATTTTATGCAACCAGTAGACTTAAACCAACTTAATTATAGGTATATCTGTATCTTCTACTACTACCCAATAATTGAGCATCGCCAATATGGCTGATATCCAAACATGGTTTAAATTAATATTTCATGAAAATTCATAAGCAATAATATATTATGAAAGTAAAAATTATAATGTAATTGTTGAAAACGGTAAAATAATTATGATTGTGGTATAACCTAATCAATAGCAAAAAAAGTTCCATGGGTAGTAACCCTAACAATTTTGTTCCCCTAGTGGTTATTACCTTGGTTTCGGGTTCCACTTCATCCAACAGTTGGCTGACTATTACTGCAACATTAGGGAGATTCCCCACAATCACCCTCTCAAGGATCTGGGATCTCTCTCTCCATATTTGATTATCATCATGATCCTCCCACACATCCATTATTTATAATTCATACAGAACTGAAAATGGATTTAGGAAACCATTCTATGGGATATTTTATATTCACGGGACATAAGAGAAGAGGATTAACATGACCAATGACAGATCCTACATCCCTAGGAGACTCCAGATAGGTGATTCATCCACAGGAATCCAACTCCAACCCATCTTGTATAGGAATACATGAAGCTAGTTTACCTATAAATAAATATAGGGGAGAAGGAATTCCTAAAACACATTCAAACAGATAGTTAGTGGATGCATAATGCCACAAGAGTGGTCCATGTCTTACAACTCTATTATGTGTTGGACCACCTTGGATTGAGGGAAATGGAATAAATACCTTGAGAAACCCAACCCAGTGAGGAATATCCCCTATATGTTGAGCATATTCCATATCCTATAGATAGTAGTAATTTTTCTATTGATTACACAAAATTCCTACATTTTAGGAAAGACCACATCATTGGGGATATACGGGTCATTTAGTTGCTTCATTGGACCATATATGAGTTCCCGTAGAACACCCCATAAAAGATCTCATTCCTATATAATATCCTTAAACAAGATTTTTTGTACAATTGATGCTCCCCACCATATAGTTCCCAACAATACAACACTATAAATTTATATCTCTGGAGTAGATTCTCTACCCACCTGATTTACTCTACCTCCATAGCTCACCCTACATTACTATAAATCTAAAATAAATGGTTATTGGACCACTTACTCTTTTTGGTCCCAATATTCCCACCTCCACAGCATGTCCCCTGGATTTGTTCTCCCCCAACCAAGTGTATAATTGTGGGTGATCCCATAAGAATTTGTAGGTTGTGGTAACCCATTCAAACCATCACCATATTATTACAAAAAATAGTCATATCTATAATAGGTAAAAATAGTTTTTGTTCACTAATAACTCTCTTATACACCCTCATAATGAACTACTAGAGGCATCTGAACTGCCTTGTGAAGAAATGATGGGAGTATAGGTCTCAGATCATAGTTCATTAAACCCTCGCCATGAGTACCCCACCTCAAATGGCTATGTCATATAACCACTACTATATGGTCACAATTACATTGTTAGAATCCATTCCGTTGAGAAGTAGAATATGATGGACGATGAAGTGGCCCACAAATCCGCTCCTCATAAGAAAATACATCAATCCAAAGTCAATATGGAGAATCTTGATGATGTTCCTGATCAATGGACTGATTATTATGATGGTAGGATTGATAGATTTTAGATACACATATCCCCCCATGTGTGTGTCGACCCAACTTTGAAGGAAATGGATGGTCTCACACACATGGATGGGGGTTTTCTCATAAATGTTGTAACACGCCACCGTATATAACATTTCAAATAATCATATCTCTAGGATACTGTATTTCTTTATTTATAGAAACAATTCCATAATTAGGATTCTTGGACACACCCCCATGTGTGAATCTTTATTTATGAGAATCTATATTTAGATGTACATGGTGAAAATCCCTACTAGATTGATACGAGATCCTCAAGATTTATGTTTTTTCCTATAACTACCATTTTATTACTTATATGATACTCTAGTATGAGTGATCCTTGACTCACTGGAAAACCATAGGGAATTTGAGTGGAATCACATGTAGCAAGTTCATTGGTTCTTTCAAAAAATACCTAAAAAAATGATTGAAAATGATTCATTTCAACCATGGTATAACCTCACAAGTCCTCTACACCATGTGTAGTGTGAAAACATCTATGGATGGAAGCGTCTTTTTATCCTCCTAGTCATTCTATACCAAGAAGTATTTTTCATACATGTCAACATGGATATGAATCTCAATGATCTAGTAGATATTTCACAAGATTATTGTAACCTACCCAAGGAACATATGGAAGGTTTTCGTCCCTGGTGACCACTTTCTCAAATAAGATGGATTAACTTATACGTCATTGGAGAATTAGATATATAACGAACATGCATCCTCTTAAATCCTAAAATACATCATTACCCCCCTAATTTTTTAGATGGAATGGAAAACCTAGTATGAAAAAGACTATTCATCAATGATTTTTTTTACCTTGGCATAGGTCACGTTCTATGGGCTAACCATTTATATGGCATTGGATACCTATAATGGGAATATTCTTTTATAGAGATAGGGAAACATATACCTTGAATTCTAAACATATGACATTATTTACGTGGTTCTATAATGTGTGGGAATTAAGATTTGTATCATCTATCATTATATTCTACCCAACAACCATCTTCCACTGGTTCTATCAATGGGTAATATAAAACTAGTTTTAAGGATCATCCTGATTGGAATTGGGGATTAACACATCATCAATCACCTTGAATCAATACATCAATAACTTCTTCTTGAGGTGGAATTCTTACGGATTTTACATAATCTATGCAGTGACAGTTTCATGGTTTAACTCATTCTGAAAGCATTCCTTGGTTATGAGGATTCCATCTATCCCCCATTTATTGTCAAGGAAATATTTTAAAACCCCAGTGGCCATTTTTATATTTAATTAATTTTTTAAAGTTCTAGTTTATGGAGTTGTTTTTGTGAAGTATGAATTTGCTTCTATCTATTTACATAACTCAATTCATGGAAATATGTATATTGTCCATAGATTTTATATCTTGTGAATTTCATGTGTTGTTGGGATTGAAATCAAAAAATACATATGAAGGTCTTAAGATTCACAGAAAGGGATCATTATACAATATTTCATGTAAGTCACATGGTCCCCTAAGGGACACCAATCCCTATTTATAGGTGTATTATTTAACTGACATTCCCAAATAGGGATTCCTAATTTGTAATATTTGGTTGTTGTTTTCTCAAAATATTTCAATCCTATCCCTTTTCAAATCCCATTTCAAGGGGGGTCATTCTTTGATGTTAAAATACTCATGACACAAGAGAGGTTGTTGATGGAACTATTACTACAAATAATGTAAATGCTAAATGGATTTAAATATTTTATTAAGGTATGATTCTTGAATATAAAAACATTTTCAAAGGGATATAGTTCATGGAGTTTTTCAGATGTTTGTAGGAATGATGGTAACCACTATGAAATTTAAGTTAGCATCACTGATATACATTTTACAAAAGTCCTCACCCATGCTAAGATTATGTGGTAGCCTTCAGGTTGTGTAACTCGATTTAATGGTGATCTATACATTTTTAGTGATCATTATATCCCATGAAAGTCTCCAATTTTTTGTGAAACAAATTCACTTGAAACCACATGACCTAAAAATACACCCTATATATGATATTAAAGGGGTTTAACCCTTTCATATTCCATAAAACCCATTAATTTTTGATAATCAGAATATTTTATATTGAGATAGGAGATAAACATCTAATGGTAGTGATATTTTTTTTAAACCACATATCATTGGATTTTGAGAACATTATCTCACGGTAGAGTTTCATTTCATGAAGTTCAATTTCCTCCACATAAGAATAAATAAATTTTTCAAATTAGGGATTCATGAGATAATTATACTTTAGGAAACCATTCCGATGAGAAAATACATATTACTCTAAGGTAGGGTCACCGTGCTTCATGAATCGTATTCTTTTTCCACCCCCTGACCTCCATGAGACCCCAATCCTCTGCGAGACCCCTAAACTCTATGGGACCTTTATCCTTTGTGAATAAACATACTTTTTTTAATCACTAGATTTCTCAAAACCCATCCTCCATGACTACTTGTGGGGCCACCATTCAAACAACACCCTTCCGTGAATATTGATATCTTGATGCCTCAAAAATAATCTATCACTTATACATACTGACCCCAAGTCCCCCTGCAATCAGTACCAGGTAGCCATGTGTTTTCCATCTTTATGACTAGTGTGATCTTGGTCATTACCATAAGTATTTATCTTATGTATAAGAATTCTAAAATCAGGCCACCTAGTTTCCACTTATACACATTAGTTATTACACTATTATTCTCCCTAATGTGAAAGATTTTTGGAATTGTAATTGTATTTACCACTCTGACACGATCTCTATTCAAAAAATATTAGTTAACACTCATCATCGTATGTTATTTTCTATTGCTGAGCCAAAAATTTCTTATTCTTCTAAATACTATACCTTGTTTCAACATAATTATATCATCATTAGAGCAATCCTGAATACCTATAGTGTAGAATCTCTATGGACCTTTTCTCACCCTTCACAACAGAATTTTAATACTTTTAATTTTTATAATGAAATTTTTAACTAAAATTTTAATACTGATGGCATACACTTGTTCTTCACTTTTTTCTATTCTAAAAATATATACAAAGAAAGGAGAACTCTATGGAATGACCTTTCTTATATAGCCACTAATATTACTGCCCCTTGGTTTCTTTATGGAGACATCAATTCTATTCTCATCTCAAGTGAGAAAATTGGACCTACTCATTCTTCTATTTCTACATGAGAATGTAAAGCATCAATTAAAGAAAATAATCTCATTGAAATTAATGTGACTAGTGATAAATACACTTGGTATAGAAAAAATTACAATTGAGTTGTTTCTTCCAAATTAGATATATCATTCATGAATGTTTATGCTTTAGAAAAATGGGACACTATCTCCAACACCAGCCTTCATAGGATGAACTCTGACCATCACCCTATTCTTGTCAATGTCTCCAACAAAAACATGAAACCCCAGTTACCATTCAGACATAACAATGTGTGGTTCTCTGATGTTGATTGCATTATTCTCATCCAAAACTATTGGTCTTTATTGTCTCCCAATAACGTTTCCTTTGCCTATAATGCCATGTAAAAATAATCTGTAACAGCCTCTCAAGAGATGGTTTAGTTTCAAAGACAAACAAATTTATAATGAATTCCTTCTTCTTGAGGAAGAACTCAATGATATTCAAAACGAAAACACCAACTCTGACCTCAAAAATGATTAATCTCAAGAATAATCATTACTGTTAAACTCAACTCTCTGCAAAATTTTAATGAAAATCTATGGAAAAAACGTTTATATCCAAATGTTTAGTAGATGGAGACAAAAATATGATGTTCGATAACTCTATTCGAAGAATCATAAAGTCGTGAAAGTCGTTATCCTTTCTAAATGATGGAGACAAGCTTCTTGAAATTGAATATGACATTGATCATCATATAGTCTTCCACTATGAAACTATTTTTAATGGTCCTGATATCTATAAAGAACTCCTTCCCGAGATCATTCCAATGGTGGTCACCGATGAAGAAAACACATTCCTCATCATCATTTTGTTGGATAATGAAATCAAAGACACTATCTTTAGTCTGTATGCCAATAATGCTCCATGTCTTGATGGTTTCAATAATGGTTTCTTCCAAAAATATTGGGATATGATTCATATTGTTGTTTGTAAACTCTTCAAATCCATTTTTTTATAATGGTGTTCTTACTTATGTTCTTAATGTCAAATTTATCACTATGATTCCAAAATTGGAAAATTCCCCTGTGATTCATCTTTTTTGATATGTTTCTCTTATTAACAGTATTTACAAAATAAATTCTAAAATCATTGTAAATAGACTTTTTACTATCACTAAAACTCTTGTCTATTGGAACCAATTTTCTTTTATTAATGGTGGTCCCATTTAGGACTGCATCTGTCTTGCATCAAAGTGTGTCAACAATTTGAAAAAGGAAAACATAGAAGGGAATATTTCCATTAAACATGACATTAGAAAAGTTTTTTACACCATGGATTGGAGCTTTATCTTCATGTTTATTCAATGTTTTGGTTTCAGTGAAACTTTAATCACTGCATTAAAAACATTGTTCAACTCGGCATCTCCTTCCATTTTGATAAATGGCTCTCCCAAAGGTTATATTAAATGAACCAAAGGTGTCCGACAAGGTGACCCCCTCTCTACCATTCTATTCTCAATAGTAGAGGAAAATTTTAGTCGTCTGATCACCCATCTGGTAGAACAGAACAAGAGGAATCCCAACCTTTTCTCTACGAATGTAAATTCTCATAAAGACATTTTGTATTCGGATGAAATCATCTTTTTCCATCAAAGAGACAGGATAAAAATTATCAACTTTAAAATTTCTCTTGCACACTATGAAGAGGACTTTGGTCAAATCAATAGTTGGAAAAAATCTTGCATATTTTTTGGTACGAACATTCCTACCATTAAAAAATGTAAGATTACCAGTGACCTTGGTCTGAAAGAAAGTATGATCCCTTAACTTATCTCAATTTCACCATATTTTGGGGAAGACGCAAGGCTTACCACTTTGCGCTTATAGTTCATCTACTTCAAAACAAGGTATCTTCTTAGAGAGAAAAATTTCTCTCTATGGCTGGTAGGATTTTTCTTGTAAAATATGTCATTGTCTCCTAGATGGTCTATGTTAGTGTGGACTATTAATGGCATGTTGGACTTATCATAAAAATTAACACCGCTATTAATAATTTCATCTGGACTGGAAATATTGTTGAAATAAATCTTGTGACTGTCCCATGCTCAATTTGCTGCAGGACAATTGAGAAAGTTGGTATACACATTAAAAATATAAAATACATTAATGAAGCCCTTCATGATTGTCTCACATGGAACCTTATTCATAATACATCAGAATCTATTAAGTTCCTCAAAAATAGATTCCTTGATAAACAGAAGAAGGTTAATATTGATTTCATTAACTCCTCTATTTCACCCTCCATCAAACATTAATTCTCCATCATCGCGAAGAATTACAGATGGATGGTCTCTAGGGAATCTTCAATTAAATTCTAGTTGGATAACTTGGCAGGCACACCTTTAATATCTATGATATCCCTCGATCAGAACCCTTGAGAATATTAATTGGTCTATTAGAGAAACCTTAAATTCTCAACTTGACCAACTCCCTAACAATGTTAGGAATCTCAATGAAAATTACTCTTTCATTCACACTAATGATTTCTTAGTTTGGGAGCCTAATCAAAGTGGTCTGTTAAATACCAAAAAATGTTGTCATCATTTTTCTATAACACTAATAATGATTATAGTTCGGAAAACCATTTCAACAAGCCACGGATAAAACCATCTATTTCCAATCTCATCTAGAGTCTTTCTCATAACAGAGTTCCCACATATATCTTCCTTCTATATTTTGGAATTCATCTCTGCTCTATGTGAAATTTATGTACTCAACACAGAGAATAAACCATCCACATGTTTAATTTTTTTGCTACAACTTCTTCTATTTGGAAATATTGTCTTGACATTTTTTACTGTAGATGGTAAAATTTTCACTTCGTCAAAGGTCATCTATTGAAATCTGATGAAATATAGGGCTCTTAGCTATTGACGCTCCATTCATCATAGAATATAAAGATTGGAAAAGAGGAATATATTATCTCGAAGTGATACATCCTTTGGACAAATATCAAAAAAATTGACAAAGGAAGGAATAAGAAGAATATTGCACAAGGGTCGCACAAGTTCTACAATTGTCACGCATGTAGGCTTGCATGCCACAATGGTTACACAAGTACACTTGCGCACCGAAGTTGGTCGCGCAAGTCACTTGCACGCCCTATGGGATAACTGCCCGGGGGATTGTCCAACCTATAAATACCCCCGATGGGCCCCCCATTTCACGGGGAATTTTTCCAGAATTTAGATATAGAGCTCTGAACGCCCAAGTCTCTTCTTCAGGTATTCCGAACACTTCTAAGGTAATTCATTACCTAGAATGGAAGGTCTAAACAAGAGGAGTAAGGTCTAAGTGTTATAATTCACTAACACTTTCTCTCCTAAGGTTTTTTACCCTTAAGGGAAATGAACATACTTGCACGCTGCCCTACTTCCTCACCAAAACTTGCACACCTCTCTTCTGGAAGTATCTCGGGATAATTCTAAAGTCTTTGGTCAAGGATCGCCCATGTGTTACGCTACTGGTTAACAATCGCGCAAGTACCCATGTGTCGCGCAGGTATACCTGCATGACCTGGACTTGCGTGCCCATGCAGTACCTACGCGCCTTCTAGGACATGTGCACCCCTTCCTTTTTGGGTGCCCTTATTTCCCATTTAACCCCTATAATTCCATTCCACCTCATCTATTCATGATTCAGTCTTCAAGACACTCTTAAAATCCATTAATTGCATGATTTCTTGATTTGACTTCTTTATCTGAAAGGAACTCCATGGAACATTTCTCAAAACCTAGTGATGTACACATCTTTATGTCACTAAAGATTGAGATTTCATTCATTCAACCTCATCCTTTAAGATGAGAGTCCTCCTTAACATGGGCCTCCTTTTCAAGAGTATGTCCCAGTCATAATTCACATTAATTTTGGGCATCCTCTTTAGGAGTAAGCCCCAATATTAAAATTCCCAAATCTGGGCATCCTCCATAGTAGTAAGCCCCAACTATAATACTCTTAACATGTGCCTCCGTTTCAGAAATAGGCCTGAGTCATAATTCTCATGTATGGGCATCCTCCTTAGGAGTAATACCCAAGTCCTCATTAACCGAGGAATTCTTTTCATGAGTAAGCCCAGTCTCAAACATGGAAATCCTCCTTAGAAGTAAGCCCCAAGTCCCTAAATTATCTCTTAACATGTCCTAATTTACTTTTGATTTGGATCTCCTTCTCAGGCGTAAAACCCAATCATAAGTCCCATCCTAATTTGGGCCTCCTATTCAAGAGTAGGCCCCAAATTAGAGTATACAAATCTCCATTATGTACATATACCTTTATGGACCATGTTCATAGATTTCTTCCCTGAAGTAAATCCTAATCTTCATCTATTTGGGCAGTCATACATACATAATCCCCACATCATTTTTATGATTGCATCATTCATGGCACAACTGTCTGGTTTTACCAATACCTCTTGTTTCTCACACTGAGCATGACTCATGTGAGCTTAGAGTGTAAAAGTAATTATGAAATCTTTCTTTGAGCCATCAATCATAAACATCATATTCCCTTACTTGAACTACGTGGGTTATGATTCCTTTTCAAAAACAAAGGATATATAGGTAGCCCATCTGCGGGTACGATCCCAACTCTGAAATAATCAATGTCCTTCTGAATGTAAATAAACTTCATTTACCCCACTGAGTGGCCTTAAAACCATTATGGTCATCATAATGACCAAGATACATTTATGTATCAAAGGATACAATTTACTAAGAATCTCTAACAAATAACTATGATTCTATTTCAATGAAGAACCTCAAATACATATAAAAGATTCTCTAAATTTCCTACATATCAATCATTGATTGTTTGATCTGAAGGAAAACTCATTTTATACGTTGTAATGTAATAAGGATTCACAAACATAACTTAAATCTATAAAGAGAGTCCAGAAGTAGACAATAATTCCCCTCATAAAGGTGTGATTAGTCAGACCTCCCATCCTCTCGACCAATTCAAATTCCTAAGCCTCATCAGTCCACAACTAATGAGCGCCTACCATTGGAAACTAGGTTCAAATGGATATGGAATCATTTGATGTTTCCGGTTCTATGATAAAACTCGTTAGAAACTGTATGGAATGTTTGAATCTTAAATCGATGAGGTCATCCCCAATTCCAGAGGGAAACAAAAAATTGGTGAACCCGATGTGAATCCTTAACCATGTTAAAATGATGTTTTGATTATTTGTTAGGCCCCTATTTAAAACTCAATGAGGGGGCCAACAAAAAAATACGAATCGTTGAAATATGAGCTCATCCAAAAGATGTAGTGGATGAATTTATCTTCATTATATCTGTTATATCAAACATGCACTCTTTGCCAAGATCTTCTGCATTTCCAGAATGGATTTTCTTAAGTTCATATTCGTGAATACGTCTACTGTGAAAACGTCTGATTTAAATGCCACTGCTGCTACTCCTGTTGGATCATCGTCTGCTCTGAGGACAATATCACCTACTCAGCATCTTCAATGCTAGGTATCAAATGAGTTGGTTAAAGAGTACCGTCAAAACGGTACTATTCCAACTCTGGAGGCTGTCCGACAAGCCCTCCAAGTGAAAAACACACACCGGTCGTCCAGACAACAACGACCAGTGATCAAGAAGCCGGTAGTGCTAACCACCGTCTCCAACCGTTTCAGGTCGTTATCCCCAGAACCCAATCACCATTCCCTCCCTTATTCTGGGGAGGTGACTGAGCAGGTCCCTCAGGGACTTAATTCAAGGATACAAGAGTCCTTCCCGAGGGCTGCCACCAACAATCGCCGCCTAACTCGTGCGGAAATGTGCCCTCTACATGATGAGGGTACCAACTCCAGGCGTTCGGATCAGGTTCCTCGAACCCGGGAAGCCAACAAGAATCGCCAGAGGTGAAGTCTGGTTAACAGTGAGCAGGTTATCATCTCTGCCATTTCCGGAGAAGTCCACCAACCTAACATGGAGGCAAGCAACGAGCGGGAACACAAACCTGCCCATTTTAATTCTGCTGTCTAGCAGACTCATCTGGTAGCATCACGCCAATCCCGCCAGGCAATTCTGGCGGAGTATTATAGGCAGGAACATACAGCTATTTATACCTCATTAGCAAGTCAGCAGGCTCGTCTGACTACATATGATGGATCTCGTCAACCACATTTGGCGAAGTGCAATCAGAAGGCACATACACCTGCTAGTACTAATCAAGACTACCAACAGTCTTGCTTGGTAGAATTCAGATAATTCATTCAAAAAACTCCGGTGATAAATAGGTGGCCGACTCAACTCTTTGCCCCTACAATTGAGTACTGTCAGGATTCATTGACAGGGAAAGGAGGACAGGAGCAGGCACATACACCTACTCCAAGCACGGAATGGACGTATATCCATGTTCTGGCACCTGAATTCACCATGCATATTCTATCAATGGTGAAAAATCAGAAGAAAATCCCTGCTTATATTCTGGATGCTTTGCAGGATATTATAACAGATTCTGCAACATCTCAAGGTATGACACACAAATATATCCCTAGTAGTGGAGTGACACATCAACATTTTACTCCAGAGCAGATACACACATATGTTCCAGTCCAAGAGGGTTGTGGGGAATACTCCCCCATATCATATGGATAACCAAGTAATGCACATACACATGATTTGAGTAGAGATCGTCAGCCTAACCTAGATGTTTCTCCTGATCAGGCAGATACAACTCCTCAGAGCAGCCACATTCGTCAACAGGTGGTTTCCAAAGTGAGTAAGGAGGCATCTAGGAAGAGGACCCGCCCATCACAGTCAAGAGATCAAGAGCCAATTTGTAACAAGGCCTTGCTCTATGTTGGTGTTCTTAAAGCCCACAGATAGTTATCTGCTGGAATTCATGATTTTACTCCCTCATTTCCCAATAGTACAAACATTAATTCTGAAGGTATTCTATAGACACTTCCTCATGAAGGCTTGCTTCATGAAAATTTGGTTGATCTCGAAGTTTCATCCTCATATGTGAGCCACAGGAACCCACTGTGTGGTCAGAAGATCAAGGAGCAAGAGATCTCATCTTTTGATGTAACCCACCATGGTGGTTCTCCCCATGATGATGAATTTCACTACGAAATTACTCTCCGCAATAGTGATGCACATTGCCCGGAAAATGCTCCAGTGGAAAAGGTAGTGCTGAGAAAGCCCTCTTATCTTGAGGCACTTGAAAATGCGAAACCAGTCATTTCTGATGATTCATCTCTAGTAGGTGAAATACTTTCTCAATCAGAAGATAGCCTAGGGTGTAGGTCATTCCCCGAACCACCCCTAAGTCATCCATCTTCTAGCTTGATCAGTGGTTTCTCTACCAATATTGTTGAATCTGATGAAGCAATAAAGAAGCACCATCTCTAGTCAAATCAGGTAAAAGAATCTTCATTTAATGGTAAATAGGCAATGCTAAATGGAGAAACAAACTGGTGAAAGGTGAAGTGCCAGTCATGTTTTGGCCTCTGGATGACTCTCAGTAGGACATTGTAGAGATGTTGACGGAAGATGGAATTCATGATATTCATCTCAACATATGGAAAACACTTTGTCAGTTGAAAAATAAAGTAGTATCTTATGATTAATATGAAAATCATGTTATGATAATAGAAGGGTTACAACTTCAAATTGACTTGGCATCTCTATCAGTATCTTGATATCCGAAGGCTGAAAAGTAGCAGAGAGCCCTTAAGCATTCATTCCTTGGCGCTCTAAGAAGAATGTGCCAGTTAAATGACAATGCCCCATCTGGTATTCATGTCAGAGGATGGGGTGTTCATGGAGAACTATATTTCACTGTGCCCTACAGCTAGAAAAGCTCTCCAAAAATGGTCTCATGAAATGTTATTGCCCATGGCCGGCCATAAATACCTGGCATTGTTTGTAATCAAAAGCTTTCCCAAGAACATGCTTCAACTAGTTCTCCCAAAATCAACAATACAAAGAACAAGTAATTGAATTACTCCTGCGTCAAGTAAAATAGAATATTGAACAAGCCTCT
Organism: Viscum album; assembly: GCA_963277665.1. Taxonomy (NCBI): domain Eukaryota; kingdom Viridiplantae; phylum Streptophyta; class Magnoliopsida; order Santalales; family Viscaceae; genus Viscum; species Viscum album. The sequence continues at coordinate 135,504,519 of OY728150.1, forward strand.
CGTTTGGAGAAAGCACATCACCAAGTGATAGAAGTGTCAGAAATCATACAATGGTCTTTTGAAATGGGTGATAAAAGTGGATGCAGGTTGATGCATCCAGCTAATTTCAGGACTATGGTCCGCCAGATTATGAGAGATTTTAAGAAAGTCTTAGACATAGCATGTCAAGAGCCACCCCAGCTCGCGAGACTAGGGACACTTTTAAACCAACCATCAGAATCAAAAAATAGGATTCGAGGAGTTGAGCAAAGAAAATAGGAACAGCCCTAGTCCACGGGACTGTGGACTTTTTCAAATCATCAATCCCCTCCTCAGTGAAATTCGGTCTTCTCTCGATTGGGGAAGAATCCACAGGAGGAATGAAGAGAAAAATTATCAGGAGATTCTCTCTAAATTACGGTTCTTCAAGAAGTTTCTAAGGGACCGAATCAACAAAAGGCAATGTATCATCAAAGACATGGAAGAACATAATGTCATAGAGATGCTGATAGAAGGGATGTGATGCGTTATGCATCAATCAGTGTCATCAATGTCGTTGTGGTTGATCCACCAGATGAGGCTCACTCAGAGGGATCAGATGAAGAGATTCCTATTCAAGAAGTTGTACGCACAAACACAAATGAAGATGTGCGTACACGAAATCAATGGTTTAACCAAAACCTGGGTGTTCCATAAAATATACCACTTCCCCCTCTCCAAAAGGGATCAAGCAAGGGAAAGGGGAAGAATCAGGTTACATATCCTTTCTCTGGAGAAGGCCAATCGCTCTCACTAGAGCAAAGATTTGCGCAATAGGAGGAAGAAATGAAGGAATTGAGGAGGTTGAACGCAGAACTACTTTAGGGTAGTCTTCCTCCTAAACATGCTAGAGCCAGCCAGTCAAGGGAGTTTGTTGCAGCTACTGAGATGGATCAAGAATATCCTCCTCTATCAGTACACCCTCACATGTCTAATCATATGGGTCAAGTGCAACAACATTTGGCAGTGCTACCATCAGTTTCTGCACCAGCTTCTATACATGTTGAAACTCCAGTCATTGCACTACCAAAGTCCAAGATAAAACGGATGTTTCTCAACATTTAATAACTACCATTGAGTCATTAAAATCTTGGTTAGAGACTATGGAAGGGAAACATGCGCAGGTTCAACCAGAAAAGAGAGCTTACCCTGAATGGGTAGATTCAGTCTCTCCCCCATCAAGTTTTGGGAACCCTTTATTCCTTATTATCAATGGATCAGGCGACCCTGAATAGCATTTGATGCATTATGTGTCTTATTGTGATCCTATGATGGGAGCTCTGGAAAATCAAGAATTAGTGAAACTCAGATGCTTCGTGTGAACCTTGCAAGGACCAGCCTTTTTCTGGTACACAAGCTTGCAATCCTGGTCAATTACCAGATGGGAAGATCTCCGTCAATGATTTCTTCTTCAATTAAGCTCAACATTTCCAAAGACAATAGTTTTCGATCTTAAAAACTATAAGAAAATGGAGAATGAAAGGGTCTCAGATTTCATTTCTCACTGGAAGGGATTAATATATTCCCTAAGCTTAGCACTCCCTCAAGAGGAAAGGTTGCCAATATATGTGGAAAATCTGCGTGATGAATTATGCACACCAATGATCCCTGTGAAATATATAGGAGGGTTTCGAGACATTACTTCCATCACTCAACAGATTGATTATTCTCTTATACAGACTAAGGATAAATCTCGTGTAATTACATTAGCTCCAGGAAGAATAATGGGTAATGCAGAAACTGCTACATTTATGCTTAAACAAGAACATGTACATACTTCTACCTCAAAACCATTATCTTCTCGAAGGGCTCCACCTCCTGAGCACCAAAAAAAGGTTATTTCATCAAGACGATCAAAGAGATCAAAGACGAAAACAGTTTGATGATTTGAAGAGAAAATTTTACTCTTTCCGAAATGAACATGTTACTGGCTACAACATTTCACCCCTGGCGAATAATCTGGTTCAATTGCCAAGGACTAACAAGCCAAACAAGGAAGGAGATGAATACCGTCCCAATTATTTCCCCTTTCATCAAATGTTATGGAATCCCATCCATGAGTGTTTGGTCTTTAAAGACCTCCGGCAAAAGATGGTCGACTCGGGACAAGTCAAAATAAAAGGTTCTTCAGCTCAGGTAGCATGTGTTACTGCTACAGTTCCAGAGGAAGAAGGCGAATGGAAAAAAGTCAAAAGAAAAAATGCACAAAAATATAATGATTGGATGGTCAGAATGATGATCAACCGAACTCATGCTATTTTACGAACACAATTAGAGAAACCAATTGATATTTCTTCCATTATGGCCGCAAAAAAATCCTCTTCAAAGGTATAATCCACAAAAGGGATGCATAATTTCTAGAAAGAGGAACAATCAAAAGAAGATGAGTATGTGTTAAAGCCTATGTTGTCTTTGACTCTGGAAGATTTCATGCCATCTACTTCAAATAAATGGGCACCGTCCCACCAAACAGCAAAACCTAAATTGGCTAGTCAGGAAGAGTCTTCATCGGATGAAGAGTTGATTTTCAGTTCTATTAATATGATTCAATTAACAGATCCATATGCCAGTTGCAGTTTCGATTATGATGAGCCTGAATTCCCTATATCAAATAGCGGAATCAGAGGAAGTTCCAGAGGCTCAGGATACAGGGGAGGACGTGGATCTTTCAGAAGCCGCTATTCCAATTCTACCCCTGCTAGAAGTGTGTACGCAGCAGAAACTCGTGGCAGAGACCTTCATCCAGCTCAACAAGAATAAGCAAGTTCTTTTACCCATAGAAAATTAAGTCCTGGAACAGTTATTCTGGAAGAAAGCATGAAGGTTCCACCTTCTTCCTCTCAGCAAGTAAATGGATCTAATCAGTCTAATCTTCCAAAACCAGGAATATTGCCAACTCTTATCCAAATACAAGATGCATCAACTTTCAAAGAATCTGCTTCCAAGGAACCTGCTAAACCACATCTTCCTGTTGTGAAACGCAGACCTCTATATCAAAAGATAGTTATATTGAAACACTTGGCCCAGGTACCGGCCAAGTTATCAATTATGGATTCTTTGAACCTGTCAAAGGATCTTCAGGAGGCACTCATCGAGGCTTTGTCAAGTCCCCAGGAGTGTGAAAATGAAATTACTGCAGTCGAAGTCTATCACGTAGAGAATAATCCTGCGGAATGCCATGTAGTTATATCTTTTACTGATGAAGATGAAGATGATGTCGTTCATGAACATATTAGACATATGTATTTATCTGGCAAGGTCAAGGGCGTAGATGTCTGATGATCTTTCATTGATAATGGTTTTGGAATCAACCTCATGCCCATTTGTACACTTCGGCGATTGGGCCTCAAGGAATCTGTTCTATCTCCTTCTACCATGATGTTAGAAGGATATGATAAAAATGAACAAGAACCACTGGGCGAAGTTAAACTCAGAACTCAGTTTGGGGATCTTGTATCCAATTCTGATTTCATGGTTGTTGATCAAGACTCAGCTTTCAACATCTTGCTTGGAAGATCCTGTCTACATCAACATGCGGCTATCCCTTCATCATACCATCAATGTCTCAAGTATTGTTTTGATGGTCACGTTAGAACATTGAATGGTGATAATGACCCGTTCAAGACATGGGATTCTTAATACAATGAGGCGGAATTCTATCACATGAAGGGAGAGGGTAAATCCACAACAAGGGATCTTACCAATGTTAATGCTCCGTATGGTTTGGAAAATATTCCAGTAAATCCATTTGTGCATGTAAGTACAGATTATGTGTTTCCTATCAGTAAAATTGATAGGGTATACCCAAATCAAAATACTTTTATAGAAAGATCCATAATGTCAATTATGGAAATCGAGCCAGGAAACATGGGAGAAACTGGTTACCCACCAAGCAGTGATGAAAGCCCAAATGGAGATGTCTTCATTTCATCTGCTGAAATCCATCAAGTCTATACCTCTTCAATCAGGCCAGAATAAGTTATAGCAACATCAGAGGTGAACAGTGATGTCGATTCTCAATCCATCAGCTCCTCTTTATTTCCCAAATAAGACACTACATCATTAATTAGGTCAGAAATGGAAGCCTCTCCTTCAAGATGTTTAAATTTTAACATCTCTCTTATTCATAGAAATTTTACTGAATAATCTACTATGCAAGTAGAAACGGAAGAAATAACACGTGATGAAGAAGAAGAAGAAGATCTCATCGATGCTCTTCTAGCATTTGAAGAGGGTATCTCTACCACCGTGGATGAACTCAGAGAAATAAATCTGGGTACAAAAGAAGATACACACCCCACTTTAATCAGTGCGGCCATGACTCTTGAAGAGTAAAAGATGTATATTTCCTTTGTAAAGAAAAATAGAGATATATTTTTTTGGAACTATACCGAAATGCCCGGGATTGATCCAGATGTTCTTACTCATCATTTGGGATTACTAGAAGAACATTGAGGATTTAAGCAATCCGCGAGAAAAATAAACCCAACTTATGCTTCCAAAATTGAAGCTAAAGTGGATAAGGTTATCAAAGCTAGCTTCATCAGAGAAGTTCAATATCCCAAGTGGTTGGATAATATTGTTCCTGTGAAGAATAAGAACAAAAAAATCAGAGTTTGCATCGATTTTATAGATCTTAATCGGCATTTTCCTAATTTTGATTTCCCAGTTTCGATTACGGAACTTTTAATTGATGCAACAACTAGCTATGAAGCACTTTCCTTCATGGATGGATATTATAGATATAATCAAATACTAATGGAACCAGATGATGAGGAGTCAACATCCTTCATATCCCCTCAGGGTGTGTTTTGCTATCGGGTAATGCCCTTTGGCTTAAAAAATGCAGGCGCAACATATCAACGTTCCATGCATCGTATCTTGAAAACCTTTTTAGGGAAGTTTGTTGAATGTTATGTGGATAATTTGGTGGTTAAATCCAAACAATTTTCTAATCACTTGTCTGATTTAAAATTCATATTCCTCAATATTTGACAACATAATTTGAAGATAAACCACTTAAAATGTGCTTTTGGGGTAACCTCAGGAAAATTTCCTAGCTTTGTTGTACGCCATCATGGTATTGAAGTCGATCCTGAGAAGAACAAGTCAATCCTTGGTATTTCAAATCCTCGAAATTTGAATTAATTAAGAGGAATTCAAGGACACTTAGCCTATATTCGGCGTTTCATCTCTAATTTGGCAGGAAAAAGTTTACCCTTCACGAACTTGATGAAGAAGGGAGTCACTTACCAGTGGACTGAAGAATGTCAAGAAGCATTCGATATTCTCAAGAAATACCTCTTGATTCCACCAGTACCCATGCCACCGGTTGAAGGAAGAGAACTTATCTTTTACGTGACAACTTTAGAGCGATCATTGGGTGACTTTCTTGCTCAGAACAATGACGTTGGGAATGAAAATAGCCACTACAAACTTAATCAGACTATGCGTGAAGCAGAAACCCGGTATTCAAGTACTGAGAAGTGCTTCTTGGAATTAATATTTATAGTTCAGATGTTGAGACACTACCTGCAACATCACGAGGTCCAATTGGTATCTTGCAATAACCCGCTCAAATTCATCCTTAGTCATCCAATGCTTACAGGACATCTGGCAAGGTGAGCAGTAATATTGCAGTAATTCGACATTCAGTATGTGTCTCAAAAAGTAATAAAGGGCCAAGCTCGGGCTGATTTCCTAGTTGAACACCCTTCAGTGGAAGGCATATCTTCAGATATTGAACTCCCTGGTGAGGAAGTCGTCTCTATTCAGGATAGTCCGTAGAAAAGGGAAATGTACTTTGATAGTGCATCCAGAAGTACAACAGGGAGGAAAATGGAAAATCCTAAATTCAACAATGATGACTTATGAATTATGCTCATTTATCCAGAAATGGCAGTGTTAACTTATTCCTTCTTATTGTGGGAAGGTGGTACCCATAATGAAGCAGAATACCAAGCTCTCATCATAGGCTTGGAGTTGGTGCTTCGAGAAAAAGTGAATCACTTAAAGGGGAAAGGTGATTCAGACCTGGTAATCAAACAAGTTATTGGGGATTATGCCATCAGAAAAGAAGAACTAATCCCTTTGTATGATTATGTCATAGAGTTAATGGCAGAATTCCCTTTATAATAGACATTTTCGTATGTCCCGCGATCACAAAATTCTCAAGCTGATGCACTGGCTAATATAGCCACAACTCTGGCAGAACCAAATGAGGATGAGACAACCATCAGTATTTCCCACCGTCATGTAATTTCACCTTATGTTCGAATCAGAACAGAGGAAATTAATGAAATTTGTCCCATTCCTGAACTGTATGGTCATACCACAGGATTGATGTCACCTATCAGGGAATACCTTCAAAATGAAACACTTCCACCTGATAGAGCCGAGAAAGAAAAAATCCGGCGACGTGTGGTCAATTTTACTATTTATGATATCCCAGATCACATAGAGAAAATTCTATACAAAGGTGGTTTTGATGGAGTTCTCTTCAGATGCATTGATGGTGAAGAGACAATGGCTGTATTGAAAGAAGTGCATGCAATAGTCTATGGTGCCCACCAGTCTGGACATAGACTATCATATCAGATTCGAAGGTTTGGATACTTTTGGCCTTCAATGATACAATATTTTGTTGATTTCAGAAAGAAGTTCCATTCATTCCATGTACATGCCAACATCATTCATCAACCTCCAGAGTTGATTCATAGAGCTAAATACTCATGGCTATTTTCCACATGGGTAATGGATGTGGTGGGACCATACCCTTCAGCTACGACCAAGAAGTTTCAGTATATTCTTACTTATACTGACTTATTTTCCAAATGGGAAGAGGCAACACCTCTCAAAGAAGTCAGTTCTAAATGCATTTTTATCATCATCAAGTCTAAAATAATTACCAAATTTGGTGTACCTCATACCATATTGATGGAACATGGACCAACTTCTGTTCATCTGAGGTGAAGAGATTTTATCAAGAATACAACATCAAATCCAATCATTCCTATCAGTATCATGCAGTGTCCAATGTCCAGATAGAAGCCTTAAACAAGACTATTTCCAATATACTGCAAAAGATGGTGGATAAAGATAAGAATTCATGCCCTGATAAACTGTTTCATGCATTATGGGATTATCAGACTACCATCTGCACTGAAACATGGTCGACTCCATATTCACTGGTATATGTAACAGATGTTTTCTTTCCCATTGTTGTTCACATACCCTCGCTCAGAGTAGCCATTTGTGATCAGTCATCTATAGATGAAAAATCTCAAAATCTATTGAATGAATTGGAACGGTTATATGAGAAAAGATTGTGCACTTTTCACCACTTGGATGTCTATCAGAATCGAATAACATGAGCTTTCAACAAAATAGTTCATCTTAATTCATTCACTTAGGGAGAATTGGTATTAGTTCTCAGCACTCCAATGATACCAAGAATGAAACCTCCCAAGCTTGAGCCAAAATGGTAAGGACCTTACTCAATACATAGGGTCTACTCCAATGGAGCTTATTCATTAATCTCGATGGATGGAGAACTCATCACTCATCCAACCAATGCAAGATTTTTGAAGAAGTTTTTAGTATAAACACAAAATATATCACCATGGTACAATATGACCTTAAACTGCACCATGGTCCAGTATGACCTTAAACTACATCATGGTCCAGTATGACCTTAAACTACACCATGGTCCGATATGACCTTAAACTACACCACTATCCTTCATGACATGGAAACTGCACATCACGTCCAACAAGACGTTGAACTGCAAAACCAACGGTCCATGCATATGACCTTAAACAATTTGCACGTCCCTTACATCCAGCATGACATTAAACTACACCATCCATGGTCCATGCATATGACATTAAACTATTCTCACTTTCATCCAACGTGATGTTATACTGTGTCCCCCTTCATCATCCTTGCTATATGACATTAAACTATATAGAAGTCCCTTATGTCCAGGAAGATGTTAAACTGCATAACCAATGGTCCATGCATACGACCTTAAACTATTCGCACTTACATCCAACATGAAGCTAAACGGTGTCGTCCCATTTTCTCCAACATGATGTTAAACTTTGAAAAAGTCATCAATATGTCCTACATGACGTTAAACTATATTTTGTCCCTGCTACATGACACTAAACTGTGCAGCACCAATAGTACAAACAGCAAGACTTTAAACTGCATAGTCCATTCATATGTCTTACACAAAATTAAACTATTCATCTTTAGGGCCGTTGCTACCTCTTGTTTCTCACACCGAGTGTGACTCACATGAGCTTAGAGAATACTTCAACCATAACACTCTCTCTGGGCTAGTAACTAGGTGTATGTCCCAACACTATTTTTTAGGTCGTTGTCCTGAAGGAAAACTTGATCACTAATTCATTCTAAAATTGAACTACGCTGTAGAGACCCGAAGCTTATCGTACATGGACATTACATTACTTTTGCGGAATACTTAGTACATAACAAAAACACACACGCAAGGATCATAATAGTTTAGTGTCTTTGGAAACTCGGAACGTAATCTTCTAATCGTGGTGAAAGATCTTCAATATCTCCCATAAAGATCTTCCTTTTTTTTACCTAAAACCTTTATTTATATCCTGGGGAAAAGAAAACATAAAAGGGTGAGCTCAAATGCTCAGTAAGGGTATACAAAAGAAATATCAATCACATCATATACATAAGAACATTTCCTTTGGAAATCTTAACCTGCAAAAGAGCTCCTAATATCATAACATGGGATAAATCATAGAAGTGAAAATGAGATCACCATAATCATAACATGAAACTTAAAACTTTGTGGCATGCACACATAATCATGGAAAATCATTTCTTGTTAGTCATGACTCATTGCCAAGACTATCTTAGTGGACAAATTCCCTTTCTAAATCGAGTAACCCTCGTTTCAGTCCTGTTTCACTGAACCGGTATAACCTACCATTTCAGCCATGTCTATCTCATGAGATATAAAATCTTTACCCAATGCATTGGAGGGAGATATAGGTCCCACCCATCTTATAATGAATCCTTTCTTATGTGTGCCACATAATCATAAATCATACATCATCGCATAACCCATGTAATAAAAATGGGATTCTTAAACAACATGACATCATAAAATAATTTGTATAAGATAAAGGAATTCATAAAAATATTTCCATCACAACATAATCAAACCAATGTAATAATAGGGATTAAAACAGAACCCTTTATTATCTTAGATGGAAAATAATTTTGATAAAACACTTTAACTCCATTCTTGAGGAAAATATCCTTTCTTCTTCAAAATCAATTTCTTTTCACAAAACATCATGCAATTTTAAAAGAAAGAGATTTTATTAAAAATAGTCATGAAATATTTTGGAGGAAGCTTCATGAAAATAAGGCTTTATAAAACCATAAAAATCCATTCATTCCGTTTAAGTTAAAAAAAACATTCTTCGTACTTTTGTCGGAAAAGTCAAAAAGTACTTCGTACGAAAAACGAAAAAAGATTCCTTTCATATCCTTTACTAAAAACTCATCGAAGGGTAAAATTGGATTTAAACAATTGTAGGTGGATGGAAATAATATTACATATTGAGGAAACATGGATGTGGATGATAAAATACACCCCAGTTAATACTTACGAATAAACAATCTCGGATAAAAATGAGATTGTGATATTTCCCTTACCTTAGGCCCGACTTGCTTTGTAAGTGTCCGAACCTCCTGTATAATGATTTAAATCATGTTATTGACTTATTACAGAATCATATTCATTGTTATGATATCATATATGGTTCACTTATGACATTATATTACCCGTTCTTTTGTAAATTCCATGTTAAAGAAGCGTTTTGGGTAAAATCGTTTCATTTATCGTAGGTGTTTTGACTTGTTGTTCTTGACATCATTATTACTTATATCATGATTTACTTACATCCAGAATATAAAATATGATTTATATATCATATATATTCAGTATATATATATATATATAATAGGTAGATAAATAAAATGAAAAACACCGTTCATGGAGACGGTAGTACGTACGTACGCATGAACGCTGTTTTCCTTTCCTTATTGTCTTGAAATGGAAGTAAGTAGATGACATACATATGTATACATAAACCCAGTAGCTTTATAATTTCATATATTTCATTATTATTTCTTATATATACTTTATAATCATTCTTAAATGGTTAACATGGAGAATGAATCTCATCGCGTCGTGGAGACGGTAGTCCGTACGTACGCACGAGCGATGATATCATTTCGATAAATATTGAATTGAATTGGAGCGGATTATACAATATATCAGAATCAATATGATGTTGTAATAACTATGTATAGTTATTCTTTACACCATTATACCCATCCATGTAAGGTGGTGGTGGAAAATAGATTACACCACGGCGTGGAGACGGTATTCCTTACGTACGCACGCGCGGTGATTTCTTTTTCCGTAGGATGGATAGATGGTGAAATAGGGTTGTTTCATACTTATAATAACATATCAGTATATGAGTGATACTGATGTTATTACTTCATAATGAAACAACCTAAGAAGAAGAAGTGGAAGAAGAAATAAAGATGAAAGAATTGGTAACGGTAATTACCTCTTCTTTGAAGTTCCTCTTTGAGACCTCCTCTTAGGGCACTAGAATTGGTCTTTGAGGAAGACCAGAACCTCTAGGATGTTTATAGGGAAGTGGAGAAGAGATTTTTTCAGGTGTTGGCCGAGCTGGAGTGCTCAAATTGGTGTGAGGAGGAGGGGGAGGAGGTGTCCTTTTATAGGGGAGGAGAGGGGCACCTTAGGAATATCTCAAAATATTATTTTATATTAAAGTCAAAATCGGTTTATAATGGTTCCAAAGGGTATTATTTCGAAGTTAAAGTTGGGATGGGTCGAAATAATATCAACCAATAGAATTTAGACAAGTTTAGGATATTATTTTAACCTTATCAATTAGATTTAACTCTAAGTTAAATAATTTAACTTTTACCATGTCTTTTTGTTTTCTTTCACTATATGGTTAATAAACTTACTATAACATGCCAAACGAACCCCAAATTGTTTATTATTAATATATATATCCTTATCTAAGTCATTTGGCCGATCCTTAGATTTTTAGGAATACAATAACAATTAATAATATAATATTTGATTTAAAAACTATTTTGTGTCAATTTTGACACTATTTGATATATGATTTTTGTGAAAGTCATAACAGAATTAAATGTTCGAACCAAGTTGATTAAATCAACATTAATATATCATAGTAACCTAGAAAATTAGTGGAATTCATAAAAAATCTCAAATTACATTTATTTTGGTGTTTATAACATCAATTATGTCAATATTTCATTAATAAGATAATTACTGCATCATCGTTGTGTCATAAATAAATTACATTATTTTATGTCTAAAAATTACAAATAAAATACCATCATGTAGGAAATATTTTTATATTTCTAATGAATATTTACAATCTAATTTATCGTATGTATAACCCCATATTAAAAATGATTTACTTATTAAACTTTGATTTTAACTATTTTAACCTTTCTTTAAATAAATTAATAATAAATGTCCTAATCTAATCCAAGTGGGCCTAAATGGTCATATTTTATTCCTAAGTTTGTTTTTGGTCGAATTACACTTGTCCAATAGAATTAGGACATGTGTTAGGGTAATATTAATATCATATTTACCCTTAGTTACCCTATTTACTATTAACCGCGGTAAAAAAAGTAAAAAGTTACTATTCACCAAAAAATTATTTTCATCTCATTGAACCACATTTTAGTCCTTGATATTAACCGTGTCTCTCGGATTTTTGAAATTCCATTCACAGAAGCGGAAAAATTAAGTTTTACGAAAAATTCAGTTTTTTTAACTACCACTTAGTAGTTTCACTATTCATCAAAAATTGATGTTTTTCAGAACAATGCCAAAATTTCATCCTAAGCTATATTTCATATTCCGAATTCAAAAATGAAATCTATTTTACCAAATTCATAACATAGAAGTTGCATTAATTAATTTTATAATTAAATCCTGCTGTTAAAATAAATAGCGTGTTTTTATGAAACAATATATATCAAAAGATTAACACTTGATTATGTCTGGTTTAAATGTGAAATTACAACCAATGACCAACATTGTATTAAATTGTAAAAATATATTCTAAATATACTTTAAAACCACTCAAATTAATAATTTATCACTATTAATTATTTCGATTAAAAAAGTTGTTTTTAATTATAATTTAGTAATTTTCACTATTCATCAGAATATGAAAGTTATCCGAAAAGTACCAAAATTTCACCTTAGGCTAAATTCGATACTCCGAATCCAAGAATAAGTTCATTTTGAAAAATAAGATTTACAGAATTTTAAAAAGTGGTTATTACTATTCATAACGGCTAGTTTTAATAATATTTTAATAGCACATCGTTGTTTAGTGAAACTCGGTATTGCGTATTACACACGCTATCGAGGAAGGTTGCGATTACGTGTAATGCAAGGCAAGACAAGGATGCGTGTTGTGCAAGATCCTTTTGGTGTAGCGTAAAACACAAGACATTAATAAAATTAAAAAGAATATATTTTTTTATAAAATCTTGGGCTGTTACATTCTACCCCCCTTAAAATGAATTTCGCCCTCGAAATTCGTCGGGGTTATAAATGGTTTACAATTCGAAAGTTTCTTTAATAGAAACCCACATCGTAAAAAGGAATATCAAAACCAATCTTTAAAAACAAAAGTATGAAACGTAACGGTTACCCAAATAAACTAATCATTGGGGTTCCACATAGGTGAAAATATGGATATGGAAGAGAAATCTAACCCTCATGTTCTGATGGAGAGTGGTAGAGAACATGGCTATGGAAAAGCCAGTAATCACAAATCCATAGATTTGTGATGATATAAGGTACCATCTGATTCATCAGGTATAAGATCACTAGGACAACATTTTTGGTTTTCAAGATCATTTCCCCTAAAGTTGAAAATTTGAATTTTAATAAATACTTACTTTATTTTGGTACAATCTCACTGTTGTTCGTGCCTTGAACAATTTCCACTTCATCTCTTAAATAAATGAAGTTGAATTTGTTATTCGTGAAGTGTTAGCAGATCATGTGATAGAATGACGGGTCATTCCATCTGTCTCAAACAAAAGGTTAGCAAAAATTATATGCATAAATCGATATATAGTGAGATTAATCATATATGGTTCCTAAAATGGAATTATACTTCATATATCATACTGCTAAATATAATAAAACTAGTTTCTACTAAACAGGGACTTCCTGTAGGCCAGTGGTAGGCGATAAAGGCCAGTCTCACTTCGGTTGTGGGTTCGATTCCCACAGCCTTGTCCGAAGCGATGGGTTGTCTCCCGTCCTGCAGGTTGTCCTTTTTCCAAAACTATATTACTATAACATCCCATCAATAATATCGAAAATCTTCTATCCATAAACAATACTAACTTATGTCCAACATAATCCATTCTAATCTTTAGGCTTATCCATAATACTGTAGTCCACTCTCATAATATAGTGAAAACGATTACCAGTGATTTAATACCATCGTTGATCCCCATATATCATAAGATATGTCTTGTTGGTTACATTCCAATCATTCAAAGGCCTTAATCATGTATTCTCTTGAATACCTTAGTGAAAACATGAATGCAGTTAAAAGTTAACTCTTTCCACATACCAAAATCCAAAAATTCTATATACTCAAACCATGATATAACCTTCTCCTTATATCAGTCATGAGCTCATGAATAACATCAAACACCTCATTATCTTATTATTCCTTTATTATGCTCATATCATCTGTTTACCAAAAATGTCTCAATCACTTTTCATGGTTACCGGTACCATAAAATTATTGAAAACCACAATATATCAAAACATAAATATTTCAGTACACCATAAAATTACCTCAACAACATTATTCTTGAATACCAATACATAAACACTTCAGTCCATCCACTTCAATGACTGTCCTGGAATTAGTCCTTCCTTGATTTAGAAGTATCTTTTTGGGTCAGGGCATTGAGTTGGGTAATGCCCATGTTCTCCACAAATAAGACATTGAACTCCATAACAATCTGTCACTCTATGACCCTTTTCTCCACACAGATAACATCGGTCCCTCCATTTGAGGTATTCCTCAAGGTTCTTCTTCCCTTCTTTAGAAATCTCAATCTTCCTTTCTTTATACTCCTCAACATGCGAACATGCATAATAGTCTATCTTCCTCTTCTTTGATGAATTAGGCATACCACTAAATTTCACCTTGTTAATCATATATCGCGATGACTGATTCGGCATAATCACAACATCTTTCTCTCTAGGCATTACACAATTTTGTTTCTCATAGTCACCAATTTGTCCATTGGATTTACTGTTAACCGAATTCCTTTTGGTTCCCTCCATTAACTAAAACACAAAAATAATTTTGTGAGAGGCAAAAATCATGCTAGAGAAAACAACATAGTAAAGGGGAAGTATCCTCAATATCTAACTTCTTAGGTTAAATTCTATGATCGTTACCGTAGTTCTAGGACTGTATCTTATACGTATACTTATCCTTAGGGACATCCCTAGACATACCTTATAAATATCTCTAGGGATCTCACTAAAGATCTCGCATCCTAGTTTCTAAAGGTTGACTAAACCTTTCCTCTGATACCAACTGTAGAGACCCGAAGCTTATCGTACATGGACATTACATTACTTTTGCGGAATACTTAGTACATAACAAAAACACACACGCAAGGATCGTAATAGTTTAGTGTCTTTGGAAACTCGGAACGTAATCTTCTAATCGTGGTGAAAGATCTTCAATATCTCCCATAAATATCTTCCTTTTTTTTACCTAAAACCTTTATTTATATCCTGGGGAAAAGAAAACATAAAAGGGTGAGCTCAAATGCTCAGTAAGGGTATACAAAAGAAATATCAATCACATCATATACATAAGAACATTGCCTTTGGAAATCTTAACCTGCAAAAGAGCTCATAATATCATAACATGGGATAAATCATAGAAGTGAAAATGAGATCACCATAATCATAACACGAAACTTAAAACTTTGTGGCATGCACACATAATCATGGAAAACCATTTCTTGTTAGTCATGACTCATTTCCAAGACTATCTTAGTGGACAAAGTCCCTTTCTGAATCGAGTAACCCTCGTTTCAGTCCTGTTTCACTGAACCGGTATAACCTACCATTTCAGCCATGTCTATCTCATGAGATATAAAATCTTTACCCAATGCATTGGAGGGAGATATAGGTCCCACCCATCTTATAATGAATCCTTTCTTATGTGTGCCACATTCTCATAAATCATACATCATCGCATAACCCATGTAATAAAAATGGGATTCTTAAACAACATGACATCATAAAATAATTCGTATAAGATAAAGGAATTCATAAAAATATTTCCATCACAACATAATCAAACCAATGTAATAATAGGGATTAAAACAGAACCCTTTATTATCTTATATGGAAAATAATTTTGATAAAACACTTGAACTCCATTCTTGAGGAAAATATCCTTTCTTCTTCAAAATCAATTTCTTTTCACAAAACATCATGCAATTTTAAAAGAAATAGATTTTATTAAAAATTGTCATGAAATCTTTTGGAGGAAGCTTCATGAAAATAAGGCTTTATAAAACCATAAAAATCCATTGATTCCGTTTAAGTTAAAAAAAACATTCTTCGTACTTTTGTCGGAAAAGTCAAAAAGTACTTCGTACGAAAAACGAAAAAAGATTCCTTTCATATCCTTTACTAAAAACTCATCGAAGGGTAAAATTGGATTTAAACAATTGTAGGTGGATGGAAATAATATTACATATTGAGGAAACATGGATGTTGATGATAAAATACACCCTAGTAAATACTTACGAATAAACAATCTCGGATAAAAATGAGATTGTGATATTTCCCTTACCATAGGTCCGACTTGCTTTGTAAGTGTCCGAACCTCCTGTATAATGATTTAAATCATGTTATTGACTTATTACAGAATCATATTCATTGTTATGATATCATATATGGTTCACTTATGACATTATATTACCCGTTCTTTTGTAAATTCCATGTTAAAGAAGCGTTTTGGGTAAAATCGTTTCATTTATCGTAGGTGTTTTGACTTGTTGTTCTTGACATCATTATTACTTATATCATGATTTACTTACTTCCAGAATATAAAATATGATTTATATATCATATATATTCAGTATATATATATATAATAGGTAGATAAATAAAATGAAAAACACCGTTCATGGAGACGGTAGTCCGTACGTACGCATGAACGCTGTTTTCCTTTCCTTATTGTCTTGAAATGGAAGTAAGTAGATGACATACATATGTATACATAAATCCAGTAGATTTATAATGTCATATATTTCATTATTATTTCTTATATATACTTTATAATAATTCTTAAATGGTTAACATGGAGAATGATTCTCATCGAGTCGTGGAGACGGTAGTCCGTACGTACGCACGAGCGGTGATATCATTTCTATAAATATTGAATTGAATTGGAGTGGATTATACAATATATCAGAATAAATATTATGTTGTATTAACTATGTATAGTTATTCTTTACACCATTATAACCATCCATGTAAGGTGGTGGTGGAAAATAGATTACACCACGGCGTGGAGACGGTATTCTGTACGTACGCACGCGCGGTGATTTCTTTTTCCGTAGGATGGATAGATGGTGAAATAGGGTTGTTTCATACTTATAATAACATATCAGTATATGATTGATACTGATGTTATTACTTCATAATGAAACAACCTAAGAAGAAGAAGTGGAAGAAGAAATAAAGATGAATGAATTGGTAACGGTAATTACCTCTTCTTTGAAGTGCCTCTTTGAGACCTCCTCTTAGGGCACTAGAATTGGTATTTGAGGAAGACCAGAACCTCTAGGATGTTGCTAGGGAAGTGGAGAAGAGATTTTGTCAGGGGTTGGCCGAGCTTGAGTGCTCAAATTGGTGTGAGGAGGAGGGGGAGGAGGTGTCCTTTTATAGGGGAGGAGAGGGGCACCTTAGGAATATCTCAAAATATTATTTTAGATTAAAGTCAAAATCGGTTTATAATGGTTCCAAAGGGTATTATTTCGAAGCTAAAGTGGGGATGGGTCGAAATACTATCAACCAATAGAATTTAGACAAGTTTAGGATATTATTTTAACCTTATCAATTAGATTTAAATCTAAGTTAAATAATTTAACTTTTACAATGTCTTTTTGTTTTCTTTCACTATATGGTTAATAAACTTACTATAACATGCCAAACGAACCCCAAATTGTTTATTATTAATATATATATATCCTTATCTAAGTCATTTGGCCGAACCTTAGATTTTTAGGAATACAATAACAATTAATAATATAATATTTGATTTAAAAACTATTTTGTGTCAATTTTGACACTATTTGATATATGATTTTTGTGAAAGTCATAACAGATTTAAATGTTCGAACCAAGTTGATTACATCCAACTTCATATATCATAGTAACCTAGAAAATTAGTGGAATTCATAAAAAATCTCAAATTACATTTATTTTGGTGTTTATAACATCAATTATGTCAATATTAGATTAATAAGATAATTACTGCATCATTGTTGTGTCATAAATAAATTAAATTATTTTATGTCTAAAAATTACAAATAAAATACCATCATGTAGGAAATCTTTTTAGCTTTCTAATGAATATTTACAATCGAATTTATCTTATGTATAACCCCATATTAAAAATGATTTACTTATTAAACTTTGATTTTAACTATTTTAACCTTTCTTTAAATAAATTAATAATAAATGTCCTAATCTAATCCAAGTGGGCCTAAATGGTCATATTTTATTCCTAAGTTTGTTTTTGGTCGAATTACACTTGTCCAATAGAATTAGGACATGTGTTAGGGTAATATTAATATCATATTTACCCTTAGTTACCCTATTTACTATTAACGCGGTAAAAAAAGTAAAAAGTTACTATTCACCAAAAAATTATTTTCATCTCATTGAACCACATTTTAGTCCTTGATATTAACCGTGTCTCTCGGATTTTTGAAATTCCATTCACAGAAGCGGCAAAATTAAGTTTTATGAAAAATTCAGTTTTTTTAACTACCACTTAGTAGTTTCACTATTCATCAAAAATTGATGTTTTTCAGAACAATGCCAAAATTTCATCCTAAGATATATTTCATATTCCGAATTCAAAAATGAAATATATTTTACCAAATTCATAACATAGAAGTTTCATTAATTAATTTTATAATTAAATCCTGCTGTTAAAATAAATAGCGTGTTTTTAGGAAACAATATATATCAAAAGATTGACACTTGATTATGTCTGGTTTAAATGTGAAATTACAACCAATGACCAACATTGTATTAAATTGTAAAAATATATTCTAAATATTCTTTAAAACCACTCAAATTAATAATTTATCACTATTAATTATTTCGATTAAAAAAGTTGTTTTTAATTATAATTTAGTAATTTTCACTATTCATCAGAATATGAAAGTTATCCGAAAAGTACCAAAATTTCACCTTAGGCTAAATTCGATACTCCGAATCCAAGAATGAAGTTCATTTTGAAAAATAAGATTTACAAAATTTTAAAAAGTGGTTATTACTATTCATAACGGCTATTTTTAATAATATTTTAATAGCACATCGTTGTTTAGTGAAACTCGGTATTGCGTATTACACACGCTATTGAGGAAGGTCGTGATTGCGTGTAATGCAAGGCAAGACAAGGATGCTTGTTGTGCAAGATCCTTTTGGTGTAGCGTATAACACAAGACATTAATAAAATTAAAAAGAATATATTTTTTTATAAAATCTTGTGCTGTTACATACGCGGACTTTGATCCTTGCCTTCCAGGATGGGTACGTAGTAAACATCCCATGGTTCACACCCGAAACCAATCTCTTCACATCGGTTCACCTCCGTCTTATATGATGTTGATTCATGAAACTGCCCCCAGAATCAATATGATTACGTTGGATCACTTTCTTCCTTTCTATACGACATTAAACTGTACAATACTTCTATCCAGTATGACAATAAACTACAATATTCCTTGATACCCTCACCTGAGAGGGAATAATTATTTACATTGATTTTCAATCATGTTATATTCCAAAGACTATGTGCATACATGGCAGCGCCCGAACCTTTTATCTTGGGTTAAACCATCATTTCACTAAAGTCCCCTTTCACCCTATACATGTACGAACCTAATTTGTACAGAGGGTAGTTATAGAACTACATGAGCTTTATTCCCATCCTTATGGGATAATAAGGAACGTTCGAAGGTCCCTCAAATCCAGCCTCAAATCTTTGGGCCTAACCCCAAATTCCTCTTTCAGTCCCCTGGCTGAAAAGTCCACATGAAAACACAAACCGTGTATTTCTTACAATGGTCCAAGCTCTATGACCCTAAACTAAGATCTCCACTCATTTTTTCCCGCATGACGTTAAAATTTAGTTCAAGAGCTATGTATGTATTGATTCCCATCCTTATGGGATATGCAGTGAAGTCCAACATTTCCATTCAGGACCCAGTCACAACATGATTATGGTTAACATTGATCCATGTATCTCTGCATACATTGGAAAATACCCATCTTTATGTGTCATAATCCTAACCATAAATATTTTCAGATCTTCATAACCCTTTTCTTGTCTTCTAGTCACAAAAATGTCCAAATTCTGAGAGTTATTTTTCCTGACTATGTAGCACGTGCGCTTAGGAGGCCGTGCATAAACAGTCTACATAAATGACAAGTCAGCCAAAAGATACTATTATTTGACTATGCAGCCAATCCCCTTAGGTGGCCCTACTTAATTCAACCCCCTAATGGGGTTTTCGGATACTGGTAACTTCATTCTTGGGAAGAAAGACTTTATTGTCCTTATTTGTCTGAAATGACAATATATAGGGATCTGCAAAAATAGCCATCCTTAACATATTTATCCCACATCCTTTTTAATGTTCTGAAAGTATTCAAGTCTATGGTTCATATTCTCCTTCCCTACGTTTGGGTCAGACCTTCGTAGGAGTGATATCCATCCAGTTCTTTGATAATCTTGTTTGGAAATATCTTCTCTATATTCATGAACATTTTTGCATACAGTAATCTATATACTTTGGAAAATTTGAATCTCCATAAGCATTCACTGGTTTTTTAGCATTAGGAATGTAAATTTCTGAGAGTTATATTCCCTGACTATGCAGCACATTCCCATTGGTGGCCTTGCATAAGTAGTCTACATAACGGACCTATCAGCCAAAAGATTCTATTTATTTGACTATACAGCCAATTCCCTTAGGCGGCCCTGCATAATTCAACACCCTAACGGGTTTGTTAAATAATGGTAACTTCATTCTTGGGAACTACTTCTTCTAATGCCTTTTAATCTATTTTCCATGTCATTCCTCAGATTAAAATATTCTTAAGTCATAGTTTACATATTTTCACTCATACGTGAGTATGGTAATATGTTTTCAGATAAATTGTCAAAGAATTGAGTAAATTTTAATCCATTTTGGTGAAATCTATTTCTACCATAAACATTCGACTCTTTATGTGCGACATGCATGACTTTATAGTGCCCTCAAAAGACAAGGGAACTCTGAATAAAAGTCATGTTCCAGCTCACTAATCAGACATTTTGTATGATTTAGGTAATATTGATCAATTATGAGATTCAATGTTTGTAGGGTTATTTATATTAATCATAGTAAAAATCCAACTGTGCTTACTAGGACCATTGGATTAGGTAAAATATAAAGCAGGTAGCGGGAAAATATGTTCACAAGTGATTAAAGATGAGGGAATTCTTTCCATTTCATGCACAAGAATTAAAGGTACATCCACAGATTGGAGCCTCTTCTCTTTTTCAGGGAATTACAAAAGACTGTCAACATAAGTCTTCACTTGATGTACATCATCCCGAGTTTCATCAGCAGCTACTTGAAGCTCATGCACTCGACCAGCTTCACCTTTCTCAGCATGATGGAGTGCCTTCTTGGAATCTACAATGGCTTTCATACCATTCGTTTTAGCTCCCTCCAATGAATTATTGAGCTGGTCAAGTTCCCCAATAACAGCATCAAACTGTTGCTGGAGATGCACCTGCTAGATGACATTTTCTTTGATCATATGCTTCAGCTCCTTCATCTTTGCAGCATAGTCAGCCTCAGATCAAGATATTGCAGCATCAAATTTTCCAATGTTGACTGACAGTTTCACTCTGGTCAGATCTTCGTGACACTTTTTCTCCTGCTCCCTCCTGAAAATTACTTGTTTGACTATGTCATGGATCTTTTCATATCTAAAACCACCAAGTCTTAGCATGAAGAACTGGGACGACAACCAGGAAATATTTGATGAAAACACTTCTAAAGGTACCTCAGATATGATTTTCCATATGTTGTTACATGCCTTGAATCATAAAAAGCAGAGTGCCTAAAGCACCTCTGGGTCTGATTCAACATCATCATCATAGGGGGGGCATGTAATCTGGGATTAATGCACTTAAGGAAGTGCCATGTTCCGCCCCTCCCCTCCTAACCCTGGTTTCATCACCTTCTTCTACTATTTGGGCAGAGGTTGAGACTTCACCTCCTGTTCTAGCCATTAATGATGATAGCCATGTTTGATCAATTAAATGTATGGTTAGTTTCATAGAATAATGAATGTTGGTTGTATATCTTAAAAACTCATCCCAATAAATACCTAACAGTAGATCAGCATCTTGAGAAGACTTCTCCCTATATTTCCCAGTATCAACAGGATCTTCAAGATGGGTCTCATGAGGGTTTACTAGATTTAGCTCCACTTGAGCTAATGTTTCTGTAATGGTAGGGTTGACATCAATGTCCACACCCTCTTCATGCATTGGAAGTTCAGCGACTCCTATGGATGGAACTGCATTTTATATTTAGTCAAGATTACAAGTTTAAATTATAAAACAATTTACTGGGTGAAGGATAACACTCACGCCCAAGGTCTTCTAAATCGCATGATAACTTAGCATGATGATAAAAATTTTCGAAGGACATGACACAATTCATCATTTCATCCAATGATATTTCAGAATCATGGTTACTCTCACCAGTGAGAGAATTTGATGTATCCTCTAGGCGAACGTTATTCTGTGGCCCCTGACCCCGGACAGCTTCTTCAAGAAGGATGGCAGATTCAGTTGTCACAGCTGCCAATGATTCAGGTGCAGGTTCTTCTCTACTTGTAGCAGCAACAGGAGCAGTACTGGGAATAGATGTTTGCTCTTTTTCAGAAGTAGCCAAGTCAGCATGAATTGGAATTTGTTCCACCGCAACCTCTGTGGTATTCAATGGAGGATCTGTCCTTTCCCTCAGAGGGGGGATTGAAGAATCCCCTACAATCCCAACGAAAATGATCAATCTTTTCATGGTTTAGGACTAATGATTATCCGAAGAACTTACCACTGCTAATGAAGCGTTTAGCTATGGTCTTCTTCCTCTGATGAATTTTCTTCTTTTTCTTTTTGGGAGTATCATCAGTCTCCATTATAGGTACCTGGATAGGAGATGTGAAATCCACGTGCAACTCCTCATCCATGGCATGCTGGCCCGGAGATATCTCGCCCGGTTCACGAGGAGATTCAGCAGCAGCCCCGATGGCAGTACCACTAGGGCTATACTATGGAGAAGGAACCTCAGTATTCTCGGCAAGCTGTAAGATGATGAAAACAATTTCCTTTAATAACATAGCTTTGACTGAAATCATGTTGCAAAGCAAATAAGGAATGAAAGCTTACATCTTCAGGATCCACATACTCATACCAATCCTCATCAGTGGCGACGTGATCCATTATATTCTTCACCCTCTTGGGGATAGGGATAGAATCATCAGTGGAATATATGTAGGCCTTCAACTCTTTGACATATTCTCTTACTTCATCAGGGTTATTCTTGAAATAAATATTTGCAGGAGCCTGAAGATTCCTTATTCCAGGAAGACGTACACTTCACATAGCTCCATACAGATAGTTACAGTATCGCAGTATAAATCCCGCCATGTCTTGATGGCCTCCGGTCGTAGATATGTAAGTGTACTAGAAGGTTGTGAAGAGGTTCCTACAACCTTTTATTTTAATTTCTTTCTAGGTCCTGCAACTATAAAAAGAGAATTAAAACTTGTTACTCTATAAAGTTACTTGCAATTAAAATTGCCTCAATAAAGTAACTCACCAGGAGTTGATGGAGTGGATCACTTGATTCTGACAGGAGGTTTATATATGGCACAAGGCCATTTTGACACATGTTGTATCTCCTGAGAATCTGATGAATCAGCCTCGGTTGAAGAACTCAGTGAACCAGCTTCCGGAGCGGAAGAATCACCTACCACCAGAATTGTTTCTTTCCCAATGGTTCTCTTCTTCTTCCCAACCCGGTCAACAGGTTTATTAAATATGGCCTCAGGATATGACACTATCTAGTTTTCAGCATACCATATGGTCAAATTGCTTACCGCTTCAGTATTTGGTAAGTCATAGACTTCCCCAGTCCTTTCCATAGCCGTTAGCAACCATAGATGCCGAGCAACCATTGGATGCTGCTCTGATATGACATGCACTAGAGGATATACGATTGTTGTTTGCAGAAACTTTAATTGGCATGAAAATCGATATGGAGCATAGGCGTCACATATAATTTCCCCATCAATTCTGGTGGCTAGTACACCATCTCTGCTGGCCAGCATATAAGACCTCTATTCCGAGCTGGCTGATCCATCATCAACAAATCGCCCTGTCGGTGGATTTCCATAGGGAAAGAAGTGGAATTCCTTATACATTCCAAGCCTTGGACTAATATCATAAGCATTGAGGGACAATGGACAAACTCTAGAGAAGGCCAGAACAGTTGGCCTGAATGAACTTCTAGGAATCTGTATTCCGTTTTGAATAGAATATGTCCGGAAGTGAGTGGCGATCCATCACCATAAAACTTGGAATGGTCCCACTAATCTCAAAGGAGACTTACCCATATAGACATGGAGTATTCTCCTGTGAATATTTTCCAAAACTGGGGTAGCCAACCCCACCCTCTTCCTATCAGCCAACTTGGCTGTGATAATGATGGTCCCTGGCCTGACGCCTCCCATCTAATATCTAACTGTCAAAAGATAGACACTAAGACATATGGCTAAAAAGCCTGCCAGACGGGTCTTCTCTAGGATATTATGATTCCCTTCATACCCCCAGTTCTCATAATCTCCTTCTTCTAGAGTCGGCAAGAATGTGCCATGAATACCTCTCTTATCTTCTCTAGGGCAGCTAGTAGGACGAGTACAGGTGGTCCTCTTTTCCCTCTTCTTCTGGAGAAACACATTCATCTATTCCTTTGGATAAATATCCCTTCTATAATAAGTCTTTGAAGTCTTTATGATTTTGAGCTTCTGATAAATCTTCAATAACTCTCGAACCAAATCCGGAGTCTTCTTTGGATCATTCATGGTTAACTTTGGAGGGATGAATTCGTCCTACATATCACCCAGGATTGGAACCCTTGAGATCTTGTAAACATCCCCCAAATTATTTTCTACATCTCCATGGGTCAGATGGAATGAATTAGTTTCCGCGCTCCAGGGGCAATGAAATTCCGGTGCAAAATTATCATTCTTATAAACATACGTCTGCCCAACCCGGACGTCTTCATAAATTGTAGCTCCCTTCAGACCCTCGATAAACTCTTCACAAGTTTGTCACACCCAATATGCCCACATCCAAGTTGGCTTCACCCCTCCCCCAGAACGGAATTCCCATTTCTCCTGCCAGCCTTTGGATTGATCTATCTGAGAGTTTCGAAAGACTGAAGGATAACAATGTGGTTACAGCTCAGGCTTGTGATGTTTCAGATCTGGGGCACACGAGCTATGATGCATTATATAAGATTTCATTGCTATTCCAGCATTTGAAAATGTTCCTGCAATTGAGACATTCACTGAAAAAATGTTGTTATACGACTGAAACCAGGAAGGTGGGAGATAGTTCTTTTCCTCTGGAATATTGACATCTTGCAGGTGACCATGGCCATACAGAGGCAGATAGATGCACTGTGGGAAATCACGATGATATTTCTTCAGATGCTTAGCCATGTCCGGAAGAGTGCTTTTGCAGATGGAATAGTAATCATGGCCAATGATGTCCATAATCTCATCAATTCTATTGTTAACCAGTTCATCAACCATTCCAATTCTCTTTAGAGCCATTTGATCTACACAAGATTTGAATAATTAACTCTTAAATTTTGTTAATTTTTCATAAAATTAGTGAAGGATTTTATGAAATTGTCTAAGTCATTAAGGCGCGCAAGTCCCATAGTTGGCACGCAAGTCTCCTTCAGTCGTGCAAGTATTGTTCATGATGGTATCACCGTGCAAGTCCAAATACCTTAATAGAAGCATGACGGAAGAAACAACAAGTGTGAAACAGTGGAATCACTTGTGCGGACAAGAAAAAGCCGAGAGCCAAGTTGCGCACCGAGAGCAAGAAATCTGTGAGAGACGAGTGCTTTGCGCGGAACGAAGCCCCCCATTTATAGACGCGGCCATAACCCTGTGCATCGTACCCTACATGACAAAAGGTCGTACACCTGGGCACAAGACCCTGCGCACCCAAAGCTCATTTGCACGCCATACCCTGCGCCCCTCAATTTCCTTTTGATTCTCGATTTCCCCAGAGTCAAATGCTCATTTCTTTCGGTTCCAACTCTGAGGGAGGAATTTTTTTGACGCTCCTTTCATCACAGAATCTAATGATTGGAAAAGGGGAATATCTTAGCTCAAAGTGATTCATCCTTTGGGAAAATATCAAAAAAATTGACAAAGGAAAGAATAAGAAAAACATTTCTCAAGGGTCGCACAAGTTCTTCAATGGTCGCGCAAGTAGACATGCGCACCGTAATGGTCGCGCATGTACACTTGCGCGCCGAAGTTGGTCGTGCATGTCACTTGCACGCCCTACGTGATAACTGCCCAGGGTATTCTCTAGCCTATAAATACCCCCAGTGGGCCCCCCATTTCATGGGAAATTTTTCCAGAATTCATTTATAGAGCTTTGAACGCCCAAGTCTCTTCTTCTTGTCTTCTGAAAACGTCTAATGTAATTATGTACCTAGAATGGAAGGTCTAAACAAGAGGAGTAAGGTCTAAGTGTTAGAATTCACTAAAACTTGCATGCCTAAAGTGTTGTACCATAAGGGAAATGAACATACTTGTGTGCCGCCATACATCCTTACCAAAACTGACGTGCCTCTCTTCTGGAAGTCTCTCAGGATAATTCTAAAGGCTTTGGTCAAGGATCGCCCAAGTGTTACCCTATTGGTTAAAAATTACACAATTACCCATGTGTCGTGCAGGTATACCTCCATGACCAGGATGTGCACGCCCACCCAATACATGCGCGCCTTCTAGGACTTGTGAGCCCCTTTCTCTTTTGGGTGCCTTTGTTTCCCATTTAACCCCTCTTATGCCATTCCACCACTCCTATTCAAAATTCAGTCTTCAAGTCACTCTTAAAAGCCATTTATGGCATGATTTCTTGATTTGAATTCCTTATGAGAAAGTAACTTAGTGGAACATTTCTCAAAACCTAGTGATGTACACATCTTTATGTCACTAAATATTGAGATTTCATTCCTTCAACATCATCCTTTAAGATGAGAGTCCCCCTTAACCTAGGCCTCCTTTTCAGGAGTATGTCCCAGTCATAATTCCTATTAATTCTGTGCATCCTCCTTAGGAGTAAGCCCCAATCTTAAAATTCCAAAATCTGGGAATCCTCCTTAGAAGTAAGCCCCAACAATAATACTCTTAACATGGCCCTCCTTTTCAAGAATAAGCCCCAGTCATAATTCTCAAGTATGGGCATCCTCTTTCGGAGTAAGCCCCAAGTCCTCATTAACCTGGGCCTCCTTTTTTGGAGTAAGCCCCAGTCTCAAATATGGGTATCCTCTTTAGGAGTAAACCCCATGTCCCTTAATTTTCTCTTAACCTGTCCTAATTTACGTTTGATCTGGATCTCCTTCTCAAGAGTAAAACCCATTCATAATTCCCCTCCTAATTTGGGCCTCCTTTTCAGGAGTAAGCCCCAAATTATAGTATCCAAATCTCCATAAAGTACTTATACCTTTATGGACCCTGTTCTTGGATTTCTTCCCTGATGTAAATCCTAATATTCATCTATTTGGGATGTCATACATACATAAGCCCCACATCATTTCTTATGATTGCATCTTTCATGGAAAAACTGTCTGGTTTTACAAATACCTCTTGTATCTCACACCGAGAATGACTCACATGAGATTAGAGTGTAAAAGTAATTATGACATCTTTCTTTGAGCCATCAATCATAAACATCCTATTCCCTTACTCGAACTAAGTGGGTTCTGATTCTTTTTCCAAAACAAAAGATATGTAGGTAGCCCATCTGCGGATACGATCCCAACTCTGAAATAATCAATGTCCTTCTGAATGACAATAAACTTCAAGTGCCCCACTGAGTGGATTTAAAACCAGTATGGTCATCATAATGACCAAGAGACTTTTATGTATCAAAGGATACCATTGACTAAGAATCTATAACAAATACAAATTATTCTCTATCAATGAAGAACCAAGAATACATATAAAATATTCTCTAAATATCATACATATCAGTCATTGATTGTTAGATCTAAAGGAAAACTCATTTTATACTTGGTAACGTAATAAGGATTCAAAAACATAACTTAAATCTATAAAGAGAGTCCCAGAGTAGACAATAATTTCCTTCAAAAAGGTGTGATGAGTCCGTCCTCCCATCCTCTCGACCAATGAAAATTTCTAAGCCTCATCATTCCACAACTAATGAGTACCTACCTTTGGAATGTAGGTCCAAATGGATATGGAATCATTGGATGTTTCCATCTCTACGAAAAAACCCATTAGAAACCGTATGGAATGTTTGAACCTTAAATCGATGAGGTCATCCCCAATTATAGAGGGAAACATCAGAAAATTGAGATCCTTTTTTTAGTTATAGTTTCTGAGCTGCACCATGTGATATAGTATGATGGGAATGCAATTATTCATATTATTTACTCATAGAATCAAGATACTGGTCGGATGCAGATCCTCACTACCATACATGAAGTTGCTCTAATGAAAAAGGGACACTTCCCCAACACTGTGCATGACTTCGGAATCATGAAACATCATCAGATTAATGAAAATTTCTATCAACCTCACCATACTCTGGTGGTGTTCTAGCATGCTCGTCTTCCAGGATGGATCAAAATCAATATTGGTGGCACCTCCATAAGAAATGCAGGCCCTATGATGTGGTGCTATCTTCATAAATCATCTCGGTCATATCCTTGGTTGCTTCATGGGTAGTTGTGCCATTGACACCTCCCTTGAAGCACTGATGATGAGCTTCATTATCGAAAAGCTCTTTGGTTGGAATAATCTTTGAATCGAAATTAACTCAACGACCATCGTGCAATCGGTTTGGAATGGAATTATTCATATTGCTTGACTGATTACTACTCATTGGATGGAATGGACCCATTCACTTATAGATCTCAATTACTTCATCATAAATGTTTATCGTGAAGAAAATAGGGTTTCTGATGTCTTGGAAAACATGGGAGTAAATCAAGAAATCACCTGGGTGGAAGACCTCCCTTTTGATCTTATTTCCTTACATGAAATATATTGTAATATGATCCCTAATTTAGACTCTTGTAAAATTTATTTTTATTTTATTTATGCTTTGGCTTTAAAAAAATAATTAGTAGCGACACTTTTTACATATATTCCTATATCATGGAAAAAATAACAATCATGTTGTAATCCCCTTCCACATCCAAGTTTAAAGACTTAAAACTTCCATGCTCTAAATCTAATTTATATGATGTTAAAATCCCTGAAATCACATGATTCTAATCTATAGCATTACACGGTTTTATGAACATTTGATGCCCCTTATAGTATCATCTTGTGATTCCACATCCTCCACCACCATTGTTTTAAACTGATTCCTTGATAAGAATCCATGTGTAATCACCACACCATCCTCTCTCACTGTAGGATGAAACTCCATAATTGAGAAACTACAAAGTGGAATCCCCAAATCATCCCTCATCGACACACCTTCCAAGGCACAAGAATCATTACTACATGATCTAAAACTAAATTTACCAGTCATGTTACACGACCATAAAACAAGACATCATACAATATGGGTTTTAATAATGTTTATCGAAAAGTTATATATTGGATGCCTCCACAAGTTTAATTCCTTACAACCTGGGATTGTGGGATCTTCCTCCCATGGAAAGACACAGTCCACTAAATCTAAGTGTGACGTAATATCCCTTGGGGGACACACTCTTAAAACTACCAATAATATCCACGGGTATAATCATCCCACATTAGTGGACAGAGTGCCCCAAATCAATGTGTGATACCATCCCTCTTGGAGGGACAAACTCCACTAAATATCGCAATTAAATCATCTCCATCGGGGGGTCACACTACTCCCAAACCGAGTTTCCAATATCCCCCCTTTGGAGGAAACACTCCCCTAAATGATAAAGTGTGAAATATCCCCCAATGGGGAGACAGAGTCCAAAAATTCCATGTGATAAATACTCTTCCATGGGATTATACACTCTACTAACTCTGCATGGTCTCTTAGTGTGAAATATTTTTCATTGAGGTTACAAACTCAACCATGTCTAAGTTTTAAATCTCTCCCCTTGGGGGAACACACTCCACAGACTCCACAAAACCTCCATGTGGGAAATCCCCCACAAGGGGAACAAATGTAAACCAAACCTTCTCTAGAAGAATTTATACTTCAGTGTTATTTGGGAATACATACCCCATACAATAGTCATAATATTACATGGGTAAAAATTACTACAAATAATTATGATCCCAATTTCAACTAAAATGTGGTTGACATATCAATAATTAGGTTTCACATATAATACATGTCACAAATGAAATTCCATATAAAAGAGTAGCACTATACAGGATCCCATCGTACTCAATGTCCATACATTCCCAATTCTACTAACGTCACTACCTCATATAATAAAACATTACTATTCGTTCAAGATAGACGAAAAATAATTTATGGGTTCCCACGTCAGGAGGGACCCAATAATAATTTTCACAAACAGCACATAATTCAATGTGGGAGTCCCAAAAATGTTATGAGCTCCATGGGAGGATGCATGAATGTGGGAACCTATATCCATCATCATTTTTTGATCAAGGGGCTAAAATATACAATTAAAGTAATAGAAACTACCCAAAATTACAACGTTTGAATTTAGGGAAACAATGTAGTGTATTGTGCAGGCACTGATAGAGGGATTTAAAAATATTTACATAATGGTAATTTTAGTTATTGATGAAACAGTTGATTATAAATGTTTGGGAAACATTATAAGTATTTTGAAATACATTTTTTGAAAACCCTCAACATACAATTGACTAATAAACATAATTTTAATATAGGGAATATGAGATATGATATTAATGTATGATAACATATAATTAGGTTTTTAAATAAAGTAGATAACATTAGTATAAAAGGGGAATATTAACAATAATTGGATAATATCATTAAAGATAATAGAGATTGCTATTATCTATGCTATATTGTTTAGAAATAAATTAAAAAGGGTAAATACTATAACTTCAAGTTATGCATTCCTATAATAATGGAGGAATTATCGTATTATCATATAATATAATAAATTCATCTTGAACAACCATAATAAAAAAGGAATCATTATGACTTAGTAAATGAAGTCGAGTAATGAAAAACAACTAAATAAGTTTTTGATTCACTATGTGTTCTTGCCTAACATCATTGATTATAAAATTATGTTTATTATATAAACTCTCATAAACATTAAGCATATATATTATATTTTTTGTGACCTTTTTATTATTATTTATTATTTATTTTTGTTACAATTTCCTACTATATTGGTTACTTGGGGTTGTTTGGCTAATTTATTTATAACACATTATTTTTTTACCATTGTCAAAGGTGTTATAAAATAAATTTATGATGTATATAATTATATATGTCCATATAAATTATTAATACAATAGAAAAAAAGTTTCATAAGATTTAAAAATGAACTCAAATAAGGACCGGTGTGTTTATTTGTTCAATTTCTGTGATTAAATTTAATATTATTATTTTAAAGAATATTATGAATATTTAATAAAATATTTTCATTCCATAATATTATATGTTTATTAAATGTCATATGGATAAATAAGATGCATTTTTAACATCACCAATCTTATGTGATAATATAAAAACAACAAATGTAATTCTATAGTGGCGGTAGTCCAAAATGACACGGATGATGTAATCATTTTTTATAGAATATTTGGGTTTATAAAAATAAAATAATAATAATTTTAGAATAATGGCCATATTATAATGATAATATTGTTTAATTAATTAAATAATTTAGAACTATCCTTTATGTTTATTATAAAAAATAGATCTTTTTGTTCATAATGGAATTAATTTACACAAAAAACATGAATAAATTTGCATTTCTGAAATGG
Source organism: Viscum album (assembly GCA_963277665.1). NCBI lineage: Eukaryota > Viridiplantae > Streptophyta > Magnoliopsida > Santalales > Viscaceae > Viscum > Viscum album. Next base: position 135,536,282 of record OY728150.1, read on the forward strand.
TTTTGGAGAATGGTAAAAAACTTATATTAAATAACAATATTAATATAATTATATTAATAAATTATATATAAATATCATTTTATGTATAAATATATTTTTAATCGTTATATTTAGAATGAAATAAAAATATCTCGATTGAGAGCATTACCATCTTATTTTGGTAACAACATAAGGATACATGTTTATATCTGTTCGAAAGAAAAATGATTCTAAAAAGTGGGAATGGGTTTGAGGAGATACTAGATAAGAGTTTTCTATTATATAATGCTTTTAATTCATCGGTAAATGTTCTGTATGTGATCTATTTCTACATGGGTAAAATTGATTTCTTAGTAAATACCCATTATATAGCATTAATTTCAAGAAACTATTCAAGGGTGAATAGCACCAAAAAATGGAAATAATGATTCGTGTGATGTATTATGTAACTAAATAAACATGAAATAATTTTAACAATGGTTTTTAACACATTGAAGTCATCAATCATGTGGGTTTTACATTTTGGAGCCATTGGTCATTACCAAGGTAAACAGTTTTTAACAAATAAATATATAATAATATAAAACTCTAAAATAACACGTTATAAAAAATTTATGAATAATGAATATTAATTAGACCACTATCTAATACATTTCAATTTAAAAATATTTAATAATTTACTATTAAATAAAAACATTTAATACCAAAAAAATATATTTTAGAAAAAAAGTATATTACTATTTCGTGTTGTAATTATTATTTCGAAATGATTCAAAATGTATGGATTATTAATATATACGTCTATTTGATAAAATATTTTATTATATTCATTGTTTAGTGTATATTTATTTATCTTACTAGATAAATATTATACAAAATAATAACCATATTAAATGAAAATAAAAATTTTAACACTGTCATGGAAATTAACATTAATCCTAGTAATCATATTTTTCCAAAATATGAAAATTTATTTATTATATAATATATAAATGTTTATATAATATAAGAAAGAATTTTTTTTATTATTTCATTTCTATATGTGGTAAAATATATTTTTAATGAAAAATAATAATTTTTTTAAAATGTTAAATATTACATATGTTTGCAAACTAAGAAACAATTTATACATAAATTAAATACTATATTTTTAAATTGTTTTCATAAATAATTAAATTTTTTTGTTTTTGGAAAACGGGAAAAAAATTATTTCATTAAAAAATGGTATCAAAAAAATCATTTTATTTTTCACAATTTACCTAAAACTTAACTATTTTAAAAATATCTCCTAAAATAAACCTATTCTAATTTTTATATGTATAATTTTAAAAAAATTATTTCACTTTACGAAATATATTTATAATGGTTTTTAATTTTTCATTTAAATTTTAAAACATGATATAAATAAAAACATCATTTATTACAAAAAATTCACATTTAATAATATAATTCTTCTTAGTATAATTTTTTGTTCATTTATAATTGAAAAAATTTGTTCTATATAAAATAATATTTATTATTCTAATAATTTACTTATCTTATTATCTTTTTATCCTTATAATTTGGTGTTTCATTTGAAAAATGTTATCGACATAATATTTATTTAAGGAATATAAATATTGATGTTTTATGTTATTATATTATCTCCCTTAAATATATTACATCAAAACATTAATAATTATTGATAAAAAATTAAATAGTTAATAGAGTATATATGATTTACATGAATTAAATATTTATCTACGATAAGGTTTCATCCTCAATATCGTTGTCTTGACTACAGAACACATCTTTTACCTCATAATGGGAATATATCCTATTGTGATTTTATCTCTAACAATTTATATTAGATACCCCAATATAATTGAACATTTTTTTCATTAAGACAATATATTCATCCATGAATAAATTTTTTAGCCCGGTTTTATTCGTAGATTTTATTTTTCTATATTTTTAATTATTATTGCATCCTTTTCATGAGTTCTAGTCAATGACTAGAGTAAAATCAAATTTTTTTAAACTAATGATAATATGATTTTATGGGAATTAAATTCTTAAAAAATCCATTATATTGGATTTATATACATGGAATTAAATAATAATACCATTTTTAAGATTTTATTAGTAATTCATTATATAGTCATCAAGGTCATGCTTTTATTATTTTTGTAAACATTCTAGGTACACTAGATTAGGTTGAAAAGGTTATACTATAACATTAATAGTTCACTTGAGGGTGATACATGATCTTAACTCCACATAACTCTCATATATCACTTTAGTAGTTATGGTTATATAGGAATTACCTTTTTCCCTAGGTCTTGGAAGGTTTTAATTCCTATCATCCTTCTTATTCCTTAGATTTGGGAATCATTTTTTTTGATTCCCATGTTCCCAAAATATAAGATATTTAAATATTAAAGGGGTATCAGGATGAAATTATTTCTGATTATCCATATCCACTAATATCTTAATTTATCTCATGATAATTATTTTCAATATAACCAACATTATAATTGATAAAAAATAATCATGTTAATTTAATACATTTTCCTTACTAATTTTACATCATTTTTTACTCGTTATAAATATTAAATGTTTTCTTTAAATATCTTCATCATTAATAATTTCATGAGACTATATCCTGCTACTAATTATAATGTTTTGAAATAAATTAATTTCATTCTGTTAATAATAATTTTGTATATATTATTTTAAATAATCAAATTAATTCTCACAACTGCTCTTACCTCAATCATATTCTCAGTTGGACAATCTCTGCAACATCCATTGAATCCATTATTAATTCGATTCATTCTATCTTTATCAAATAAAAAAAAAGATGGAATTTTTTGTGAGTGATGAAAAATTAAAACAGAATCAAATTTATTGTATGATAATTATATGAGAAACTAAAACTCAAAATGTTTTAACATTCAAAATCACTAAAATATATGTCAGATCACCCTAAATAACTCCCAATTGGATCTAGGAATCAATAAGAGGTATTCTATTATATTTATTAAAATAAATAGAATAACATAAAAAATCCCACAAAATTTATTTGAAATATAATTTAATTTACTACAAATAATCCCCTTGGTGTGTTTGGCCATGTGTGAAGTCTTATGAAATCTCGTCATATAGAAGAGTTAAAATTGAGTTTATTTCCAACAACCCTTTTCATGGTGAAAATCTCTATGTGATTTTATTCAATGTCCACATCTACCTTCCAATGTCTATATAGGGATGTAAATTATCAATAACACAAAATATCTACTTCAAAAAAACTTCAAGATGTTATCATATACATATACTTATCTATAGAAATAACATTATTCTTTTTTACATGATTTCTCTCATCCTAATCCCAATAATTACAACATAAATCCTAAAAATAAATAAATTGCTCTATGATACCCACTATAACAACTCTTTATAAGAACATCATTATTTTACATCAATAGACTAAGATATAAATTGAATCTCAAAAAACTATATAACAATAAAAATAATATAACTTGTATTAAATGTGAGGAATATTTATATAATAAACTTATTCAACCTTTTGTGTGAACATTCCTTCATAAATCAGAAAAACTAAATCACTTACAGACCTCTCATAACAATTAATTATTTTTTTAACATGGGTAATGATAACCTAAGAAATGGGTGAACTAAAACACACTATAAATTTATTATTATCATCATTTCATCAAGGGTTATATCATGAACATCTAATAAAACATGTGAAGGAGAGAAATATCATAGTAAAATTAAATGGATCCATGTTATGTTTCTATGAGTCATGATAGATGAACATGTAAGATAAAAATTGTATCATAGAAAATCATTTGGAACCATGTGATAAAAATCCTGATCTGTGGATCATAATCATAAGAATATATCATTAAAATTTAAAATTTATTTAAAACATAGAATAAAAATGATTTTTGGCTCAAACAAAATAATAAGGTATCATCATACTATAATAATATCCATGAAGTCCAATGATATTATTTTTTGAGCATATTAAGGAAGTATCAGGGTACATTATATAATCAGAAATTATACATTTTAAAATGAATTAGAGGAAAATATATGACAACATAAAATCAATCATCCTTATATATGTTTTGAATAATATATCAAGAATTTCAACATATCATAAAAACCCATCGGAATAAACTGTTTTTCATTTATCACATCCTAAAGCACCCTTGGAACAAAATTGAATTTATAGAATTTCCAAATGGTATCACTAAAACATAATAATGAAAAAAACTTTATAATAAAAATTCAATCCCCATAGAATATAATTTATTAGGAAATTTTGTGGGTGATTCCACCAAAACAATTTCTATTTAATGAAATACTTTTTTGTTAAAGATTAAAATGGTGTTGAAAAAAATATATATTTTTGATTTTTTTACTTTTTCATAAAAGATAATGTTTCATATCAAATTAAAAAATTCATCTAGTAAATGTTGAAGTAAGTTTTTTGGAAAACATCTTCTCCAAAAATCATTGTTAAAAATATATCCTTTAATACATATAATGGGAAAAAATAATAATTTTTTGTGGAAGATGATATATTTCATTATGAAATGATAGAAAAGTTTAATTTAATAAAATACCATTGATAAAATCCAATATCACAAAATGTTTAAAATATAAACTCTTCAAATAAGTTAATGAAAATATTATGTTAACATAAGATAACACATAATTAGTTTTACACATTAAAAGGAAAACATTTGACAAAAATGGAAATATAGACACGAAGGGAAACCACTATTAAAGGGGATAGGAATTATTCTCTACAATGATATACATTTGAGATGTAAATTCATCATGGTAAATAATTGAATTATGAATTTCACATTCCCCATGATATTGGGAATTATAGGACTATCATAGAATATATGAAATACAACTTCTAAAACCATAGTAAAAAAGTAATAAATATTCATGAATAAAAGTATTTAAGTTAATAAAATCCATTATATTGCTTGTTTATTCATTATTTTCATGTTAATGTCATCCTAGATAATAAAATTATGTTTTTAAATTCATTCTCCGAACCCAATTCTTATATATTTAAAATTATACGTTCATGTTTTTATTATTTGTAATTTATTATTAATAAAAAATTTATTCGAATCGATTAGTTGGAGTTGTATGCATAAATTCTATATAACCCTTTTTGATTGTTGAATACTGATAAGATTAAATCATATAAATATTTTATTATTATATGATGAAAAAATTTCAATGATTTACTCAATAATGAACCTGGGTGGATTTCATATTATAGAAAGTAGGGTTTCAAGGTTTCAATGGGAAAATTAAGAAAACGGTCAAATTGGCTGTTACACATAATAAAATTACATTACATGACTTGTAGTTTCAATTCAACACATGCTCAAACTGTAACTACTGTCATGAAAATATGAATCTTTAATGTTCATTACACAATGTGAATCTACATTACATGATTGGAACATTCCTTACACAACATGAATCACTTTTCCAGGATGTGAAACATTCAAATCATATCCCCCACCAGCCAAAGGAAGATACATGACATTACATCCAGTTACACAATGTCAGATGGGTCAAACATGAAAATCCAAGATGATATATGCATTAGATAAACCCAAATTCAAAATTTGCAGAGAAATTCGTGGATCAGAATTACATGATGTGAATTACAATTACACGTTCTGTAATATTACATCTATATATACAACAATATGGAATCATAGTTAAAAATAATTATTGTGGATAGAATTTTTTTTCTTTATTTATTATCTCATTCTATTCTACTCCCTCTTTCCAAACACAAATTCTTTAAAGTATCTTTCTTTCCATCACATTAATAGATGGCTCATAGATTGATTTTGACATTGTTTTTCGTCCCATTTTTCACCACTGACACTTTTATTCTAATTTAATTGTATCGAGCACTGGTCATCAGTACACCTTTATTTCTCTCATTTCCATTCCTATTAAAAGTAATTAATTGATTGAGTGGATAAACTACAGAAGATATTTTTCGAGATTATGGGTATATGAATTTAATATATATTTTATTACGAACATATAAACATTAATTATTACTAACAAGGTTAAATGAATACATTCAATCCGATTCATTCAAACATCACTGACAACATAATATTTGAATGAAAGACCTAGTCATGATCTAAGTAGAATAGGCTAAGACCAATAACCTATGAGACATTCTACCTCAGAAGTTAAGATTAATGTTCTATGGTTATGTTTTTTTTTGGGATATGGAATTGTTCCCTCCTAGTTTGAACTAGATGGTTTGACAATAGTCTACTAGTGACCTATGTTTTTCTTATAGATTATATATTATGACTATAACATGTTAGGATAAACCAAAAAATTGACCTTGACCCCCTCTCTATCTCTTATTCCCAACAATATGTATTCAACAATGGATTTCCCAAACTAATCCAATATTGTTAGGTCTCCTATCCACAAAGGGTTCCAAACCAAAGGCTTCCATCGCTAGCCTGAATTCTATGTTGGATCGACCACATAATATAATTATACTATGCCTTGAAAGAATGTTAAATTTTTGGGAAAATAAAATAAAATATAACCTTATACCACATGAATTAATTGACATGTCTGGGAATGAATTTTTTTTGCACTGTTACTGGTAACATTTTAATGATTCAAATAGGAAACCATTTGATAAGAACCTAGAATTACCTCTCTTTATCACCAGTTTCATCATGTTTTTCTTTATACTTTTTAGGACACCGTTTTGTCACTATTTCTTGTGGATTAGTTCAAAAATAAGTACCCTTTTACTCATCGAGGAGCCTTGATGAAAAATAATAAATTTCTATTGAACCTAATGTCAATTGGTATAACTCTCTACGCAGCCATTTACAAAAGGATGACCATAGAAATCATTCAACTCTAAACCTTCCTAACACACGAAACACGATACCCATCATTCCTCGAGAGAATCTAGTGCACAATAGAAAACAGTAAAGGTTAATGGATTCCCATTATTAGTCCATTGTTTTACACCATGAATCTTGAATCCTCTTTCTTCAAGATACACTTTTGAAATGAAACGTAGACTCATTCATATAATCCAAAACACTGTAATAATTAGTGGTATTCAAAGAGAATATCCCATTAATCTAATTAAAATATTCCTGGAAGTTTGTGATAAAATTTTCAACTATATAAACTCATATGATGCCATTATACTTTACATATATACATTCTCTCTGCAAGATGTATCTATGGATTGGCTCAAAAGTCAATCTCCTTAGTCAATCACTACTTGATATGATATAACAAATACATTCATAGATAAATACTTCCCCCCAATCCATTCAATGAAACTTTTGAATGATATTCCAAAATTACCTCAAATTGACGGAGAATACACATGGGAGTCTTCAGATAGATTAAATGAGTTGATGACAAAATAATTGTTCAATGTACTAGACATGTGGATCTAGCTCCAGAATTACTACCAAGGCCCCTTGCCAGCCTCAAACGTAGCTGTAAATGATGCATCCAATGGTGGGATTATGATCATTGATCATGATTCCATAAGTGCTATTTAGGATGTGGCGTCTAATAATGTAATTTTGTGGGAATTGATATTGTACAACCTCAATGTGGTATCCATCATGTTTAAGAGAATACTCATACAATGACATAAGTTGAGGCCTTGACTAGGAATTTTGAGTCATTTTAGCTGCCTGCTTCACCACGCCCTCCATATCCTATAACAGAGATACAGTGATGCCCAATATGTGTTTTCCGTCACTTATAGAAATACTATAATGACTTATTTGAGGAGGAAAAAACTCATTATTTTAATTACATCAATTACAATATGCCAAATCCACCATTCTAACAATAGCAAAAGTACTACCAGTAGAGGCCAACTTAGTATCCGAATAAAAAAAACTAGGTATATTATCAATAGAGAACTGATAAAGCACCGCTTTGTACACAAGGATCACTAGGGTACCCACCCATGAACGATGTTCCTAGACTACAACAACAAACACACCAACAAACATTACCTCAATGATAATAGTAGTAGTTTCAAACAGATCAACCAAGACCTCATCATAAAAATAATCCACATTAGTGTAAAATAAGGAAACATATAGATAGATCTTTTCAAAAATAATGCTAGTGAAAAACTAACGTGATTACCATATACTATATGGTAATATAGTATACTATACCTTTGAATAAATTGACATACCCATGTAATGATACTATGGAAATAGTGATTAGAAGTAGAAATATTTTGGATTTTTTTGAAAATATGTGGACAATATGAATGAAAAACTGATGAAACTAAGAAGTATTTAGTATAACAATAAGAAGACGAAGTCGACGAGACTTCTCATGATTTACACCAAGATGTATCACCCGTTAAAAACACCCAAACACCTATGAAACCAAAATATCCAATCAATAATGCTCAACCACTATACAAGAAACCAATTCCTTTTCCCAAAATATAAATTCAAGTCAAATGGTTGAAAAATACAAGAATATCTTGCAAAATTTAAAACAATTTCATACCCACATTCCAATTTCAGTGGTTATTGATCAAATTCCATTTTATGAAAAATCATTCAAGAATCTTCTTTCCAATAACCGAATATAGAAGATATTGGTGTCATATCAAAATATGATGAATACTATTCTGTGGTTCAAAAAATCCACAAAAAATTAGAGACCTAAGAAGTATTTCAATTCCATGTGATATTGGAGAGTGTAAATTATGACGATCTATGTGTGATTTAGAAGCATGTATTAACCTCATTCCAATGAGTTTATTTTGAAATTATTTACTTCAAGAGCTCAAAACAAATCATGTAACTCTATAACTTATAGACCGATCATAAAAGTACCCTCAAGTAATTCTTGGGAATGTATTAGTTAATGTATGAAATTTCATCAATATAGAAAACATCTTGGATTTATATATTCATGTAGAAGATGAAATAACCATTCATCAAGGAATACCACTCATAGGAATAGGAAAGGCTCTAATTGACGTAATCCAAGAGAATTTAATCTCTTGTGTTAGAGAAGAATACCTTGTCTTTATCCCCATCAATGCTGATAAAAAATCAGATGTTCCCTTTAATTGGAACTCCATCACACTTACTCAATAGAGAAATTAGTACATTCCCATAGAGAAATATGTTGAGCAGTCACTCCCTAATAAAAAATTGGATTATGGTTTGGAGGAATTTAGATTTAAGGATTGTCTCATAAGGGATACATTCCCAACTTTCATATCCTTAATCATTCAACAACCAACAATGGAGTTTAAGTCATTACATATTAAACTTAAGTATTTATACTAAGGAGATTCAACCTCTCTAATTTTAATAATTTCCCTTGAACTATCTTAATTATAAGATGAAATTTTATTTGTCTTAAACGGGAATATAAAATCAATTTCATGGAAAGTGGCGGATATCATGGGAATCATTTCTACTTCATGCACCCTCCAAAATTATTCTTTAAAAGGTGAATAACCAAACCATCAACCATATAGGTTTCTCACTCCACCAATGAATTAATTTCCAATAAAAGAATTACTAAAACTTATTTATTATAGAATAATTTTTTCAATCACTAATAGTTATTGGGTGAGCCCTCTATAAGTAGTTACCAAGAAAAGTGGTCTCACATTGCAAAACAATTGATTCAAATAAATTGATCTCAATAGTCATCATCACTATATGGCGAGTTTGTATAGATTACAGATATTTAAACACAAAACCCATAAATATAATATCCCCTTTCTTTGAAGTACAAATGTTAGATAGAATATCAATTAAATAATTTTATATATTCATATAAGGGTATTCATGATACAATAATATTTCTATCGACCTAGCTGCTTACCCAAAACCATATTGACATGTCCATTTGGTACCATATCCTTCAAGTGTATGTCATTCGGTATTGGTAATGCACCAGAAACATTTTAAAGTTTTATTATGAATATATTATATGATAATTTAGAGGAATTATAAGAAGGATTCACGGATAAATTTTTAGTTTATGGAATATCAATCAAGGTACACCTAAGAAATCTTGAGTTAGTCATGTGATGTTAAGAAGAGAAATATCTTCTTTTGAATTGGAAAAATTTACATTTTATGGTTTACGAAGGAATATTCCTCAGACATTATATTTATTAATACAACACAGAAGATGATCTCTTTAAGATTATGGAAATAAAATATTTATCTAAAACTTCTATAGTTTGGGGTGTGCGAGGATATCTATAACTTGTTGGATTTTTCTGGTGATGTGTAAAAAAAATAGAAAAAGTTTCCCTCTCTATGACACGATTGTTAAAAAAGGTTGTTGAATTTTAATTCCTTGAATGATATTTGTAGGATTTAAATACTTTCATGAAATTACAGATAAAAACTATGGTAATCAAATCACATAAATGTGACAATGAATTTTAATTAATGTGTGATGAAAATGAATTTGCTGCTGGAACTACTTTTAGAAAACAAGTTAGTCACATATTATGTTCTATCTACTATTACAGTGACACACTGAATGATGCTCATGTAGACTACTAAACTAAAACTAAAAATTTTATAGTTTATATATATTCCATAAAAAAATTTAACTAATAATTGGTTATGTCCAAGGTGATTGTACACACTGATAAAGATTCCCTCATGTATTTAATGATCAATAAGGATTCTAAGCTCAAGATGATATGTTGGATCCTCCTGCTCCATGCATTCTATTTTCTCATCAATGTTACCTAAGGATAGAAATCTTTTCATCATAGATCATATATCCCATCTTCCTCTGCCACTAATCAAGGATGACAACAATATCAATATCAATTTTAGCTTTTCGGATTAAACCCTTTAATGAATAAAGGTCCAACCAGAGTTTTTAGATATTTCTAATTATCTCCCCAAAGTTGTTTTAGATCAAGACCTCTCTTACCAAAAAATTATAATAATATTAGCTAATGAAAAACATTATTACTAGGTTGAACCACTCTAGTTCAAGCATTGTGCATATGGCTTACTGCAACATTTCATTCCCAAAGATGATATCACAAATGTGTTAGACGTGTGTCATACATTACAAACTAGAGGAAATCATGGACCATAGTTTACCATAGTAATGATTCTAGAAAGTTGACTTTTCATACCAACTATACACCATTACATAAGGGAATATTTTCAAATTTCTAATAGGTGCTAGTGAACTGGTACAATTGTAAAAAAGAAAATAAATACTCCAAAACCCAATAATGGAAGTCCAAATCATTGACGTCTGGGGGATATATTTAATTGGAGAGTTTCCAAATTCAAAACGAAAATCTTATATCATCATTGGCATTGACTACGTAACTAAATATGTTGAAGCTAAATCTAAAACACAAGTTAAAGAATAGTTTTCATGAATTTCCTAATAAGATATGTGTTTTTGTGATTTGAATTTCCTAGATAGCTCATTGGTAATCGGGTATCACATTTCACTAATATATTTCTTATAGTATTTCTAGAAAAATATGGAAGATGATATAACACATGAAATCTCTACCACTGACAAAAAAGTTGGAAAGTTGAATTTTCAAAAAGTTAAATCAATCAAACCATATAGATGACAATGAATAGAAGTCAAAGTGACTTGATTCTAACATTAAAATTTTCACTCTAGGTTTACCAAATTTAATATGAATCACCAATTGGTACCACACCTTTCATGTTGGATTATGGAAAAAAATATCATATTCTAATTGAATTTAAGAATCTCCCATAACAGGTAATTGGGAATCCAAATTTTGATTCTCTAATGTGTGGGGAAGCTCAAAATCCTCAACTGGATGAATTGGAAGAAATAAAAAAAGATAGTATGAAAATTACAAGTTCTAAAAATAAAAAATAATTAAATGTAATGATCAACACATTGTGAGAAACATCTTTATCCAAGGAAATAAGGTTGTGATATTCCATTCGAGCTTAATAAATTTCCAAAGGAAACTAAAATATATATTGTAAGGACCCTTCATAGTCATTCAATGATTCCCCTATCTGGTTATTGAAATTCATAGGAATGGTAAACAACCATTAAAATTATATGGTAAATGATTAAAAATCTATCTAGAACCCTTATAAGAAGGTTGTGTTGTCTTGCTGAAATTCATTTTGGCATCAAAGTGTTATGATCATGATGATGAGGAAATAGCTGATTAAGAGGCAACCTAGAATAAGTTATCATAGTCTACATTAGGTTCGAACCAAACATATGACAGCTTAGGGAATGTTAGAAGCAAGAGAATAAGTTTTGGACAAAAAATAATTAAAACATTTAAATACACATTGTGTAACCCAATTTCATGATGTGTGATTTTTCAACAAATATCAAAAAAATTAGAGTTACATGACATGAAACCTAATTACACATTATGTAACCCCTCCTTAATAACTTTTAAAAAATAGCTCTGAAACCTATGATTTCCAGCTCGACCCTCCTCCTTCATCCCACAAAACTCCACCTTCCATCCCTCCCGACCAGGATACCGAAACCACCACCACCCACACCCACCCCTCTATCATGGTCACAACCCCCATACCTTCACACCTCATGGTCATGACATCGCATTCCCTTCCACTCTCATGGATGCAACACCACATTCCATTCATCTCTCAATGCTACAACATCCCCTTCCCTTCCTCCCCCTCAGCCATAAGACCCCCCACCTCATTTGTCATCCTAACTCTCAAAATTTTGTATATAAAAATTTTGCACCCACCACCTAAAGAGTCATCATATGACCACGACCATCAACCATTGAGAAATTTTCCATGAGGCACTGCACCTCCCACACACTCACCACCTTAGGTAGCAGCTTCTCCTCCTCCCACTACATCCCTTGATGAGCACACTACAAAATATAAATCCCCACCCAGCTTCGATGATTCATTTGTGGATGACAAACACCATTTACACCCCATCCTTCATTTCTCTTATATGATGCATCATGTATCGATCAAACTAGTGCGGGTGAATCTAATGAGGTTGAAAAAACCCTTGACATGGACATTAAAACCGACCTTAAAATTAGCGATGAGATCCTTTAGCTCCTTGAATGACTCTATATTAAATACATTATTCATGTATATGAGTTGATGTATCAAGAGATTTTCCTAGTGTTTCTCTCTATAGATGAGGTCACGGCGGACAAACACAGCTTTAGACTATGCAGAAAACCTCTTAAGCCTTCATTTATCAAATTTGGGATAGGCATCAGCATTTACACAGAAAAGATTCCTAAGATTGAAATATTTCTTATCAATCAACACGAGCCTCTTAAATTGATTTGAGATGAATATGACAGATTATCAAAATGGATACCCAAAATGATCATGATCACCTGGTCACCAAGATGACTTACCTAAATAGGCCAACACATATGATACTTCATATAGCCTTATCCCAGACATGATTTTTCAGGGAAGAATCTCAGGGGTTTGTGGTCCTGGTAGACATATTAATCTTGGTAGTAACCATGCAAGGGAATGCCATCTATATAGATACTCATTTCACCTATTAATACTAGGCACACATCTAACATATTTGAGGAACAATTATGGGTACCTCCATAATTACTAACATAGACCACCATCATGTAGTATTTTATGCTTCCCTTCTACTCACATCCCTTGGACCTATGGTTTCTATTAAAATTTTAAATCTTTAAAAGTTGACACTACTAGTTAGGTATGAAGAAAGTTACATATGGGAATTTGGTGTCCATGAATTAGTAGATGAGCCCTTATATGAACCAAAAACTGACCCTTCAATCGCTCTACCCACCACTTCCCCTCCATCACCTCCAACCCATATCTATGCTTCTACCACCACCACATCCACTACTACCCCACTCACTCATGCCATCCCGACAGATCTCTGGGCCATACAACATTTCATCTTAGACAATCTACATCAAATCTTAGCCAATATTAACCTCCCCTTTTAAGAGATTCACCATTTAATTAGCCATAAAACACCCACATATGTCTAGGATCTCATCTTCCAAGGATACTTATTAACCCCTCCTATTCTACCACTCTTTACCCACCCACATCCAAGATAGACCTATAATCAAAGTTCTCAGCCTATACATCCTCGCAGGAGTACCTTGTATAGCATTATCGGTGAGGCAAGTGATCGGCCACTACCCCATCCACTAAGGTAACATTTTTTGATCCACATACCTGACACATAGTCCCATTGATGATTTGTACCTCCCCACCACTAACCCCATCTCATATTTACATCACCATGAATCCACCCTCTATATCTGGTGCACCATACAATGTTTTCATCACTACCACTGACTGTGTTAGACATCTACCACCACCACATAACTGAAAGTTGATGTTAGATGACCTTTTTTATTCCACAGGCTTGTCTTAATTAACCATTGTTCTTATCAATGTTTTAGAAATATGTATTTTGTATGGTTGTTTTTCTATTTAGTCTATGTATCCCTCAATTTTTTACTACTACACTTATCTATATATGTGTTAACAAAAATTTCTCCACTATCACATACCATAATTTTCCAATCATTATAGTTTTTTAGTAGTCATTTATATCTCCTATATTTATTCTTTGGTTTTCAATATACCTCCACAATCATATTTTATGGTTTGATGAGTAAATCACCATGTGTAAGAGATATAATATCAGATTCAAGAGCTTTCAAGGGAGATACTTGCTCAGAAACAAATAGCATAAGCACAAATACCCTTCCTTCTTCATCAGATCCATTATCGTGGTTCTCTATAAGTCATAACCCATAAAAAAATATCCCACGCACTAGAGGATACTACTATTAGTAGCTATAGATGCCATAGGAGACACAAGGTAAATGGATGAAAGTACCTGATATGTTTCATCCATATGTCTATATAACGACGTCATTTGATACCAATTTATGAGAGACAGCCCATATATCATCCATTTTTTTCATTTTATTCTTCATTCTTATTGTATTTTTAGATAATTTTTCGTTTTTCCTGAGTTACAAATAGCTTTACTGTATGAACCTTCATTTATTTAAATAAAATATTTTTCATTTCTCATTGTACTATGAAAATTCTTTTATTTCAACTTTCAAAATGTTTTAATGAATTTTAGTAATGTTTTATCATGTACATTATTTGTATATATAATCCATTCTCTAGGTCACCCAAATTCAATTTCATGTCAACCCAATTAATCTCATGGAATTCCACTTCTAATAGTGATCTCTTTATTCCCATGGTTTTTTAATTTTCAATTACCTGTTCATTTTACTGATATTTATCTTCCATACCCCACACAAAATACATCCATTTATAGGGAAGATATTGTCTCCTTCTATGTTTTGTGGAGTTTATATTGTTTTCACTTTTAATACAGTTGAATTTTTGTCTCTTCTCTTATTTCGTGGAGAAAGTTTTCAATTTGGGAGCTAGATATAAACCTAAGAATCATAATACCAATTTAAAGAAAAAAACTAAGTTGTAAATTGTTTGAAATCTATGTTTGGTCATTGTATATATTTTTAGAATTATTTACGAGCTTATTAGTTCAAATAAATTTCAACATTTTTAAATTACATTTAATTGACTTATTATTTTGTTTTGGACCCTTACAGGTTTCAAGTTCATTATTTATTCCCATCCCCAAGAGGATTCTAGGCCTGCGATTGTATATTGTTTTCTGATTATATTACATGAGTAACACCTGGGACATGTAAACCTATCAGAACAAGAATTGATATATTATTGAGGTTATGATATAAAAATATACATTTTAAAAAATTCTTGCAGAAAGTTTTGTTGAAATAATATTCTATAGGCCCCACATTATAGATTTCCATAATTAATAATACATTTTCCATGAATTAAATTATAGGATGTAGCTCATTCATGATGGTTTTCCCCTTATACCATTCTATTTATAAAATGGTTCACTTTACTTTGAACAATTATAGGGATTTTTTCAAGTAGTAAGAGGTGATTATACTACAGATATGTATTTTGTTTCTACACAGACTGATTTATTGTGATCCATTTGAACATTGTATGATTTAAAATCTATCATGCAACTTTAAAAATACAATAGAAAAAATTGACATGATTTTTGTATTAGGAAGGTAAAAACTCACCATTTCTAAGCTGAGGAATCCCTTGAATGATTATAAATGGCTAGGGATAGATGTGAGATCTTGTCAGGACAAGAATATTGAAAAAAATAGAAACTAAAAATAGAGGAACAAAATACTCTTCTTTCACTTAGTTGATATATATATGGATCCAACTTGAGTTTTAAGAATCATAGACTTCATTGTCTATAAGGGAGTTCTTTTGTTACACTTGTCTGGATATTAATGCATTATACTACTAGATCATACTCTTATTTTTAGATTATTTTTCATTGATTATTTACATTCACAAATCCTGAGTTTCATCCAAACCTATTTGATAAAAACTCATGATTGGCTAGGTATTTGTATTTATGAAGTGAAGATGATAGAAAAAATGAAAGAATACGGTTAAGAGCATGTAATCCATGTATGAGAATAACACTAGTTTCATTTCACCCTATGTGATGAGATAAAATTCATTGGGAGGTAAATTCCAATTTGGTATAGTGTTTAATGAGAAGTTAAGAAACTGCGATTAAAATATTAAGAATTTGTTCAAAGAACAGAGCTATGACTCATGACAGATTTTTTTGTAGGTATGATCATATATAATGGTTTCTTTCATACAATTATTTTTATTTTTTCATATATATTGACTATTTAACACATAAAAAATTGATCACCCCTTTTAAATCCCTATTGATATTTTTTTACTTGATGAAAATCTATTATTCATGTGGGGGGAATTTGATAAGATTAAATCATATTACTAATTTTGTATTATTTCATTAATAAATTTAAAATACCTAATCAATAATACCACAAATATTCTTTCTTATTTCATTGGTTTTTATCCAATATTTTATGGATAATTTTAGATTTCCCTTTCATATGAATAAATCAATCAACATAATATTTATTTAATGAAAATACATATTGATTTTTCAAATCATTAAACCTATATAATATTTTCTATAGTAATTAGTATCTTTAGTTAGTCTCTCTCTACTATTCTCTTATAAAAATAATTGTAGGCTTATGTTAGATTGGTATTGGAAAAAGTCATGGTTTTTAGGATCATCGAAAATCAAATTTAAAATATATTTGACATAATTAAAAAATTAATGTAAATATTTTATATCATTTAATTATAAAAAGATATTAATTTTATTTTATATATGTGATGATTATTAATTTTTATTATAGATTTTTATGGTTGTGAAAGAATTTTCAAGTGTGCCACATTATCTATGATGACAGATTTTCTCCCCATTATATAGTTTTATCTTGATCATGACATTTTTGTATTAATGTGGTATCTAATTCCCACTATGATATAGAGTGTAATTCAAGATGAACTTGATAACGTGAAGATCATATATTATAACTGATAAAATATTAATAACTATAGAATTCGGTTTTATTAACTATTATAAAATTATCCTATACACAACAATGGTACGCCTCTATGAGTTTGGTTTTATATAGATTTGTATTCCCTCTCTAATGAAGTGTCCAACGACATGAGATGATTTCCCTTAATACTAGTTACCCATGTGCAAGGCCACAATGCCCTCATATGTTATTATATTTTGGGTGTTATGTTCACATATATGTTATTAATATTGTAGGATATTCCATTTATGAATACGTCTATATTATTCAACAATCATTTAGTATAATTACTACATATACACCATGTACATTGATATGAGTATGTTATAGGATCTCACTACCTTGTAAATTAGTTATTGTATTTTAATAGAATGATATAATCATTAGAAATTTGTTAGGATGTGATTAATAGTTTTTAATTGTGTGATAATTTTATAGACACTCTAAGACTAGAATAAATATATATTATCTTAAATAGATAGTTGTGTAAAACCCATTTTTATAAAATATTCCGTATATATTTGGATGTCTGTTATTTATTTACGAGCATATAAAACTGTATATGAACCATCATTTTGGGAATCAATTTTGGGACACCATTCTTTGTGGCATATTATGTTATAGCTACACCCTACTTGGGAACCCACACACCTAATAAAAACCCATGGTTCTTGGAAATGATACTGGAAACAACACAAAGATGGATTGATGGAATGATGGATCTTATATAGAATCTGGAGACAGGACTGAGAATGGAATATGGAACAAATATTATTTTTGTTTTCTATATTATTTATCATATATTAGAACATATACATTCATTCTTCACCTGACCATAAACTTGAGTTGTATTATGTGACATTAATCTTTACCATTTTTTATATCTTGTCTTATATTGTATATTTTGATTGGAACATAACTACAATGTTAACCTTTATTTTATTGTATTGCTATAGTCATTGTTTTCATATATTAAATCCACATTGATTTATGTATTTATACTGGTGTGGTTGTAAGGTTTATAAAAAATATATAGACCCTTACTATTGATTGGTAGGCTCTAACATATGGTATATAATTCTTGTGGTGTTAGGAACCTAGTTTGGTCATATAAGAGATTAAATGTGATGTTTACATTATGAATTGGTTTCAAATCCTAGTTTTTCCCTTTCTATTATTATTCTAGACATGGTAAACATTAGAGAAAATGTTTCTGAAATATGGGATTGTCCATAATTCTGAAAATAACAAATTCATTTCTTCAGAAGGTCCCTGATACCATGGATGGGTTTTTTTATTAGTTTTTCAAGTTATCATTTAATTATATTTATGAATATGATTATTGGTTTAATGAATTTTGGTTTTAAACTTTTACAGAAGTGGATTGATATCATTCATTCATGAATTTTTTTGGAACATAAGATTTACAAGACATTTCAATGTTTTATTATTTCTTGACAACCTTTTAATGGAAATCAGTTAGGTTATTTAATTTTTAATAACAAACAAATATTACATTTAACATAATAACATAATGGTGGTAATCTACATGGAATGGCTCATATTTTAATTAATATATTATTAACATTACATTTTAGTGTCAATCACATTTATATGTTGATTTCTACTATAAGAGTGTGTAACTGGGTTATATAGAGTTCACATTAGTTCTGAGAGTACCCTAGTAAGTTATGGTTTGTGTATAATAAAATAGAATATTATAAATTTTCTGAAATATGTTATCTGTTATATGTTTACATGTTATAAATTTGATTCTGAGTTGGTTGATAATCATGGAAGTGATGTTAAATAGTGATGAAATTCTGTTCCGAGCCATAATGAAAAGCATGATCAAGACTAGATATTTGTTGATATAGATCCCCCATAGGGGCATGTATCAGTCATTTGACAATAGTTATATGATATTTTTATTTTTTATTCCATCTTTGGGATTGAGAGATCTATGTTTGATGACATATATGTCAGATCTAATTATTGAGTTCCAATTTTGGAATTCCACATTGTTTACTATAGAGGGTGGATCATAGTCTATCTGGATATGAATTTATTCTATTGTGAATAACTTAAATAATCACATTAATCATACTAATATTTCTATAGATAATTCCATATATATATATACATCATGTACCTAAGAATATAAACAGGCATATACTACTCAAGTACAATTATTATATTTGGTATTCCTTGAAAAACCTTCAACCTATCTGTTTTTATAATTTCATTCCTGAGACACTAAGAGATAATAAATATTATTAATTTGTAAACCAATTATTGGGAATATTGAATAAGATAAACTATGTATCATATTTTACTAATTTGATTTGGTTTCCACCTATGTTATTAAGTTATGAAATCACCATAGTTCATCATTATATATATGTGATGAGACATTCATTTTATTCTCATGTGGAAATATTTAGGTTTGTGAATTCTTTTTAGGCTTTAAATTAAGACTACATTATATAGATGAAACTTGTCAATGATAGACATTTAGGCCTTTACAATTATTATTTTATTACAATGATATGATCGTTAGATAAAAATGAAATTTTATTTTAATGATTCAAACTAGAATATAAATTAAATTTCATGTATGGGCCACATATATTCTTATTCCCAATAAGGGGGGACTCCTCCGATATGTTATTCATGGGGAAGTCCCGGTGATATGTGGCCTTAGTTCCACCATACAATAGTGGAGTTATATTCTTGTATGATGATTGGTAATATATTAAATTTTTACTTGATCTCTTATTAAAATAATAGTGGATTTGGTGACATATTTCTTAGTGGTTAGTGGAAATCTAAATTTATTTATGGAAATGAATTAGTTGAAGTTATTCAGGACCATAACTGTGTAGTAGTATTTATGGATCTGAAAGTCTATAGAGCTAGTATAATGGTTCTACATAGGATTTACATTGATCTAGATGGTAGTAAATAGGATTGGGCTTAGTAAAACATAATTTTATATAGATGAATCATATTCATCATAGTGAGGTGCCCTAAACCATTTTAGGGGAGATATTGATATTATATATCCTTTAATCTATTATATTTGATAAATGTGATTCTAAATAATTTTTATCTTCCAATATTGATATTTATTCATGGATCATGATAGTGTTTCTTTATAGGGTGATTTTTTTTTCGATTCACCATTAATGGATATATCTGAGGGCATTAAAATATGTCTAGATAGTTCCCTAATAATTAGTTGATATAAAAATCTATAGTATTCAATTATTATGGAGATCTATTTTTTTTCTGTGATCAGATTTATCGGTTTTATTACTTGATATTGAGAACACATTGAATATTATTATTGATGGTTATCGATCAAGTCTATTAGTGGTAACTAATATACCATAATAAATAATATAGATATTCAAGCATGTAGTTTGGGACATAATCATTAGTATTGTTGGAATTTTCAATCCATTATATTATTATTATTATGGATGATAATTTGATCAATCATTAATGCTATCCTCATAGTGATGACCATATCGAGGAACAATTTAATTTGGACTCATAATGGGCTTCCCCTAAGAGAGATTTAGAGTAAAGGATTATTCTTATAATAGTTATAGAGCCTATATCAATTCTTACTTATTGGATAGATCCTACAGATTTGTTGAAACTGGAATACGTGTCCCCAAAATATTTCAAATACATTCATACATGATCCAGAAGTGTATCACGTTTTTCACACTTAAATTTGACTAGTTGAAGTGCCCAAATGGAGTAATAGATTATGAATTATGGACATTCGAAGTTGGGCTAGAAAACTAGTTCATGGAGCCCATTCGCGAGGTTCCTTTAGTGATCACAGAGTAGATGAACTGGACCGATGCTTCCTTGAGTACCGTGAAGGACATGATAGTAGACTCTGTAACTACGAGAATCATAATAGAACACGACCAGAGCCACCAAGAGTGCCATGAAGTCCATGACTGTTGACACCATGGTTATGATAAACATGAGGTAATTGTCTCTAGATGTGGAGCATTATTTACTTCACATCATCATTTTCTCTTCACAATGTTCATTTTTTCATCATGGTGTGCTCTGCCAACCTTCATCACCAATAAATAGACAGATCACCCCCTTCATACTCAAATTTACACAACCACTTCACCTATGAATCTCCCATTTCACGGTGCTCCAGACCACTATGATGTGATGCCCTATGCAAAGGGCTCCACCCATTGCAAAGGTGGTAGCTCCTTCGGGTCTCTTGAGGAACCACAAAGCCCCTTTTCTTTGTAAGTATTTTTTCTCCATGATTTATCTTGATCCATGAGACCCTGATCTACATGAAGCACCTTTTCTCTACGAGAATATAGGCTTTATGAGTCCATTCTCTATGATCACCTTTCCTCAGTGAAGCTACTCCCTAAGACCCCAAGCTCCGTGAGGCTGCATGCTCCACGAGATGCTCAGCTCTATGAAACCTATTCAATTATAATGCCCTAACATTGGGGAATCCCTTTCCTTTGTACCCACCAGTCCATACCGCGGGGGTTGCCCCCCCCCCCCCACACCCCTACCCCTACCCTAGGATCTCTGTCGGGCTCCGATCCCGACCCTCCAGGATGGTCCTTTATTTTCTGTCACAGAACCCCATAAACAACGGATAGTCCCACCTTGATCTTTTTGGGTCAGGATGTCAAATTGTTCCATTGAGCCCTTATGTGCACCCACCTTCCACCTATGGAATACAATGATTCGAGATACACCTAAATACTCCATGAAATACCATGAGTCGACGTATTCATTTTGGTCCATTTCCCATGTTGTGATTTGAGATTCACAGAAGTAATTCCCTGAGTGATTTTCATTGAAGCATTCCTCAAGTTACTCATCCCAACCCCATCACTGGACTCCTATAGCAGGTCAAACAAGAAAGGGCCGCTCATGCATAAGTCCCAAAACCAGCCATTTATAAGTGCCTTACGTCGAACGGTTCTCGCTAAATGACAATAAACTATAGTATACCCTATGTGAAAAATATTGGATGCCTCTTGCTCGAAACAACAAAAGACTTATGCACTAAGGATAACATGCCAATAGAACTCTCTACATGACTTTCAACTATATCATTACCTATAATTAAAATAAATCATGACCCTTGTTCCCAATAATAGATTGCTGATGTAACAAGAATAATATACCTCATGCCATGGTTAACTGGCATAATTTAAAAACGATTGGAATCCGTAAAAACATTCTACCACTCCACCTCATGATTTACTGTCCTTTATTCAGATCTTCATCCTAATTCACGTCTAAAGAGAACCCTTAATCACATGGTCCCATGTCACCATGGCTTACCTACCATTTTGGGCCGAAAACCAAGAATAAATTGTTTGAGAGTTTTAGTTGGGTCATATGTTTTTAAAATGATCAACCTTCGACCACCATTTGTCTATCCACATTTTAGGATAACACGATATGGATGTTTTGTTTTGAACACAACCCACAATTATCCTCCATCGTCGTGCCCTTCACACTGCTTTTGGAATTTTAGGCACGTGATTCACACTTTTTATCTCCCTTTGTTTAGATTGATTCCAACACACATGGATTTATCCTACTTATGCATTAGAACATAGTTGTAGGCATCAATTGTATGCATAAACCCCCCACATTGTTGGGATTCCCTCATGGTCATACAAGAGGAAGTCATCACCTGAAGAATTCATGTGTAATCCCCATCCACCATTACTTCTCCTTAAAAACACCAAGGAAGCTTCCATGCATAATCCCTATCCACCATTGTGGATCAATAGTGGAAACCTAGATGCTTCCATGCGTAAGCCCCATCTAGTAATTCCACTCCTTAGCGGCACCCATGTAGGTTCCATGCCTTAGTCCCATGCCCAATTTCTACTCCATTACGACACCCATTCATCTTCTATACATAATCTCCATCCACCGTTGCTTCTCCTTTTTATTTCCTAAAAAGCATCCATATATAAATCCCATCCACCATTGTATCTCCTTAGTAGCACCCAGGCATCGTCCATGTGTAATCCCCATCCACCATTACTACTCCTTAGCGGCACCCAGGCAGCTTCTATTCATAAGACCCATCATGCATTTTTGCTCTTTAGTGGCTCCTGTGAAGCTTCCATGCGTAATCCCAATTCACCATTTTCACTCCATAGTGGAACCCGAGAAACATCAATGCACAATCCCCATTCAACATTGCCAATCCTTAGTGGAACACATGCATCATTCATGTGTAATACCCATGAAACATTGTCGACCCATAGCGGCACTTAGACAACATCTATGTGTAATCCCCATCCACCATTAATGATCATTAGTGCCCCACGGGAAGCTTCCATACATAAGCCCCATCAATTATTTCCACTCCTTAGAAGAACCCAGGAAGCTTCCATGCATAGGTCCCAACCACCATTACCACTCTTAGCAGCACCCGGGATGCTTCCAGCGTAAGATTCATTCAGCATTGCGACTCCTTAGTGGGACCTCCGAAGATTCCATGCAAAAGCCGAATCCACTATTTCCATTCCTTAGAATCACCCAAGTAGCTTCCATGCATAATCCCCATCCATAATTCTCTCACTATAGTAGCACCTAGGAAGCTTCCATGTGTTAACCTGATCAACCATTACCACTCCTTTTCGGTACCCAGGTAGCTTCCATGGATAAGCCCCACTTATAATTTCTTCTCCTTAGCATCTCTCGGGTAGCTTCCAGGTGTAAGAACTGTCCACCATTACACCTCATTAGAATCACCCAACCATTTTCCATGCATAATCACCATCCACCAATGTCTCTCCTCAGCATCACTCTAGTAGCTTCAATGTATAATCCCTATCATCAATTGCTGCTCTTTTTTGGCACCTAGGAAACTTACTGGCATAAACACCATCAACCATTTCCACTCTTTAGTGGCACTCACACTGTATCCATGTGTCATCCCCATTTACAAACCGTTTGTCCGCACATTTTCACAATGGTCATCAAATCTGCGGTTGCCTCTTGTTTCTCATATCGAGAATGAATCACATGAGAATTGTGTGAGCATCGACCCTGCCACCCTTTTTGGGCTTCCCTAGCATAAGTACCAACCCACTATTATGAAGTACGTGGAATTAGATCCTTTTCTAGTAAGAAAGGTATATAGGAAACCTCCCTATGATTCATTACCAACACTCATCGGTCCCAACCACTTCATGTCGGTTCATCTTCGTCCCACATGACATTAATTTGCATCCCCCATATAGAACTACATGAACTAGGATCCATTCACTTTTCAATCATGGTATGTCGGAAGACTCCTTCAGGCTCAAGCCTAACACCCATTAGTCTCGACCACTCCACATCCGTTGACCCTTTTCCTGGTTGACGTTAAACTGTACGCCCCTTTTCATCCCAAAAATTGTAAAATTGTTCCCATTCGAAATACATGGGCTTTGATCCAGGTCTCCTAGATAGGGTACATAAGAAGCCTCCATGAGATCTAACACCAATCGATGGTAAACCAGTGTGATCCTCAACATATGGTTTTCCATTGTGATCCCCAATTGTAGGTAATACATTGTGATCCACAATAGGTGGAAAGCCGTTGTGATCCCCAATCAATGGTAACCTGTTGATACACCCAACTGGTGGAAAGACAATTGAACTCAATGAAGTGGTAAGCTGTTGGAAACTCAACCAGTGGTAAGCCATTGTAGTCCCCTTTGCTGGGACCCATATCTTTGGTCTGACCCAATGTGTCAAACCATCTGAGGATGCTAACCACGTGTATGTCGCGATATATCATTAGGTCGTTGTTCTGTTTGTACACCATGATTCTGTACCCCGTAACCAAACTATGCAGATATTGATTCCCTTCCATGGGGATTCATTGGAAGCCACTCTGAGGTTCAATCCCGACACTACCCTCAGCTTAAAAATTGTTCCATATAATTCCCCCATCCTATTCATTCAACTCTTCATCGTCCATCCTAATTCATACCCAGGCCGACACATCTTGGTGGGAACACAACATTCCCTCGAAAAGCTAACCACACATAACACCCAGAAAATCCATAATCATTAAACCAAGAGATTCCATCCTATGATGTTCTGCTATCCACGTGTATGCCCTGCCATGTATTCTGGTTGTTTTACTTTGTGTACATCCCGATTCATCACTCGTTCGATCACCCCTTCAAACTATGTGGGTTTAGATCCCTATCATATACACATGGTATGTAGGAAACATTCTATAGGATTAATCCCAGCCAATGGTAAGCCTTAGTGTCCACTATTCTAGGGTTTACTCTCCCTAATCCACCCTCAGTGGTGTCTAGATCAGACTTAATGGAGTGCCATAATCCATTTATGGGACACACCACCATGGGCCAACTCTCATTGTGAATGTTGACCTATCCATCTGGTGATACCCATTCTAGGGTTCAGTATTTTTGATATTCCCTCACTGGTGCCCATATCATCCTTCACAGTGTGATATCTTCTCTCTACGAGACACACCACCTCATATCCTTCCACATTGGGCATTCAGATTCATCCATTTGGTAAAACTTCCTAGTGTTCCCTCCTAGGGATGTACCAATCTGATCTGTCTCAATTGGATGTTATATCACTCTTTTTCCATCACCTAATGATGTTAAAATCATGTCTTACCTCATATTAAACATGATATTCCTAAGGAAAACCTTAAAAGAATCATCTTCTGAATAACCATCCCTTCAAGATGTTAAACTCATGGCATACCTTGTGTTAATCATTGGATGCTGACGAAAATATTATAGAAATGCCACCAGCATAAGATACCCCGCAACTTACATGGGATGACTCAGGTTATTTTCCCTTCGCATTCCCTCGTTTGAGGAGGAATACATGTTTTCAAATGTAAATGCATCTATAGATGCCCCGATATGCCTTTTGTTGTCATCTACCCTGACCAAAGGTTGCTACCGTGTTAAGACCCCATGGAATGTCCTGACATATGTAGTGTAATTAATCGTCGTCCACAAAGATATGTCACTAGAAATGAGATTAATGAACCACAACTAAAATTTATCAGGGTGACCATAACTAGGTAACGAATTCGATGGAAGAATCCATGGAAAGAGATAGTGACATCCCATCATCCTATTTCGATCAAGGGAAAAACGTCCCTGAATAAGCGATTGATGCCGCATGAATTTGGAAATCATGAATGTGGGGAAACAATCAGAGAATCCTTCAAGAACAGATGTGCACATAGTGAAAGTGAAAGAAACATGATGTTAATGATAATATGATTTAGTTATTTTATTTTTAGAAATGTTGATTGATTTTCCTAAACATGTCCCATTGGGCTGATTTTAATATGTTTTCAAGAAGGATGATGATTGTTGGAAATTATCTATTGATTAAAAATGGTTAAATATATTGATATTCAAGAACAATAATAATTATCCTTATATTTATTACCAATTTAATATGTTTTTAGAATCGAATTATTTCTTAAAAATCCACTTGAGGTCGGGTTATTGTTACGTTCATTTGATTCCTTTCTGTATTTCTTCAATTTCATTCCAGATATTGTAAGGCCTATATGAATATATTTATATGTGGTTTAGATTTATGAATGTAATAGTAGGGTTAATATACCTAATAAATCATGTATTTTATCACTTAAAAAATTCACTTGTGGTAGTTTTCATTAATGGTATTTTTCTGTACATAAAAACAATGTATAATAATTCTAGGAATATGCTGATTTTATGAGGAAGACGTTTAGAGTATAAATTATGTTGAATTTTTGAAAGTTTCAATTATGGATTGAGGGTGTTTTCATATTAAGGAATACTATATGAATGTATTGTATGTTATTGGATCACAACAACGCTCATGGGGATTCTTCATAAGAATATCTAAAGAATGATATTTTTTATTTACAACATTCTTAAATAATAAGGATACTATATGAGATATATTTGAGAATTCCATTGACTAGATGAACTAATGATGTATAAGGAAAATAAGTGATAAAATTTCCCATGATTCTCTCATTACTAGACAACCATCCAATAACTAGAGTGAAGGATGAATTGTTTTCATGTTCTGAACATACTTAAGATATGTATGGATTTTACCAAGTATCATGGGGAATTATGGGTTGGGATGGAATTTTTGCTCATACATGATGGTTTTTTGGTTGCCTTAGGGTCTGAGATGTTGATACTACATTAATATAATTTTATAAATCATGATTTATAGGTGGATAATGTAGTGCAGACAACGAGTTATTGAAGTAAATACCTTTTGGGTGAGAAGATCATGGTTTTTATTAACCATGAGATACTTATTTAAATATTCTCACACATGATTTACACATTTTTATTGATGTTGGGAAGAATAATTTATGTATTTTTAAATCAATAAATAATATACACCATGAATGGAGAATTTTATGGTAGATAAAATGACAAGAAACAATCGCACACAGGTTGTTCTATAGGCTATTAGTGAGTTGTGGTTAATTATATTATTCATTGGGATGCATCTGGATATTAGTGATTTTAATGTTTTGGAAATCATTATTTTCCTATATTTTCAATCTTCACACCACTGCATGGTTACTGATATTCAATTGTTCGACTCGGATTCCATGGTTGTGAAGGAAAGTATATATAGTAGGGACTCATAATTTGATTGGTTCTTGGAAGATGACCTGATTTTATTTATGATTCATAGTTGTGCACTTTGAGATCATATATGAGGAATTAATTTTGTATTTGAATTACCTTATAATATTTATTCACACAGGGATCTCCATGATATACAATGTCATTGATGATTCATATTGGTGTCTTGCGATGAAGAGGGATGAAGTGATTTTTGTTTTCCTATTTCACATCTTTCAAAAAAAGGACTAAAATCAATGACATATAGGACCACATAAACCATTACCTATTCCTATGTGAATGTGGATTAATGCGATGGTGGAATTTATTATGATCCATCCATGGTTTGCTTATTGAACCAGAGTAGTATGGTATTTTTTATAATGATTAAATAAGGGTTCAAATTTGACACTAATCAAATAGAACCACTAATGAGTTAGGATCTATATATTCCTAAGAGATACTAATGTTTCATGGTCTATTAAGGAGTAAAAATATTGATTGGGATGGATTATCCATATCAATATGTTGGTTGGATATATAAAATCTAATTGATTGTTATATATTTTTCAACATGGCGTATCGTACTCAGACCAATGGGAAATTGACGAACACTATCCTTATTATATGGGTTGTTTTAAAATCTTGTGTTCTAGATTTGTTTATTTCATATGATGGTAATATTTTACTTCCTATGTTCAACTAGAGGAATAATTACCATGTATAAATTAAGGTTATACCTTTCATGGCTATTTATGGTAGGTTTTTCCAATCACCATTGTGCTATTTTGAGGTATGAGAGTATTCTATAATTGTATAAAGTATCATTTATGAAAAATCAAATCATATAAAATTTATCAATATTACATTAATGAAAAATTAGAGGATTGATTTTGTTTATGCAAACTTGCAGTTCTACCCTCTCTGTGAAATCGTTTTTCCATATTAATTTCACCTCATTTGGGACACCATATTATTTTGAATAAAGGGATGTTGGTACATAAATATGTGATAATTTTATGATTTTTGAGAGGGGTCTTACCTTGTATTGCACAAAAAATATTCATCATAAATATTTTTAACATTTTTTCTGTCATATATATTATCTCAAAATATATCAGCTCTATTTTTCTCATGTGATCATTGTTGATGAAATTAAGGTATAGATTATTTCAATTTTTAATTAATGCCTTGTTTATCAAGTGGATATTTGTGAGATAAACCACCATGATAAGATAATTCATCTAGAATTTGTGTATTTTTACTATATACATGTTTGGGAGGAGAAATTTGGGTTGGATTTGATATGTGGGCATTGTGGCCAGATTTGTTTGCTAGTAAGGTCTGCTGACTCATCACATGTTAGACCTTCTATATGGTGTGGAGGATCAAGCATCATGAATTTTTTGAGTGAATTTTTATTTAATATTCGGAGAACCTCATATATTTCTGATGTAATATAGTTATAAATGGGGATATCGATGGCTCTAAGATAGATTGTGTGGGAGAAAAATAGGTTTTGTTCATTGTGAAAGGAAACACCATGTACCTAGTTCCCGGTGGATCCCCCAAGTGAATGAGTGATTTAATGAAGCACATATGGTGGCAGATGACCCTTGATCAATTACCTAGTTGATATCAAGTACCCAATATGTTGATTCCATGCACCTGTTTTTAATATTATTTTTTTAAAATTAATAATAATATTAATTAACTATTAAAAACAATAAATGACGGATTCTCCTTAATTTCATATGCCCATCCACATGACCCCTTTTCCACCCCTAGAATTTTTTTTCTTATATGAGACGTATTCTCTTTGATCCTTACTGATTCAATGTTCTCCCATATAAAGTTATAGTTATAGATATCTATATCCTTCCCATTCAATCCATTATGTTTTTATTTAGTGTCATCAACTAGTTATATCATTTGTTCCCTAAATTAGTGTTTCTGTAATATTTTTTGAGGTTTATATATTGAATCTATTTCATACAACAATATTCAAGGAGAGGTCATACATGACTACAAGTTTTCTAATTAGTAACTTTTCCCTATGGTTAATAAATGTTACAAATCATGTGTGTTATGTGTTCTCATCACTCCTGCATGATTGACATATAATTAAACTGAATTGATTTACCTTGGATTTATTATGTTTTTTAAGGACGATGTGTTCCATTATTGGCCATTTTATTACCATACTTCAATTCCATAGATACCACTGACCTTGGGATTGGATTAAATGCATTCAACCTTATATATGGAACTAATAATGGATTTTCTAGAGTTATTGTACGAAATTATAGAACAATATAATCCCACATAGCTTCCATGGATATGGGATATGTTTATAAATATGAGGGTTCACCTTTAGGATAGACAAATTTGGGGCTTGTGAATTTCCCTATAATTTTTTTCTAGTTTAATTATACATTGTGTTCAGTACATATCATTGACTATATTGAATTTAACTATGTAGTTTTACATTTTTTTGGGCATGGTAAACAGATAGAAATATGAGGAACACAGTGAATTAGTTAAAAAAATTCACAATGTATTGAAATCCTACTATAAATTATTTATATCATGTTTCTTTTAAAAAACTATTGAATAATGATGTGATTTTATATATCTATGCATTAATATTCCCATTATGTTTGTTAGTTGGTATATTTGGGATGAAATTCTAATTTACCCACCATTTCTATGATGATGGATGTTATCCCTTTTATATGGTATGATCCTGGAGTAAAATCTATCTCCTTTAGTGTGGGATGAAGTCCCTACTAGGTTTCTAAATTTAATTAAATATTAGATTTAGAAATGGGAGGGATGGTATAATATTCCAAAAAATAATTATAACCCATGGTAGTGGGATGTATGGGTGACGGTTTGACTTATTAAAGGAAGGAGACTCAAGTATTCAATAATTAATTTTGGTTATGGGAATTTTCCCCTCTTATAATGTGTCCTAAGACTTGGGTTGTTATATTAACCATAAAATTTATTTTACATTTAAACATCAAATATTACATAAATTTGAACATAATAAAACCTATATGATCTAGAGGTTTACTGTCATCATGGATTTGGAACATTACATTACAACTTAAATCCTAACATACAACATCTTTTTTGAAATCTTCTTTAACATGACCACAATATTGATTCATACGTAGCACTGCATGAGATAACCTGAGAACATACATAAAAAATAGTGAGCTATAAATCTTAATAATGGAGTAAAATATTTATAACATGAAGGATATTATACATTCTAGGAAATAGTAATATGAATGGATCATAAGAGAAACATGAACATAATGAAAGGATATAGCAATATTATCATAACATGGAAATGTGGCAACAACATAGAACATTATGTCATTAATATAAAGGAATATGCTAATTAAATATCCCAACATTGTGGAAAAAATCTATAAAGGAATCAGGAAAACCCCTATCCCAAAATGACATATCATGATTCTAAACACTACCCAACACATTGGAGGGTAATTAGGGTGCACCCTTCATAATCAGTTCAATGCCATGCTTAAGTGTTCCACATAGATCTTATAGCATGGATTCATTCCACATAATCATTTATTCAATTAAAATGATTTTGGAATTCATACATGTATATACCGAATCAACAACTATTTATGTATAAAGGTGAATACACTTTATATAGAAATGGGTATGGTATTCACTAGACACTAATTTTCCTAGGGAAAATTGTTCTGCAACTTCGGCTGCTAAATCAGGTCAAATTGAAAATTTTAAAATGGGTAGATGAGAGTTAAAGGGTAATATATTCATTTATACTTGAAGTTTAATGTAATATGTTCATACAAATAAATTTAGAAATATAAATAATTTGAACTAGAAGGTGTAACATAATATTGAAACTTGAATGTGGAGAAATGGAATCACTCTTTCCAAATTTCAGCTTGGTAACCGGTGTACATGGGGAGGATTAATGAGAGAGAAATTGTAATATCATCATAAAAACATAATAATACGTGTATGGTGGAGATGATACAATATGACAAATTATTTTTAAATAAAAATAAAATGTTTTAACAATATAATGAATCTTTGAAAAAATGAGAATGGAAGAAACCCATACAGAATTTTGGCATAGTAATGGCTTTGGAAAGGTTCCAAATGGGTGATGATAAATGATCCCTCCTTGAAAAAACATCAGATTTACATTAGGTTATTTATTATAAAAGGATTAAAATTTATCCAATTTAAATTTAAAAGAAAAATTTCAATCATGGTTCTTCAATTGAAAGGAAGAGAGGTAAGTGAGAATCCCTTGCATGGAAGTGTGATACCAAACTCCTAAGGGAAGATTCATAGACACTTTCGATCACCTTGGTATGACTATATGGAGAATATAAAATATTAGGAACGAGATCCATGTAGTTTTCATGAAGAGGGGTTGGTTCTTGGTGGGTTTATATAGAAAATATGGGGGAATTCATTATTATTTATGTTTGGGACACTACACAAAACAATATTACTACACATATAAAACTCATAGTATTTTACTAGGGTTTCTGGAAAAGGGGATTGGAATAAATTTTTTTTAAGGATATGGAAAGGATATATGAAAATATGCCCCTTGGTTATGTGGAGGTGAGTCACACGTTCAAGTAAAATTGTTTTAAATCATAAAATATTTTATATATCTCAGAGGATTCAATAAGGCTTTATAAAAAAATAAAATAAACCAAAAATTACAATATTTTAAATTAAAAAACATATATTTTGCCAAATATTTATTTTTTTTATTACATTACTTTTTAGACATTATGATGACATAAATACTACTATATATTTCTACGTTGTTTAATTTTTTCTACAAAATTCAACTATCTCTGATAATTAAGAAAAATTCAATATTGAGTAATTTAAGAATCCTCATTAAAAAATGATATTAATTTTATCTAAATAATTTTCTATATATTTAAAATTTCATATTTAAAATAAAAATATGAAATTTTCTGAAAATTGATGGGTTTTAGAAAAAATAGTATTCAATTCATAATAAAAGATACTATTGACATAATAAAAATTATACGATAATTAATATTTAATAAATTTAATTTAATAATAACAATTAATAATTTATTTGAAAATTAAATAAATTCATAAAAATAGATACCCTAATTGAATTGGAAAAATAACAAAAAATACTACTTCTGTTTTAGAAAATCATTTACTAGGTAACAATAATAGATTGAATGTATATTCATTAATGTATTCAAAAATAATGTTCATAATAATAATTCATGGGTATTGATACATATTTGTTTATTACACCAGTAAGCACCCAAAGATTAATATGTGTGATGGTGGTGATTTCACTGGGCCATTCGGTGAACATGGATGGGGTCATGATCTCGATGAGCTTGATCTTCTCCTATAAATGATTTCACTCATGCTTAAGTTATTGGATCTCATCTTTGGCTTGGACTATGGAATGTCCAGAAATTATATCTCCCATATAAGCTATGATAAATGGGATTAATACGGTATGACCATATCGGTAGAGGATATCACTTCCTTTTTATGTTCCAAAAAGATATGTTAAAACCCTATATTTATACTTGTAATGTGATCACTATTCAATGACAATATAATCAATGGTCAAGAAAATTAATATTCATTTAAATTAAATTAATTATAAAAAAGTGTGAATGTCTTTTCTATATTCATAACAAAATTAATAAAAACAAAGGAAAATCTATTCAAAAAAATTGGTACGTTTAAACCTTCCCCCCATAATAAATTTCAACCCCAAAACATTGTATTACATATTAGGGTGAAAAAAGGTGACAATACGTCCCAATATTATCAATAAGGACTTCAGTATTTTGTATTATAGTTTCTATTAAGTAAAAAGGTTTCATGGATCATAATGGTATATCAGTATATTTTCAAAATAATATAATTTTTTTACTCAAAAACACCTCAAGATTCTTGTATTATATCGTTGGAAGCACTGATAGGTCATTAAAAATGTATTTCTTATGTATATATTTTTAAATATCTCCTTGAACTCGTTTTTGTTAAATATATATTATTTCTTTATCTTAAAATATTTCTAAATAGGGTTTTCCTATATCAATTTTGGTGTTTCCCCAAGGTCAAAAATCAATAATTTGATACACATAGGCTTCTAAATGTTCTCCATCTTTTGTATCATCTATAACATCATTTGTTCATTATCATTTTGTATTTAAAATAAGAATTTGAAAAGACCCTGATAAAACATCCCACACATAGCATAGTAACACTGTAGAGATCACAAGATTCTTTAATAGAAGGTACTGGATCCTGGAATGAATTGTGCAATTGTAGAGGTATTGGATTCCTTATAAAGTTGTTTTCATGTAATTGGATATTTAAAAAAAATTAAAGTCTTATGTGAATAACATCAGGATAATCTTGCTATGCAGTTCTTCAGGAAGAGTGAGAAGACTAGTTTGTGATCTTCCCCTTACCATTTATAAACTAAGAAAAATAAAAAAAATTAGGGGGTTCGAATACTTAGATAATGAGATTGTAAAAAATAAAACATTTGAAATAGTTTGATAATCATGTGTAGTATATCCTAACTTTTGATACCCTATGTTTCAATCTAGGTTATCTGTGATCTATTTCATAACATATAATCTTAAGGGAATTTTTTCCATTAATAATTGTTTTTACTCAGATTGTGAATTTACCAAATCATATCCTATTATATTTTTTAACCAATCGTGCAGTAAACCCCATTGTCATACACCATTTCCCATTTGAGCCTATCTCAATGTTATTTTTTCATGGTTTTCATGAAGATACATCTATTTCAGATCCACATCTACTTGTTTGTATCCATGAAGGGATGTAATTTCATGATAAACCCCAAAATATATTCCTTTAAAAATATAAGATTAATTTCCTCATACTTAGTCTTATCCACAAGTCTTTCACTAGATGTTTTTAATCATAATCCCAAAAATTACAAAAACGATCCTTTGATACCAACTATAATAATCACACGATTTATTTTACATGTAAACATGATTTATTACACAATCATAAACACAATGAAACCTAGATTAATGATAGGAATTTTGTACTTGGGGATTAGGAACATTACATAACATCTTATAACATAAAATACAACGTCATTATTTATAAAAACATTTATGTGACCACAACAATCTCCCTTACATAATACTTCAAAGGATAACCAGAGGACATACCAAAGAGAAAGGTGAGATATAAACCCCTTTAATGGAGTAAACATGTAATAACAATAATAATAACATAAATTTCAGTAAAATTCACATTAATGGAGCATAATAGAAATAGGAACATTAAGTCATGATATAACCTGATTATCATAACATGGAAATGTCCCAACAACTTAGAACATTTCATAATTAACATAAACCAGTCAGTTAAACCCCTATCCCATCAGGGTGCAAACATCCCAATAAATAATTAGGTATTACCCTATCAAAAAATGACATATCATGATATTAATGAGTACCAAATACATTGGAGTGCTATCAAGGTTCACCATTCATGATCATTTAAATCTCATGCTTAATTTTGACACATAGGTCATACAAGATGGATTCATTCATTGTCATCATTTATTCCATGATCATGGAATGTGAAATACATACATTTATGTCAATAGTAAATATTTATTTGTTCATAAAGGTGATAACCCTTGATAGTGAAATGGTTATTGTATTTAGAACATAATGATTTTGGCATGGAAAATCGTGGTGCAATTTCGACATCGTAACGATGTCAAATAAAAATTTTGTAAAATGGGTTGATGAGAGAGAAATTGATATATCATCATTTATAACTAAATTATAATGTTAGAGGCCCATATATATACATCTCCCAACATATGTAATATGGAAATAAAAGGTGTTAAAAAATTAATAATCTCGAAGAAAAAGGGGAAATGGAATAAGTGTTCTGAAATTTCAACATTGCTACAGATATACATGGGATGGATTAACGAGAGATAAATGGGTATCTAAACATTCAAAAATAATATGGAAAGTATGGGGGAGGTGAGACAACATACCTAATTATCTTTAAATAAAAATAAAATGGTGTTACAAAATAAGTAAAATAGGATAAAAATGATAATGTAAGGAACCCTTGTGGAATTTCGAGATAATAATGGCATAGTTAAGGGTCTAAATGGGTGTGGATAAATGATATCCCATTGAGATAACATCAAATTTAAAGTAGGTAATCTTTTATAAAAGGATGAAAATAAAACCAATTGAAATTAAAATGGAAACTTTCAAACATGGTTCTTAAATTGAAAGGAGGAGAGAAAAATGAGGATCCCTTTATTGCATGTGGGGTCCAAAGGCTTGGGGAGGAATGTTGGAATAATAGGGTAACCTAGGGAGGAAGATATAGAGGATATATTTTTGGTTGGATGAGATACATGAATCTTGAGTGAAGATTAATTGGCTCTTGGGTGTGTTTATATAGTAAATATGGGGGAATTATATATTATTTAGGTTTTGGATACTACAGAATAAAATATTCTGAACCAAAAACCAAACCATGGTATTTTCCTAGGGTTTCTAGATAATTTGAGTTGTATAATTTATTTTATAAGGCTAGGGTCTGAAGACATTAAAATATTTTCTTACCTTTTTGTAGGCGTGTCAAGCTTTCAATGAAATGATTTTAAGATTTTAAATTATTTTATATGTCTTGGGGATTTACTAAGTATTTATAAGGTAAATCTAAATGACCTAAAAATACATTATTTTAAAAGAAAAAAATATTTTTACAAATATAAATTTAATAGTATTTTATTAATAAACTATTTGGTCATTATGATGTCATAAGACACAATATATATTTATAAGGTATTTATTTTTTACTGAAAATTATGAAATATATACCCTTTAATATTATGTATATCATGATTCCAAAAATATTATTCATTTAATCTAAATAATTTTCTAAATATTTTAATTTTAACTCTTAAAATAAAAACCGACATTTATTAAAAATTTACGGCTTTTTGAGAAAATATTTTTCAATAAATAACAAAAGTAACTTTTGACATGATAAAAATTATATAATAATTTATATATAACAATTAAAATTTAACAATAATATTTTATTATTTATTTACATTTTACATCAATTCATTAAAATAGATTCCTTAATTTAATTCTAATATTAACCAAAAAATGCTATTTGTTCATTAGAAATTCATTTTGGAAGATAAAATAATAGAATGGAATTATATTTGTTTTTCTGTACAACAATAATGTACATAATCATAATTTTAGGGTCTTGATAGATATCAATTTATTACACCAGTATACTCCATATGTGTATGGTTTGAAATAGTGAGGATTTCTTAAGGTCGTTGGGTGAACATGGTTTGGGATATTATCTTGATGAGCTTGAACATCTCATGTGAATAGTTTTTCTCATGTTGAAGTTGTTGGATCTCATATTGGTATTGGTATTGGGAAAATAAATGAAATTATATCCTACTCGGAATCCCTAATAAATGGGATTTTTAGAGTATGATTCAACTGGTTGAGGCCATCACTTCCTTTTTCTATGTGAAAAGGATTTGTTAAAACCCTATATTTACACTAGATATATGATCACTATTCAATGACTATATTTTTAGTGATAAGGATAATTAATTATCATTAGATCAAATTGGATATAATAAAACCAAAATAATTTCTTTTGTTTTCTATATCTATAAAATATATAATAAAAATAAAGGGAATTTTTTTCAAAAATGTTTACGACATTGCAATATTACCCCATTATGAATTTTCATCCCCGAAATTGTGATTTACATATTAAGGGAAAAAAGGTGGGGGTACTTATCCTTCATCATTTCAACGAGGTCATGAGTCTTTATTATTATAATT
The DNA here is from genome assembly GCA_963277665.1 of Viscum album. Classification (NCBI taxonomy): domain Eukaryota; kingdom Viridiplantae; phylum Streptophyta; class Magnoliopsida; order Santalales; family Viscaceae; genus Viscum; species Viscum album. The sequence goes on from OY728150.1 coordinate 135,574,531, forward strand.
TCCTTTATGTAGAAAGGGTTTATGCATCACAATGGTACTTCAATATATTTTCAATATCATCTACCTACTTTACACAAAAACACCACAGGCTTCTTGGATTGTACCTATGGGAGCCCTGATAAGTCATTAAAAAGGTATTTCAAATATATAATTTTTAAATATATTCTTAAACTTGTTTGTTTAAATTATTACTTATTCACCATCTAATATTTAAAAATAGGGTTGTTATCTTAGTTTTGGTGTTTCTCCAATGACAAAAAACTATAATTTGATACATATAGGGTACCGAGCTATCTCCTTATTTTACAGCATCTAGGAAATCATTTAGTGCTTCATCACATTGAAATAATGACATGAATTTAAAAATACCCAAATGGTACTTCCCAAACATTTCATGGTAAGTACGTTGAGATCACGTGATTCTCCTACAGATGGTACTAGATCCTTGAATGAATCATGACATTTTAGAGTTATTGGATTCTTCAGAGAGTTTTTTTAATGTAACTTGGATATTTTAAAAGGTATCAATGTCATATAAGCATGGCTTTAGAATAGTCTCTCTATGTAGTTCGTCCAGAAGAGAGATAATATTTTTTTTTGTTCATAATACATTCATGTTATAACTGTGAAAATGAAAATACAATTGGATATTTTGAATACTTAGCTAATATTATTGTAAAAAAAGGAAAAATTGGATATAGAAGGTTAAACTAAAATAGTAGTCCTAACTTGTGATACACTATGTTTCAATCATGGTTATCCATTATATGTTACATAAAATATATTCTTATTGGTATTTTTTATTCCATTTATAATGGTTCATACTAAATACATAAATTTACCAAACTATATCCCACAGGAGTGTCGAAACGAGTGTGTAAGAAGGCATGCTATCATGCCAAAGTTCCTGTTATAGTCTAGCTCAAAGTGGTGTTTTCAGGTTTTACACAAACATACATCTATGCTAGAGCCACCCCTACTAGTTCGTATCCAGACCTAGATGTATTATCTTGATAAACAAATTACTCAATACTCACCAAAATTTATGGATTATTTGCTTATACTTAGTCTTATCCATTATGTCTTAACAAGATTTTTCTAATCCTAATCCCAAAAATTACTAAACCTGTACTCTGATTCCAACTATAAAAACCCATCTATTTTTTTAAACATTTAAACATGATCTATTACCTAATGTTGCGTACAATAAAACCCAGAATATTGAATGGATTAGTGTATTTGGGTATTAAAAAAATTACATAATAACAAAAAAAATATAACATATAACATATTTATTGAAAACATATTTTACATCACCAAAATATTCTTTCGTACATAAAACTACATGCAATAACCTGTGAAGATACATAAGAAAAGTGTGAGATATAAATACTATTAAGTGAGTAAATAGAGTATAACATGAATTATACAATACATGTTTGGAAATATTCATATCAATAGATCATAAGAGAAACATGAACATAAAGGCATGATATCGCATGATTATCATAACATGGAAATGTGGCAATAACATAGAACACTACATCATTACCATAAATGAATAAGGTAAAACCATATCCCAAAATGGTGAAAACATTTTCTATAAAGTAATTAGGTAAACTAATAACCCATCCTAACATATCTTGATACTAAAAACTACCTAATGCATTAGAGCGCAATCAGGTCACACCCTTCATAATTAATTCAATCTAATGCTTATGTGTGCCACAAAGATCATATCACATAGATTTATTCAAAATAATAATTTATTACATGATCAAGAAATGGGTAATAAATATATTTATTTCCTAAATCAATAGATATATGTTCATAAAAGTGAATACCCTTGATAGAGAAATGGTTATGGTATTCACTATATAATGATTTTGGCATTGAAAATCATGGTGCAATTACGGCTGTATAACGACTTAAAATAGAAATTCGTAAAATGGGCTGATGAGTGATAAAGTTGTATTTAATCATTTATAAATTAAATGGATAGAAAGAGGGTTATATAAAAACATTTCCCAAGATATGGAATTTTTAAATGGACGGTGTATCATAATAAATGAACGAGAAGAAAGAGGAGAAATGGAATAACTCATAAGAAATTTGGTAATGGTATTGGGTGTACATGGTATGGATTAATTAGGGATAAAGGGTTATATCAACATTAAAATTTAATAAGTATATTATAAGAGTGTTTTGAAAATATACCCATTATTTGTTTAAAAAAATGGTGTGACAATATAAGGAATCTTTGATAAAAAGGGAAAGGAAGGAACCCTTACCGAATTTCGGCATAATAACGGCTTGTGTAAGAGACCAAATGAAGGAGGATAAATGATCCCAAATTAAAATAAAATAAAATTTAAAGTAGATAGTTTATTATAAACGGATAAAAATTAAATCTATTGTAATTAAAAAAATTAACACATGGTTGTTGAAATGAAAGGAGGATATGAAGGTTTGAATCCCTTATTTAGATGTGTGGTCCCAAAGGCTTGGGGGAGTCTTATTGGCATCAAGGGGAACCGTGATATGACTCTAGGGAGTATATAAAATAGTTGGGATGATTTTAGAAAAGTTTTACAGAAGCGATTGGGTGTGTGGGAAGGATTAAATTATCAAAAAGGGGGAATTTTTTATTATTTAGTTTTTGAACACTACTCAATAAAATATTCAAAAACATAAAACAACTCATGATATTTGAACAAGGTTTTTGGAAAATGGGATGGATATATTTTATTTAATATGGATATCTTCTGATGATAATAAAATATTTCATGTGCATATATGGAGGTGAGTCACATTTTTAAGGAAATTATTTTACAATCTTAAAATAAATTATATGTCTTGGTGGATTCGCTAAAGATTTATAAAATAAGCATAAATAAAAATTTTATAAATTCAATACACATATTTATTCAAATAAAAATTTTATTGTATTTTATTACATCACTATTGGGTAATTATGATGTCATAAAGCACACAATATTTATACATTATTTAATTTTTAATAAATATTTTGATTGTCTCAACAAATTATAGAAAATTTAAAATTGGATAATTTCATTGACCTGATTAAAAAAATAATATTAATTTTATATAAATATTTTAATAAATTTGTGATTTTTTTCTTTTAAAATAAACACCGACATTTATTGAAAATTGAATAGTTTTATAAAATGTAGTTCTCAATAATTAATAAATGATACTTTTGACATTATAAAAAATATAAGATCCTTAATATTTTATAAATTTAATTTAATAATAATATTTTATTAGTTATTTCAAAAATAAATCAATTCATCAAAATACATTCTTTAATTTAATTCAAATATTAATCAAAAATACTATTTGTGTTTTACAAAATCATTTAAGAAGTAACAATAAACGAATGAAAGTATATTCATTATTCTGTACAAAAACAATGTAAATTATAATAAGGATATGGTCTTGATACATATCATTTTATTGCGGCAGTATATGACCTAAGAATAAGGTGTGCGATGGTGGGGCATTCTTGGCGCATTTTGGTGGAGATAGTTGGGGTCGTGATCTCAGTAAGCTTAAACTTCTTTCATAAATGGTTTCTCCCACGATTAAGTTATTATATAATGGATTGGGATTGCTCCAGGGAAACCCCAAAAAGATTATCTCCCTCATAAGATCCGATAAAAGAGATTCATGGGGTACAATACCACTAGTTAAGGCCATCAATTCTTTTGTTTGTGACAAAGGGATATGTTAAAACCCAACATTGATACTTGTCATCTAGTCGATGTTCAACATATATATTATAAATGGTAAAAATAGATCACATTATTTTAAATACAATTAGATATAATAAAAAATTTGTGCATGTGTTTTCTATATATTTTAAACATTTAATTAAAACTATGGTATTTTTTATAAATGTTCCTGTCGTTATAGATGTTTTACCATGTTCAGAGTTAACCATGGATAAGATTTTTTTCACATCTCATAATGGAATTTTCATGATGCAGTTTTTATGTATATCGTATTCCTTTAAAACACAATGTACATAATTTCTATTGGTCTAGTATTCAATTCCCATTAACAAATATTTGTATTAGGATTCCATGACCACTAATTTGAGAATATTATTGAGGAATATTAACCCTATATGATATATTATGTTTTACCATGATGATGTGACCATTTGATATGTCTTGATATGTTATTACCAATTGATAATCATGTTATATGTTCAGAGGCACCTCAAACCTAGAATAAATAGTTATTTTCATAACCATGTGTTAGTGTTTCACTATACATATGAGATATTAGTTCTTTATTCCTTTTTATTTATTTATGAGAATATAAAACTGTGAAAATACATTTTTTACTAGATCATTTTATGTACAACATCAATCTTGGCCAACTATGTTGAACTCAAACCCTTATATGAAAATATTGTACCTCTTTAAAATTAATTGAATTATTAACATGTATAAGAAATGGACCATTATTGGGTGAATGCATTGTTTGATCCAATATGGAGTGAATATATGGGACAAAGAGGTGTCTTCAGACACAATTTTTCGATTCACTCTATTTTTGATTATTCTAGATAGCATGTACATGTTTATGCAATTGAAGACATTACATTTTTAGTATTCCTTATACTTGAATATTTTATATTTCATGATTATATTTTTTTTCCTATTATTAGAAAATATATTTGGTGGTCACTTTTAATTTTTTTATATTATTCAAATCATTTTTATATAATTCATCTATTTTGATTCATATATTTCTATAATATTAATGGTGTATTCCCATTTTGATATAAAATAGCTCACATTGTTGGTCAGTGACATCTGGATTATAGTGCAGTGTACTTTAGGCATGTGCCTCCTAGTTATGTCAGAGTGGAGGTAAAAATTATAGATATTATATAATTATAAGATAATCATGTTAATTATTAATTATCCACCTATATTCATATAAAATAAAAAATTTATTCCATCAATATTTCATCAAACAACTACATCATCTACATAGCTTGATCATAATTTTTTAGATGGAATGATGTGTTAAAGAATATTTATAAATGAAACTCACATTTTAATCCCCACCACATTCAGGATATTAACCAAGAATTATGATAAAATACTAAAATCCTCATTACACCATAAATAATTTCTCGCCCTATCATGTAAATCATCCCCAAGCAATCCATTGGGATTAAGTCCTTAATATATAGCAGTTTATCTAAATTTCTAAACTGATCATCGTTAATAGAAATTGAGTTAATACCTTCCTTACTATGAGGAAACCCTATTTAAAAATATACAAAAACATCTCTCCCCCTTACATTGATTAATTTAAGAATCATTAGATAAACTGTCTAAAATATGTTCTTTGAATTACATCTACTCGATAAAAATAAAACAATTTCCTTCTACCTATAATTTGAAAAATCGTCCTCTTAAAAAAAGATAAATATTTCAAAAAGGGGAATAAAAATAAAAATATGAAATATCGAATTAATCAAAAATACATACGAAATACTTGATGAAATAAATAATTACCCACAAAATAATAGATGATGTTCCATATACATTTATTAACCATTGAAATAATCACCATTAATAATCATATATCACTACAAATCCTCCTTAGGATCCCCAACTAAGATTGATATACATAATAACCAAATAAACATTACACATTAATCTGATTAATACATATCCACTTTATAACTATTTATATTAATGGTGAATAAATTACAAAAACTCTATTTTTCACAATAACCAATCATCCAAACCAAATAAGTTTTGAATCAAATTATCATCCACCACATTTTCTATTCATAGGTCTCTGTGATATCTAAATGAGAATAACGGAGAAAATATACCTAAACTTTTAATAATAAGTTCAAATTCATTCTCGGAATGGAATATATTTATCTTCTATAATTTTTATAAAACAATAAATCATTTTTTGAAAAAATAATGTCACTAATTATTAAGTGCAAAACCCATAGTTGGATAATATAAATCATGTGTAATGTAACCGGACAAAATTTTATAAATGAATAATTTATTTCTTATAATCATTTACAAATCAGATAAAATAAATTAAGAAAAAAATACAATTAAATTAAATTAAGAATGATTTAAATTAATCGTATTTATAAAAATTAAGGAACCTAAACCAATGTAATAACAAAATGAACCATAGAAAAGTAATGTGATTCTCAAGAATAGTAACCCAACAAATAAAATTTTAATATCACCTATGAAATTACAATTAAAATTTAGAAATATAATAAATGAAAATATAATATAATAATATCTTATTATATGTAAAAATTTTCTTCAAAAAAAAATAAGTTAAGAGTTTTTATTATAATAAATCATAAATAATGTTTTACAATTTGAAAATTAATATATTGATTTAAAAAAATTCATAAAATTATATTTCGTTATATTATGACTATAACATAAATTTAAGAGACATTAATTAATTTTTTAATATTATTATAAACACACTAATTATTTTAAAATTGTCATTTTTTTGTAAATGAAAATTTTAATTATGTTTTTCAAGTATCTTATATAAAAATTTATTTTCATAAAATATTGTCTATTTTAGAAATCTACAAATAGAAAATTTTTATGGGGAATTTTTTGATTTTTCTAAAATTGGAGATTATTTGGTAAATAGTGAAATGTGGTTATTTAGGACATAAGTTAACTAAATGCATTTTTGAGTCATGCATGAGCCATAGATAGTGTAGTTTCAATTGGATTTAACTTATTTTAATTAGTTACTATAATTAGTCACAGTATTATAAACTATTCACAGACTTTATCTAATGTAATAAATTGATTAATTAAATAATCTAAAAACACCACTCATCCTCACAATAAATACCACCCACCACCAATTTTTGTCGAACCTCTAAATCATTGAATCTGGTTCATATTATAACCAAAAATATTCTGAAGCCTCGCTCTCAAGTATAAAGGCCTCTTTTATTAACAAAATACCAAAATCATGTGCCTCAATAAGGTTATCAAATTTAATATTTCACGATGTAAAAACATCTTTCCTTCTCATTTATTTTCATTCTAATTTAATTTCATTTATTATTCTCAATTATACTACTCTTATCCAAGTGGGATGGTAACTCATTTATTTCACATATTAGAAAATTCTTTTATGTTAATGTAATAATCCATCTTCATTTCTTACAACTCCTTTTCTATAATAATAAAATTATTTAATGTCATGTGTTAATTTATCATATTCAAGGATAACGACATTTCAATTTCGTTCACTGCCTTCATGGATGGTAATAAAACCATTTTTATGATCAATCCATATTATAATATATGTATTATACCTTATGTAATGTTATGGAAATAATATATATATAAAATATTAAATAGTTGAGAAAAATTAGTTCATGATGATTGAGAAACAACCAATTTAATCTAAATGATTATAATTAATGTCATGTCTAATGATTCATCCAAATAAAATATAATAAAATTACATATAAGACAAAATAAAATAATTTTATTTCATTACAACATATAATTTCAATTCTAGGAATCTATTGTCATTTTACATGATCTTTCATACACATATACAAAAGAACAGATCTTGCATACCAAAGAAACAAACACTCCCCAATGATGAAATTATATCTTAAAACTCATCAAAAAGCACATAAATGAACATAATAGAATTATAAAAAATAAAAATAGTTATAATAGGTTCTTAATTAATAAATTAATGGATTTAATTTCATTATCTTAGATATTATGTTCATGTAAAGAACACATTCAAACACAATGTAAGGGATTAATTCATAACCTCCGTTTTTCACTTCCGGTTATAATTTCTCTCTCATTACCATAATGTAACTCTTAATTACTTTCAAATAAATATTCTAAATTCTTGGATATATTTTCCAACCTCATTTATCTATATTATAACATCCCTATTTGATGAGGAAATAAATATTTGAAAATTTTCCCTTTTCAATTTTCCTGATAAATAAGAACATTTAAAGCCATCTTCCTAGTCTCTTAATAAAATTATATGTGTACTATAAAATTTATTTTAGGACACTATTATTTTTTTAAAATAAATTTGTTTAGAATAATAAATAAATATTTTATTATTTCTGAGTCTATACCAAAATAATTAATCCTTTTCCATATTAAATAAACTTGAAACATTTCTTTTAAACAATAATAAAATGTAAAATTTATAATGATTATTAAAAACTCATTATAAATATTTTTGACTTGATGTTAGCATAAATTTTCATTTTATATGCCTATTTTAACATAATAATTTCCATTTATTATTTAAATCTATTCTTTCATAGACATCATTATGATATTCCATTTTGATATTCCTTTCGAAATGATTATGATACCAAATTATTTCCATGTGTAAACCTTATATTTATATTAGATTAATTATGTATGATTCTTTATATAGAAAGAATATTAATGAAAATGTTATGATAGATTGTTCCACGATATTTATCCAATGTATTGGTTAATGGTTCATCTCACGATATTTCTGGTGCAACAGTCATGGTGGTTTTCCTTTACTCGTTATCCATGTGTAACACTCTTAGTGGATTGCCTGAATACATGATCCATCATGAGTAATGAGCTTCAAATCATACTTCTTCAATGATTTTTTTCTTCCACATTACTATGATTCCATTTTTTCCTATTCTAATTTTCTATATTTTATGGTTCCACATGATTATGTATTTTTATGATATGATGTTATTCCTTTTACCCATTAGTTACTCTCTATTATTTTTATTATTCACTTACTGGGATTTTTAGATCATCCCTTTTTTAATGTATTCCCTATGTTATTATATGTAGATTTAGGGGATCAACGGGTTCTAGGAACGCATTATAAAAATTAAATAAAATATTTTTGTATTTTTGATTCATTCATTATAATTATGTGTCTAATCTTCTAAAGACACTAAACATTATAATTATAGGGTATTCATTGAAAGATAATTATGATTTAAATCATGTAATAGTGGGTGTCAAAGTATAGAAACTATATAGCAAGAAATAGATCATGGTCTATCTATTTTGGGATATTAGTACTTGAGAACTTTAGTAAGAACCCTATGTATAATTCCATCACTATGGATAACCTATATTGAATCATAGTGTATCACAAGTTATGATTTAATTTTCATTTATATGTTTGTAATTTGATGTTAAAAGTTTCCTATTAATATTCTTATAAACCATGTATTCATGCCCCTTGTAATTTTACATTCTTTTCAATAATTAATGTATGGAAATAGGATAACACGTTCCAATAATAAATGTGATAGAAAATATAAATATTTACTGAATGAAATTCCATATAGAATGGGTACGGGTGCTCAAGAATTCATGATAGTACACTCTCATATGGATGAAGTTATGATTAATTTCATGAATCATGTAGAATCACCTTATTCTCCTAAAAAGTAGAAATATTTAGTCATATACTTTATATGAAAAGGTTCTTCATTTATTAGAGGATCTTCTGGTCCCATCCTCATGGAAGAGTGTTTGAACTCTGCTAAAAAGATATTTACTATCCTCCAAAGCTCTAAATAAGTTAATGTTGTGATGGAAATCTATCATTTTGGTTCGGAAAATTACCAGTAGTGGTGAATGAAGAAGAACACAAAGTCCAACGATAAAATTGATTGCATCAATTGATAAGATTTCAAGAAAATATTTTTTATTTAATATTCTGCCTAACCCTCTGCCTTAATTTGGAGAGGGAGTTCTGTATTCTAAAATAGATGGATGATGGGACTATTGAGGCATATTGTAACACCCCAACCCTAGTTACCCAGAGTTTGTGCATTATTTCATAACATTGGCATGATCACAATGAAATCATGTCTCGAATGACCGATCAGTTTAGTATTATTGAAAACAAGATTCATACATATGTTTAACTTTACATCTAGAAGAGAAATACAACCCAAATATATTTCAGTAGGAACATCCATGCCTCCTAGATTATGCTTGTAGTTTACTCGTAACTAACTTCTTCATATCTTGGGAAAAATAAAACATTGAAAGGGGTGAGCTCAAATGCTCATTAAGGGTAAGTAATACAGCGGAAAATGACATAAATATTAAGCATGGTAAATAATTTAAACCACATGCCTTTACCAATAATAATCATGAATAATTTTATGGAAATAATATGAGAGGAGTAAATAATTCCATAATAGAACATAATCATGGGTATTATACTAGTCAAATTACCACATGAACCATAAATATTATTTCCATAATGAGGGAATGTATAATGCCGGACATTCTAAAACATTTTGTCAAGGCCTCGGCCAAGACGTCTAAAAATGATTAAGGCCTTGGCCAAATCCATAAATAAAATTGGGAAAAGGCCTTGGCTAATTCCACGTCTAGTTGTCTCATGAGACCAGCCGATGCATCGGGGGCTATGGCGAGCTCCACCTGTCACTTACTAAGTCCAGTACATTCTTCAAATGAAAAGGTTTAAACATATCATAAACATTCGTATTAAAACTAGCATACGAAATGTCAATACTTTAACCATAAACCATGAATCGTATAAAAATATCACTTCCACAGTCAAACATATCACAAAAACATCATTACAATATTGATGTTTTGTATCATAATAAATCAACTTCAAATAAACTTAAAATCCATCAAAGGATGTTGACATAGATGAAATCAAAACTATTTGAGATAAATATCTCTTTTTTTGAAATCATTTAAAGGTCACATAATTATAAAATAAAACATTTACTTTGAAAATATCCTTATAATCTTGTAACGGAATATTTGAGGAAGTTATAATGGCATAAAATAGCCACACTCTCTGTATATGTTAAAAAAACATTCTTACCTTAATTCTGTCGAAAAGGTTAAAAAGGGGCTTGTTTGAAAATGATGGAAAGATTACTTTATAAACATCTTATAAAAATTCAACAAGGGTATAAATGACTATAAACCTTAGTCAATAAAATTGTAAGAAATATTCGAAATACATTATTAAGAAACATGGATGTGGATGATAAAGAGGTCCCAGTAGATAATTACGTATAAAGAACCTCGGATAATGAAGAGATTGTGAAATAAACCCTTACCTTGTACTTTTACTTGGTTGAGGGTAGGTTAACCTCATGTATAATGGTAAAACAATTGTTATTAAATTATACAAGAATCATATACATCAATATGATATCATATATGATCTTTTAACATTGCTTTGGTAATAATATTTTAGTATTATCGTCGTTTTGGGTGTTAACTCACACATTTTCTTTTACATGTTTTGTTACATAAGCCAAGTTTGTTTTGAATTGGTCGTATCTTATTCATATACATAATGATATCATGTCCTTAAAAATTATTTTTAATCATCAAATGAGAATTATACTTGAATGGAAACAACGGAGAATGAATCTCATTGCGTTCGTGGAGACGGTAGTCTGTACGTATGCACGAGCGAAAATAACATTCATTTGATATTATATTAATATATAATTGGATGGTATATAATATATAAAGGATCATTATCATTTAATATTTATTATTTACATGAATTACACATCATTATTGTACCCATCCAAATAATAGTGTATTGAATAACAATTACACCACGACGTGGAGACGGGAAGCCGTACGTACGCACATATGAAGATATGTCATTCAAAGGATGGATAGAATACAGAATATGGTTCTGCCATATTTATAATAACATCACATTATATAGAAGATACTGGAGTTATTGTTTTATAATGTAATTAACAAATAAAGAAGTTGTGGAAGAAGAAAGGAACTTGAAAGAGGGTGGTGAAAACATTATCTCTTCTTCGGGTTCATCCTGTTGATTTGATCAAAAGGGCTCCTTAGGTAAGAATTATGATCAAAATAAGGCCTATAGGTTGAATTGAGGGAAGTGGAGAGAGTATTTTGGCAGGTTTTGGCCGAACCAAATGGCATTTAATGTTTGAATTAGTGAGAAGGGGGGTTCCCTTTTTAAGAGGGGTGAGGGGCACCGTTGGAAAAAGCTAAAATATTATTTTATAATAAATTAATATTCAGTTTCTAATGGTTCCAAAGATGATTATTTAAAGTTTAAGGTGGGGATAGGTCGAAAACCACTAATCAAATAGATGTTAGATAGGTTTTGGTCATTATATCAACCTTATCTTTTAGTTTAAACTCATAGTTAATTAGATAGACATTTACCATGTCACTTTGTAGTTTTATATTATATTTTTAATAAAATTACAATATACATCCAAGCGACCCCCAAGTTGTCCACTAATGATACACCTATAATTATATAAGTCTCTTGGACGATCCTTAGATTCTTAGGAATTGAATATCAATTAATAATATAATATATCTTTTAAAAACTTATTTATGTCAATTTTAAAACTATTCAATAATTGATTTTTGTTAATGTCATAAAAACATTATCAATTCGAACCAAATTCATTCATGCAATACTAACAAGTCATCATAACCAATAAAATTCTTGTATGTCATCAAAACTTTCAAATTCTATATATTTTAACATTATAATACCAATTATTTGATTCATTCATTAATAATGAAAATACTGCATCATTATTGTGTCATAAATAAAGTTAATTATTAAATGTCTAAAAATTATAAATAAAATACTATTATGTAGGAAATCTTTTTATATTTATAAGTAATATTTATAGTCTAAAAGCCAACTTATATAAACCTATATAAAAATTTTATTTCTAAAAGATATATGCTTATGTCATTTTTGTATTTATTTTTACTTAATTAATATAATTTGTCCTTATCACCTACAAGTGGATCCATGGGGTCCCAAAATTGACCCAAAGATTCCCATGGTCGATAATGTATCAACAAATAAGGTTAGGACACGTTTTAGGGTAATTTATTATTATTATAATATTACTTTGTTTACCCTTATTTACCAGATTTACCCTTTAACCATGGTAAATAAATTATTTACTGAAGTAATTATTCAAAATGTTTAAATAAAATTTATCTATTTACAAAATTTGGACATCCTAATTCCATATATGTAATCCATTTTTCGAAATTCAAAACACGGAAGTTGTATAAATTAATTTAAAATTAATTCCTGTCGTTAAAACAAAAAGAGTGTTTTTAAGAGAAAATAACTATCAAAAGATTGACACTTGTTTATGTCCGGTTTAATTGTGAAATTATGTCCAATGACTAAAATTGTATTAAATGGAAAACATATATCCTAACTATAGTTTAAAACCACTCAAATTCATAATTTATCGCTGTTAATTATTTTGATTAAAAAAGTTGTTTTTAATTAAAATTTAGTAATTTCCACTATTAATGAAATTATAAAAGTTATTCGAAAAGTACCAAAATATTAACCTAGGCTAATTTAGATATTCCGAATCCAAAAATGAAGTCCATTTTGAGAGATAAAATTTATAAAATTTCAAAATGTGGGTTTTACTATTCATAACAGCTACTTTGATTTGTCGCGGTGTGTTAGAATCTTGAAGTTGTGTACAAGACATGCTACTGTATTATTAATAGAGAATCGTACCATGGAATCTTGGGATGTTACATTCTCCACTCCTTCAAATAATTTCATCCTCGAAATTTCTAGAATACTACTGCCTGAAAAGGCTTTGGTTGGTTTTTCATCATAAGTTTCTCGGGTTCCCACGTTGCCTCTTCCATCTTATAGTTTCTCCATAGAACTTTTACTAGACGAGTCATCCGATTTCTATGCACTTGTTCTCTTGTATCAAGATTCCTGATGGGATCTTCGCTATAATACAGATCGGGTTCTAGATCTAATTCCTTATAAGTGAGTACATGCGTTGGGTCAGGCATTTATTTTTTCAATATTGATACATGAAACACATCGTGAACTTTGGGGAGACTTGGCGGCATTACCAAACGGTAAGCTAAAACCCCAATTCGTTCTAGAATTTAGAAAGGTCCTATATACATGGGACTCAATTTACCATTCTTGCGGAAATGTATAACTCCCTTCCATGGAGATACCTTCAAGAAAACATTATCTCCTACCTAAAATTCAAAATCCATCCTTCGGTTGTCAACATAGCTCTTATGCCTACATTGAGCTGGTTTGATGTGGTTTTGGATTACCTTAACCTTCTCTATCATTTCCTCCACTAGTTCCAGGCCTACAATTATTTTTTCACCGATGTCATCCCAACAGGTTGGTGTGCGATATCTCTTTTCGTATGACGCTTCATTAGGTTCCATTTGAATGCTAGAATGGATGTTATTGTTATAGGAAAATTATACCAGAGAAAAATATTGATCCCACATACCCTGAAAGTCAAGTGAGAAAGATCTCAACATGTCTTCTAGGGTTTGAATAGTTTGTTCTGATTGTCCATCTATTTGAGGGTGGTAAGCAGTGCTCAAATGAAGTTTAGTATCCAAGGCCTTCTGAAGACTATTCCAGAATCTCAACGTAAAATGGGGAACTCGATCTGAAACAATTGATAGGGGTACTCCGTGAAGTCTCACAACTTCATTAATATATATTTTTGCTAGACGTTCAAGTGGTAAATCTTCCCTTATAGAAATAAAATGTGCTGACTTGGTAAGATGATAAACAACGACCCATATTGCATTTTTCATTCTAGGAGACTTTGGTAGTCCGATGACAAAGTCCATAGTGATATTATCCCATTTCCACTCAGGTATGGGAAGAGGTTGCATGTCTCCTTTAGGCTGTTGCCTTCCAGGATTCACTTGTTGACAAACCATACATCTTGACACAAAATCAGCAATCTCTCTCTTCATGTTTTCCTACCAAAAATTTACCTTTAGATCTCTATAAATTTTGGCACTCCCATGGTGTATAGATAAATTGGAACTATGAGCATCATCTAACAATTCCCTTTTTAAATCAGGTATATCTGGAACACAAAGTCTCTTCCTGAATTTCAAAATTCCTTTTTTATATACAAAGACTCTCAATCTCCCATCATTAACATATTTAATCTTATTTTGAAATTCTCCATCATCAGTTTGAGAACTCTTTATCCTTTCAAGTAAAGATGGTTTGGCAACCATTTGAAAACGCATTGATGTTTCACCTTCCATGGTTATTCCCATGTCCATCTTCAATAGATCCATGGAAATTTGATCCCTTTAAATTCTCATATTGTTTAAAACTCCATGATATTTTCTGCTCAATGAATCTGCCACCTTATTTTGCTTCCCCAGGTGGTAGTGTATCGTACAATCATAATCCTTGAGTAATTCAAGCCATCTCCTTTGCCTCATGTTGAGTTCCTTTTGTGAGAAAATATACTTCAAAATCATGTGATCATTATAAATCTCACATTTTTCACCATAGAGGTAGTGTCTCCATATCTTCAAACAAAGATCAAAGCTGGTAACTCGAGATCATGTGTAGGATAGTTTTGCTCAAGAATTTTCAACTGTCATGATGCATGGGCAATAAACCTATCATTCCGCATAAGGGAACAACCAAGTCCTTTATTCTATGCATAAATATAAATAATGAATCCGTCATTCCCCGATGGTAGAGTCAATATAAGAGCATTGACTAATCTTCTCTTCAGTTCTTCAAAACATTATACACACTCATTTTTTCAAACATATTCACTGCTGGAAATGGGAGGTATTCCAACGGTTGAAAACCGTTGGTATAGGGTGCATAACAGTTGGTATACATATTACCAAAGATTTTACAATCCGTGGCCAAGTAAGCCCTGACAGTAGACATATAAAAACGGTTTGTGATAAACCATTGGTAAAACTGGAAAAAATATACTCTATACCAACGGTTTTATAAACTGTTGGAATAGAGTTCTCTAACAAACATATGCCAACGGTTGTAAACCATTGGCATACCACTTTTTCCCAACGGTTCCATAAGAACCGTGGGTAAAAAATGTCACTAACATCATTTTCCAATGGTTCTAAACCGTTGGCAATAGACTTTTACCAAATGTTATAAAAGAACAGTTGGTAAAAACTTTATACAAACCTTTTTTCCAATGGTTTAAAACCATTGGTAAATGTTTTTTCCCAACACTTCATTAGAACCGTGGGTAAAAAAGCCAAAAAAAACTATACCAACGGTTCTAAACCGTTGGTATAGTGTAGGCTGCACATTTCACCAGCCAGCAGCCCAATTCACCAGCCAACAGCCTGCTCTCACCAGCCTGCAGCCTGGTATCTCTGCTACTGATGTGTGAATTGTAATAGAATACAAAAACAACATATCTGTTGTGTGAATTATAACAGAATACAATTATTTAATAATCAATTACGAATACAATACATTAAAAATTGAATATGTAATTATAGGTGATACAGAATTAAAACTACACAAAAAATTGCATTTTTTATAACACACACAATATATCCAATAATGTCCCATGGTTTGGGGTGTGTGTGATGATTATGAAAATGAGTGTGTATCAATCCGCTTCTGTGTCTTGGGAAATATATATGTCCTTAGAATATTAAATGTAATGTGTTTTAGAATAGGGGTAGGTGTTCACCATATGAGAAGTGGATTGTGTGAGGCTGGACTACGGATCAATTTTTACCAAAGTATCACCACACCGCATCTCATATTAAGGAGGGTTTGACTCGTACACGTCACATTTGACTCATGGATCGTTGTCCTTAAGTTTCAACAGAATCCGAATGTGTTTGGTCAGTTTGTCGTATGTCAGTTGTTGATTTCACTTAAAATTAAGTCCATTTTTAAAAAGACAGAGGCACTTTGAGTGGTGTCGGCCACACCGGGACTCGGATTGATCCGGGGTTTAATCGTACATGTCACATATGAGTCATGGATCATTGTTCATAAGTATCACCATAATCAGAAGCTATTTGATTGGTTTGGCATATGTATGTAAAATATTGTCCATTTTAAACAAAATACATACACATGGAGAGATACCGGCCACAAAGGGCCTCAGATTTTGGTGGGGATGACTCATACACATCACATATGACCCATGGATCATTTTCATAAATTTTCAACACAATCCGAAGGCATTTGGTCGGTTTGACGTATGTCAGTTGTTGATTTTACTTAAAATTAAGTCCATTTTTAACAAAACATAGGCACTTTGAGTGGCGTCGGCCACACCGAGCCTTGGATTGAGGCGGGGTTGACTTGTTCACATCAAATATGAATCATGGATCGTTTTTCTAAAGTTTCAAAAGAATCCAAAAGTGTTTGGTCAGTTTGGTGTATGTAGGTGAAATATTGTCCATTTTGAACAAAAGAGAGATAGTTTGGGTGTTGTCGTCCACACCGTGCCTCGGATTGAGGTTTGGTTGACTCGTACACATCACATATGACCCATGGATCATTTTTAGGAAGTCTAAATAGAAAATGAATGCATTTAGTCAGTTTCTTGTATGTCAGTTGTTGATTTCACTTAAAAATAAATCCATTTTGAACAAAATAGAGGCACTTTGAGTGGTGTCGGTCACAACGCATCTCGGATTGAGGCAGGTTTGACTCATACATGTTAAATTTGACTCATGGATTTTTTCCCTTATGTTTCAATAGAATCTGAATGCATCTGGTCGGTTTCTGTATGTCAGTTGTTGATTTCACTTAAAATTAAGTCCATTCTTAACAAAATAGAGGCACTTTTAGTGGGGTCGGCCACCCCGAGTGTCGGATTCAGGCGGGGTTGAGTCGTACACATCAAATATGACTCATGGATCATTTTCCTAATGTTTCAAAAGAATCCGAAAGCATTTGGTCAGTTTGGCGTATGTACGTGAAATATTGTCCATTTTGAACAACAGAGATAGTTTGGGTGTTGTCGTCCACACTGCGCCTCGGATTGAGGTTTGGTTGACTTGTACACGTCACATATGACCCATGGATCATTGTTATGAATTCTCAATAGAATCTGAATGCATTAGTCAGTTTCTCGTATGTCAATTGTTGATTTCACTTAAAAATAAATCCATTATGAACAAAATAGAGGAACTTTGAGTGGTGTCAGTCACACCACATCTCGGATTGATGCGGGTTTGACTCATACACGTCAAATTTGACTCATGTATTTTTTTTCCTTAAGTTTCAACAGAATCTGAATGCGTCTGGTCAGTTTGTCGTATGTCAGTTGTTGATTTCACTTAAAATTAAGTCCATTTTTAACAAAACAGAGGCACTATGAGTGGGGTTGGCCACACCGAGCCTCGGATTGAGGTGAGGTTGAATCTTACACATAAAATATGAATCATGGATCGTTGTCCTAAAGTTTAAAAAGAATACGAAAGCGTTTGTTCAGTTTGGCGCATGTATGTGAAATATTGTCCATTTTGAACAAAAGAGAGACAGTTTGGGTGTTTTCGTCCACACAGCGCCTCGGATTGTGGTTTTGTTGACTCATACATGTCACATATGACCCATGGATCATTGTTCTGAAGTATTAATTGAATCTTAATGCATTTGGCCGGTCTCTCGTATGTCAGTTGTTGATTTCACCTAAAAATAAATCCATTTTGAACAAAATAGAGGCACTTTGAGTGGTATCGGTCACAACGCATCTCGGATTGAGTTGGGATAGACTCGTACATGTCAAATTTGACTCATGGATTTTTTTCCTTATGTTTCAATAGAATCTGAATGCGTTTGGTCGGTTTTCCGTATGTCAGTTATTGATTTCACTTAAAATTAAGTCCCTTTTTAAGAAAACAGAGGCACTTTGAGTGGGGTCGGCCACACCAAGCCTCAGATTGAGGCAAGGTTGACTCATACACGTCAAATATTACTTATGGATAGTTTTCCTAAAATTTAAACAGAATCCGAAAGCGTTTGTTTAGTTTGGCGTATGTACGTTAAATATTGTGAATTTTGAACAAAAGAGAGACAGTTTGGGTTTTTTTTGTCCACACCGGGCCTCGGATTGAGGTTTGGTTGACTCGTACACATCACATATGACCCATGGATCATTGTTTTTATGTCTCAATAGAATCAGAATGCATTTGGTCAGTTTCTCGTATGTCAGTTATTGATTTCAATTAAAAATAAATCCATTTTGAACAAAATAGAGGCACTTTGAGTGGTTTCGGTCACACCGGGCCTCGGATTGAGGCAGGGTTGACTCGTACATGTTAAATTTGACTCATGGATCATATTCCTTAAGTTTCAACAAAATATGAATGCATTTGGTCAGTTTGACGTATGTCTATTGTTGATTTCACTTAAAATTAAGTCCATTTTTAACAAAACAGAGGCACTTTGAGTGGCGTTGAACACACTGAGCCTTGGATTGAGTTGGGGTTGACTCGTACACATCAAATATGACTCATGGATCATTTTCCTAATGTTTCAAAAGAATCTGAATGTGTTTGGTCAGTTTGGAGTATGTACGTGAAATATTTTCTATTTTGAACACAAGAGAGAGAGTTTGGGTGTTGTCGTCCATACCACGCCTCGGATTGAGGTTTGGCTGACTCGTACACATCACATATGACCCATGGATCATTGTTCTGATGTCTCAATATAATCTGAATGCATTTGGTCGGTTTCCCGTATGTCTGTTGTTGATTTCACTTAAAAATAAATCCATTTTGAACAAAATAGAGGCACTTTGAGTGGTGTCGGTCACACCGCATCTCGGATTCAGGCGGGTTTGACTCGTACACGTCAAATTTGAATCATGGATTTTTTTCCTTAAGTTTCAATAGAATCTGAATGTGTTTGGTCGGTTTTTCGTATGTCAGTTGTTGATTTCACTTAAAATTAATTCAATTTTTATGAAAATAGAGGCACTTTGAGTGGGGTCGGCCACACCGGGCCTTATATTGAGCCGGAATTGACTCTTACACATCGCATACGAGTCATGGATCATTGTTA
Organism: Viscum album; assembly: GCA_963277665.1. Classification (NCBI taxonomy): domain Eukaryota; kingdom Viridiplantae; phylum Streptophyta; class Magnoliopsida; order Santalales; family Viscaceae; genus Viscum; species Viscum album. Next base: position 135,594,478 of record OY728150.1, read on the forward strand.
AAAAGTATCAACACAATCAGAAGCCATTTGATTGGTTTGGCATATGTACGAAAAATATTGTAAATTTTAAACAAAATATATATACTTGGAGTGATACCAGCCACACCGGGCCTCAGATTTAGGCGGGGTTAACTCATACACATCAAATATGACCCATGGATTGTTGTACTAAAGTGTAAACACAATCTGAAGGCGTTTTCTCAGTTTCCTGTATGTCAGTTTCTGATTTCACTTAAAAATAAGTTCATTCTGAACAAAATAGAAGCACATTGAGTGGTTTCGGCCACACCGGGCCTTAGATTGAGGCAGCGTTTACTCGTACACGTCAAATTTCACCCATGTATCATTTTCCTTATGTTTGAATAGAATCATAATGCGTTTCGTCGGTTTGATGTATGTTAGTTGTTGATTTCACTTAAAATTAAGTCCTTTTTTAACAAAACAGATGCACTTTGATAGGTGTCAGCCACACTGAGTCTCGTATTGAGGCGAGGTTGACTCTTACACGTCACATTTGACTCATGGATTGTTGTCCTTAAGTTTTAATGTAATCCTAAAGCCTTTGGTCAGTTTGTCATATGTCAGTTGTTGATTTCACTTAAAATTAAGTCCATTTTTAACAAAACAGAGGCATTTTGAGTGGTGTTGGCCACACTGGGCCTCAGATTGAGACGGGGTTGACTCTTACACATCAAATATTAGTCATGAATTGTTTTCTTTAAAATTAAACTGAATCTGAATGCATTTGGTTGGTTTCCCGTATGTCCGTTTTGATTTAACTAAAAATTTAATCCATTTTGAAGAAAACAGAGGCACTTTGAGTGGTGTCGGCCACACCGAGCCTCGGATTGAGCCGAGGTTGACTCATACATGTCACATATGAGTCATGGATCATTGTTAAAAAGTATCAACACAATCAGAAGATGTTTGATCGGTTTGGCGTATGTACGTAAAATATTGTCCATTTTAAACAAAATACATACACTTGGAGTGATACCGGCCACACCACACCTCGGATTTAGGAGGGGTTGACTCGTACACATCACATGTGACCCATGGATCATTTTCCTTACGTGTAAACACAATATGAAGGCGTTTGGTCGGTTTCCCGTATGTCAGTTGTTGATTTCACTTAAAAATAAGTCCATTTTGAACAAAATAGAGGCACTTTGAGTGGTGTCAGCAACACCAAGCCTCGGATTGAGGTGGCGTTGACTTGTACATGTCAAATTTGTCTCATGGATCATTGTACATAACTTTCAATGGAAACCGAATGCATTTGGTCAGTTTTATGTATATCAGTTGTTGATTTCACTTAAAATTAAGTCTATTTTTAACAAAACAGAGGTACATTGAGTGGTGTTGGACACACTGGGCCTCGGATTGAGGAAAGGTTGACTCGTACACATCACATATAACACATGGATCATTGTCCTAATGTTTCAACATAATCCGAAGGTGTTTGTTCAGTTTGGTGTATGTACGAAAAATATTGTCCATTTTAAACAAAAGAGAGACAGTTTGGGTGGTGTCGGCCACACCGTGCCTTGGATTGAGGCGGGGTTGACTCTTACACGTCACATTTGACTCATGGATCATTGTCCACAAGTTTATACAGAATATGAATGCGTTTGGCAGGTTTTCCGTATGTCAGTTGTTGATTTCACTTAAAATTATGTCCATTTTTAACAAAACAGAGGCACTTTGACTGGTGTTGGACACACCGGGCCTCGGATTGAGGCGGCGTTGACTCGTACATGTCAAATTTGTCTCATGGATCATTTTCCTTAAGTTTAAATAGAAACCGAATGCGTTTGGTCAGTTTGACGTATATCAGTTGTTGATTTCACTTAAAATTAAGTATATTTTTAACAAAACAGAGGAACTTGGAGTGGTGTTGGATACACCGGGCCTCGGATTGAGGCATGGTTGCCTCGTACAAGTCACATATGACGCATGGATCGTTTTACTAATGTTTCAACACAATCTGAAGGTGTTTGGTCAGTTTGGTGTATGTACGTAAAATATTTTCCATTTTAAAAAAAGAGAGACAGTTTGGGTGGTGTCGGCCACACCGCGCCTCGGATTGAGGCGGGGTTGACTCGTACATGTCACATTTGACTAATGGATTGTTGTCCTTATGTTTCAACAGAATATGAATGCATTTGGTCGGTTTTCCGTATGTTAGTTGTTGATTGCACTTAAAATTAAGTCCATTTTTAACAAAACAGAGGCATTTTTAGTGGAGTCGGCCACACTGGGACTCGTATTGAGGCGAGGTTGACTCATACATGTAAAATATGAGTCATGGATCGTTTTCCTAAAGTTTCAATAGAATACAAATGCGTTTGGTCGGTTTCCCGTATGTCAGTTTTGATTTCACGTAAAGTTTAGTCCATTTTGAAGAAAACAGAGGCACTTTGAGTGGTGTTCGCCACACTGGGCCTCAGATTGAGCCAGGGTTGACTCGTACAAATCAAATATAAGTCATGGATCATTTTGAAAAAGTAACAATTCAATCAGAAGATGTTTGATCGGTTTGGCGTAAGTACCTAAAATATTGTCCATTTTAAACAAAATACATACACTTGGAATGATACCGGCCACACCGCGCCTCGGATTTAGACGAGGTTGACTTGTACACATCTCATATGACCCATGGATCATTGTCCTAAAGTGTTAACAAAATACGAAGGATTTTGGTCTGTTTCCCGTATGTCAGTTGTTGATTTCACTTAAAAATGAGTCCATTTTGAAGAAAATAGAGGCACTTTGAGTGGTGTCCGCCACACCAGGCCTCAGAATAAGGCGGGGTTGGCTTGTACACATCCAATTTGACTCATGGATCGTTTTACTTAAGTTTCAACAGAATCCGAATGAATTTGGTCGGATTTTCCCATCTAACCTTTTATGTTCTCTATGATTCCACTAGATGGGGTATGAGTCCACTAGTGAATCATAAATCTAGATTTTCCCATCTAACTATTTAAGTCACCGTGACTAGTCAAAAGAGGTGAGTGAGATAATAAGTTATGAGGATAACAAAGAGTATCCTTATCAATATCAATCATATTATTCGGACCTGAAATCATATCTCAATCTCACCCCAATCTCCATCGATGTGAATAATCCCATTTTCAACATCCATCATTTAAAATTATAGGAATTGAGAAAGTTTCATTGATGAATTATTACCATTTAGGATCTTTATAAAATTCCAACTAAGTGGTAAAAAATATTCAATTTAATTCGAGACCCCTTATTTAATTCAATACTTAAAAAGGTTATTTATACCAACTTACTTCCAAAAACGAACATGTAATTCTACACAGGCTTTTAAAAAATCCTTTATTTCAAAACATCCCAAAGTTATTAAAAGATGTTTTACAATTAAAAATTCTCAATATTAATTCAAAACATGGGATTACAACATATTTACAGATGAATAAATATCTAATTTAAAATTACCAAAGAAATTTCATTTCAAAAAAATATTTCCAAGAGGGTTAATTGTCATTTCAAAAATTAAATCATTTGAAACTACTTCGAAAACATTAAATAGGACAACTCATTTCATGAAAATAAATTTATTTCATTCTTTAAATAAAAACCCAAGACAAAGACTCAATTTCACCAATTCATTATTTAAATATTCTTTGAAAATTAATCTAAATAGATTATGGATTTGAAGAATTCATAAAAAATTGAAAGATGTCAAAATATTAGTCATTAAATTCATGACTTGTTCAATTCAATGAACACATTCATAGAAACTTTGCTAATAATAAATAAACACATTTAAATAAATTTCCAAGTAAAAAATAATTATAAGATGAAGAAAAAGCGTAAAAACAGATACTTAGAATATCTGGAATCCAACCGCAATGAAATTGAGATATTTCATCTTTGATGAAGGTTTAAAGATGTAATTAATTAAATGGATTGGAACGGAGAACTTTTAGGTTAAATAAAAACACAAAAAAATGATATCCACAACAAAATCAAAACCAGAAACTAAAATATTAGATGAATAAAAAAGAAAATACCTTATTAATTTGATGGAGTTTCACTGGTTCAGATGGGGGGTCCAGAGAGAAGAGGAGAGGAGCTGGAGCGGAGCTGCAGATTTAGGGTTCGGTCTCGCGAATGGGGGAGAGTTGTGCTCGGGCGTTTATGTGGTAAAACTTTACCAACGGTTTTTAAAAACCATTGGAAAAGGTGACTTCAAACCCCTTTCCCAACAATTATACTGAACCGTTGGAAAAGGGCCACTTGAACACACCCTTTACCAACAGTTCCTTAGAACCGTTGGGAAAGGGTGACCATTTTGTCAGCTTTTACCAACGGTTAAGTAGAACCGTTGGAAAAGGTGACTTCAACACCCCTTTACCAAAGGTTTTCTTAAACCATTGGTAAAGGGCCTCCTTTACCCATGGTTTAAGCAAACCGTGGGTAAAGAAGCATGGGGAAAACCACCAATTCAAGTAGTGATATAACCCCTTTATATATGAGCTTTGTTAATCGGTTAGCCAATCGGGAAAAATTCTAGACGAAACGTCAATAGTAACCATCTAAACCAATAAAACTATGTTCCTCAGTTATACTTGTAAGTGCTGGCCATTCATGGATTGCCTTGGTCATAGAAGGATCAATAGAGATTACATCTTTAGAGACAATATGGCCATGAAAAGAAATCTCCTGAATCCAGAATTCACACTAGCTAAACATCCCATATAATTCATGTCTTCTCAGAGTCATCAGGATAATGCACAAATGATTTTCATGATCTTCATAGCTTTTTGAGTATACCAAGATATCATCAATAAATTCCACCACAAAATCATCGAGATATTCATTAAAAACTCTATTCATTAGATCCATGAATACAGAGGGTGCATTAGTCCGCCCAAAAGGCATTACTGTAAACTCGTAATTCTTGTACCTGGTTTGAAATACTGTCTTCGGAATGCCTTCCTTCCTCACACACAACTTATGGTATCCAGATCGAAAATCAATCTTTGAAAATTACTAAGCTCCATTCAGTTGGTCAAATAAATCATCAATACGGGGTAGGGGATAGTTGTTCTTTATTGTTATAGCATTGATCTCCCTGTAGTCGATACATAACCTCATAGATCCATATTTCTTTTTAACAAAAAGAACAGGGGATCACCATGGAGAAACACTAGGGAGAATAAATCCCTTATTACTCAATTATTCTAGTTGTTTCTTTAGATCCACTAATTCTACAGTGGCCATTCTATAAGGGGTCTTCGATATAGGCCTTCATCCAGGAATTAAATCAATGGAAAACTCAATTTCTTGTTCTAGAGGATTTCCAGGTAAGTCTTCTAGAAACACATCTACATATTCTTTCACAATAGGTAAATCCTATATTTGAGCATTTCTTTCCTCACCCATAGTTATTTCATTCTCTTCCTCACCGATAATAGAATTTAGTTGAGCTACTGTGGGTGGATCTAGATAATAAATAGGTGGTGATGATTCTAATCTAATGATAAGGTTTTCATTATCATCAACATCAAGAATCGAAATCATAGGTATGAGGATGAGATCAGTAGATAAAGAACATTTTTGTGCTCTAATGGGGACTGATTCACAAAACGTCAATGAAATGATACTTCCCTTTAGATATTTAACTGACAACTCCCATGTTAAACCAAATTGAAAATATCGAATTTTCATAGAAAACTGGGATGATATGAAACAATGAGATGATCCAGAATAAAATAATTCATTTTCTAAACATTAGGAAACCATTAAATTACCTGCCACCACACCTTTCGGGGCTTCAACTACAGCAGTAGTGATTGCATAAGCTTGGCCTTGATCCATTGGCCTTTTTTGAGGTAAGTTTCCTTGATTCTTAGGGAATTCGTTTGCATAATTTTCCATCTCCCTACAATTGTAGCATTGAACATCAGAAGCATCTTTCTTTCCTTTACAATCACAATCTAGATGGACCTTTTGTCTACATTTGAAGCACACTCCTTTTCCTTTTAGATAGGCACCAGGCTATTTCCATCTGAAATTGTCACGGGGTGGAAATTCAATTCATCCTTTCCACCCTATTTCATTATTTCCTTTCCTAGAGTGCTCTGCAGATCTCTTCTTCTCTTTCTTTGATTTAAAGTCAAAATACATAAGGAACTACTTTTCCGTCTTGATAGCACACGAGACAATATCTTCGTACAACGAGAAGGATTGTAAAACTAATGCTCGAAGATGAAATGATTTTAACCCATCAAAGAAATGATCAATCTTACTTCTTGGGTTACATAAACAATCTGTAGAATACCTCGATAACCTCGTAAAGTTATCCTAATACATTGCGACATTCTCGTCCTCCTTTTTCCTCAGACTCAAAAATTGCTTTTCCATATCTGCTCGATGGTCATGTCGAAAGTATTTTTCTAATAAAAGTTCTTTGAACTCCCTCGATTCTATATTTGATAATTCATCATCTTTCTTTGTATTTTGAATCAATGACCACCATTGGTCAGCGTCTCTAGTGAGGCGGTAAACTGCCATGACAAATTTTTCACTTTCGCTACTCCCCAAAGCATGGAATATTTTCTCTAAGGAGTTTATCAATTGCTCAACCACTAAACGATTTGTACTCCCATTGAATGTTTGTAGTTTTTTCCTCATGAGGTGATCTAAAATTGATCCTCCACACTGTGGATCAGGGTGATCCATACGGGTAATGTTATTATTCATAACATGAGTGAGTTGTCCCAGTATGGTGATTAGCGGATCCGCACCAGTTGCATCACCAGCTCCACTATAATTATCTTGAGTAGGAGATAAATCCCTACATGTAGTGCGTGCATTGATAAAGTTTCAATTTATTCCACTAGGCACCTTTTCTAAATAATTGCATAAACTAGAGTAGTTTATGAATCAAAATATAAAATTCCAAACATATAAAATACTCAACATAAAATCAAAAGTTTATGGATATAATACATAATCATAAAAAATATCTATTTGAGGATGTATATACTCATAACCCATCGTAATGGTGTGTATTGAAAATGAGAATTATTCTAAGCATATCCCCAAGGAGTGTCGTAACCAAGAGTGCAGCAAGGCCCACTGTCGTGCACCAGTTCCCACTCGAGTCTAGCTCAAAGTGTTGTTTTTGGGTTTTACCCCTAGGTATATCTGTGCCATAGCCACCTCTACCTACTTGTATCTAGAAAAGGATGAATTTCATGGAATACTCACAAAATCTCTATAATATAAAAATTCTAGGAAGTTCTTCTATACTAATCCTCAATGGTTATCTTAGAGATATGTGTTCTAATCAGAGTTTATCTAAATCTAGTTTCCAAGGATTGTACTAAACTTCCTCTGATACCAACTGTAACGCCCCAACCCTAGTTACCCAGAGTCGTGCATTATTACATAACATTGGCATGACCACAAGGAAATCATGTATCGAAAGACCGATTAGTTTAGTATTATTGGAAACAATATTCATACACATGTTCAACATTACATCTTAAAGAGAAATACAACACAAATATATTTCATTAGGAACATCCAAGCCTCCTAGATTATGTCTGCAGGTCACTCATTACTAACTTCTTCACATCCTAGGAAAAATAAAACATTGAAAGGGGTGAGCTCAAATTCTCAGTAAGGGTATGTAATACGGTGGAAAATGACATAAATATTAAGCATGGAAAATAATTGAAACCACATGACTTTACCAATAATAAACATGAATACTTTTATGGAATGAATATGAGATGAGTAAATAATGCCATAATAAAACATAATCATGGGTGTTCTACTAGTCGTATAACCACATGAACCATAAATATTATTTCCATAATGAGGGAATATATAATACCGGACATTCTGAAACATTTTGTCAAAGCCTCATCCAAGATGTCTAAAACTGATTAAGGCCTTGGCCAAAACCATAAATCAAATTGGGAAAGGACCTAGGCCAATTCCACATCTAGTTGTCTCATGAGACCTACCGATGCATCGAGGAGCTATAGAGGGCTCCACCCGTCACTTACTAAGTCCAATACATTCCTCATATGAAAATGTTTAAAAATATCTCAAACATTCGTATTAAAACTAGCATAATAAATGTCAATACTTTAACCATTAACCATGAATGGTATAAAAATAGTACATCCACAGTCAAACATATCACAATAACTTCATTACAATATGGAAGTTTTGTATCATAATAAATCAACTTCAAATAAACTTAAAATCTATCAAAGGATGTTGACATAGATGAAATCAAAACTAATCGAGAGAAATATCTCTTTTTTGAATTCATTTGAAGGTCACATAATTATAAAATAAAACATTTACATTGAAAATATCCTTATAATCTTGTAAGGGAAGATTTTATGATGTTATAATGGCAAAAAATAGCCACAACTACCGTATAAGTTAAAAAATCATTCTTACCATAATTTTGTCGAAAAGGTTAAAAAGGACCTTGTTTGAAAACGACAGAAAGATTACTTTATAAAAATATGATAAAAATTCAACAAGAGTATAAATGACTTTAACCAACAATCTATTAAATATTACGAAATATTTTAAATACATTATTAAGAAACAAGTATGTGGATGATAAATAGGGCCCAGTAGATAATTACGTATAAACAACATCGGATAATGAAGAGATCGTTAAATAAACCCTTACCTTGTACTTTTCCTTGGTTGACGGTCGGTTAACCTCTTGTATAATGGTGAAATAATTGTTATTAAATTATACAAGAATCATATACATTAATATGATATCATATACGATCTTTTAACATTTCTTTGTTAATAATATCTTAGTATTATCGTCATTTCAGGTGTTAATTTACTCGTTTTTTACATGTTTTGTTACATAAGCTGTGTTTGTTATGGATAGTTTGTATCATATTCATATACAAAATGATATAAAGTCCTTAAACATTATTTTTAATCATCAAATGAGAATTATACTTGAATGGATATGATGGAGAATAAATCTCGTCGCGTTCGTGGAGACGGTAGTCTGTACGTATGCATGAGCGACAATATCATTCTTTTGATATTATAATAATATATAATTGGATGGTATATCATATATACAGAATCATTATCATGTTATATTTATTATTTACGTGAATTACACATCACTATTATACCCATCCAAATAATAGTGTATTGAATAACAATTACCCCACGATGTGGAGATGGGAAGCCGTACGTACACATGTTTGGTGACATGTCATTCAAAGGATGGATAGAATAATTAATATGGTTGTACCATATTTATAATAATATCACAATATATATGAGATACCGGAGTTATTGTTTTATAATGGAAATAACAATGAAATAAGAAGTGGAATAATAAAGGAACTTGAAAGAGGGTGGTGAAAACGTTACCTCTTCTTCGGGTTCTTCCTTTTGATTTGATCAAAAGGGATCATTAGGATAGTTTTCTGATCAAACTATGGCCTCTAGGTTGAAGTGAGGGAAGGTTATAGGCTATTTGGGTAGGGTTTTCCAGAACCAAAAGGATTTGAATGTGTGAATTAATGAGAAGGGGGGTGCGCTTTTATAAGAGGGGTGGGGGGCAGCTTTGGAAATGTTAGAAATAATATTTTATAATAAATTAATATTCGGTTTCTAATGGCTCCAAAGTGGTTTATATAAAGGTTAAGGTGGGTATAGGTCTAAAACCACTCAACCAATATATTTCAGATTGGTTTTGGTCATTATATTAACCTTATCTTTTAGATTAAACTCTTAGTTAATTAGATTGACATTTACCATGTCACTTTTTATTTTTATATTATATAGTTAATAAAAAACCATATGCATCCAAGTGACCCCCAATTAGTCCATTAATGATTCACCTATCATGATATATGTATCTTGTCCGAAACATAGATTTTCAGGAGTTGAATATCAATTACTAATATAATATTTGTTTTAAAAACTATTTTATGTCAATTTTGACACTATTCAATAATTGATTTTTGATAAATTCATAAAAAATTTATTAATTTGAATAAAATTCATTTAGGAAATCATAACAGGTCATATTAACCAATAAAATTCGTGGATTTCATCAAAACTTCCAAATTATATTTATTTTAACATTTATAATACCAATTAGTTGATTCTTTCATTAATAAAGAAAATACTGCATCATTATTGTGTCATAAATAAATTTTATTATTAAATATCTAAAAATTATAAATAAAATACCATTATGTAGGAAATTATTTTATATTTCAAATGAATATTTATAGTTGAAAATCCAACATATATAACCTTATGTAAAAATTATTTTTTTAAAAGATATATGCCTATGTAATTTTGTGTATTTATTTTAACTTAATTAATATAAAGTGTCATTATCACCTACAAGTGGCTCCATGGGGTCCCAAAATTGACCCAAAGATGCCCATTGTCGGACATGTATCAAAATATAATGTTAGGACACATATTATGGTAAATTATTATTATTATTACAATATTATTTTTATTTACCCTTATTTACCGGATTTACCCTTTAACCATGGTAAATAAAATATTTACCGAAGTAATTATTCAAATTGTATTAAAATAAACGTTTTCTATTTACACAATTTGGAAATTATGATTCCAAATATGGAATCCATTTTTCAAAATTCAAAATACATAATTTTAAAATATTAATTTAAAATTAATTCTCGTCGATAAAACAAAAAGCGTGTTTTTAAGAGATAATAACAATCAAAAGATTGACACTTGTTTATGTTCGGTTTAATTGTGAAATTATGTTCAACGACTGAAATCGTATTAAATTGTAAAAATATATTCTAAAATTACTTTAAAACCAGTAAAATTCATAATTTATCACTGTTAATTATTTTGATTAAAAAAGTTGTTTTTAATTAAAATTTAATAATTATCACTATTCATCAAAATATAAATGTTATCCGAAAAGTTCCAAAATTTCACCCTAGGATAATTTTGATATTCAGAATCGAAAAATGAAGTCAATTTTGAGAGATGAAATTTATAAAATTTCAAAAAGTGGGTATTACTATTCATAATGGGTACTTTGATTGGTCGCGGTGTGTTAGAATCTCGAAGTTGCGTACAACGCATGCTACTGTATTATTCAATGTTAATCATACCGTGGAAGCATGTGGTGTTACACATATGAATAAAAATGTAAAATACATTCATGATATGCCTTTATCTTTATAATGAAAACAAAAATTAAAGTGATCATTTCTTTATCATATTAAACCAATGTATGTGAAAGGAATTGATGATTCAAGTCATTTATATATATAGAGTGATTGCTCATTTTTTAACTCATGGTTAAAATGGAGATCAGATACTCTCAGTGGTCTCGTGGTCCCAAAGGTAAAATATAAGAAAATAATGTTTAACATGGGTTGGTTAATAGGAAAATCCCATGATATAATGAAAACCCAATATCCCAGGTGTTATAATATGTTGATGAAGAATCATGGGAACTATCTAAAGATAACAAAAAAATTATTCAGATGATGAATAATGGGTCATCTAGATAATTAATACTGAAGGGATATAAATAATTTCACTAATGAAGAATAATAAGAGAGGGTTTAGAAAAACACTCATCCTACAATGTAGTTTTTCAATAGCACGGAACATGGTAATTTTGTGAACCATTTCTTTAAGAAATTTTTTGTTATAGGAAATCAACAAAAACAACCTTCAAGGTAGCATGAATGGGAATATTCTATCACTATTTATGTGATGGAGCACAATGATGATTTGGTGATAGGTATGTTCGGTATTAATTCATAAATAGTTAAAGAACTATTTTATTTTTATTCTAAACATTTTTTTAGTATCTTGAATATTTAGTAAAACAATTCAAACACAAACAAAAAATATGGATGTTGAGTTATCTATGAGAACTAAACATGGGGTATTATGGAATCTATGTTATATAACTCCTCCCTAGTAAATGTTTGGTGACTGAACCACCAATAAAATTTTTTTAATTAATTTTTTGGATTTTGATGCTACATTGGGAATTGATTGGGTATCTCTATTCAAATCCACCAAAGGATATCAGGAAATAGATATCACTCTTCAGATCCAAAGGCATCCTACAATTCCATACAAGTGCAAAGAGGAGGTTGAATATACATCCGAACCATAAAATATATTATGGATATTATCACATTACGATCCAGCATATATAGCTCTAATTTTTGATACATAGGATAGAATCATGCTCGACGACATACTAATTGTGATGGACTACACTGATGTGTTCCCTAAATAGTTACATGGTCTTTATCCTAATTGAGTTATTGAGTTATCAATTGAACATATTCCTGGATCTCTACCAATATCAATGAAATATTATTGAATGGACACTTTTGAGATATAATAAATAAATAATCTTTCATAGGGGAATATTGAAAGGGATTTATATGATTGAGTGTTACACCAGGTCAAACACCAGTACAATTTTTCAAGAACAATGATAGATTAGTGCACCCTTTTATTGATTTTTGTAAGCTCAATAAATCATGATAAAGAAAAAGTATCCCCCTCCATGGATATATGAAATTTTCAATCACCTATGTGGGGATAATTAGTTCTATATGGTGGTCCTTAAATTGGGATATGACCAACTAATGATAAAGAAGGAACATATTCACAAGACAACCTTCATAATGAGTTATGGACACTATTAGTTTATTGTGATTCCCTTTAGACTAACTAATTATCTAGAACATTTCATAGATTTAATTAGTAGAGTTTTTTTAGATTACTTTAGAAAATATTTGGTATTATTTATTGAAAATATGCTGATTTACTCTATGAACATGGATGAAAATGAATATCCTTTGAGTATTATGCTAAAGACATTATGAAGAGAGATAATATATGAAATGTATAGTAAATGAGGGTCATAGAAAGTGGATGTTTTGTTATTAGGGAATTTAATCCACAATAAAGGGGAATCTATGGACCCTTAAAAAAGGTAAATGACTAGTGTCCCATGAAATATACTATAACATATTTCAATAGTTCACTTGGTTTAGTGTGTTATTATGGATAATTTTTGAAGCACCTATCACAATTTTTAAACACACGATCCACAATTAATCATAATAATTAAAAGTTTTTCTGGACTACATAATATGAATACTTATTTAATGATTTGAAAAATAGGCTTATAAGTAAACCAATGCTCACACTACCAACAAGTGGGGAACTCATTGTGGTTTAAAATACTGATTCATAGAGTATATTAGGCTATGTAATAATTAAAATCATAAATAGATCAAATACACCTCAATATTGTTTAAAATTCCAAAGAAAAACTATCCAACATAAGATCAGGAGTTGTCGGATGTGATCATTGTATTGAAAATATAATAGAATTGTCTATATGGGGAGAAGTGTGAGATATATACAGATCATAAGAGCCTAATATATATATTCACACAAATGTATCTTAATATGTGTCAATGAATTTGGATAGATCTCGTCATGTTTTCAGAATGCATTCCACTACTATCAATGTAAAGAAAATAAAGTTGTGGATGCTCTCTATTGAAAGTATCCTACATATTTATCATTAATAAAAATTGTGAAGATCCATTATTCTATGAAATTCAAAGGATTTACATGGGAATAATTATGTAATCAACACCATATTTGTTTTTATAAATGAATGATCTAGCATCAATTATTTACAAAATAAAGGATTCTCAAAGAAATGATTTAAATTTTTTTAAAAAGGTGAATGATATAATAAATAGGGAACCATCAAAGTTCTAAATAGATGAGGTAGGATTCATGAGAATTGGGATTTGATTATGTTTAATATAAAAATAGATGTCATGAAATGTCTTCTAAATGAGGCACCTAGCTCAACCTTCTCTATTCGCCTAGTTAGTATGAAGATGTATCGAGATCTCCGAGAAAATTATTAGTGGGATAATAAGATGAATGAGATCCCAAAACATAAAACAATTTTCCTTGTATTCCATCATGTGAAGGGTAAAATGAAAATATTTCCCATACCTACATAGAAATGTGAAAAAATAACAATAGACTTTTTCACCGGACATTTGAAGACATTTATTGGAAACAATGTTGTGTGGATTGTTGTGGATCATCCAAAAAATATTTATCATTATCCCAATTTGAGATTAAACACAACTAGATATAATTTTATGTAACTACATCATGTAATTGATAAGGATACATGGATTAACACTATATATTATATCTTTTCTAGATCTGAGATTTACCTCTATGTTCTGGAAAAGACTACATCCTTTTTAATGATTTATATGAACTTTAGTATAGCCTATAATCCTCAAACTAATGAACAAACTAATAATAATATTCATATATTCCATGACATGTTATGAATTATTTCTATGGACTTAAATGGAGGATGGTACCAACATCTTCCTATATTTGAGTTCTCCAACAATATTTGTTTCAACAAGATCATCTATATGTCTCTATTATAATACCTTTATTTTAATACATGTAGAACACTAAAATGATGAGATGATGTTAGTTATACTAAGCTTGAAGGACCTAATGTCATCAAAGAATAGGTTTATAGGGAGAAACTATTCAGCCACATATCCTGGAAATGAACATTCGATAGAAGAGTTATGCAAAAAAATCATTAATGAGACACAATTATTAGGGTTGGAGACCTGGCATTCCTATATATATCACAATGTAATAGGATCATGAAATTTAGTAAGAAGAAAAACCAATGTACCATGTATATAATATTCATATATATTATTTATAGTGTAATAGTTGAGGCCTATCAATTATAACGTTCACATACAATTTCCAAACTACATGATTTATTCAACATATCCCTACTATAGAAGTACATATCATTTCATTCATGTATAGTAAATTTCGAGGTGGTGTTGTTTGTGAATGATTTGTCTTAACATGAGTATCTTGTGAAGATTTTGGATCCTATATATAATGTTCTATGAAAAAGACAACTCACTTAGTCATTGTATTATGGTGGACCCCTAAGTACAAATAAGAACCATGGTAACTGGTGTAATTGATGAAAGAGATGTACCCTGAAATGTTTTCCCAATAGTTTGTAAAATGAAATTTGGAGGGTGCGATATCATTAAGGGGGAAAATGTTATTATCCAGAATTTTATATAATAAAAATTATATAATTATAATTATGTATAAATAGAATAAAAGAACATATAAAACATAATAAAATCATTTTTAATTAATAATTTTTGAAATCATAATTAATTATAGAAATTATGGATCCTAAACTAGTTGAATAGTAATGTGAACCATGTAATTGTCATGTGATCATTATGATTAATAACTCGGCCAATATAATGGTAACCACAGCTACAAAATCGTAAATTAACCTTATTTTTATTATAAATTAAAATAATATATAATTATATCCTAGTATATGTAATCAAATGTTTTGAAAAAGATAAATTCATTGTTGGTTTTTTATAAAACATAAATTTTTATCTAAAAAGTAATAATTAAGATTATCATTTAAAAGAATATTTATATATAGATACATAAATTTATTTTTTTATTAAGATTATAATATAATTTAATGAGACCTTAATTTTTTTTCAATGTGTTATAAAATTTTTTATAATTATGAATACAGTATTTGATGTATAAATGATGGTTTTAAATTAAAACTAAATTCCACATATTTGGAAAATAATTTAAATAAAAATGAGTCTATTTTTAAAATTTTCATTTTCATAAATGTTTATGGTAAGTTTTCTATATTTTTCTAAAATAACTAAATTTTTGTGAATAGTGAAAAAAAATATACAGTATGAGAAAAATAAATGCATTTTTGAGTCATTATTGAGTAATGGATGATGAAAGTTGTAATTAAAGAGAAAACATATTCATTTTCTAGTTTATTTAGTCAAAATTACAAACACTATTAATTTTCATTATCCAAAATAATAAAGTAATGAATTCAATGATATAAAAACACCCACTCCACCACAATAAATTCCACCCCTCACAACCTCATTTAATCACAACTCAAAAGCCTTGAATATTGATTAAATTATACCGAAATCACATCCCAAGTCTCCCTCCCACACCCATGATTCTTTTTTATTAATAAGATACCAAAATAATGTTCCTCGTGAAGGTTATCAAAGAGTAAGAGGTAAAACCCATTTTCATTTTCTTTTAATATATTTCTAATTATTTTCATTTCTTATTCACTCATCATATCCCCTTATCCAAGTGGCACGTTAATATAATTATTTCACATATACTATATTGATATTATTTAAAAGGAATAATCAATCAAAATTTCATTCTCTTTCCTTTTCTTTCTAAAAATAAAAAAATCATCCTTGATGTGTTAATTTATTACATTCAAGGAAGACAAGTTTTCAATTTCATGAACCGCCTAAAAAGATGATCATAAAATAATTTTTTGTATTACAAAATCCTATTATATATGTATTATATCTTATTTAATTTTTTGAAACCATTATATATACATAATATTAAATTATAGAACAAAACTAGTTTGTGATGATAGAGAAACCACCAATTTAATCTAAATGTTTGTCATTAATGTTTTATCTAATTATACATCCTCATTACATATAGAAAATGATATATAAGGAAAAAGAAACTAGTCTATGTTCATTAATAATATATAATTTCAATTCTTCACAACTATTAAAATTCTAAAAGATCTTTTATACATGTATACAAATGAAATGATCATGAAAACCAAGGAAATGAACCCTCATGATCAATGATATAGTATTTTTACATCATCATAAATGAAATAAATGAAATGGAAAAAATTATAAAAAATATATTAAATCTAAAAAAGGTTCATAATTAATTCATTAATTTTTTATATGATTATCCATGACATTAAGTACATGTGATGAACACTTTCATGCATAAGGTAAGGTATTATTTTATAACATCCATTTTTCCTCCATGTTACACTTTCTCTCTCATTACCTTAATATAAATCTTCATTATTTTGATATAATTACACTAAATTCAGTTTATATGCTCCAAATTCATGTAACAAGACAAATAAGTCATTTTTTGATATATAAATACATATTTTAAAAATGATTCATCTTAAATTCTTCCTGATATGTCTACCAGATTAAAGGGAACTTCCTTGTTTCTTAACTACTTTCACGTTCACTCCGTAATATTTTCTAAACCACCATAATTTATAAAAAATAACTAATTTGAAAATTGAAATTTATATGGGTTCATTTATGGTTTTATACATAAAATTATTCCTTTATATTTTCAAAAAATATTTAATGTTTTCGTTTAAATCACACTGAAATGTTTTAATTATAATGTTTCCTAAACACTCATTTTACATATATTACAATAATTTTGACATATATTATCTTAATGTTTTTATATTTTCCCTTATTAATGTCCATGTATTATTTAAATCCATTCATTCATGGATACTATTATGATATTCCCTTTTCATATTCTATTTGACAAGATAATGATATCTAATTTATTATATGGGTATCCCTTCTTTTTATATTGGAACCCGTATGTAATATTTTTTATGTCAAATGCATATTTATGAACATGTTATTATGGGTGATCCTATATAGAAATCCAAATCATTGGTTGAGGTTTAATCTCATGATACATCATGTTAAATGGTAATGGTGGTTAGCTTTGTCTGGGGAACCATGTGTGAAGGTCTTGGTGGATAACCTTTACTCATGATACTCCATGTGAAATGAACCTTAAATCATTCTTATGTGATGTTCCTTTTTCTGCCACAATATTATGACTCCATTATTACATGATCCCATATTCTATATTGTATCCTTCTATATTCTTATTCTTGTTTATGTCGTCATGTTATGCCTTATAACCCATGTGATATTCTATATTATTTTTTTATTCTCTTGCTTGTGTTTTTAGATAATATAATTTTTCATGTATTATTCATGTTATACTATGTTGATGTAATAGCTATAATGGTGATCAGATCATAATATAAATATTAAAGAAAATATGCCTTTATTTTTGTTTCATTCCTTCTAATTATGTTTCGAATATTCAAAATAATATATAATTTACGATCCTTGGTTTGTATTTGAAAGAAAATTATGGTTAAAATCATGTAATAATTTGTTTAAAATTATTAGTATGTTATTAGTAACATTGTTCCTTTCATTGAGATGTATCTTCCTAAACCCATAAGAAATATTTACCTACTATTACATCAACACAAAACCAAAACCCTACAATGATTCATTAAAATATAACCCATAATAAATAAAATCATTTGATATTTGAATAATTTGATCAATAGCCAACACCTCCATCAAACTTTCAAAAGATACTGATATTTCACTATTAAATAAAATGTGATAAAAAATAGTTAATGTTTATAATGGTATCCAATTCTGAAAAAACTATCGTGTGGACATCTTAAAACAACCATCCACTCATAAGAAACTGCTTAATGTTGAAAAGTATTATAATGAAACAACCCAAGTCATCTAATCCCAAAAATGATGTTTATTGTTTTCAAGCCCTATATGGAATTACCAATCACTGTGGAACATCAACAATATATAATCGTACTAAAAATATTCATTGGAAATTATTGCTCTAAAAAATTGTAGAAATTATTATATGGGGATCTTGTTAAGAATATGACATTAAATATTCAAAATTAGAAAAGTATGCTAGAAACTATATCATTTAAAAATTATAAAATATTATAAGAAGAGAATTAGAATAAATATAATTATTAATAGACAATCATATAATTTTCAACAAAATGGGATAAAGTTATACATGTTATTTTATTGTATAATTGTTGTAAGTGAAAAATTATGTGGAAAATATAAAATCTATCCAAACAATAAAAATTTCAAAAACAGTTTATGAGCTTCTAATTGTGAGTTCAGTTCAACTCTATAGTATTAATACTAGAAATATATTAAGAAGGTGAACAATGGATTCTACTAAAGGAAGATGATGCCTTCATTGTACTGTAATTAGATAAAACATCAGTTAAATATATAATAGAGTGTTTATTTAGCGCGTAATACAATTTATTGTAGGATAAAAAAATAATCATGGAAATTATATTTAGAATAAAAAATTAATGATCTATTTTAAAATAACACAAAAAACCACTATTGATTTATATAATTTTTGGAAAAATTACAAAACATTTTACATTTTAAAACATACATATTTGAAAATAAATATAGATAAAATACATGATGTTATAATGAAAAATAATTATATAAATACATATCACATATTAAAAAATTATAAATTAATTCATTTTCAAATGTAGAGAAAAATATGGGATCAAAACCATATTTATACTAGAATAACCAAAGACCTCACCAGTATGGATATACCAACCATAATATGATGTTATCCAAACAATCATGAATCCCAATGTACCCTCATTAACCTCTCTATGTTGAAACATATAATCTAGGGAATAAACCACAATAGGGAAAAATAGTTACGACATAAACATAAACATATGTGGAAAAAATTTCATTTTCCCATATTTCTAACCAATGGTCCCATGTAATCATAATTGAACCAAAATTCTATAACACCACAGATTATATTTATAGTTAAACAATTTTATAATGATACCATGTGAATATTAAAAATATAATATGACAGAAATCCATTAATAATGTGATTTAAAATACAAAATAAATCTTCAAAATTCATAACATACTATAAAATAAGAAGCTTATTTTTAAAAATAATATACATATTATAAAAACATTTCTAAATCAAATTTTTAGAAAAAATTCTCATATTCATTCTTAAAAATTCCATATAAGCATTAAATTTTTATTTAGAAATGCAACTCCTAAAAAACATTGAAATTAACATTATCTGAATTCTAAAATCCTTGAAAACCATATATAAAATTGTAAATCCTTCAATTTCAAGTAATACAAATATATATTTTACAAAATTGAATATTTAAAATCACATGAATCTTTAGGGTGAAAAATAAAATGAAATTACCTAGACACACCTACTAGAATCCATTGGAATGCGTGAATCCTTCTCAAATTATATAATATTTGGACAATGGAAATCTTATACAGTCCCTATAAACCAATGTGACCTTGATTTCAAACATAACCTATACATAGGATTGGCCTCCATGTATATAATTTCATTAAAAATACTAATAGAAGGGATGTAGAGAGGAAGAGAAAATTATAAAAGGAAGAGCGAGGATGTTCTTTAATAAAATAATAACAAGGGAATGGATAAAAAAATGTGGGGGAAAATAGGGGGCATCAACTTGGAGACATTATTAGAGGACCCTTTATGGCTCTAGAAAAAATGGTGATTGAATCATCTAGAATGATGCATAATATATTAGATTATAAAATATTTTTGAATCTATAAAACCAATCAATGTGGTCTCCAGGACCCTGAAATGATTTTGATACTTGTCATATCCCTATATCACCTACTTGTAATATTCCCAATGTCTAATCTATGAGGCCTTATAAAATGTTATTTTTTCTATATTTTTACTAACATTACCATAATAATCATATATAAGTGGTGATAAATTGTGACTAAAATTTCATGGATACTCAATACATCAGAGGTGCGACAATTCTCCCAACCATTCCACTCTATGACAACATCTTTTCATCAGTTCTCTAAGGTCAATAAGAGTGATAAAAATTTCTCCCCCATCAACATATAACATCAAAAATTATCATGGATATCTCATCTATTCAACTATGGTACAAATAACAATGTAATGGATATTCCCTATAATACATTATTTTTATGATTAAAAATATTATTAGTTTTCTACACCCATGTGGAATCAAGTATCAAATAAAATCATCCCATTAAACCACATGAGTTGGATCATGACAATATTTATTCAATTAGAACATATAAAACACACTGTGAGTGAACATAAACTGATAGGGTAATTTTATACTGTATTCCACCTTCCTGAAGAGAACCACAATATTGAATGTTTCTACATTGTTTATGACGCTTATTTTGGGTTCCCTCTTGTGTGTCTAAGTGATGAGTTTTCTTAACGGCATGTTGTATCCATGTATTCCAACTTTACAATGGAAGGTGGATTTAATTGTTTTCATCAATGATGTATTCTCCTTGATCGAAACTAGATGATGAGATGTGAGTCTCTATATCCATGGAATCATCCATGGAGCCTAACGCCTTTTTCGGGACTCACCCAATTAAATTAATTTTCATGGAACCCATTTCTAGTCCAATATCCTTGTTCAATCAAGTTAATTAAACTCCTTCAATCTAGATATTCCATTTTTTCATGATATGGAATCATCTTTTGGTTAAGATATTAGCCACGTTGGGAATCGTTGGAAATATATAGATACCGTTAGAATTGGTCACCTGTATTATTCCTCTTATGAGGTAATCACATCTGGAGAATTATCGGTCATGGAACCCAGGGTATATCTTTTCGGTCATGAGTTAACGATGAAAGATGCAGAATTATTCCATGTCCTTTGACCTCATGAATCACATACATATGCATGGCATAAGTATTAGGGGTTGTGTTGCATGTTCTATGTCTTAGGGAGATGGATTAAAACGTTATCAATATATTGATCAGGTCATGAGTTTATTGTTCAATAGAGATAAATATGGTTGATCATAAAACCTCATGGAGTTAGATTAAGAATTTGGATCCATAAGTGGGATAACGTCACACCTGATGGGTGAGAACGCCCTTTGAGAGAAACTAGGGGTGGATGCAGCAGAACACCTCATAAAGGTGGATAAAGATGATTGATGGGTGAGAACACCTAAAAGAGGTGAACCCTTATTGGATGGATCAGAAAACATCATGGAGGGTGATCAATAAGTTTTATGGGTGGGAATACCCCTTCAGGTGAATCCTATATGGATGGAATAGAACTCCTCATGGGAGTGGATGTAGTTTTTTGAGGGGTTAGAAAATCACATTAGGAGAACACTATATGGATGAATTAGAACACCCCATGGAGTTATATCTAGATGTTTTATTGGTGGGAACAACCCATGTGGAGAACCATGGATGGATAGATCAAAACAACTAATGTGGGAGGATCTGGAAGATTGATGGGTGAGGAATCCCCGTGCGGCGAACCCTAGATGGATGGATTAGAACACCTCATGGAAGAAAATATGGATGTTAGATGGGTGGGAATGAACTTTTAGGATAACCCTTGATGGATGTATCAGAACACCTCATAGAGGAATGTTTGTAAGTTTTATGATTGAGAATACCCCTTGATGCGATCCATGGTTTGATGTAGAAGAACACAAGGTGGAGGTTGGTAGAAAATTTTGATGGGTGACAAGGTCCCATGAGGCAAACCAAGGATGGATCGATTAGAACACCTCCGAGAGAATAATTTTGATGTTTTATTATGGGAATGAATAATGGATCAGAACCCTATATGGATTTATTAGAATATCTCATAAAAGAATAATTTGAACTTGAACGGGTGAGATTTCCCCTTGAGGTGAAAGCAGAATGGATGGATCAGAATACCGCATGGATGAGGATCTAGATGTTTTGTGGGTGAGAACACCCATTTAGGTGAACCTAGGGGGTAAATATTTAGAATGGATCACCTAAGTTAACCATTGGTTATGATTGAACCTCAATAATGGTTCATACATTACCTGTTTAGAAGATAAGGATCAAAATCCACATAGTTCAATGACATGGTTTAGGATCATGTGACCAGAATGATCAAATCATTCTAACATCATGCACTATGGATTCACTTATAATGAAAGATGCATCAATGATTGATGGTGCATAATTTATGCATTGAAACTTCCCTTTGTAAGGAGACCTCTCTTGTTTGGAATCTTGTGGGGCTGATTCATAAGAAATCCCTTATGATCTCTTTTCATGTGAGTGGTATATGTTTGTGGGACATCCCATGACACTCATTCAAAGATAATCCTATGATTTTTATATAGGGTAACACTATAATTTTACATCATGTGAGGATGACATGGTTGGGTAGTTTGATATCATGAGACTAGGATTTCGGATTGTAAATATTTTATTAATGTAACACCGATGTGGGAGGAATCACACATCACAACTCAAGCATACATCGATAACACTAAATCATTTTTGGGAAGTCATGCCTTTGGAACATCCTGGGTACAAGGATGGAAAATGTGTGATGGTTGGTTATTATTTTGGTCCACATTCATATCACTATACTAAGGGAAATAAGTTCTATATAACCTATGTTGAGAAGAGAAAGGTGGATAAGATTCCAGAGACACACATTTAGTGGAGTGGGCGGACACATGAGTTAGTGGAAACGGTTATGTAGGGAATTGAGGGGAAGTTAGACTGGTCCTAGATGAGTGTGGGGGCCTTGGGAACTTAACCTTCATTAAATAAGTTAAAAAGAATGGAGGAACAATAAAATGACCTAAGAGAGGGGTTTTTAAATGATTGAACCCTCACATCTACATTTATGGAGAAGCTTATGAACTTTTAAAAGGTAAAGAACTTTTTAGAGGAATTGGTTTGCAAAATATGGTACCCCTCCCTCATAGTGAAGTATAGATTTGATAAGGTATTGATTCATGAAGGATGAATCCTTTTTGAACACTCATGTGACCCATTGAACCTTCTTCCATTATTATGTGTGTAGGAATTAATGAAAGGAATCACCACCACAGGTGAAATCCCTTAGGAACACATGGGATGTGGTTTTACGATGCTTGAATGCATTGGATACTCCATTTTTATTTGGTTCATGAAGCACAAGAGTTTTGGGAATAGGGATAAATTGGGAATAATGACGGTTTGGTACCCGTTCAAAAAATGAAAACATGAATAGGGGTATTTATACCTAATTAGTCTCTCAAGGATTTTTATAGTTTGAACAGGTTACAGTCTTCTCAAATGTGAGAAACCCCACATGTCCTAATGTCACAATCATGGACACACTTTCATCAATTCTTGTGATCACAAACTGATGAGTGACTTCGAATGTTGTTTTATATAGATTTAATGCCAAATTATCACATGGTCTTGAAGTAAATTCTCATCCAGCAACCTTTGTGATTTTTAAATATCCACAAAAGAGTAGGGATTCACAAAAGAGACTCATTTGGGGGATTTTAGTCAATTTTGGCTCGTATTCTCTCTTGATTGTCCATAAAATCCTCAAATATTCTTATGAAATGAGTATTTTGGAATAAAAAATGTCCATCCCCTTAGAATTATATATAATGAGAAAAAGGAGTGTATGATTCTAAATTTTAATGACCAAAAAATGGATATTAACTCCCTTTTGTGAAGATCATTCCTGATCTTACATGAGAAGATCCTTCATGATGGTTTATGGTGTAAAGGTCATTAAAATATATAGACTATTTTTATGCCTATAAATATCAGATGGGGCCCTCAAAACTACATGAACTTCTTAAAAAGGATGTTTTTTCTCTTCTCTTTCATGGAACATGACCTCTCTATGAGCCATACTAGCAAAATAATTATTAGCGAACCAGACTTCTGGGAATTTTCTTCTATGAATGCATCTCAACAAACTAGACACCATAAACAGCATCTTTGGGATGTGACCTACATTATATAGAGATTCAGGAACAATATCCTTGAACTACCATCAAGAAAATGGATTCAAAATATCAACTATGTTGTTTCATTGGGGAATAACATGGATGGAAATCCCTCATTAGATTAATGGAATCACATGAGTTAAACTCGGAAGTTCAACCTTTTTTATCATATAGAAAATTTCATTATTATATGATGTTGAAATAGTTTGAGGGGGGTCAATGTTTTTCCCAACATTTACATTAGTTTAAAAAAAATTATTCTTCCCTATAAACTCCCCACAGTTCCCACATCCATACATAGATACAGACCTACTTCCCAAAGGTAGGTGGACAGTTAATGTTTAGTCCCAATGAATCTTATTAACACACATTGGATGATAGGATGGGAGGTCAATATCATATCACCCTTGGGGGGAGGGGGAGATTTTTTCCAACTCCAATACACTCTTATAGATTTAAGTCATGTTTATGAAACTCTTAAAAATCCTGATACAATACTAATAAACCTAATATGATGATCAGAGGATAATCCACATTGTGTTTATGAGAAAATTATCTAGTTAGTGAATCTATCAGTATGTATATGAGGTTCTTTATCTATTTCCCAGAGCTGGGGAACTGCTTATATTTTGAAGCTATATAATAAGGTGCTTCATAATTTTCATCCCCACAAGGTGGATGTTTATTTTTCAAGGAGGGGATTGATCCATTTTCAGATATCCTATTAATGATGGTTATTGTATGAATTATAAACCACATATTTATTTAAACCCATTTAGTTTAATGTAAAACAAAATGGATATATGTGTGTTCACATTGGAACTGAATATTCTCTCTCAACTCTCAAGGATAAGTCATACATATCTTGATTGTGGAAAAGATCATATTTATCATAGATCATTCGATTTATCATCCCATTTAAGAATGATTTAAAATGATAATACTATTGTTATTATTGGTTCACAAGGGTTATAATGTCAAATATATAGGGGGTTTACACCAAAGTGGATTTCCATTTGGGTTCAGGGCTTATGAAGGCATCCTACAAGTGTAGACTATGGAAAGTATCGAAGTTCTCATAGTCTATTCACACCCTTGGGATGGGCCTCAATGTAGATGTCCTTATATGGAGGAATTAATATTATTCAACACATCAAGGAATACAAACTATGGGTTTTGTGGCTTATTGAGATTACTTATGCAAATTATACAAACATTACAACACCGTATGCCCATTTTTTCCTTGTTTGATGTGAGAAACAAGGAATACCAACTAATCAGTATCACTACATATGTATGTGGGACGTATATGTTGGGACAACCCTTTGTATTTTTAATATAGAACATGGGCCTTAGAGAGGAATCATATTTATCTAGGTTATGTTATGAAATATAGTTATCATACTTCATCATGGCGAGCTAACACACTCACATTTCCCTTACATGTAGAATATATTAAATTATGTTGTTGATGGGGGTTTACACACTAACATTGGTCTTTATTTTGTGAAGGATTGTGATGAAAATGTTATAACTATTTCAACAACATAAGATCACATGATCTATGCTCGATGTGAGAAACATGAGATAGTAAATGTTCAATCCAACTGAATATAGATGAATGTTATAATGGGACAACAATTCGTAGACTAATACAGACCTCGATCCTAGATAATGAATCCTATATAAATTGGTTATTATTTGAATCAGAGTTCTTGTAGTTCATTTGATCAGGGCTTCCACACCATTGTTTCCCTTATATTTTGGGATTACACAATGAGGATGTAAAATTCTGCAACATCCTATGATACCCTGTTTACCCGGTCTACCATCCTATTTCACATGAATGGGTTTCCCACTCAACATGCCTTGATTGTCTCCATGGACAGTCAATGGGTGTCTTCCTAACATATCCAAATACAATTACACGATCCAGTTGACTGGTCTAAGGGACATTTTGTAACCAGGATGAAATTTCTAAAAAAAAATTCCGTGATCAACGATTTCTTATGCATAGGTCATCTCAATACCTAGTCATTTTGTCATGGTATCTCTCCCATAATCCTAGAAAATGTCCATATAGAGGGTAACATGATAAATGTGAAAGTCCTTGGTTTCATCAGTAGAGTAGGATGATAGTCTCGGAGGGTGTCATGAGAGTCAGTATGACATGTCTTAGAGGGATACACATGACCTAGATGACATTTATGGAGAACATAAAAAGCATTTCCTAACATTTCTATGGGAAATCAAACAAGATAGATGATATGCCAGGGAACTATTAAGAGACTCTGTTGTCATTAAATGGTACTTCCATATGAGTTGAGTGACATGTCTAAAGGACACCACATGGTATGGATAGTGATCCCATAGGGTTTTTTAGAGACCTTTTCGGAATGACTGTGGGGGCCCATGTGACTTTATTTTTTCATTTCTAAATGATATACCATTAAACAAATAGTATTCCAAAGATGCATAGCAAAATCAATATGAAATCTCTCAGTATTATCACATGACCTGAATAGTTCATTTATAGAAATTGGGTATCATCTTATATGTTCTTGACATATGTATTCCATTTTAATTTTTTATTGAATATTTTATATTGTGAATACCGTATATTTTCTCTGCTCTATCTTGTTTTATGTATCACGTTTCATATAACATATTTGTGATGTCATTCATGTGTCATTACAAAAGTATTTTCTGTGATCTATGAGTGATTATGTGAAGTGAATATGCATGATACATGGTCTCTCAAGTTGTTCCCAAG
The DNA here is from genome assembly GCA_963277665.1 of Viscum album. Classification (NCBI taxonomy): domain Eukaryota; kingdom Viridiplantae; phylum Streptophyta; class Magnoliopsida; order Santalales; family Viscaceae; genus Viscum; species Viscum album. The sequence goes on from OY728150.1 coordinate 135,621,956, forward strand.
ATCATACATGATGGGAAGATTATCGGGTCATGAGATCGACTATTTAGAGAAATCCACTATTGTGCATTTCTCCACTACTGTGGAAATATGAAAACAATGTAAAAACCCTATTAAATCCTATGGTAGGGGATTTATCGCCCTCAAAAAACATGTTTTTATCCATTTTTTAGCACTTATAGAATGAATCTATGCTGAAGTTGTAGGAGGTATTTAGTGTCATGCATCATTACGATGGCTCAACACATGGAACTCTAGGGCCATCCTTAAGTTTTAGTGGCCGCAAGAGCATACCATAAACACTTCATTTATTGTATTATTCCAAATTAATGGGGTATTATTGAATCTTACAAACATGCCGTGAGGATTTAATATTGTTTGGACGAAATGTCCGAGGTATTTAGCAATATCAAGGCACATATTGAAAGCTCATCACATGATCTTAAGAAACTTGTTTGAGACCTTTCACGAGACATGAATGATTTGTCAAGGAGACTTCATGAGATCAAAATTTCTTTCTAAGGGTTCAGGTGAGACCATGTTGCAGACATCCTAGGAGCAGCACCTGAGTTTAATGATTGTGATATGCATCCTTAATTCCAATATTTATTCAATTTATTTTACAAAGGTTGTAGATCTCATACAGTTTTATTAGAGTTGTCAAAGACAATCACATTACCTCTTGCTGATGCATCACAGGACCTACAAATGGGTTTTTGGTGATGATTGAACATTTCATGGAAAACACATTATGGTTTTTTTCCAGGATCCAAAGGGGGGACATGAGGTTGGCTGGATATGTCCATGGTACCTCATGTGATGAGGATGAAATGCAAGCATATTTTTACACGATGAGGTAGAAATGAATTCAGTGGTATTTTTGTGCATTTTGAATCCTATGAGTCATGTCACATGGTGTTTTATGACTACAAGAGGCTACTACTACCTCAAATTTTTATTTCCATTGTTTATTTCAAAAGGTGTGGGGATATATAATGTTTTTATAAATTTTATTAAGGAAAATCATTCTCCCCATTTGTGTTGCATAGAGACCACATGAGGATTCCACAATTGGATATTTTTGACCAATTATTCAAGGATTTTGGGAGGGTTTTTCAAGCGACTGGAAGACGAGATTATGGATAACCCGAGAGATATTATCTTGATTCCACATCGGGATTGGTTATTTTCAAGAGCAGTTTTGGGAGAGCAGAAGGAATTTTCAAAAGGGTATTTATAGGATCTTCCATAGGTTAGGTACTATGAACTTCTATCTGCATGACCTCACCATGAGACCACATGTATCCTTATGATTCACGCGATCCATTTTATCACAAAAACCTTATTATGCTTTTTATTTTATGGATAAAAGAATACCCATATTCTGATATCTCATACTTTGTGATTTTCCAAATTCTAATTTGGTTTTCATCAAAAAACATCTTCAATAAAATGGATGCACAGGAATTCAACACCAATGCCTCTTTAAGTAATGATATGGTATAAAAACCATGATTGGGGAGATAATCTGAATCCCCTACGACCAATTGTTTTTGAAATAATTATTGAAAGGGATTAAGATGGAATATACTCAATGAAATATCATTCGTATCTATAAAATTATACTTTGATATGTCATCTTAATTAAAATGGTGATTAAGGAAATGCTACCTTACTAGTTTAGAGTCATTCATATGAAATATAAAAGGAATAAGGGTGTTGTAAGCCACATATTGAATGATAAAGTGCCTATTACATTAGACTATCTTGATAACCACATCATAAATATCTATGTGGAGTAGTTGGAGGATGATGAATCATCAATGCAGTATTAGATGATCATCAATGATGTTTTTGGGGATATGATTAAGGTGTGTAATGACAACTACTATCTGTGAATGGAGGAAACACCAATGATGAGTGGGCCTATTTCTACATGATATGTGCATCATCTCATGTGTTCAAAGTATAGTTGAAGAATTTAGGGATCTATGAATAATCATAGTCTTTTCAGTTCCATGTCTACATCCTATGAACGATCATGTTAGAGCTACTGAGTAGATGGTCACTACAAAAAAACACCATCCATATAAACTATTGATATGTCGATTTCAGCCTATCATATCATCATCATATCATCATGATCCAAATCCTAAGTGTGATGAATGAATAATTCCTACCCACAGAGAATGTGTGGGATAATGAATGTTTGTTTCTGTCCTTAGTAAAGGTGTTTCAATATCTAGTGTAGGTATCTAGTGAAGGGAATACATAGATGAGGTATATTCTACTTAAGTTGTGGTTTGGGTTCTTTTTTAACAAACAATCAAAAAATCCAATTTATGGGGAGAATCAACCAAAGAAGATTCCAATAAGGCTGGACACATGTCATAAAGGGTATTAAAAGGGAACAAAGGGATCCTAATGGAGTATATTATAATAAATTTAATGGATGTTTTTGGGTACTATATCAACTAAAAGGATCAACCCATGTTCATATTTGAATGGATGATCCCAATTCTCATATATGGTAGGATGATAATATTTAGGGGTGAAGACATGTGGTGTTGCTGATAACCTTCATTATGGTGGCGATGTTGGAAATGGTGCAGTGCATCAAGTTTTTTGTCCCTATGAAGGTGAATTTGTAAACTGTTCTTAATTTCATAAGTGAAGTGTAGATGCCACTACATATTTGTGGGGCTGTCAATATCTTAGACCCCTATGAGGCCACACAGATGATGGGTTATGAGATTACAAACCCCATCTTTCATCCCAACTCAAACATCTATATTGTGATATTGATCATCATGGGGTGTCATCCATTTATTTTTCATATTGTGGAAGTTCTATGAAATGATGGGCTGGTAGATCACATCATATATCAACTACTCCCTATGCCAAAAGGGTACTGAATGATGAATACATATGGACTATAGAGTGATTTTGATACTACTCGGAATTTTAATGTTGTTTACTAGTGGAAACGGTCATCTATGACCACTTTTTGAGCCATCCAATCAACACTGATTTTTGAGAATGTTCACTTTTCTATACTGGTTGATACCGAAATTATACTTAATGTTGAGGCATAATTACATCCATTGGTTATGTATTATATTGGTTTATGCTTATACATGAACATGAGAAGACTCCAAATGTGTTTGTTCCACACTATGTAGGATATGGGATGTTTCAAGAGTACACATAGTGTTGGGGGTGTGCATATCCGATTGATATTCTAAGTTAGGTGGCCACCCAGGCTAGTGAATAGGTGGACCTTCAACCATGATCTTGATCTTTAGTGGTGGTATGTGAATTAAATATAATAATTCATGTACTGGTGGGAAGATCAGTGGGGGAAATTTTAAAAATTCATGTCCCCAAATAGGAGAGGTTTTTGACAGGAAAAGGATCTGCATCAAGTCCAACACACATGGGATGGTGGTTATGAGAGAAATGGGATCCCTATGGGTTGGTCAATAAGACTTATAATAAATTAATGAGGATGCGATTATGTCTCCCAAACATTTCTATTGAAACTATATATACCAATTCCTTGGAGGCATTAGGCCTCCACAAAATTCTCACCACCCCTCCAGGGGTGGCAGTATCTCCTAACTGGGTGATTTTTCTTCACAAGAGTAGTCCATAAAAATCAAGGTTTCTATGCCCCTAACTCTAAGGTGATACAATATATTTTAGAGTGATAGGATGTAATTGAATCTCGAGGTACCACATGTCCCTTGAATTAACAAGTGATCATGAAAGTAGGCATATCATCCCAACCACTACCCTCAAAAGTCATTCGACAACTTTTTCCACTTGATGTGTAGAATCAGAAGAGACATTTAGGAGTTATGCTCCTCAAATATCTTCCATATGAGAATTCACCTATGATGAATAGTTAAATAATTGAATCTTTTATGCCTTATATAAATCTTACTCCAAGATCTTTTTCCTTACTCGTTTCCCACTTTTTCATGACTCAGGCATGGATGAGGGAGATGTCCCCCATGATCCTGAAAATTAAGGATATGGTACCTAACTCCATAATGGTGAAAGTGAGGGGGTCCCTTCTTGATGTTGTGGATTCATGTAAGAAACCATCGATCCTAGAAACTAGGGTCATTTCGGTAGAGGGAACCTCACCCCGAGGACTACCTATAAACCTCTATGAACTCCCCATTGGACTGTGTGATTCATGTTAGTATTCTTCTAAATTAAACCATTGACCCATTTTCCTAGTAACTTCAAATGCTAAAATAATTAATTTTTTAATGCCAGTTCAAAAGCCTCTCGAGACTCTGGTTCTAGAACCAACCACTTCATTAATAACACATTTTGATGAGGTGGCGGTGTCATAGGATACTATACCGATGAAGATGGACAAGGATGAAATAGTATTTTGGACCACCAATTATGAATCGTCATAAGATAATTCCAAGACTGTTACCTCAAGTGAGGGGTTCGAGATGAGGCCATGATAAGGGTATCCAAAGGCGCAGTGTTGGTAGATATTTTTATAGTGGCACAAGCTATGGTGGACACTATAGCTAAATTCATAATGGATGAAGTGGATACTATAATTATGGTAGAGGAAACCCAAGAGGTAGAAATGGAAGTGAATTAAATTAAATTTTCAAAAGTGGCCACTACATGGGTTGAAGATGATGTTGCACCATCAATTGATGAATATAAGAATTATGGGAAGCTGGAGTCTTCCTAAGATGTTCCACATGGGGCAGCAACTGCTTCAGCTAATGGGGAATATTCTAGTGAGGAACTATTACCCATTATAGATATCTATCATATCACACCCAATGACCTCAACATATAGGATATAGATGATAACATACTGGTGTTCATTCTTTCATATGAGCCTACACTGCTTAAAGACTTCTAGGATTCCATCACCAAGGATATTGAAGAGAATTAGACAAAACTACAATGGTTTGGGGATATGTGTTTATTTTCATCATCCTGCAATCAAATATATGTATTGTAACAATGAATGGGGTTTATATGCCAACTTCTTATCAGAATACGGGGTGGTGGGGTGAACTCAAACAACCATCACATGTTGTCTCATTTGTTTCTTATAAATGGGTGTCTGTAGAGGGGAAGAAGCTCGACCTTTCCTAGGAGAAAGACAAGGGTGAAGGATCTATGGAAGTAAAAGAGGCTAAACATTTGATCCCCTACCTAGAGGAAATGTTATAGGATCATTTGTAGGTATCCACAGCCCAATCAGAGGATTTAAAAAACAAAATTACCTGGTTAGGGGAATCAGATTCTATGGTTTCAGAGACAACATCCTTGTTGATGAGTGACATGATGAAAATAATATGTAGCATATTTGAGAAAATGATGTCCACTATAAGGTACATGAGTAGAAATATTTCCTAGAGTCTTGAAAACAGATCTTACAGCACACTTAGTAAATGTTATCCGAGATCGAGCACTCTATTTTTAGTGTCAATCCATGAGGGGGTATTTGAAAAGTAGAGGATACAATATGTGGATGAACCTCTATTACTCTTGTTTTTTTGAACTCTTTAATGATTGATCAAATTATCTTGTTTCATTTTTTCACTTTGAACTTATTTCTGAGATATCCAACAATAAATCTCTAAGCTCAAATGAGTCATGTTAGATATCTGAAAAAACGTATGATCATGTTATTTCTCTTTCATATGAAAGTGTTTGATAATATTTAGACACTCATGGTCTGATATGTTTGAATAACCATTGAGAGCATCGATCTGAGAGAGATTGTGGTAAGAGATTGGGGCTCTCTGAATGGTTGATGTGTGTTTTTAACATACTCTAGTGAATGAATGGGATAATCTTGGCGGTGTTAAATTCAACCCAACCATTGTGGGAATGTATATTGTGGATAATGGTGCTCAAAATATAGAACACAATGGGACCAGAGTCACAATAAATCAAAAAATATTAGCATATTGGAAAAATAGTTTCCATATTGCATATATATGAATATAGATAGACAAATGAGGTTTGACCACTTTTCATGATTTAAAATAGAACCTATCTCCAAATTCCTTCCATAGCCAATGGGAACATTGACCTAGTATAGTAGGTCGTAATTTCCCAATCACCATTCTTTTATGGGGACAAACAAATGAGGTTGAATGTTCTAATGTATTCCAACACTCTCAAAATTTCACCATCATTGTTTAGTGAACATTAGTGTGGCCATATCGATCTGAATGAAATCCAAACTCATCTTCCAGTGGAATATTCATCTCAATTGATGAGAGAAAGTAAAATTAAAATTTTGGTAGATAATAGGAACTGATTGTAATGGCCTCCTAGTGAGGGCTTAGGATGCCTTGTAGAATTATTTCATGCAAAAAGGGTGATAAAAACATCATTTTGCAACATATGGTAAGAAAATGGAATTGTACAGTTTAACATAATGTGACTAGGATGTGGAACTTGTGACTTATTTATTGTTTTATCAATCATTTCTTCCTCATTTCAAGTAAATTTGGTATATCATGGTATTTTCATCAGGTGGGATCACATATTAGCATCAAGAAAAATGGTACACATAAATCTATGTTATTGGAGGGGTATAAGAGGTCCCATGATGCATCATTGAACAAAATTCACAATTTTTAATGTTATGATGCGTGGAATTAAAAATTACTCTTAGTTTATCATCATATATTTCAGACCTTGGGGTTCACTAAAATTTATGTCATAGCATGATAGAGTATTATCCTGATGTTAATGGGTAACCGAGAAGTCCCTCATTCTATAAGAAATGTAAAGGGAAGGATGTAAATAGGTTAAGTTAATGGTGATCACACTATACTTCTAGATTAAGGTCCTGTAGTTTAAGCAACATGGTTCCCCAACAAGATATTATTTTGGGGAAAACTGACTAAATATACATGAATGTGGTCAAAGGATACCCATCAGCACACCACATATTCCTAGGCTTGTTTGCTCATAGTTTACATTCATGATGCTTATACATTAAACATGGCATAGAAGAAGACCATTTCCAATAAGGGGAAACCCTCTCAATGAGAGTGTTTAATCATATCATTCATTGATATGAGGCATCCATATTATATATCGGGAAATAATAAAATTTAATGTCATGCACTAAGGTAGTTTTTCCCTCATATCAAACTATAAGAGAATCTCAGTTTTTTCGTTGCTGAAGGTAACTAAATTGGGAATATTTTTGGATTGATTTCACCACATGTAACAGATGGTTTTGAGGAATATCTATAGATGGGAATGTATATGTAAATTCCAAGAATCAACATGTATCACACAAGGATGGGAATCAAGCCCCATGTAGTTCCGGGAGTCAATCAACATAGTTTGGAGTAATATGGTCCAAACCATTGGATAAATGGAAGTACATGGATGTTCATGTTGTGAAAAATTTAAAAACAAAGGTGAATGAGCCACGAAGTCTCTACAGCATGTGAATAGATTCTGAAGTCAGTGGTAAGTAGATTGTGTTCATTTAGTTTGGGCCATGTAAAATAGTTCAGTGTCATGTCTCTTAGACTGTGATTGAAATTTTGGTTCCGTTGTTATATATATGGATCATGAAAGGTTAAAGTAGACATGAAAGGATCCAAAAAGGCCTTTGAAACACAAAAGTAACATAAATGAAACCTAAAATAGTTTAGAGTTTATAATTCACGAATCATTATTAAATCAAAGGGGCCAAAGGGTTGATGAATTTTTGGCATTCCAGAGTTATCAAGTGGCATCCAAGTTTGATATAGGGAAGAATAATCTCTTATTCATAGGAATACCATAATTTTCCAAGGAAATAATTTATGTTAATTTAATATGTTAAAGACATAAGTTTTATTGTTTAATTTCATACAATTTATACTATATAGGTTGCATGTAGTTTATGTTCATAATTCATTGACCTACTATATATATTTTAATGTCATGCTTCATGGATTGTATGGTAACTATTAGTTTATGATATTAAATCTCATTACAAGAGGGGGTGTCTTAAATGGTGATATGTAACATTGAATAAATACATAAACGAATGTGAATGATGTACTAGGAGGCTTCACACCACACCACATATTCATGAAATGATTTCACACAATTTAATTTTTGGATTCTAGGAGATGAGCACCATGTTTATAGTCATAGAGTCTGGATGAAGAGGGAGTATTACAAAAGTTGTATGCATGGAGTTCAATAAAAGAAATGATGTGAATGTGATACTATGATACCCAATTCCACAGCACACACTCCTAGGAAATATCTATAAACAATTTAATGCCATGATTCATGGACTAAAATTTCTTAGATTAAGGTCATACATATTGGTCCTACTACAAGTAGTTTATATTCCCAATGCAAGGAATAAGGGGGGAGGTCTTGAAGGAATTTGTGAGGAGCCCAATGGTTTACCCCATGTAAAAGGACGTGAATAAGAGGAAACCTAATTCTGTACAGAATACTTTTGCGTCATCCTAATAATAGTTTAAAGACTTGTGGATTGGATCATGGATCATTTGTGCAGTTTTCCCATGTAGGTAAACACTCTACCAAGACTCTTTATCCCAAGTGAGTGATTATAATTGTGGGATACATGTAGTGGTAAGGGTAATTACATGTGGAATCATGAGACAAGGATGGAGAGAAGTTAGGTTTAACATTTACCACTGAAACTATGCCTCTTTCCGTATGTGCAAACAATTGTAGAAGGGTAAAAAACATTGTTTGAAACCCACAAACATATAGAGATGTTAAAGGATGTGAATCAAGAAATTCAAGATCATGAAAATGAGGTGACTATTGGGTAGGTATCGAATATTGAAACTATTCCAAACAAAAAGGCTCCAACCAAACAAATCAATAAAGAGTTGATAACATACATGATTGATATCTGACCATGTTCGAAACACATGATCCTCTTTTTGTTTTTAGTGATTCGTCTGGGTTTAGGGAAAGGATAGAAGGCGAGCAATTTTTTCTACACACAATCACCATTAGCGAGTAGGATTTAATTTAAAGTATGATGGATATCCATAATGAGAAATACTCAAAGAGTGGAAATGGTTTGAAGAAATATCTATGTATGATTCCACAATCTAGGTTCCACAACAAAACACATTTGATCAAGACAAAGGGATGAATCAAAATAAAGGATCTAAACCTATGTTTTTTAAATTTTTTTTTCCTATACTAAATATTAATATTCTACTAGTTTAAAATATTAATTCATATACCATGATCTCTTATTTTAAGGTTATCGTGTTTGTACCCATCTCGAGAATCTCAAATAGATATATATATATTATGGAAGAGTGAGAAACCCAACATGAATTAGGGTAAAGGTGGCCCACTACCAGAGAATATATTCTTGAGAAAGATCATACATATTTTAAATTCATTATGATTAGAATTGGGGTAGCTTTTAGTTTATGGTCATAATGCTTAGACTATGATGGGTCCAAGGGGTTAAAGGATATGATGAATTTTTTGACAGTCCGATGGATGAGAAATCTATGTGTCTCTTTCTATATCATGTGAATGGTACTCAATACACTCATAGTTTAGAATATAGAGATAATACATTAAATTAATATGGTCTGTACTATAGGATATAGTTTAATGTCATGTTTTCTAGACTACGGGGATATGTTTTATCAAAGAGTATGTGTTTGGAACACAAGAAGAAAACCCTAATTTTAATGGAGATAAGGAGGCTCATATACCACACACACTTCATAGGATGAACTATATACAGTCTAAGGTCATGATTCCGGGAACATACTGAGAAAAAGGGGCCAAAGAGTTAATACATTTTTGGCTGGGCATATTGATGAGTAGATTAGGCATCGCTCTGTAACCCAAAATAATGGAAATCAATCCCCAAGTAGCTATAACACATTTCACAATAAATGAATGATATTGGTAGGGGTGATCCCCTTCGAGAAGGGAATTGTGGCATCCTCTAGTTATCATGGGGCATCCCATGTTTAGAGTATAAGGGATCATTTTTTGACCATACTATACTGAAAGTATAGGGAATACTGCTCTATAGAGTTGTAAAGACACAATTTAATGTTGTCTATTGAGGGTGTTTGTTCATCTTGTGTTTAACATACGGGGTACCCCTAACTTTGTTTTGGGTAAGACAGTTATTTAACTTCTTTCACCCAAGATGTATGTTTAACCCATATTTATTATTTGGGTAATCTTGAATTTGAATGGGATAAGACTATGGTTTATTGTCATTTTCTTAAGATGTAAATATATGATTAGCATGGATGACTGAAAAAACCCAATTGGAATGATGAACTAGGAGGCCCAATGCCACGCCACATATTATTGGTGTAGGGGGGGTCATTGAGTTTAATGTCATAATTATTCGAATTGAAGTCATAGTTTAAGGTCATATAGTCCATAAAAAATTGTTTAATTTCACTAATGGTATGTTGGTAGTGGGGTAGAGAAACAAAAAAATATATACAGAGGGCCATGGGGTCCTATGGGAATACAACCGATCCAGGATAAAAACCACATATATTTTAATGTTATGATTCTTGGATATAGATTCCTAGTTCATTGTCACATATTTTGGACCATTGTGAATATTTTAAGGTCAGGTTTCGAGGACCATGTACTCCTCACATGATTAAATCCTTGAGAAACATATTGTTGTTATGAGGTGTGATATTCACTCCATCTATAGAGATCCATTTCTATAAAACACTAGAATATTAATTATGAATTATATATGGTACATTCCATTTGGAATCCATATTTGGTGGTTTCTTTCCACTTATCAATGGTTTCCTATTATCCAATTTAGTATCATCATGTATGAATGACAGAAGGTGAACCTTATTGTTGAACTTTCTTTATAACACATTTTGGTGGCTCTATACATTATTCAAGGCTAGGACTTTATTTCATTTTATATATTCTAGCTGAGATAGATGTAAATATAATATTTTTTATTTCTTTTTCTATACATATGAATCTATTTTAATCAATGGTAACTAAACCTAAATTGTAATGACTTTCAGTAGTCTATAAATTCGGGACTTTGGTGTCACCGTGGTAGAATTATGGATCGTTGTCCGATAGGCACAGAGGGGGTTTGGGATTTTTTCCAAAAACCTTTTATTATTTATCTAACCATATTATGAAAAATTATGGAGGGTTTATTGTTGAATGCTCTAAAATATTTACTATCAAGTTCATGATAATGGTATTTATGGTTTGACTAGATATTGAACTAGTTGTACAATCAATTATGTTCCACATCACAGCAATGGGTACCATTTTTTTGAATGATTTAAGGGACAATAATTTTTTGAATAATGTAGGATAATGTAAAGTCAATAATATATCCTGATTTTACATACTTGAGAGGAATCAGTTCTTCCCACTAAGAAAAAATATTGGTCACAGTTTTATTAAACATACACGGGCGAGCAGTCGCTGGTAGATATGGGCTTACAATATCTATTCTATATAGTATAAAGTTCCTATAACACATTGAGGTATGTAAGATCTCTAGTGATCGATGGAAATTTTTGGCATGGATCTGACACACATGACGCCAATTGGTATGCCCGATGCATCTGTGGAACATGGTGTCCCTGAATTAGCCTAGCTTCATAATCTGTTGGAATAGTTTCAAAGTCATTTTGATGATCCCATCAAGAACCATCAAGAATATTCTTTATAACATGTTTTAGTCACATATCCTTTAATGAAAAAGATAATAATTCCATAACACCCTTTTCTATAGAGAGTATTATGAAGGTTAGGCCATTATAGGGATGATAATCTATGATTCACGATAACAAATTCACTCACATTCGTCTTGGCGTGTCATGGTAATGTCTCACTATAGATAATAAGTTAAAGGAATTGTCCAATTCATAATTTACAACATAATAGGGTAACATGGGGGGTTACATAGAGAACCATAGACTATGATGGGTGGAATCAGAACCATATGTTGTAATAAATACTTCTTGGTTTCCTCAAATATCGGTTGGCACTCTTCGTACCACCCGTAAGTGGAACGATAAGGATTCATGGATGTGAAATCTAGATGATAGCCTAAATCTTCTCTAGGTTAATCTCAATGCCTCTTTATCTGGTTATGATGTTGAGAAACATTCCATATGTAATCATTAATTAATAATTCAAAGGTTTTGTCTTCAAATGATCCGGGAATAGGAAGTAAAACATGTTCTCAATATATTTTAGATGGTCATAACACTTGTGGTATTTTACCATAATGTTATTTACATAGAACTCCACATGTTTTCCAAGCATAAATATGTAGAGAAGGTGCATATCCCATAGATAATTAGCTTAGGAATTCATTAAGATGATGTGAATAATCTGATCTTTTAAAGTAACATTCATTTCCCTGAAGGTGGTAGATTCATAATCCTCAGGGGACATTGATATCTGGTTGTACACAGACTATCCATCCTTGAAATAGTGATCCTAGAACCAGTAAATAGAATCGATTGATTGATCCTTCAATGGAAGGGGAAAATCATCCTTTGGATAATAGAGTTTAAGATCCTAAAAGTCAATGAAGACTTTGATCTATATATTCTACTTCTAAAAGGAAATATTTAGTCTTGCCACATAGTTTAATAGACTTTATTAATGATGTTGGAATTTATAATCATATCAAATTCATCCTTTACCATCCCACTATAAGAGAGATTTATTTTTATGGGAGGATAATTAAACCTAAGATGAATTCCTCAGAGACCAATATGGTGGAAAATTATTTGGGGGTCTAGACTATCCATTTCATTTTTACATTAGTTATAGAAACTGTGAATTTTTTTAGCAAGGCCCGATAAATATTCTTCTCATCTTGGGGCATAACTTCAACAATCATTGATGGTTTTTGATCTTCTTAATTAATGAGGGTCACATGAAAAAACTGAAAAACTATAATGGAGTCACTCACATTGAAATTCATGTAGACTATCATCCAAATCCTCTACATCATTTGATTTTGGAGAATTAGTGGGAGGAGGATCAACTAGGATGACTGACTCAAGTGAAAAACTAGTGCATAAATGGGCATATACTGAATCAGTAATAATGGGTCCCTTCCAAACCATGACAATCGAAATAGAGGCTATCAAGCCAATCCAGTTAGGTATTCAAATCTAGGGTCCATGTGTAATGTTAATGAAATAATTGTGGGAAAATTTTGGCATAATCCTACCACCCAAAAAATATGGTAATTTCATAACATGGTTCCCATATGGTCAAAATATCAATAATCTACAGGGGTACGGGATTCTAGTATAACTCAAACCTATCCTATGTTATAGTATGAGTTAATAGATGGATGTTTCAAACTTTTAAGGATTCAACATCCTATTTTTTCAATTATGAAAGAACAATACCTCAGATCTAGTGTTGTGGTGACCAAAAAAATAATCATGATAATGAAAAAATCCTCCACGTCATCCCATTAAACATCTATGGTGTTTTTGTGCTCATCCATGTTTTTTGGACCTATTTCCAATACTTATTGTAATTTTCATTATGAAGGTAGCAGGTCTCGCTGGAATCATAGATAGATTCATCACCCTAGAGTACTCATACATGACAACTAATGGAGTATTTTGGGCAATGATGATACGATTAGTGGATTTATGCATGCCGATGAAGCCAGATACTACCTAGTAATGTGTTATAGGTGGTAAATTATAAGATATCCATGAATTTAGAACCTATAATCATTCCAAAAAACATGGTATTTAACTGAATCCTTACATAGAGTCACTTATCATTACTTTTATAGCCCAAACTATTCATGTTAGAAGAACTCATATCTACTTCAATCTATCCCATCTTTTGGAGCATCTGAATCAGGATGAGATTAATCATTTAACCTGTGATGATGAGGAAGAAATAGATCTCTACACAATTGAACTATCATGTGATGTTTAGAGGAATTATTTACCCCTATATGAGGGTTCTATCATAGTCTTTGTAAAATGATATGTGGGAATGTTATTCCTATTTATCAGCCTCTTCAGTATAGTATGCCTTTTTCGAAGATACCAATGCTTTGAAATAGACTGGATTGTTGAAGGATTTCTCAAAATAATAATGTAGTTCTATTTACATGTGGATTCCCTCAAGGATCAATATCCCTTTAGGTATAATGGTGGGGTTTATTATCGCAAATTACATCCACGCTAAATTCATTATTCTTCCCATAGTTGGTAGCTCTTTATCATGGGGAACAACAAGTGTTGCTATATGTACTATTGGTTTCGGTATGGTGTAGAAAGTATCCTTATGAAGACCATATAACTCTCACAAAACCAATATTATGTGAATATCAGCTGAATAAGACCAATATCTGGTCAGATGATACTAATTCGGGGGAAGATGTGGGTTTTCATCAATTTCAGCTAGGATGTAAGGCTCTAGTGGTGTGTGATGGAGTAGGCTATGAGTATTTTACTTGCTTATCACTATGAAAAACATACTACCTAGTTGTATTTTCTTACATGAAATAGTATTAGGTGATGTAATGAGACTAAATGTATCTTTCATTCACATTCTCTCCCCATAAAATACATCAGTCAAAGTAATCCATGGTGTCTCATGGTATTCCTCATTTTAAAGAAGTTTTATGAGGTAAAAAAACATGATGGAATTCAAAGAGTCATATGCATCTTCAACAATGGGTTGAAATTCCATTAATATGAAATCCTGGGTTTGATTCACATCTCAGGAAGGATGGAATCAATAAGTGTATGTGGTGGATTTGGACACAGAAAGAGACTCTAAATCCCCTTGAATCATTAGACTCTACCTTTAGAATATTTGGGGGGTTCTGAACTAGATACAGAGGTTATAGATAGAGATGGCTTGATGACTATAGGTGGATATGGATTTCCTATGTATTCATGTATAACACCATGGGAATGAGTTATTAATCTATTATCCAGTCATCCTTCTTACTTCAATGTTCCATGGATTGATGTTGTTTTCCATTCACCAAAACTATAATCATCATAGTTATACTCGGCGGAGATATGTGTCACCTATGCTGAGAGGTTACCAAAATTAAATGAACTATTATTCACATGTCCTTAAAGACAATTATTTAACACATGTCATTCTCTGTTATTATTTAGGAGGATAATGTTGTAAGGGAAATGATTAATGCATTCAAAGACTCCATCTTCCCATGGCTTCCTTCATTTTGGTAGAATCACAATTATGTTCACCATGGCACAAATAAAATAGCTACTTAAATATGCATCCCTAATGGAATCCGTTTTATTCCTTATTCATATAAAGGGTTATCTTTGAGAATTACCTTGACACGTGTTTGGATCCTGATGGGGGTTTGGTATGGATTCTCTGTTCTATTCAGTGGATGCACATGGTGAGTTGGACCATGGAAGTTCTGTGTTGGGAATGACTAAGAATGGTAAGGTTTCTGCACTAAACTAGGTTTTTTAGGTTGACTGTACAAAATCTTTAGTTGCGTAGGGGCCTCTACTTATAATCCAGTCAACGTCTCTACTTTGGAATTCCATATCTCATGAGGAAGAATAAGTATTGAGTTTCATTATTTCAACTACCTCAACGATTCCGCTATTGGTTGGGTCTTATTATAATAATCTAGGATCCTACATATAATGTTATGTGTAATAAGGTGAAAAAACATCTCTATCATAACATTGTTCATACACATCGTCGGTACCCTCTCTTCAATAACTGGCATTTCAAATGAGTATGTGAGGAATTTCCATGAAAAAAACTATAACATATTCATCATGATTTTTCTTAAACTTAAAGTGGATAAAAATGATTTTCATTTTAGTGATGGATATGAATTAAAAGTTTAACTATCTACGGAGGACTTCACATCTAGCAATGGACCTTATGGGTAACTAGTTGTTCCAGAGGAACATAGGTCCTTGCAATCGATGAACAATGAAATTGATCTTGGTGAATTCATATAGCTATGTGGTCCCATAAATGGTTCTAAACCATGAGATAAAGTGTATTAATCTCTTTGGTGGTTCATCCATTCTATTGAATTGGGAAAATATAGGGTTTCTAAAATATAGGGGGGCTCTCTAGTCATCCACCGATATAGGGTGGTTCTTTCAATTAGGTGGGATCAATACTTTTCACATCTCCTGATCATTGAGGTGAGAAGTGAAATACATTTTCAAATAATCCATTCAAGGTTCCCTATCCTGAAGAGGATTCTTAACCACCAAAATATTGACAGTCTTAACAACCTTGTAAACAGGATCAGCGACTCAAGGAGTAGCATTTTCTGAATTAAGAGTAGTATAATCTTATAGCTTTAGAGGTTAAAGTGACTTATATCTTGACCATATTATATATTCCCCTGCCTCTACTCTATATATATGCATGGGGTTTTTAAGATCTACTTGGGGAAACAAATCATGGGGTACTTACTGTCCCACTTGTAAAGAATTTGGATCTCATCAGATAATATTGTAGTCTAGGTGTCGATTATAAATGAGATCATTGATGATACATTTACGAACTTTGGCCTACTATAGTAGGGTGGAAACCATGGGACCTTCCACTGTATTTGAAAAAATATCAGCTAGGATGGAGGGACCAATATACTTCTTACCCATGACAATGTTACAATATATAGTAAATGACTATGAGGGATCTGTGAGGCCAATCATCTACCATTACAGGAAGGCGAGGACACATGCAGGGGAATCTATCTATTAATGTTTTATCCCAATGGAGGAAACATACCTATAAATCTATTTATTGATTCCCATTTTTTCATTAATCGTAGTAACAACTTTGACTAAAATAAATTTACCCTAATGTAAATCCTATTAATAAATGTGTAGTGAATGCTTTCACATGATTCAAATAAAATGGAGAGTAGAATATCATCTCCAACCCCTGATCTTCACATGTGATGACATATCTTCTATAATCTGGTGGACCAGTTTGTGGTTCTTGATGTATCGCTATTAGATGTTTTTAAGGTAACCATATGATGCAGGCACTAATCCACTAGATTTTCATCCAACTCAACCCTTCCACAATATTTATCGATATACCTGGGATGTCCTAGGCTTCTTGTATAAATTAAATGATTGTGACAAAGGTGGTAAAGCGTTTCACTAATGTTATGGTAGAACTATAAAGCATTTCACTCAATTAGGGACTCCAATATGTCAATTTTGGGATTTTCATGCATCCATAACATCACAAAAAATTTATTTAATGCAAGAACCTCCCAAAAGACCTCCATGTTAGATCCTTATTATTGGTTGGCCCATTCCCCAATCAACACTATAAAAGAGATTGGTTGTGGGAGAGATATGGATTGGTTGTGCAACTAGATAACTAGTTTTGGATCCATAGAATGAGGTATTATTTCACAAGATGATGGGGTTACACTGTAGGAAAGTTTCTAACACATAACCACATCCCAATAAGTTAAAGTATTCAACACAACCTCATGTACAAGGGAAGCAGTTCTAATTAGTGGGTCATCTGGTTGCACTCCATCTGGATGATTCAACACAATATACATCGTATATCTTAATCATTTTATAGATATAAATCGAGAGACTAGATATGTTGGAGATTTATATACAGTGAAATCCTCTAATGGAGTTATAAAATACCCTACATCATGTACCTATAGAGGTATTTTGGAATTCAATGTACTTAATTTTCTATGATTAACAATATCACTTGTTGGGCTCATGACTCAGACTCTTTGAGTAGTGTGGGAACACCATTAAAGAGTCATATGTATCCTTAGAGTCATATAGGTGGATCATATAGTTGATTATATTGTGTTTATAATGATTTCCCCTACAGTGGTAGGTCTTCTTCATTCTACCATAGGATGATTATTCGGGGAAGGGTGCCTATTTTAGAATGGGAGGTCCTCTATGATTCATGGATGGAGTGTGAGGGGACATTCACACTGGTTGATGTTGGCCTGGGAATGAACATGATGTGCAAGAATATGATTATGGCGAATAACCCTATATTGGCTATGAAAATCATGGGGAAGACCTCCTCTTTGTTGGTTGACTATTTAGGGAGGACCACTACATTGAATATCATCTTCACGTGTTAGGATTTAATAGGTTTCGGTGTTTCCAGCGAATGATATAGTCAACCCTGATATCCTATGAAGAAGTTGGTGTCTTTTACCAATTGGGGGAAAATGGATAGTCATTATACAATAGTAGGGATTGAAGAGCCTAGGTTGAATGATCTTGTGGAGTCAGGGGCCACCAGAGACATATAATATAATGCCCCTTCTCAGGAATGTTTCTCAACCATCCCATGACATTGGAATTAGTTTGTTCATACCAGGGCCAGTGGAGTATCGGTGAAGGTAATCATCTCTTTGGAATGAAGAACTAGTCATTTCTATTAGAAAAAGATCATACTGGGAGACCACCATGTGGATCTCGGTGAATAGTCACGTCTAGGGTGACTCCATAATTCCCCACCCCCTTTGGAATAGGGGTTATATTTCTCATGTCAATCTATAGAGAGGTTCCCAAATAATTTTTTCATGAGAAAAATGAGTTGTTTCTCTTTATATGGACTTTGGTGGCAGTATTCTCAAGGGGTTTATGATGCATTCATGTCTAGAAAGGACCTTTCCCATGTGAAAATTAACCACTCCTAGTAGCACCAGCATATGTGGTTGTCAATAAACATCATTTGGATGATCGAAGAGGGTGAGAAAACTCATGGGAAGTCAGTAGATGAATACACCACTATAGTTATGGAGGAAGTTGTGGTTGGAGAGTGTTTTTGTAGTATTTATGCATCAATGGTTCTCCTACACTAGAACCATTGGGAACAAGGTATGTTGATTTCCTCTATGGTGAATACAGTGAGGCATGTCCATTCAACTGTAAGAACAGGTGACATTAAATTGGTTCCCAGTGCACCAAAATCATCAAATACGCAAAAAATGAAGAATGCTCAATGTTGAAAATTCTATATATAGAGGATATACAATGTTTAATACCCCCAATTTTCATGTGATGTCAATTCTTGTTCCCCTATTTTCCTAGATAGACCTATCATTAGATGTTTAGATATTGTGATAGGAATTTCTATAGATTACACAATTCTACTAGTACCCAAATTATTTAGAATATTTTCATGTACATTTCACCATTTCTATTTATGACACTTTCATCGGGGCCTCACCGGTGCGTTAACACCATGTGTGTGTGCATTGTTGTGTGTTTCCTTGCATTATGTTTTCCAAAGGCATGCGACATTCATCAACATCATCATTGATGTATAATCCTTGATCGAAAAGGGGTGTTGGGATTTGAATTTCCTCTTCCAGGGATTCTTAATTAGAAATCATCACCTGGTCTTGGTCTCCATCATAGATTAATTTAATGTACATGTAACTCATTACCTATTACATCTCATAATGGATGATGGTTAATTACAATTCTTCTATATGGACTGTCCATTTTTTATTAACATGGAATCATCCTTGGGTTAGGAAATGAATATTTTTTGTCATTGTTGGGCATGTTTGAAAACTAGGAGAATTTGTAACCTTTATTCTTCCCCTTATAATGGTATCTCATATGAGGAATTTTAGGGCATGGAAGCCAATCCATATTATGTAGACCACGATGTAACGAATCTATAGGTATAAGTATTTAAAGTATTTTCACTTCACACATATCAAACATATGGAATGGTTAGGTAATTTGGGGTTATGTCACATGTTCTATGCCATGTAGATATGTATCAGAACCACCTATGGAGAAAATTCATGGAATGATTTTTACATCCCATGGAGATAGATTTGGTTAATCAGAAAACCTCATGATGGTGGATCAATGAGGGGTGTCCCTAGGAATGAAGATGTTTTAGATAATGGGTGTGAAGATCCTTTGAGAATAACCTGGGGTGGATGGATCAGAAAACATCATGAAGGATGATCTTGATGTTTTATTGGTATAATCTCCTTGTGGAGGGGAACCCAAGTTAGATTGAACAAATCACATCTTAGAGGTGGATCCCAAATATTGATGGGTGGGACATCCCCTTTATGTGAACCCTTGATGGATGGATAAGAACACGTCATGGAGGCAGATCTTTATATTTGATGGGTGAGAATAACCCTTGAGTCGAACCTAATATTGATGGACTAAAACACCTCAAAAAAGATATATTGTATATCCTATGGTTTAGAATTTCCCTTGTGGAAAACTATAATGGATGGATCATAGCTCCTCCTAGAGGATGTTCCAAAACATTTATGGGTGAGAAATCCCTTCTGGTGAACCATGGATGGAAGTATTAGAGCACCTCATGGAGGTGGATCCACATGTTTGGTGGGTGATAAGGGAACATGAGAAAAACCTAATATTTGTGGATAAAAACACATTAGGGAGGCATACATAGATGTTTTATGGGTGAGAATAGGCCTTGAATTGAATAATTGATGGATGGATTAGAACACATCATTGAGGTGGATCTGAATGTTTGATGGGTTAGAATTCCCTTTGAGGTTAACCCTCGATGAATAGATAAAAACCACTTGTGGATACTAATCCCTATGTTTTAGGGGTAATGACAACATATAGAGGTGAACCCTGGATGGATGGATCAGAACAGCTCCTGGAGGAGGATCCAAAGCATTGATGGGTGTAATTCCCCATCAGGAAATCCCTTGATGGGTGTATTATAACACTCATGGAAGAGGATAATGTAGTTTTATTGTTGAGAATACCCCATGAGGTGAACCTGGGGTATACATCTCTGTTAGGGAGAACCTATGTTTACCATTGGTCAAGATTTAACCTCATGGAGGTGTCCAATAAAACTTATTTTGATGTAATCAACAGAAACCCATATAGTTTGATGTTGTCGTTTTAAATCATGTGAGAGGACCCATCCATACATTTTAACATCACATGTTAAGGGAGATTATGTCTTGAAAAGACCATCTATAGAGGATGGTGTGGGGATTACTGAATCAAGATTCCCTTTGCATGAGGATATCTCTGGGTTGGAAGAGTATAGGCATTACACATATGAGTTTCCTGGAGGATCTCATTCCATGAGAGTGGTAGAGGTATGGGTTCATCAAATTCCACTCACACATAGAGAATCATGTTTTTGTCACATAATATCATACTATTGTATTATGTCTTGTTTTGAGTAAGTGTTCATGTAGTTAGACATCATACGACTAGGACGTGGGACTAAGAAATTTTGTTTCATGCATATTTGAAATGGTAGGACTCCCTCTTCAACCCTATGGATTATGTGGCCAACACTCATAATCCATTAGGTGAGTCATGGATTTAGAGTGACTAGGCTACAATGTCGGGAGGTGTGGTAGGTGTGTTCAATCAAGAGGTCCATTTTGTGGTCCCTATACTGTGATGAAATATGGTTTATAGAACTTATAATGAGATGAAAAATGTAGGTGAGAAGATCGTGGAACACATGGAGTGGAGTTTATAGACACCAGAGTGGGTGGAACATGGTATATAGTGACTCGAGATTCAGGTGGATTGATCATGGTTGGCTGTGTTGGCCTCTAGGAATCGCCATCCATAAAAGAGGGTCAGTAAATGGGAGGCCTCATATTGTTGACCATTATAGGTGTTTATCATAGCATAGGGTCTCAGAAACTGGTTCATTTGTAAAGAAATGATGATTCATGGAGGTTAGTGTCTTCATAATGGAATTGGATTGATGAAACATGGTTCCCCTACCTTTGAGTGATGTCTAGATTCGAGAAGGGAGTGTTTCGTAAAGGCTGAATGATTCGTGAAGACTTAGCTTTCCATTAAGACATTATACCCTCCTAAAGGGCATAGTATTTCATGAAATTCATCACCACCATTTCTGGAGGAATTAATGAACATATGGGTGGTGGTTTTTCTATGAATTGATACATTGGATGATCCATTTTCTCTTTGGTTTGCAAAGATCGGGAGGTCCATGAATTGGGAGAAATTTAGAATCTAAATGGTTGGGTACCCTAACAAAAATGTTTGAATAAAGCGTGGGGGTTATAGGTTAGGGTATTTGTGAATATTATAAGAAGTTCATTATTTTTATGGGCTTTTTTGATGGGAACAACCCCATGAGTCTAAATTTTGTATTCACAATGACACTATGAATTGTTCATACAGTCACAATACAATCTATGGCTATGAATGTTTTTTTACAATTTTTTCCATAAATCCATCACTTTTTCATGAAGGAAACACTCATTTATGCATATTTATATGATTTATCCATATACCAAGGGGTAGGGATTCTCCAAATAGACTCATTTGAGAGATTTGAGGTCATTTGTAGTCAAATTTTCTCCAAACTACCATTCAATTCCTAGAATATTTATGTGGAACAAATATTTCCACATTAAAATACATACCTCATAATCATCTTACTATAATACCCTCATATTATATGTCTCTATCAATGTTTTGATTTCTGAAATAACTAATCGCCTTCTAGAAACTCAATTGGAACATTAAATCGAATGACATACTGTATTTGATGACTTCAATATATCCAAAATATCTTATGGAGGATTAAATATTAATCATAATATCCTATATAATGCTTTGTCCCAATAAATAACATTAAACTTATTCAATCCGAAATAAATTTGGGACAAACATGGAAGACTGTAATCATTCTTAAATTGATCCATTTTGATCACCAATGAGTAATTGTTTTTGTATGATAATTATATCAACAATAATATTCCACCCATAAAACAAAAAAATGTCATGTTGGTTAGGGTTTTATCATAATGTATATGAATGTATCACACAATTTGACCGTAATATTATAGAGAATATACAACTGTCAATTTCAAATGAACACCCATCACTTCCTAAAGTCCCTTCCAAAAATCATGAATTATTGTTGGGGTCCAATTTAGAGGTAATAGTATATATCACTACAAGAATGTTTTTGATCTCATGTATATACATAATTTTATGATATATAAAATTTACTCTATTTTATAAGGGTTGAATTTATTTCCATTATCAGATGAAAAAATTTAACCAAGATAACATTATTTCGATGAAATTTCAATGGTAAAAACATTTAAAGTCCAAGTAAATCATATCCAATTTCTATATTGGAATGGGAAGTAGCTAAAATCATTCCCTATGAATTTTATTTTTGAGTAATAATTTCTGACATGTAACGAAATTAGACACAAAATCATTAATAAAATTACCTATCCTCAGTATCTAATATCAAATCTAGCGTTAAAATGATTTTTTTACTATAATTAGATATCTATATCAAATTGTGACCTTATTTCATGACTTTATCCTCCACGATTGAGGAACAATTAACATTTACATATTATAGAGAGACCCCTTAAGATATCAGGAATTATAAATCATGTTCTCTACACCACATAAAATATCTACTCTATGATAACAATCTAAATTGCATACATTCTATAAGATCTTGTGAATATAAACATTGGAAAATTTAGGAATGAGTTTAAAATTTGTATCATTACGTGGTAAAATTTAGAATTGAGAAATGGAATTTAGTTATAATCTTTCAAAACACATAAATTTGGAATTTTGGACATGTAATGGGATTCTGATGGTTGTTTGGAGTAGTAGGAGTTAATAATAATACAATGAGATGGTCATGGATGCTCCATGTAGTCAGTGGATATGTAGTGGAAATACACGATTTTGGACAAGAGAGCACCCCAATATTTTGGAAACCCTGAATTTTTTCTATTCAATGGAATGGTTGATTGCCAAATAAATTGATCCACTTTTTCTCGTGGTTTAAACACATGTTTGGGACCCCATAGCTATATGAATTAACCAAGATCCATTGCTTCATAAATTTATTAGAAGGACCGGTGTTCCTCTTTTACAACCAGCTACCCAAAGGATCCATTTCTATTTGGGAAGTCATCCCTATATAGTTATACTCCTTGTTATGATGCACCAATCACATTAGAAGATTTCTTTACCTCTTCAAGGGTATACAAAATCATGATCAGTGAGTTAGATATATTTTTTAACATGGAAAGGCCTCATATAATCCCTTAAAATGCAGTTTTTTGAAGATAATTTGCTAACAATGTGCATAGGTAATGTCAATACAGAGACAATTCCTATTATTATTACTCTTAACATACCAGGTAAAATCCTGTATTTTTCAAATAAGGCCTAACCACTATTTTAATTATTGATGTATCCTAAATAGTCAAACTCAATTCCTCTTCAAGATCAAGAGATATGGAATTATATAGTAGAGACTTCCACTAGAATATCGTTGGGGTCCCCTAAGCCACTGAATATTTTAGGCCCTCAACCTGAAGAAAGTAGTTGAGTTTAGAAACATTAATATGCTTAGTCATTCCCAACACAAACCTGTCATGGTCCACCTCATAATGTTCCTCCATTAAATAGAATTGAGGATCTAGAACCAACCCACAATCTAGATCCAACCCCTTATAAATGTCATGCCCTCAGATAACCCTTCATATGTATAAGGAAGAAAAACCCTTCCATCAACGATTCATATTTCCAAAGATATTTCTTTTGTTCTTTGTTGAAATGAATTATGAGGCTTCCAAAATGAATGAAGCCTCAGTAGGTTGGACGCATGGACCACATTGACCATGTCCCTTACCACATGATCCTTATATATAATAAAATTAAATGACATGTGTTCAAAAAATTTATTTATTACCATTTGGATAATAGTTCCTTCTTTTTGGGTAACCTCTCAGCTTAGGTACCATAAATCTTCCTCGAGCAAGACCACAATAGTTATATTCCTGGTGAATTGAAAACTACATCTAGCCTTGGAACCTAGAAGTATGATGAATTATTGGATCATAGTGTAGTCAACCATTCCAACTGTGATATCCATGCATTATAGGGAAACCCATATACTCATTTAGTCATCAATACAAATCATGTTATGACCCCTGTATCCACGTCAAAACCCCCAAAATCTTATAAAGAAAGATTCATTTGATTTAGGGATAATTAAAGTACCCTTCTATTTACAAATCATTCATGCACTCTTATAGAATTCATACCTCTAGAGACGGGAATCACACCAAGGATTTCACAATAATGGAAGACTCCTCCAATGATGCGGAGGAGTTTTCCTCTATTAACGTCGTCAGATTGATAGAACACTTCACACATGTTGAAATTGAGGAATACCGGGAGACCCCTGGATACCTCTAATTGATGTTGTTGATGGGGAATTCATGTGAATAAAATTTTGTACAATTCTCATTCCCTAACTATAAACCATTTCGTGCAAGATAATGTGACTATGTAGTATGTCTTTTGTAGATATTGACAAGTAAAAGTCTCCAATCATACTCCATCTGAACATCACTATATTCTAGAATGTTAATTAAAAAAATTAAGAGAAGCCACATCCACACATGAATTGACATCATCGGACCAGATATTGGGCTTATTCAGATTATAGTCAACTAGTAGTGGTTCTGGGTGAGTTAGATGGCCGAAATCAAGATATTTCCGAAAAAAGCCAAATAACAATAGTACATTCAGCAATAAATGTTGTTCCCCTAGCCCACGAGCTACCCCAGGTTGGAATAACATTAATTTATTGTGTAAGTAAGATGTGATGAAGAAACTCTCCATAATACCATACGGGATATTTTTACTTGAGGGCATCCTATTTTCAATATAAATATATTTTTTTATCGAGGAATCCATTAAATCCCCCCTCTATTTCATATCATAGGTAACTTCCAAAGAGGCCTACTTTGTTGAAGAGGTCGAGAAAGAGAAATGATAGGACCTCATCTCATTCCCCAAAGTAGATGATATCACCCTCATGTAAGTTAAAATAGGCCCTCTACATATCACATGATAGTTCAATGGCGTGTAGATCTATCCATTTTTAGTCATCATAGGTTCCAGGATTAATATCACCCCAATTCAGATGCCCCAAACACATGGGATAGACTAATGTATATATGAATTCTTCTGACTTAAATATTTTGGGCTATGAATGTACTAAGTATATGCTATTTGGAAGGTTTTCTTTTAATAACATATTTTGTGGAATTCTTTTAAGTGCTAAATTCATGGATATCTCATAATATACCAGCTACAACACATTAATGATTAGGATCCGACATCCTCGGCATGCAAATGTCCACAAACATTATCACAATTTACTAAAATACTCAATTAGTGGTTGAGTATGAGTACTCTAGAGTGATGAATATCTCTATGAATCTTGTAATTCCTGCTATATAGATGATGAAAATTTCAAGTGTTATGAGAAATAGGATGAAACCATCATCGATTAGAACACAAAAACCATACCAATTCCATGGGAATACATGGATGAAATTTTCATTATCATGATTCAATTGTTCAAACTCACAACACCAAATTTGAGAGATGGTTCATTCACCTTTGATAAAATTGGATGTGTCATCATTAAAAATGTCAAACACACATATATTACCTAATAATATTACAATAGTATTAGGTTATTCTATATGCCCCTACCCCTCTAATGTATTGAGAGTTTAACCATAGGGAAACCATGTTGTGACATTACCATCTATTTTTTGTGGTAGGTTTGACCTAAAATATATCCCACCACCATTTATTTAACATCATGCCAGGACCCTATATTTGAAGGACATATGATATTGGCTTGATGGAATTTATATCCATTGTCTTAGTAAACAAGGGACCCATCATTAGAGATTCGGTATATTCCCAAGTAGGCACCTGTTTTTCCTTTCAGTTAGTCATTCGAGTTGATACTCTTAGTACTAATTCTCTATACTCAAATGATGAAGAGGACTTGGAGGAAATTCATCATGAATTTCAATGATGGTGCCTCCATAATAGTTTATCAGTTGATTCATATGACCCTTTGTACTAAGGAATATAAAAAACAGACACTGATTAGTGAGGTTATACCCCTAGATGTGTAGCATAAGTATCAAGCCTTCCTATAAAATCTCAATTTCTTCTCCTAAATCAATAAATAATGGCTTGAATAGACACAAAAAATCACTTTGGAAAATCTTGGTCTCCCAGGGAGTCATCATTGGTTTATTTATCCACCCATAAAAATGAATCTCTCTTATAGTGAAATGGTCTAGGATGAAGTTTACAAGATTATAAATGCCAAGATCATCAGGGAATCCTATTAAACAAAGTGGATAACTGTAACGCCCCAACCCCAGTTACCCAGAGTTGGTGCATTATTACGTATCAATGGCATGATAACAAAAGATCAAATCTTGAAAGACTGATTAGTTTAGTAGCCTTCGAATCACTAGATACATTCATAATGTTTACATTAGATCATAAAATAAAAACTACAACAAAATAGTCTCCATATTGCACACTCATATCCTCTCATACTATCCCTGTAGGTAATTCATAAAATACATCTTCACATCCTGGGAAAATAAAACATAGAAAGGGGTGAGATCAGATGCCCAGTAAGGATAACAATATAGAAGTATCGTTCATAAATAACCATAAACATTAAAAAAAATTATAACTAAAAATAAATCCTTTTAAACTTGAACTTCAACATAATATGGCAGAAACCAAATTAAATAATTCCTTTAAATTATTCCCATGGATATTCTACAAATTGAATAATCACATACAATATCAATAACCACTTTCATAATGATGGAATGCATAATGCCAGACTATCATAACAACATAGCCAAGGCCTCATGCCAAGGCTAAAAATTAGATTTTGTCAAGACCTCGTGAAAAGAAACTATTTTGTCTCATGAGACCTACTGATGCATCGAGGAACTATAGCGGTCTCCACCCATCAGTTACTATGTCCAGGGAATTCCTCATATGAACATGTTTAAACATAACATAAACATTCGTATTAAAACTAGCATAAGAAATGTAAATACTTTCTCCATAAACCATGAATAGTATTAAAAAATCACATCCACAATCAAACATATCACAAAACATTCAATACAATATGGATTTTTTGTACCATAATAAATCAACTGCAAATAAGCATAAAAACTATCAAAGGATGTTGACATTTATAAAATCAAAACTATTTGAGAGAAATATCTCTTTTTGTGAAACCATTTAAAAGGTACATAATTATATAATAAAACATTTACTTTGAAAATATTATTATAAGCTTGTATGGGAAGCTTCAAAGATTTTACAACGGTGTAAAATAGCTGCACCCGCCGTATAAGTTCAAAAAAGACATTCTTACCTTAATTTGACGAAAAGGTTTAAAAGGTCCTTGTTTGGGAAATGACATAAAGATTCCTTTATAAACTTCTTATAAAAAGTCAAACAAGGGTATAAACGAATTTAACCCATATTCTGTAAAATAGTATGAATGTTTTGAAATAAATTTTTAAGAAACATGGATGTGGAGGATAAAGATGTCCTAGTAGATAATTACGTATAAACATCCTCGAATGATGAATAGATTATGAAATAAACCATTACCAATTTGGTAACTTATGAGACATACACCCCATGAAAGAATTATCATAAAATGAATATGTAAATACACATAAATTAAAGTTTATTACACAAAGAATACAATTAGGGGTAGTACATACACCACACAAAAGGTAATAGTGGCAATATGGAATGAATCTCACGGGAATATGGAGTGAGATGAAAACCCATTACCTTGTACTTTTCCTCAGTTGAGGGTAGGTTACCCTCATGTATAATTGTTAAATAATTGTTATTAAGTTATAAAATATTCATATACATTAATATGATATCATATATGATCTTTTAACATTGCTTTGTTAATAATATCTTAGTATTATCGTCGTTTTGGGTGTTAACTTACTCGTTTTCTTTTATATGTTTTGTTACATAATCCATGTTTGTTATTGATAGGTTTTGTCTTATTCATACCCACAATGATATAATGTCCCTAAACCTTATTTTTAATCATCAAACGAGAACTATAATTGCATGGTTACGATGGGGAAATGTTTCTCATCGCGTTCATGGAGACGGTAGTCCGTACGTACGTACGAGCAACAACATCATTATTTTAATATTAAAATAATATATAATTGGATTTTATTGGATATATAAAGAATAATTATCATGTTATATTTATTATTAACGTCAATTACATATCATTATCATAACCATCAAAATAATAATGTTTTTAAATAAGAATTACACCACGACGTGGAGACGGTATGTCGTACGAACGCACGTATGGTGACATGTCATTCAAAGGATGGATAGAATACTGAATATGGTTCTACCATATTTATAATAACATAATAGTATATAAAATATAATGATGTTATTTTTTTAGAAAGTAAATAACAAATAAAGAAGATGTTGAAGAAGAAAAGAACTTCAAAGATGGTGGTGAAAACATTACCTCTTCTTCAGGTTCTTCCTTTTGATTTGACCAAAAGGGATCCTTAGGATGGATTTATGATCAAAATAAATCCTATAAGTTTAATTGAGAGAATTTTAAAGGATATTTCTACAGGTTTTTGCTGAGGGAGAAGGCTTTGAAGGTATTAATAACTGGTTAGAAGTGGTGTCCTTTTATAAGGGGGTGGGGGAGAGGCTCTTTTAGAAAAACATAAAGTATTAATTTATAATAAATTCATATTCTATTTATAATGGCTCCAAAGTGTATTATTCAATGTCTAAAGTTGGTATGGGTCGAAATATATTCAACCAATATATTTTAGACAAGTTTGGGTTATTATATTATCCTTATCTTTTAGTTTTAACTCTTAGTTAATTAGATTGACATTTACCATTTCACTTTGTATTTATATATTATATAGATAATAAACATACTATATACATTAAAGAGACCCCCATGTGTTCCATTAATTATAAAACTCTCATGATATAAGTCCTTTGCCAGAACATTATATTTTTAGGAATATAATATCAATTAATAATATAATACTAGTTTTAAAAACTCATTTATGACAATTCTGACAATATTTAGTAATTGATTTTTGTTTAATTTATAACAACTTTATTATCTCGAAAAAATTTCAATTAAGAAATTATAAAATGTAATATAAACCAATAAAATTCTTTTATGGAATCAAGACTTTCAAATTATATTTATTTTAACTGTAATAATACCAATTATTTGATTCTTTCATTAATAAGGAAAATACTGCACCATTATTGTTTCATAAATAAATTTAATTATTAAATGTCTAAAAATTATAAATAAAATACTATTACATAGGAAATAGTTTTATCTTTCTAATGAATTTTTATAGTTGAAAATTTAACATATATAACCGTATGTAAAAATTGTTTTTCTAAAAGATATATGCTTATGTTATTTTTATATTTACGTTAACTTAATTAATATAAAGAGTCATTATCACCTACAAGGGGCTCCATGGGGTCCCAAAAATAGACCCAAATATTCCCATAGTCGGAACATTATCAACAAATAAGGTTAGAACACGTTTTGGGGTAAATTAATATTGTTATGATATTATTTGTTTACCCTTATTTACCGGATTTACCCTTTAACCATGATAAATAAAATATTTACAGAAGTAATTATTCAAAATGTCTAAAAATAAAAGATACATATTTACACAATTTGGAAATCCTGATTACAAATATGAAATCCATTTTTCTAAATTCAAAACATATAATTAGCAGAAATTAATTTAAAATTAATTCCCGTTGTTAAAACCAAAAAAACATGTTTTTAAGAGAAAATAACTATCAAAAGATTGACACTTGTTTATGTCTAGTTTAAGTGTGAAATTATTTACAATGACCACCATTATATTAAATGGTAAAACTATATTCAAAATATACTTTAAAACCACTAAAATTCATAATTTATCATATTAATTATTTTGATTAAGAAAGTAGTTTTTAATTAAAAGTTATTAATTTTCACTATTTATCAGAATATAAAAGTTATCTGAAAAGTTCCAAAATCTTACACTAGGATAATTTCGATATTATGAATCCAAAAATGAAGTCCATTTTGGGAGATAAAATTTATAAAATTTCAAAAACTGGGTACTACTATTCATAACGACTACTTTGATTGGTCACGGTGTGTTAGAATCTCGAAGTTGCATACAATGCAAGCTATTACATTATTCAAACAGAAACGTACCATGGAAGCTTGGGTGTTACATTAACCAACATAATTATATTTAGGAAGAATAAGGGGTCGATCAATGTCTATATTGGCTTCCAAGATATCAAACACTATTACCCAGAGGATGATTTTCCCCTTCTAGTGAATGTCCTATAAATAAATTCTATAGACAGGTTCTTGGATCACTATTTAATGGATGGATAGTCAGGGTGAAACCAGATATCTATGTCCCCTATGAATTATAATTATTATACCTCCAGAGTGGTGAAAGTTATTTTTAGCTGTCATATTATTCCCTTCATCATAATGAATTCATGGGCTATATATCAGTGGTCTAGACACCACATCTTCATTTTGATTCTTAGGATGCTGGTGGAGTGCTGTGTAGATAACATGGTGGTAAATACCATTATATTTAAGAACATATAAATGATGTTGAGAAAATGATAGAATTCCTTCACTCTAATAATTTGAAGACAAAACCCTTGAATTATTAATTCATTTTAACTCATGGGATATCTCTCAACATCTTCACGAGATGAAGAGGCATTGAGAATTATCTACAGAAGATAAATTCTATCATCTAGATTCCCCATCCATGAATCTGTATGGTACCAATTAACATTTTTACGGGGAGTGATAGATCATATTTTAGGAAACCACGTAGTATCTTCTACAACCTATCTACAAAAAACATAGTACTTAGTCCTATTAGCTTGCACGAAATGGTTTCAGGTGATGTAATGAGCATTCTGTTAGCTTTTATTCTCATGACCTCCTTATCGATGACATCAGTTAGAGGTCTCTAGGGGGTCTCCTAGTATTTCACATTTTCAAAAAATGTGAAGAGGTTTATCAACGTGATGGAATTCATAGAGTTATACTCCTCCTAATCATTGTACGAATCTTCCATTACCATGATATCCTTGGTTTGATTCCCAACTATGGAATAATAATACCAATAAGATTACCTGATGGGTACGGAAATGAAAGGGGACTCTGATTCTCCCTGAATCATCAGAAGTTTCCTTTATAAGATTAGGTGGAGGGGGTACGGCGTGGATATAGAGGTCATATATTGAGCTGGCATGATGACTACATGATGATATGGGTTTCTTAGGAATGAAGGGATAACACCATTTGAATTACTTACTAATATATGAATAAATTAGTTATGAAACATCTAATGTCCATGGTTTGAATTTTTTTTCAATTCATGAGAACTATAACTATCGCGGTCATGATTTGTGGATATAAGTTTTACCTATGAAGAGAGGTTACCCAACTTGAAAAAAATTATTATCAACATGGTCTTAAAGAAAATTAATTAAAAAATATCATTCATTGTTATTATGTATGATGATCATGTGGTAAGGTAAATGGTATAGGCAGTTAATGCATCCAACTTCCTAAGGATTCCTAAGCATGAAAAATCATTTACCATGGAACAAAATAAATATCCATGGAAATATTCAAACCTTACAAAATAATTTTTATTCCTTATTTATATATTGTTTTCTATGATAGATTGAAATGGAAAAAGGGTTTGATCCATATGGGTGGTTGGACCTAGATTTTATGTTCTATTCAGTGGATGTACAAAGTGAGGTGGACCGTGGTTTTTCCAGGTTGGGAATAACTATGCCTGGTAAGGTTGCTGCAGTCAACTAGGATCCTTTGGTTGAGGGATTCAGTGGAATAGTGGCCTCTACCTATATTCCAATGGAAGTCTCTAATTTGGAATTTCAAATCTCATGATCTAGATGAGTAAATGAGTTTGACTATTTGGACTATGTTAATGTTTCCTCTAATGGATGGGCCTTATTTGAATAATCCAGGAACCATACTTGCAAGTTATGAGTAATAAGGATATGAAACATCACTATTATAACATTCCCCATACACATCGTTAGCATGATATCTTAAATAAATGACATTTAGAATTAGTATGTTAGTCCATTCAGTGTAAAAAAATCTACAACCCACTCATTATAATTTTCCGTACACATGATGAGGTCAAAAATGATTTTCATGTGATAGGTGGACCTGAAGAAGTATTTTATCTCTGTATAGATGTCTTCCAAACTATAAATGGACCATATGGTTAGCTAGATGTACCAGTGGAACAATTACCCTTCCAATCATTGGATGAAGTACTAGGTCCACTAGGTCAGATACCTTGAGGGGAGGGGGTGAATCCGTGTATAAAAGATTAAAAAATTCTTCCTTTAGAAACTTTTTTGTTGTTATAAAAAACCCAATTCTCTTTTACTCCCATAGAAAATTTTAACAAATATGAAATCATACCCAAGACACTAAAATTTTTACTTGGTTTACCCTCCCTAGGATACATCAATGGAGCATACAATGGTGGTGCACCAATTTACCAAATTCACTAAGGCTTAAACCAATAATGAGTACAGTGTTTGAGCTAGATCTTATATTCCCAGTCTCACTATATTTACAAGGAATAGTGTCTTCTCACTGGCTTCCCAATGGTCACTCCCTATGCCCTTTTCACTTGATCACTACTGGTGGAAAATATCACAATATTACTCTTCAAACGCTCATTACTCATGGAATGGAATCCACAAACAATTTATCAACTTTTATGTCAAACAAATGTAATTGACCTATGGGTCCCATCATTTTTAGGAATTATTACATCCTAAAGTATTGGTATATGCCATGTTGAAGTACCTTTTTCACCAGCGGATGATGTCCTCCTTCCTGAGAAATGCAAACTTCTAGATAATACTTTCTCATGCTGACCTGAAACATTCGTAAGACTTCTTCTGTAAATCACAATCCACCTTATTCTCCCATGTACTTAGTACTAGGTTTGGAATGAGGAACACCACCTTAGAATACCCATCTAAATCCACAAACCACCCTTTGTCGGCTGACTGCCTCCACCTTCACAATCACATACCTCCTATTCGTACCGACTTCACAAACCTCTTCTGTGAGTCACCCTTGGACTGAAAACTATTCTCTTTTTGCCGACTGCATTAGAACAATAAATGAATAACATGACTTTTTCATCCACTTACTAAATCATTTGTGAATTATAGGTCTATGAAATAATCTTCAACACAATTTCTTCTATGCAAAACACTATTGCTTTCGCAGAATTATCCTATGTGAACTTCCTTTTGGACTTTGCCGAATTCTAGGAGAAAAATATGCACTCTAATGATATTTGTTCTCTCTTATAATCAATGGGAATAGAATTCTTATATAGGAAAATATATTCCAAATATTATAAAATCCATGATTTACCAAATCATTGATCTGGTACAGCCTCCACTGCATACCGATCCTCCAGTCCCCGCGACCCACAAGCCTTCCTTCGAACCATTTTCCATACTCAGTCCGCATACTGCCTTTTCTCCTACATGGTCGATCTCCTCTGCTAATGAAAAGGCATCCTTATACCACATCACATTGCACAATTAACTATTTTCCAGTTTCATGAACTACTCCCACTACCCAGTACACGACCATTTACCCTTCCGGGACATGGTACGAGATCCATGTCCCAGACTTCACATTTCACTTCCTTTTCTGATTTATTTCGCTATTCTTTACAGAAATTCTGGATTTTGAGGCCCCAAAATTTGGAAAACCCTAGGAAAATAAGGGGTCATAAAAACATGTCTTTGGAATACCCAATCCATACTTATTCATGGTTATCTGGATTTTTCAACAAACACAATCACACCCAAAACACACCGAGATGATATATCGATGTATTTTATTCCCAACTTGATGTATGGATCTTGGTTAATTCCAATATCTTTGGGGACCCAAACATGTCTCTAAACCATGGGATGACTTTGATCAATTTATTTGGAGGTTCACCCACTACATTTAATAGGTTTAGTTGTGGTTTTCAATATATAGGGGTGCTCTCTTGTCATCCACCCATATCGGATGTGACTTTAAATTAGGTGGATTCAACACTTGTCGTGTCTCTAAAAAATTTTGGTGAAAAGTGAAAGAATATTTCAAATCATCCCTTAAAGGTTCCCTATCTTGATGAGGATTCATAAACACTAACATGTTGACAAGCTCATCAACTCAGTATGTAGGATCAGCGGCTCAGGGAGCTGCATGGCTTGAATCACGAGGAAGATAGTCATGCAGCTTGGAGGTTTAAGTGACTCATATATCATCCAAATTTCGTAGGCCCCTGCCTTTAATCAACATATATGATGGTTGTTTTAATTATTTATTGGGGGAAACTATCCACAGAAGACTAACTATCCCACTGATGGAGAAATGGGATCTCATCAGACAGTATCGTAGTCTAGGTTTTGATTATCCCTGAGATCATTGATGATAATTTTATGATCTTAAACATAATATAGTAGGATGGAAACCATTGGACCTTCCACTATATTTGAAAAATTATAAGGTAATTCAGAGGTCCCAATATGCTTCATACCCTTATGAATGTTCTAATAAGTAGAAAATGACACTGAGAGATCTATGAGGCCAAGAATATGCCTTTACGGGGAGGTAAGGACACATGTATGAGAATATATCTTGTAATTTGTTATCCATTGGGGAAACCATACCTATAATTCTCTTTATCATTTCCCATGTATTCATTCATCATGGAAATAAAAATGACTAAAATAAAATTAATATGATTGAAATCCAAATAATATATGTGTAGGACAGGTTGTCACATGATTAAAATAAACTGGATAGTAGGGTATTATCCCCAACCCTTGGTGTCCACGTGTGATGGAACCTCTTCTATAATCTCGTGGTCTAATGTGAGGATCTTGATGAAACTCTATTGAATGCCCATAAAGTACCTGTATTATGTGGGTTCTAAGACACTAGAATTTCTCATAACTCAACCCTTCCACACTATTGATCTATATCGTTCAGATTATTGGGCTTCTTCTATAAAATAACTGATGGTCATAGAGGTGGTAAAAAATTTAACAGATGTTATGTGGGAAACATGAGGTCTATTCCTAAGATAGGGACTCTATGATATTGATTTTGTAAGTTTCGTGTATTTATAACATCAAAGAAATTGTATTGGATGACAAAACCTCACACAAAACTACTTGGTTCGATTCCTTTTCTTGGTCAGCACATTCCCTAATCTACGTTGTAAGGGATATATGTTTTTTCACCGATATGTATTTTTTATGCGACTGTCTATATAGTTTTTTATCTTCTAAATGAGGAATTTTTTTACTAGATGTTGTGGTTTCTCTCGAGGGTAGTGTTTAATATATAATCAAATCCCCAGAAGATAATGTGTTCACCACTACCTCATTTACAGGGGCATCAATTCTAACTAGTGGGCCATCTGGGTGGTCTCCATCTGGATGAATCATCATAATGCACATCGACTCCCTTACATATAATGTAGATATATATAGGGAGACTATAAATGTAGATTATGGGTGCATTGTGGCTTCATCAAATGGATCTCTAACTTCCTCTACTTTAATGTACCTTTAGATGGTCTTTGGAGTTATATGGATTTAATATTCTATAATTGAGAATATCAATAGTTTGGATAGTGACCTAAACTCTTCCAGTAATGTGGGAACACCATTACAGATTCATATGCATCCTTAGGTTCATATAGGTGGATGAGATCAATGATAACTTTTTTGTTCCCCATGATTTCTCCAAAAATGGAGGTTGTTCATCATTCCACCTCTTCATGATTCTTTATGGAAGGGTACCTCTTTTTTAATATGAGGTCCTCTATGCAAGTTGGATTGAGGGAGAGGGGGAAATTTAAACTGGTTTATGTGGGAACAATATGGGACATAATTTTGAGAACCAATAGTATAGAGAAGAACTCAATATTCGTTATGAAAATCATGGGGATAACCTCCTCTTTGGTTGATGATGGTTTAGATACAACCTATGCATTTTATGTCATCTTCTCGAGTTAGACGTAATAGGTGTCAGTGTTTCCAAAGAATTATATAGTAAACCCGGATAGCCTATAATTAACATGGTGCCTTTAAACCAATTGGTGGAAAATGGATCCCCATTCTCCCATAGTAGGGATTTCATAGACTTGGTGGAAAGCACCGACGGAGTCAGAGGCCACTAGAGCCATAGAATACGATGGAACTTCTTGAAAATTATTCTATAACATCCCTTGATGTTGAAATCATGTGGTTCATACCCAATATAGTGGAGTATATGTGTAGGTAAATGTATCTTAGTCCTCATGAATTATTCATTTCATTTTCATAAAGTTCCATGTTGGAGGCTACTATGTGGATCTCCAGTTGTAGTTGCATCTGGGGAGACTGAATCAATCGCTAGATCCATGGAATATGACAAACATTCAACAAATCAATATATGGGGTGGATAATAATGTAGTTTTTCACGAGGATGAGTATTTTATCCCTACGTGACCCTTGGGAGGTACTGTCATGGAGTTGCTAATGCCACCACATCCTATCAAGCCATGTACCTTTTGGTAATGAACCCCTACTTCTCACACCGAAATATGGGGGTGTAAAACACCATCCCTAGGATAATCTTAGAGGGGAATAAAACACATGGGATCCTAGTAGATTATATCATGACTACAGTTATGGAGTATGTTTTGGATAGAGAGTGTTTATGCGGGATGTCTACATCAGTGGTTTTCCTTCACCGGAACCTTTGGGAACTGGGTTGTGGATTTTCTACCAGGTGAATCCAGTGAAGAACATTGATTCATCTATAAGTATAAGGGTAGGTAAATTGGTTCACAGTTCCCCAAAATCATCTAATACTATAAAAATAGAGATTGATCTATGTTTAAAATTATGCATGTCGAGTATATCCAATGTTTACTACCACTATTTTCTAATGAGTTCCATGCCTGTACCATTGTTTTCTTGGCAAGACCTTTCATTAGATGTTTGGATATTGTGAAATGAAATTCTATATATTCTCAAATTCTATTATACCCCATGTTTAATAGAAAGTTTTTCATGTACATTTTACTATTTTTGTTTATGACACTTTCACCGAGGCCTCACCTACGTATTAGCACATTGTGTTTGTGCACTGCTGTGTGTTTCCCTATATTCAATTTTTCAAAGGCATGCGACATTAAGCAGCTTCATAATTGAGGTATAATACTTTATCGAAATGGGTTGATGGGATGTCTGTTTCAAATTCCATTGATTCCTCCATGTAATTAATCAAATATTATGGGCCTCCCTCATAGAATAATGTCATGTTCATAGAACTCAATCCTACTGAAATCTATTTATGGATGATGGATAATCACAATTCTTCTATATATTCAGAAAATTTTATTCATTAAATGGATTCAACCATCTTTTAGGAGAGAAATCATATTAAGCATTGTAGGGTAAGTATGGATTCTAGAAGAATTGGTAACCCACATTCTTCCTCTTATAATGGAATCTCATATAAGGAATTTTATAGCATGGAACCAAATCCATATTATGTTTACTATGAGGTAGATTTTCTAGAGGCATATGTCTTTCATTCATTTTCACTTCACACATCACAAGCATATGCAATGGGTAGGTATTTTGGTGTTGTCTCACATGTTCTATATCAGGTAGAGACGTATCAAAACCAACTACATAGAAAATTCATGGAATGAGTTTAATATCCTAGGGAGATGGATTTGGTTAATCAAAACACCACATGGTGGTGGATCAGGAAGGTTTATCCCTAGTATGGTGGATGTTGTAGCTGATGGGTGTACAGATCCATTGAGAATAACCTTGGGTGGAAGGATCTGTACACCTCATTAATGTAGATCTTGATTTTTGATGGGTGATAACTCTTGATGGAGGGGAACCCTAGTAGGATTAAACATAACACCACTTGTAAGACAGTCCTAACGATTGATGGGTGAGACCTCCCCTTGATTTGAATCATTAGAGGAGGATCAGAACACCTCATGGAGGTGGATCATTATGTTTGATTGGTGGGAATTCCCCTTTAGGAGAACCTAATATTGATGGGCTAGAACACCTCAAGGAGGAGTTTATAGATTTTTGATGGGTGAGAATTCCCCTTGAGGTGAAATACTATTTATTGATCATAACTCCTCAGAGGAAGATCTTGAACATTGATAGGTGATACCTCCCTTATGGAAATCCCTATATGGATAGATTTGAAAACATCATGGAGGTAGAAACACATCTTTGATGGGTGAGAATTTAACATGAGGAAAACCTTATATGGAAGGATAAAACCACCTCATAGAGGTAGGCCGAGATGTTTTATGGGTTAGAACAGACCATAAATTGAAACCTGGATGGATGGATTAGAACACATCATTATGGTGGATTTGAATGTTTCATGGGTGAGAATGTCCATTAAGGTGAACCCTGAATGAATATATATCAACACCTTTTGGTAGCTGATCCATAATTTTTAGGGGTAATAACGCCTTATGGATGTGAACCCTGGAGGGATGGATCGGAACACCTCAAGGACGAGGACCCAAAACATTGATAGGTGAGAATGGCCTATCAAGAAACCCGTAGATGGATATATTATAACACCTCATGGAGGGGAATATGATAGTTTTATGGCTGAGAATATCCTTTTTGGAAAACCTAGGGTATATATCCCAACGAGGGAGTAGCTAAGTTTAAAATTGGATAGGATTGAACCTCAGAGTAGTGTTCGACATAACCTATTTTGAGGGAATTGATGAAAATCCACATATTTAAATGTTTCAGTATCAAATCATGAGAGAGGAACCATCCATAAGTATTAAAAATGCGTGTTATATTATATTATGTTATTAAAGTACCATCTATGGTTGATGGTGTGGGGATTACTAAATGATGATTCACTTTTCATGAGGATCTTTCTTGGTTAGAATGGGGTAGGGATTACAAACAAGATTTTCCTGGAGGAACCCATTTCATGTGATTTGTAGAGGTATGGGGTCATCCAATTACACTCATATAGAGAGCATCATGTTTTTGTCCCATAGGATCAGTCAATAATTTTATGTCATGTATTTAGTATGTTTTCATGTAGATTGACATCATATGACTAGGATATGGGACTAGGAAATTTTGATTCATGCAGCATGGATATGGGAGGACTCACTTCTCAACCATAGAGATTACATGGTCATCACTCAAGTTATTTTGGGTAGTGCTTGTATTTGGGACTACCAGGTTTCAATGATGTGATGTTTGGTAGGAGTGTTCATTCACAATGAACAAATTAGATTACCTATACTGGTATGAAATATGGTATATAGAACTAATAATGAGAAGAAAAATGTAGGTGGAAAGATCAATCCACATGTGGAATAGAGTGTCAAGACACAAGTGTGGGTGAAATAGGTTATATAGTGACTCGAGTTATAGGTGGATTAATCTTGGATGAGTGTGTTGGAATCTGGAACTCAACCTCCATGAAAGAGGGTCAGTAGATGGGAAACACCATGGAAGGG
Organism: Viscum album; assembly: GCA_963277665.1. Lineage (NCBI taxonomy): Eukaryota > Viridiplantae > Streptophyta > Magnoliopsida > Santalales > Viscaceae > Viscum > Viscum album. The sequence goes on from OY728150.1 coordinate 135,662,623, forward strand.
CCCAAAAGAAGGGTTTCTTAAATCTAAGGGTCTCAAAAATTTGTTCTTTGTGAATATCAGGAGATTTATAGAGGTTAGGGTCATTGTAAATTAATTTCCATGATGAAGTATAGTTCACCTACCATAGAGTGTTTCCTTGTTTGGGGAAGGGAGTGTTTCTTAAATGATGAATGATATAGGAAGACTCATGTTCCCCATAGGACTTCATACCACCCTGAGGGGCATAGTATTTCCTGAAATGTATCCTCACCATTGGTGGAAGATTTTAAGAATACCTAGATGGTGGATTTTCAATGCTTTGATTCCTTGGCTGATCCATTTTTCATAGGATTACGATGATCGGGAGGGGCATGAATTCAGATCCATTTAGAATCCTAATGGTTGTCTACCCTCACTTAAAAGGTTGGAATAAAGGGTGGGTGTTTATTTTTTTGGGGTTTTGTTAATATTGTAAGTAGTTCATCAAGGATATCTCTTTTTTGAATGGGATCAACCCTGTGAGTCTGAATTTTTTTCTCACAAAGACACCATGAACTATTCAATGATCAAAAAACACTCTATTAATATGAATTTTTACGTGGTTTTACCATAAATGCTACTCAATTCCATGAACTATACACTCATCTAGGTAACTTCAGGAGATTTATCCATTTGAAAAGGTGTATGGATTCTCCATATAGATTCATTGGAGGGATTTTAGTTCAATTTTTGTTTGATTTGTTCCGAACCTACAGTGACATCCTAGAATGTTTCTGTGGAAATAATATTTCAACATGAAAATACATACCTCAAAATTATCTTACACTAATACCTTCATATCAGATTCCCCTATAAATTTTAGGATTTGTGAATCAACTAATCACCCATTAAAAACTCCATTGGAACATTGAATCGAACAACATTTTGTTTTTGATGATATCAATATATCCACAGTCTTTTATGATGGATTAAATATTACTCATCATATCCCATATAATGCTTGGTCCCAATAAATAAAATTATCACTATCCAATCAAAAAAAGGGTACAATCATGGATTACTATACTCATCCTTAAATAAATCCATTTTGATCAAGGATGGGTAATCCTTTTTATAAGTGAATTATATCAGAAATAAATAGTCCACCCATTAAACTCAAACAACTATCACATTGGATTGGGTTTTATCACAAATGGTATAAATGTTTCACACAATTTGACCATAATTATATAGAGAATATAAAACTTTCAACATTAACTGAACTCCCATCATTTTCTAATGTCCCTTCCAAAAATCATGAATTGTGGTAGGGGTCATGTTTAGAGATAATATTATATAGATCTCCATGAAATCTTATGATCTCATATACATACATAATTCTGTGATATATACCATTAACACTATTTTATAGGTTTTATATTTATTTCCTTCATCAAATGAAAAAAATAACCAATATAGAAACATTTCTACATAATTTCAATGTTAGAAAATTAGATGTCCATGGAAATCCAATCATATTTCAATATTAAAATGGGAAAGTAGCTACAATAATCTCTTGGGATTTTGATACTTGATTACAAATTTCTGATATGTAATGAAATGATACAAAAACTCATTAATGAAATTACATATCCTTAGTATCTATTATCAAATATTGAGTTGATAAAAGATATTTTTCACTATTGTAAGATATCTACGTCAAAATATATCCTTCTTCCATGACATGATCCACAATGATTGAGGAAAAACTAACATTTTTTTATAATAGAGAGACCCATTAAGTTATCAAGACTAATCACTCAAGTTCTCTCCACCACATAAAATTTTTATTATAACAAAAAAATCTAAATTATATACTTTCTGTAAGATCCTATGTTGATACAGTTGTGAAAAATTAGGAATGACTTTCTAATTTTGATCATTAAGTGGTAAAATTTAGAATTGAGCATTAGATTTTAATTATAACGTTTCAAAATGCTTAAATTATTAATTTAGGACATGTAATGGGATTCTGATGGTTGTTTTTAGAAGTGGGAGTTAATAATAGGTTTGTGAGATAGTCATGGATGCTGCATGTAGTCGGTGTGCCGGCCAGTGGCCCGGCTATCCTATATGGTCCAATGGTTATCCATCATCTTTGTACTAGATATATGGTGGGTTCTATTGAATATAATTATAATACATCCCCCTTGGAGTCTTAAAATGGGGAATCCTCTTCCAAGGTTATATTCATTCATGTGATCCAGGGGTATGATAGTCCTCCCCTCAATTCCAAAAATCATTTATTTTCATGTTTTCCTTATTGTTCTTCCGTGATTTTAGGTTACCACACCCTATGGTGATCTCCATTCTTACATAACTATATTTAATCTATTTTATTCTTCTCCATATATTATTTTAAAGACAATTCCACTATATCATGGTGGAATTGGATGATAATGGTGGGGATTCAAGTGTACCTAGGAAGAAAACATCCTATAATTCCATATTCAAATGGTTTCTAATCAATTTTGTTTATGTACAATAATCCATAAATTTTCTATTTTCTGATTAAATGAAAGAAATTTAATGATGTAATGTGAGATTTATGTTAAATATATTTCTCAATTTTGGTTTTAGCGCATTCCTACATTGTTTGTTACCCCTTTTGATGAGGAATCAATGTCCCTTGGTCAAAATATAATTTTCATTGATTATATATCTTATAGTATTTGATTATTAATTAATTTTAAATTATTTAATTAATTTATTTGAAAAAAATTCATTAAGTTACTTCCTCGTTGTTGTGGGTGACGGACAAATGATATTTGAAGAACCTTGGTAAGATAATGGAAAATTTGTCTCCTATGTTAATGAAATGGGTAGAATATTTGAATAAGGAATTTGTCCTTACAAATAGACCTATGGATTATTGCATTATGTTTTTATACATGTGTGTGTGTGTGGTCTTACTACTAAGCATATGGACACCCTTTTGAGATAAAATATGTAATTTAATTTAAATAGATAATTATAACTAAATTATTAAATATACAATATAACCTATAAAATTAAACATACTAAGTTCACAGGATAACATGGATATAGTATGTTGGATTGACACCTCGGCCAGGATGGAAGGGGTTTTAGAAAAAAATTATTCCTTGACACATGAAGCCCATGAGGGATGATAATCAAATGAATTGAAATTGATATGACCAAGTTTCCCTTGATTCATTTCCCTTGAGACTAATTGGACCTAATATGACATATCATGCCCATTATGACACCTCAGTGTAATTAAGATTTAATAAAAGTCTTTGGAGAAAATAATAATTCACAAATATATTTAATTCGTCGAAGTGGTTAAACTATAGGTTTGATAATAATTGTTTGGTTAACAAGAAAAATCTAGCCAGACCCTAGGGATATCTAGATTTGTTATGAGTCATTTATCCACTATTTTAAAATAATTGATTTACCTATGTGGTCAATGAGACCTTTTATATTTATGACTTCTCTGAGGTGTGTGATTCCCTTCGAGAGATTGGTGGTGTCTCAAAACATTACCAAGCCAATGTACCCTATGTAGTGTGTATCCACTTTTAGATTACACAAGGGGAACTCAAGTGGTTGACATGTGATAGATCAACCCTAAGTATGTGTGTTAACCAAGGGTAGTTCCTTTTATGGGTGTAACCACATAATCTATTCCATACATTTTATATGATTCGTTATGGACAATAACGATGGGTATAGGAATTTGTTTTATATTTATTTCCTTTTATTTTTATTTGAAATATGAAAATACATGTGGATTATGTTTATAATATTTGATATGGGAAAATCCATTTGGGAGGGCTTTATTGTAATAGAAATGAGAAATCCCCTAGTAGAGAGTCATATGATTCTAAATAAAACTCTCATAGTACGGTTGTTTGTTATTTTACTAGTGGGAATTATACTGGTTTTGGGAAGGGTAAAGGTCCCACTCTATGCAATATTCAAGAGATTAAAGGGTGTTTAATCATTGTTTTTTATTCTTAAAAAAATTTATGGTTCTACCATCAAAAACAAATATATATTCTGACAGATATTTCCCCATGTTATTTTACGGTAGTGAAATCTAGATGTCCATATCATGTATATCGAGGAGATTTTATCCCCTAATCATTATCAATATATATCCTGGTGAATCAGCAAGAGTTCATTAATATGGTTGGAATGATTATCATATAGCATTGAGAAACACTATTACATTGTAGGAAGCATGTATTTTCAAACAGGGTCATGTACGACAGTAAGAATGGATATTTATTTATTTTGAGTTGTTTATATTTAATTAATTTGATCATGTCACTGGAAAATAACATTTAATATACTGGCTATGTACATTCACATTTTGGTGGTTCCCCATTTAGTTATGTACTCACACCTAGTTCAGACGGCTTTGTACATTAGCACATGAGAAACCGACACATGGTTGTAGGATTAGGTTGGGATAAGGATTGGGATTGATAAATAAGGATTTTTTAGGCATATATATGAAACCCTGTATGAGGTGCGGCAGGGTGATTAAATGTATCCAATCATGTATTTTATTTTTCATTTTTTCATTAATACATGTGACCAACACATTGGGTGGTCTTTCTTGTATTCCTATATGTTAGTATTTTTTTTCATAAGTTTGGAATATTATATTATTATCATACTCTGATGTTTAAGGATTGTGTATAATATTTGGTTATTTATTCATTATTGATTCTCTAATACATGGGGATATTCTCCTCATACAACCACCCTGAACCCCAGTGACTATCCGAAAACCACTAGCATATGAGGAGAAGTTCCTCATGACACATTACATTACTGGTCTATTTATAATTCATAGTGAGTTAGGTCATATCATTTCAAAGTGATGTTACATGATTTTTGTTGTTTAATTATTTGGGATAATGTATCCAAGTGATATTATAATATGTTAAATACTATGATAGATATAAAACTAGTTCATAATGAACAATATTTTGGTAAGAATTCTATATTACCATGGACATGGGATTTCCTGATTTTTTTATTTCAGTTATATTTATTTTTATCTTCACTATGTGTGAATCACAAGTTGTTGGATGTGTCATTTTACAGAGATATAGACTCTTTTCCCATAGGAGCAGGAAGAATAACATTAATCATGATTATTCATATTCTATTCACAATATATATATATATATATCTGTGTGTTTGTATTTGTGTGATTTGATCACTAGTTAGATAGGCCCATCCATTTAATGTGTCCACAATAACCTATATAGATTTTTCCAATATATTTTGTTCCTCGATTTAAATTTATCTAAACATAATTTTTTATATATTTACCTTCACTGAGGGCAGATCTTGTGGAACAATAGTGGGATACAAGATGATGGGGATTATGATGTATTCCCATGTGAATAGGAGGTTTAGTGACCCTAGTATGTCAATATGGGAATTGGATTCCCTTTTGATAAATTCCTTGTGGGATAATTTATAATTGTCTATTTTTTCAATGTATTATTAATTTCCAATGTTATGTTTTCACATATATCACAGATTGGAATAATACCGAACAAAAATAGGTTAGGGTTATTCGCTGTATAGAAATCATCACAGGAAATGATGGTTGTGTGTTTATATCTGAATAATGTGACTAGATCATTGAGGAATTACTCATATTTGTAGTTACAATAATAAGATGGATTCTTTAGAAGTAGGTGGTGATTTTAAACCATATTATTTCATTTTATTATTTGATATGTTATCATGGTTTACACCAACTAATTCATGGATTATGATATTCTTAGATTTTGGGAAAAGGTGGGATAACTAAAGACACATAGATTCGATATAGAAATTTGTGATAAGGCTCATAGTGGATTGAAAGGACTACCAATTAGATGGGATATCCTGAGAATGTGAACATCCCTAATATATTTTTAGAAAGGGACATGTAGGATTACATTGGTTTTTATGGGGAAACCCATTTGTAATGAAGTATCCTGATATCAATCGACATTTTCAGGGATGGAATAGTTGGCTGATTGGTCCTATTAAATCTGGATGTTATTTTTTAGTGTGGTGGATGTGTGGGTAGAAGTTCATGGTTATGGAATTCTTATCGTTAGATGGAAATAATGTTTTATAATATTGAACTAGTGAAGTTACTTATATTGAAGTGTGTTTCTCTAGGATATATATGTAGACCGAATTGAATTTTTTTGGGGAATGCTCATACTTGTTTGATGATTTGAGACTCAAAATGTAGGGAGATGGGTTTTTTACATCTTGTTATATGGAATAGTATAACTCTTATATTTAAAATAAAATTATGAATAATTCGATCAATAAGTATGGTTAACAAAAAACTATGAATTAGTAAGAGTCCACGTGTGATAAAAAGTATAAAAAAAAATTCACTCCGTTTTAGAGGAGACCTCAAAAATTAATCATGATTCATACTGAAGTGGAAAAATTTTAAAAAATGAATCTAATTTATAGGTAGGTATAATGTTATAGGGTGATAGTGTATAAGCATGGATCATGATGACAGATATATTTTTGATGGAGAAAAATGAGGAGGATTCACTCAATGAAGGTTTTATGTTAGGCCATATGGTAGGGGTAATTTTTTTGGCCATTTTTGTATTAAAACATTTTTATGGTAGTGTTCCACAATATATTTAGAAAAATGTTTTTGTTGGGTGGGAACATGAAATGTTTTATGTTTTCAGTGGTTCTCAGGTAAACTAATTCTCTGAAATATCTGACTGTTAGGATTGGTGGTCGGAATAATATAGATATTGAAGATTGAATTTTTATCTAGTGGGGTGATGAGAAGGAAAAATTTAGGGTTAGTAGTGTCAAATCTATCATAGTAATTTGAAACATCTATAGAAAGGGTTAGAAATATGTGATATAGATTATTGGATGGTTTTATGAAATTTGGAAACTACAGAGTAAATGGAGCTGAATTAATCATTATTTCATAGTAAATACAATGTAGAATATAACAAATTAAATTGGATGGAGTTTGAGTATCACCTTTGTAATTGTAAAATTAAGGTGATTTGAGTGCCTTTGTATAGAAGATACATCAGTAATCATGGAATTTTAGTACATCATTATTAGTTTTCTAATGATACATCTATCATATGACATTGATAATCATGTTTGTACCATGTAGGAAATATTTACAATGAATAAATGATGCCTCTAAGGGAAAATACACCATGATAATGTAATTTCGATGCACCTCAGAGTCTGAAATCAATAATCATTGATATTTATCATTAATAGAGAGTTGGAACTATGGTTTTATAGTAAATTGGATGTTCAAATATAGAAACTACTTTTGGTGTTCTGTTTTTGGTATTGTGGGAATTTTTTTGACGTTGCTTGTGATTTTGGAGAAGATGATTATGTCTTAATATTACTATTTAATTGATATATCAATTTTTTTAGAATTTTATATTGATAAAATATTAATAATAGTATTAAAATGGTGTTCATATGGGTGATTGGGTTAGGTGAGTCAGGAACCGAACCAATTTAGTCAATGGACAACTGGAACAATGTTCAATTGGGTAATTACTATAGTTTAATGAATCCTAATTGGAAATTGGTCATTATGATTTGAGCTCTATGGTGGGGATAACTATACACATGATGATATACAAGAAAAGGAGATCATGTATGTATAATGTTGGATGGTCCAGAGGGATTAACATTTTTTTGTAATTAATTATAGAATTAAATATTAATTTTTTGGGTTTGTGTGCCTTTTCTGGAAGTTTAACTATAGAGGTGGGCTTGGAAATAAAGGATAGAACAATTACATTTAGAATTTATTTGATAATAAATATATTTTTATGATGTTTATGGAATACAATTGTGTATTCAAGAGGAATAAAATATTTAGGGTGGGAAGTTTTTAAGGACATGTTTATATATGGGTATGAATAATTCACAATGAGTTTGTAATTCTGGACGCAGGGGGATTTTATATAGATTTGAGATTTGAATTTGAATTCTGAGGGATTTAAACTCTAATGATGGATATTTGGACAAAAAATTAGGTTCAAATGGTATTTATATGTAATTGGATATCACTAAATGAAATATGAGTGGAGGGGGATCTAGTCTATAACCACGGTCTAGCCGTTAATAGGCAACTAGCTCCCTAGTGGCCAACTAAATAACCCTACTATCCACTAGGGACTGTGTATTAGTTTGTGAGGTTGGAATATAATTGAATCCACTTTATTAAGGCATTTAGTTGAATTCATTATATTCAATATGAATAATTAATATTTTATCCTCTTATATATTTTGAAGGTTGGTGCCTCTTACCCTCTTATTTTTTATCATGTCAACTAGGGGTATGATTTACATAACCTCCATACATCCATATTGTGTTGTTGTTTTTTTCTTGGTGTTCTTTTTCTAATAAAGATAATTTATTATATATTACAATCTATGTTATTATTCCACTATATTTCATCTAATATTATACTATTCCATCTAGAATTTTGAAAATAATAATAATATACCAAGTTGGAACTAATCGATGATGATGAGACTTCCACTCTTCCATGGTAGAGGTCATACCATAATTCCTTATTCACAAGTATAATAGTTATTTTAGTTTAGGTACATCTCTATAATAATATTAAAATATATTTTTAAAAAATAAAATAAATTAATAATTTAATTGGTTGATTTTTTAGGATAGCTGACACCCAATTTCTCAAGGAATAGGAAATAATTGGATAACCAATGAGTTTTCTATGTGTATATCTCTCATGGAATTAATTTTTTGTTTAATTTCTATTATATTAACATATTAATTTTTATTTCAGGACTTTATTTATATATTTATGGCTATTAACGATATTTATATGATCTTGGGCAGACCTTGTCTAGCCTAAGAAAAATTTGACATGTTAGAGAATTAAATATGAACATCTTCACAAATGGATTTTCATCCTAGAAACCCCACTGGGTATTTATGAATGATTTTTATAATCCAAGTAATTCTCTAGGCCAAATTTATTAAATTAAATATATAATTTAATTTAAATAGTTAATTTAAAAAAATATCAAACATACATGACCACCTAAGAAATAATACGAACATAGTGCCTAAGACCCCATAGATCTAGTGTATTTTTTTGATCCTCTGTCACAAATGGATATGGTTAGTACTAATGTTATGAATTTACACATAAACCCCTTGAGATATGATAATCAAATTAATTGAAATATATAATTCTTATGAAAATTCAATTAATCTCTCTTTATATTTATTTTCATGTGTATGATATGTCACAACACTTATAACATCTTGGAGACATTAGGCTTGTGGATAGAGTATGTAGTAAAAGATCTGTCACCTTGAGATGTAATTATCTTATGTGGATTTAAAATAGGAAGGATGTACAAGGGTTGGTCTAGTGGACTGACCTAGAAGGACACCGAGGGAATTTTAATGTTAAATAGTACATCTATAGACTATTTCTAGAATTGATTTCCCTGTGAACTTCAGGAGACCATATGATTTGAGTACTTTAAATGGAACATGATTATCTCTAACATAATGTTGATGAGATGATATGTTAATGAGGTTGGGGATCCCATGTGGGGTACCTCCACATTTTTATTACCAATAGGGACCCTAGTTTGGTCCATAGAGATATATTGACCCTTATAATGTGTGCTAACATTGGGGAGATATGCTAATATATGTCACCTTCGGACCCATAACATATATGTGATATTGTGGGTTGTTGATAGTGATAATAGTTTACTTCATTTTACCAACTATAGTTTTTTTTCTAAATTTTATTTAGTAGGAAAAATAACATAGGGATTTTTTTTATTATTTGAGATGGAATAATCCTATGGGTTTGTGTTTATTTGAGATTCAAAAATCAAATCCCTAAGAATGTTGGTCTATAATGATATAGTAAACAACCAAAGTTTAGAGGATTATGATATTATAGTTGTGGATACCTTCTAATTTTAGCTCATATTATATTGGTATTGGAAAGGGGATAGATCCAACAATGTGTATTTTATTAAGGGATTGTGGGAACTTCAGTTACTGTGGTAATGCCTTCAACACTATTGGGGGTCTACTTTCAGATATAATTGTATACTATTACAGTGAATTCCCCAAGGTTTTCATTCTATTATGAAGCATTACATAGGTCGTTATCATGTATACTATGTTGCTTTTATCTCTTTGGTAATTTTTTATATATAATGAGGTGAAGGACCCCATGGTAATCATTATGTTTAGAACATATATCAAAGCACACCAAGGGACACTCTAAAATAGGACAAAGCAAGTATGGTCAATCAGGGTCATGGTCCTGAGGATCTATGGTGATCATGTTTATTTGTTTATTTTGAGTATTTATTTATATATTTACTCCAAAAATTTCACCTGATCATATCACATAATTTATTTAATATGTATGGAGATGGGTTAATAGTTCCCTAATATGATTTGTAGTCACGACCTAATCGGGTGACCATTGTAATTATATAGATGATAAACCCTTGTTTAGTTGCAGGTTTAGAGTCGGATGAGGCTAGGGATAAATTCAGAATGATTTATTGGGAATCTATATGGATATGGGGTTGATGTCTAGACCAGTGATATATAAGAGCCTCTCAAATAACTTATTTTTTTCATAAATCCTTTGTATGTGTTACCTGCCCAGTGGGTGGTCTGTCTTAAATGAATTTTTGTAATCAATAAATTTATTATTGAATATTTACAACATTTTATTATCATTATACATGTATTGGAATTTATGTTTTATGATACTTGGTTATTTTATAATTATTAATACTCTAATACATGGGGTATATTCTCCTCACTAAAAAACCATAGACCACTGCTTCTAGTCAGTAGCCTCGGCATATGAGGAGTGCCTGAGGTTACGTATTCTCACTACTCCAGTTACTATTAATAATGATCCAAACCATGACATTACACTTTCTTATATAAAATATAATCATCCTTGGAGGTTGAAAAATTGTCATTAAAAAAAATACATCCTTCGCATTCAGATGCCGTTGAATTTTACACCCAATTTATTTTATCTCCATGGTTTGAAATTTGTTTCTTATGTTGTTAGTAAACACATTTAATTTAACATGATTATATATAAAATCAAAATAGAAGGTATAAATATACTAAACCCAGATTCATTGCCTGATCATTATCCCATTTTAATAGAATGTATACTCCATGGTCACATGATCATTGTACACTTTACCATTATCTCTGAGGTGTCAATTCCACCAATTCTTCTATGAATATATCTTTGATGCTAAGTCATGTTCTAGATAGAGTAGGTCCATTAGTGAGGGAATATTTGGTATAAACCACTCACTAATACTTTGATTGATATGTCACAATATTCCCCAAATACTTACTCAATTAATTGAATTATATTATATTTCCTTAATCTGACAGAATGGGAAATATAATTAGATCAGATGTCATCATTTTATATAACACTCCCAAACATCACTAACATTCATTATTGGACTCAAAATTAATTTCCTTTCATGTTACAGTGACCATAATTGATAATTTAATTGTATATTTCAAGGAATGATAGATTATTATATAATTTAATGACAAAACCACATAATTTCAAAAATATTTTTAGGATCCACTTAAGAAATCACAACAACTTGCTATTTTTTGTCAACAAAAAGTTCTTTTTTGATACCAAATGAACTTTGAGATTTATATCATGAATCAAAAAATGGTAATCATATTAGATTTCATACACATAATGGTTTATCAATGTTTTCCAGACCATAGAAATATTTTATTGTTAGTACTCCTTTTTTATAGAGTAAATTAGGGGTATCATATATAAATATGATAAGAAAATATCAACAGAACAACGGATGATGTGGTTTAATAGTCCATTAAAAGTTTATTGGTACATGTACCGATAATGAATTTGGGAACATCGTAGGGTTGTCTTGGTAATCTAATGTTCAATACAATGGGTATTTCATTTTAATAATGACTTGGTATACATTTTAGTAATTGATATAATTTCAAAGACTTATTTCTACCTTCTTATCAAAGTTAAATGAGCCTCATAATTATGATGAAATCAAATATTTGAAAAAATTTCATTTAAAAAATCATAACCTTTATATGTTTCAACATAATTGGGGTCATTTTATATTTTGGAAAATAAGGGAGGCTCATCCCATGAAAAAAATCAATGCAGAACTGAACCTCTCTCACATGTTGTAGTCTATTGGGATGATCAAGAATAATATCATGATATATATCTATAATAATTTGTACTGTATCACCAAAATTTCATTCAAATTAATACTAAAGAGAATAATATATATGACCTTAGATAATTGGTTGATGTAATTCCCCAAAATAAGATATATTAAAAGAGATAGCTTGATGATGTGTGTCCCATTCATGTATAATATCATGTACTTTTCTAGTTGTTGATGTAACTCATCTAAATTTTACTACATATTTTCTTTAATAAAATAATTTTTTGAATAACATACTTCCCATGCAGAACCAAAACAAAAATAAACCACAAAAAGATTAATATATATATATATATATATGTAAGTAAATGGAAAACATGATTTTAATGTATAATCATTTTAAAAAACTAATTTATATTAATGTATTATAGTGTTGGATTCCCATCGAATTAAATGTTTTTCTAAAATATGGGAAATATGAAAAGTGTAATTTAAATGATTTAAAATGAATGATATTTCTAAAGAATTTAAGGATTGAATTTTATTTGATTATTAAGTATAATTTATCTATTTAATTTTTTCCGGTTTCTAGAGTATACTATGAAATGTGGCTAAATTGGAACCCCTCTACCTGAGGTCCCACATGCTGCATGATCAGACCATAAGGGGCCACCCGAAAATGTAGGCCCCTGTGAAGGCCACCACTAATGGTAGTATTAATGAATGTATTAGGCCAATTCATTGCATATAGTATTTAATGTGTAGAAATAAATGGATGGGACATAGCCCTATTGTGATGTTCCATGGTGGTAAAACCCAAAATGCGACATGTGGAAAAATTCATTGGAACAGGTTAGGGCAAGAAAGTGGGAGGGACTCCTCTGGAAGCCATAAGACTTCATTGATGATGATTTGCTGCATCTTGTTATATAATTGCTCACATATTTCACCCACCTGTTTGATATAGGATAGAGTTTATGAAGGTATTTTCACATTTAAATGGATTTATGTCCTCTCACTCTCACTCATATTACTCTCCCTCAGACACCGATCACTACCAATATGCACTTCCATAGGAACCCACTCAACATTGGCAACTACTGAAGCACCATAGATCACTCTCTCTGACCAACAACCTGCTCAATCTCGAGCTCAATCACCACTACTGACCACTACCACCAACAAAGATCACTCTTGGACCACCATATAAAATTTTTATGAAGGTATAATATGACCACATAGTAGTTTAGATGAATCAAGGTATAAATGAATATGAAAAATGACTATTTTGCTACCAGAGTTCCTTTCACCCACTATAATGGATGGACGGATTGATATAGATGGGTTTTATGATAGACATGTAGTCAAACTATGTTATCACCCTACATCCATGATCCCCTATGATTCTACAAAAGGTGGAACAACCATATCCAAATACCAAAAAACTATCCTCATACTCTACGTCCACTACTAAAGCACGAGACCACCTTCGATCACTTTCTGGTCCCAACTGTGACTGATATGATCCGTAATCAGCGAGGAATTCATCACTACTATATCCAACAACCACTGTGAAAAATTTGAAACATTTGTTTCAAAATTAGAACAATCCACCATTGATCCAATTGTATAACATGCTACCTTCATTCAATGTTAGCATTCAAAGGAGGATTGGTTTCCATCAATGATCAAAAACTGCTACAATCAGGAAACCCTATTGCACCACTATCCCAATCTTGTTCAATATAGGTTCTCCCTATCCAATTAAATGAAAACCACTATTTCACCATGTATTATCATCTAATGGAAAAATATCATGCAAATCAATCACAACGCATGTCCCTTACTACCTGTCATGCATGCCCACTACTACAACCACTATGTTTCCACTATCAAGATAGAATGAATGAAAATGGAGGAACAAGATACCACCATGCTAATGGTACCACATGTTACTTGTGAACCAATGTTATAATACCTCTAGTAGTGGAAATTGAAAACTACAATACTTCCACTTGAGTCTGATTCCTAATTTGATGCTCCCTCAGGGCCATTGTTAAGGCGGGAGGATGGGAAGTATCCAACTTCCCCACATACGAGCCAATACTATATTTTCATGGCACTATTGGAAAGAGTGGGTGTGGTATCATGATGAAATATAGCCACCTTGTAGCATGAGATTAATATAATGAACCACTAGACCTATGGGAAATAAATTAATTCAAATCTATAGATAATTTAAAATCTTAAACAGAGTAATTCAATACCCTTGACAACCCCAATGGTCACGTCAAGGGAAGGAGAAGGAAGATGATGAATGATTAAAGAGATATTTGATGTTGGATGCATTCCAATGGTAGATGTCAATAACTATAAGGCCAATTGAGGATGTCTAACGATGGAGGAATAAAGGTAGATTTCAAATGGTGGATGCTGCTACCACAATTGATAATTGACATATCAATTTTATATTTTTAAATTCTTATGAATTACACAGATTCAATGGTTAATATCATTAAATAGATTAATTCAATGATAGCAAGGATATTAGTAGGTAATAATGAGAGATAATAATAGGGTACCTCACTCTATAAATAAATGTATATTATGACACAAAATAATATTAGAGGGCTGAGAGTGGAATGCTTCTGGATGATCAGTATTTTATTACTTTTATATTTTCATTATATAATTTAGATTAATTTATTTAATTAATTCTATTTAATTTTTTAATGTGGTTTCCCATCATATTTCCTCAACTATTAAAATTTCTAAAATTCCACTCCTCCATTTGTTAAATATACTATTCTCATATATCCCACAATGACCAATTTTACATGAAAAATAATAACTGATCTATGGATTGTCATTGAGGTAATATTTTGTGTCCTGAAGAATATGATTCAACATTAAATGTCTAATTTATATTTATTATTAACAAGGATTATGTGTACGAGTGCATAGATTTCCAAAAACTATGAAATGGTTATCTAACTAACTTTTTTTCTTTTATTTAATCATTTTCCCTTATTTATTTTTAACATAATCTCTTCACACAGTGTATTTTTGATATTCATGTGATGAAACAACATTTAATTGAGCTAGGTCCTAGAAGGTTTCACACTCTCAATTGAGGTGTTCCACAAAACATTACTATAAGAGGACGTTGGATCTTTTTTTCTGAAGCATCCAAGGTCTCACAAGAAGTAAATAAACTAATTTTAATTAAATATTTAGATTTAAAAATTTAATTTTCTGAATAAATTTTATCAAATAGACATGAATAATATAAGGAATCCAAAAAAATACAAAAGTTAATAGTATGTTTTACATTATTTCTTATACTTAATGTTAATAGAGTTTTAATTTTACATTTTTTATGTCTTCCATTAATCAAAAAACAAAATTATCATTGTTTTTATAAAATAATAAAAAAGAAGAAGTTATTATTAGGTTAATTATACTATGATGGAATACAACTCAGAAGATACTCAAGTTAAATGACCCTGGTCAGCCTATGCGTTACACAGAAAAAATAAATTTAATTTTTCCATGACCAACAACATGTGTTCAATTAAAGACCATGCTTTTGTTGGGGATATTATCTGTCATTTATGAATTTTTTAAAAAAATAATATATATCTATTCATTATTTAAATCAAAATTGAAATTGCATTCATGATAGATGATCATACTAACCTAGACTTGCATATGATGAATGGTAATAACATTGAAAATTAATATCAAGAGCTTAAATATATGATTGATAAAGACAAGACATATTATCATTGACTAAAGACCATGTAATACTTGGAATTAGAAATTCCATATTTTTTTGAAGAATCCAAATAAATTGAGTAAAAACACGATGAAAATCAATAATATAACAATTTTAGGGGCCAGATTCAAGCTAAGCACGATGGGCTAAAGTGTATTCCTAATGTGTATGAAAAAAACCTCTATGATACATTGGGAGATAAAAAATATCATGATAATTTATATAATGAGTATGTGGTAATACATGATCTCCCAATTTGTTAAAAAATATAGGCAAAAAATTTCCATGCTCGGTTTTTAGAAGTGATGAATAGTCGCATTTAAATATATTATACAAGCAAAATAAATATTTTGACCGTAATATATTGAAAAATATAAATTTATCACTATATTTGATGTCAATTTATATAGTCACAATTTTATAACAAGGTAGACGACACCACCTCTTCCAACAACACACCCTTACATAATGGTCTCTTGATTAGTACTCACATTTAAAGTTTGAACATTCTAATGGAGGACCCTATAGAAATGTAATATTTGGGTTTTTTCTATGGTTCCAAAGTTATCAGTCTAGGGAGAGGTCTATAAGATGGGTTAAATAGGCTATCATTCCAAAGGAATTATAATTATAATAGTGCATGTTTTAGGTTGGTTAATGAGTCCTTTTATAAGTTATAAAGGACTAACTTTTTTTTAAAATACCCATAAAATTATATCAAAATCATGTCACTTTAAAAAAATATTTTTCTCAGGGAATGGGTAACTGAAAAATCAGGAGGTGTGAATTGAGTTTCTAAAATATTATTTATATTAAAAACAGCCTTTCCATGGTATACGATTTAATATATTTTCTATAGAAAAGGAAGGCATCATAAATATATAATCACAGAGGAATGAAATAGAAAAAAATAGATTTATAGTGATTCAGGGAATATAAATACCCTAGTACACTCCCCCAACAATCTAGTCCATGATTTTTGGGATTTCCACTATGAAAAACTTATTTGAAGGGGTTCCTAGCTGAGTATAAGTAGTTTTAACTTGTTACATAGGGAAAACAATTCATCCAAGCACCCCCATTTAAAGAGTTATCCACAGTCATAACACACTCACATACATTACATGTAGATAAAATAGATATTAATGAAATTTAATGAACTAATGCATTATATATTTTCACGAAAAAAAAGCTTATGGTGGATAAAGATTCATACTGAGAATATAATGATCCTTAATTTAATTCTCATAATAATCTTCAATTACAACTGATAAATTTTTATACACAACGCCCATTGCATGAGATTTTTTCAATGTATATGTGTACTTCATTATCATTATCAATGTAATAATATATACATGTGAATATTCTCTGGTATGTGTGTATATATATATATCTAGTGACTAATTATCCCTATGTATATCTCATATTTGATTTTTAAACGTAATCATATAATATAATCACAATGGTCGAGTGAATAATCCATTTAAAATTAATTGGAATAGGATATTAATGGAATGTGCCCATTATTTCCCAATATAGAATAAACATTGAAAATGGTGATTCCCTAAAGTATCTTATTAATATCATTCCATTCCGAGAAAAATGAAACTTTATACAAATCAACCTTTCCATATTTGGAATCTCATTTTTGGATACACTAAAAATCAAGAAGTGACTATTCGAGTGATTATACTGATATAAAAATATAAATCATGATTATACATGAATCTTTTTATTCTGTATAACATAAGAAATGATAACACTATCATTGTAAAATAAATTTTTGAGAGGCTTTGAATGTTAATAGATATCATTTATTCCATCTCATTACAAAATAAAATGAATTCAACATTTGATAGAATATTTATTCAACACAATAGAAATAGGTTTCTAAAGTGTGATACTTGTCATTCAAAACATATCTTGGTTATCGAAATTTAATAATTTTAAAATATTCTTTTCATAAGAAAAAAAAACATTCAAAAAAACTCTCTAACTAAATTATTATTTCTGAAAATTCATTCCATAATCTATTTTATTTGTAAGATAGTACCTTCTTTGTAATATATGTTTTCCATACTAGGATTTTTGTATATGAACCAAGTCATATTACATTAAATAATCCTAAATTTTATTCATTAAATCACTTACTTTCTTATTGAGGATATTTCAAAGTATATAGTTTTAGAGAATTGGGTTATAATACGTACATCACAATCCACATTTATATAGAAGATATACCATAAATAACAGAATCCATTTCTTCCAAAATATAATTTTTTTAAGAAAAAATGTTATCTTTGAAACGTATTCATAATAGTTAACATAGATTATTTATTTTTATTATACATCCTTATAACCTATGAAAATAATTATGGAACATGGCATTAGAACAAAAATCTTAGTAAGTAATATAAAAAGAAGGAATGAAAACATTAGTTCATGAATAATTGTAACGTATGAAATCATTTTCAAAAAAGACCTACTTGTTACCCATATAAACAAACATTGTCAAACATGAGATTTCTATGAGATTTAAAAAAAATATAAAATAAATATAACTATAAACGTATCATGTTTAATTACATAGATAATCTTCTAACCATCTCGACTACCTAATAATTTGTATCCCTCACAACTACATTACAATTTGTTTAACCATCGCAGTTACACTTGGAGAAACCCTACAGGAGACATCCAAATTACACATAACCAATTAATTGAAGGGAGATATAGGTCCAACCTTTCATCATAAACAATTCCAAGAACAAGAGCCCAATAATTCAAAATGAATAATTTCATAAAAACATTTCATTTCAATTTCATAAATAAATTTTTAAAAGTGGGTTTAAAAAAGTACCTTATAAGAAACATTTAATTGAAGTGTGACATAATAGAGTAGATTTAATATGTATATACACTATTAATACAAACAATTAATCATTATATATACAAAAATAAACAAAAAAACAATTTTAATACCACATAAATAATGAACTGGAAGGTTAAACCGAAGAAGGGAAATCGGGTTGAGAATTCCCTCACCTAGGGTTTTTTGAACTTCAAACATGTTTAAACATATTATATAATAGTAAAAATAATTCTATTAATATCTTAAAAAACATATTCATGTCTATGTAACATTAAATGATCTATTTAAAAAATAATTTCACCATTTAATTATTATAAGTTTGGTCCTTCCACTGTTTTGGGTGCATTGTTTACATGATTTTCATGGTCGGTTTGTATTTGATGTTCTTATTGTATGGTAATTAATTTATAGAGGTACAATTACATGGTGTTAATATGTTTTCAAAATTTATATTGAATACCATAAATAATTTTTTACCATATATGATGTCGGATCGTTAGATAAAATATTAATGATGTTTGTTTATATCCTTTTTGGTGGTTCCTCAAAATTCCTAAATTGTTTCATTATATAATTTAATTTCATGCATATAAGTTTATCCCAGAATATAAAATATAATAAAAAATACAAATTTCATTCTATTTTTACCATTAAAATGATTTTATGATCATATTTGATGGATGTAATGGATATTGCAAACACAACATCCATGATTTTTGTATATCGGCACATTGTGTTAGGTGTTTTAATTTTTTGATCAAGAGGGAGAGGATGGGAAGGATGATGATAAATATTTTACCTGAACATGATAACATAGTGAATATATTTGATTCTAAATATGTCATACCCCTATGATAAGTGGAGAGGAATATATTATAATAATATAAAGGAATTGAAATGAAAAACATGAAAAATGAATATGATTCATACCTCTTGATCACTTCTCAATGGGATCCTCATTAAGTCCTTTTTTGGACTTTTTGTTAGACCCAAAAATCAATGACATGTGAAGTATCCTTGGTGAAGGTATTTGGAAGAACAAAAAAATGATCAATCCTGGAAAGATGTTATAAGAAGATGGGAATGATGGAGGTATTTATAGTAGAGGAGAGGAGGGATGTTAAATTATTATAATCCTTAGTTTAATATTTTCGCTCAAGACTATGAGTAGTGTCAATTAATGCTACCCAAAATAGTCATTAGTGCATGTGAATTTGAACCGTGTTTGATTACATCAATGATTATGTCAAAAAATATTGTATTTAACTGATAATTAGAATATATGGTATTTTACCGTATTTCACAGTTCATTAAAAATCATGAATTTCAAAAAAAAATCACAAATATTCACCCTAAATTTTTTTACTAATATAATTCAAAAATGGACTCCATTTTATGAAAATAAATTTTTAAATACTTTTAATTTTATTTTTTAATAAAATCATAAATATTTAAAAATAGAATTTTTATTTTATAACTCATTTTTTAACACTTTGAAAAATTAATATTGTGGTAATTATACATAATCCTAAAGAAAAATAATAATAATACATTTTACTACTGATTAGGGTCATATTACTATTTATAAAACCATTCATATGGGTATGACAATATTCACCATAAATCATGTTTGTTCCATTGGACTCTAAATAACTTACTTGTCACAATCATTGAGGACCATTTTTTGAAATTAAAAACATAGAAGTGGATAAATTCATTTTAAAGGCTAGTTATAAATAACAACATAATAAAAAATTTCATGAATTTGAATTTATTTTTAAATCGTTGGGGTGTTACATTATCCCCAGCTTCTGGAAATTGCACCCTCACAATTTTATATACTTATTAAAAAAGTGAGGGTACCTTTCCCTAATAGAATTTTCAGATTCCCATGTTGCTTCTTCAACCATGTTTTTTCACCAAAAAACCATTACCTAGTAGATTACTTTAGTCCACAAAACTTGTTCCCTTCAATAATGAATTTGAATTTGTTTCCCTTAATAAGAAAGGTTCTCTTCTAGAAGAATTGCTTCTAGGATCAAAACATGTGATGAATATAGCCCATAATTTCTCAACATTGAAATATGAATAACATTTTGTACCTAAGATAAACATGGAGGAAAATCTACTCATTAGGTGACTAGTCAAACCTTCCCTAGGATTTCATAAGCTCTAATGAACTATGGACTTATATTTCTTATCAAACCAAAATGCATAAAAATCTTACATGGTGATATTTGATGAAAAACATGGGCACCTAATTCGAATGAAAAGTCTTTCCTCCTGTTATTTTCATAACTGTTCTGTCTGCTTTGAGTTTTTCTCATGTGTTGCTAGATCATCCTCAAATTCATAGCCACTTCCTCTAATAATTATGGTCCCATCAACTTACATACCACAAATTTATCTGATAAAGCTGGAGTTCGACTACACATCCCATACATGGCCTCAAAAGGTGCCATCTGCATATAAGAAAGAAAACTGTTATTTTATGAAAACTAACCTAAAAAAATATTATGATTCAAACTCTTATGGCAGTCCATTGAACAAGATTGAAACATATCCTAAAATGGACTTCCAACTTCTGAAGGACCTTCCAAAAGTTTTAAGTAAACCTAGGATCCCAATCAGATACAATGAAAAGTGGAACTCTATGTTACCTGAAAAACAATTTTAGGAATAGTCAAGAAGGAAGATCCGAATACAATGTATCTCAAATAGAAATAAAATGTTGATTTTTTGTCATTCGGTCAACAGAAACCCAAATCACATTGTTTCCTCGAAAAATATTAGGTTTTCCCACCACAAAGTCCATAGATATATTCTCTCATTTCCACACTTGAACTGGAAAAGGCTGAAGTATCCCCATTGAAAATTATCGCTCTTCTTTCACCTGATGACATATCTATCATTTCATGGTAAAACCGATAATAACCCTTTTTATATTATCCCATCAGTAATACTCCTGAAGGTCTCATTACATCTTAGTACCACCCGGACAAACTGAAATAGAGAACTTTGTGTTTTTAACAAAAAATCATTATTCAATAGAGAAAAAAATCTACCCACATCCTTTTAAAAAATATTAAAACACAGTATTTATCACGGTCAATTTCTAGATACTTTCCCATTTTAACAAATTCTACCATTTTCTATAGTTCTCAAAATTTCTTCTGTGATTTCTTAATTATGTCTGATAATAATGACTACACAGAAATCATAAACAAAATAGAGTTATTTCCTATACCAACAACTTCTAGTCCAAAATTCATCAAATCATTAATCAAGGGATCATGTTACAAATGAAACATAATTAATGATGCTTGATGATATCGACTCAAGGAAACTCCCACATTGTTTTCTATTCCTAGATGGTAACTGACCGTGCATTCATAATCCTTTATGAGGTCAATCAATCTTCTCTACATCATGTTTAATTCCTTATAAGTGAATACATACTTCATAATTTGATGGTATGTATATATTTTACATTTCACAGCTTATAAATTATACATCCAAATTATCTAATAAAAAACTAATGCTTCCAATTACAAATCATGAGAGAGATACTTTAGCTAAGGAGGATTTTGTTGTCTTTAAGCATAAGAAATTACCTGATCATTTTTCATTAAAACACAACCAAGTCCCTTCATGGATATATCAATCTGGATGAAAAACTAACCATTTTAGGAAGGCAAGGCCAAAACATGAGCAATCACTAATATCTTCATCAGTTCCTAAAAAAAATCTCACTCTTCTGTCCAAATAAATTTAACCCCTTTTGCGCTAACTTAGTTAGGAGGATAAATAACCATGAAAAGTTTATAACAAATCCTTAGTAATAACATGGAAATACAATAAAACTATGAATCTCTTTTACATTTATAGGCCTTTCCCATTCATAAACCAATTTTTTGGTAGGATCAACTATTATTCTATCAGTATTTACAATGTGCCCAGGAAAAGAAATATGTTGCAAAAAAATCACACTAGCTGAATTTTCTATATATTTACCTTTCGATTATGGTTTGAAAAAAAAAACCCTTAAATATTTCTCAGAATCCTCTTTACCCATAGAATGTACCTGAATGTCATAAATTAATAGAACTATATACACATCCCAAAACCCATGAAATATTCTATTTATATGATACTTGAATACCTTAGGTGCATTAGAAAACCAAAACACCATTCCAAAAAAATTATTATAACCATATCTTCTATGAAAATATGTTTTTGGGATTTCATCCTCTTTCACCTTTTGGCCGATAGTATCTGTAACTCAATTCAATTTCGGAAATAAAATGATCTCTTTGTATCTTATCAAACAAGTCATTGATATGAAGTAATGTATACTTGTTTTCAACCCTGATAATATTCAAAGATATATAATCAATTAAAAGTCTCATGGAACCATATTTATTTTTAATCAACAAAACATGGGCACCCTAAAGTAATGTTCTAGGAAAAATGAAGCATTTATAAGGAAAATTATGCAACTACTTTTTCAATTCACAAAGTTCAATTTGAGCCCTTCGATATGGGGGTTTTGATAATGTCTTATAATCAAGAACTAAGTCAATTGTGAATTCAACTTCCCGATTAGGTATGACACCTGGTAACTCATTTAGAAATACATAAAGGTATCCATTTACCACTAACACATCATTAATCAGAACAGTTCACCAATTTTCTACAAAAAAGAAAGATAACTTCAACTTCTATATTTCAACAGTTTCCCTGTTTCCTGATATGTTATAAATTGTATGGGTTCGTTCATGTGTATAAACAGAAACTCTATCTAAAAAAACAACTTATTTATCTCTATCGTCAATCTTATCTTGATAAATATAAATCCAATCCCTTCCTAAAATGATGTTAAACTATACTAAGGTAAAAAAATACTAGTTTTTTTTGGTAATGTCTTTCCATATACTATAAAAGAAATATTTTTATAATTCCTCTTTCTATAAAAATTCCCCTTGGTGATTTATCAATATATTCTGGTCTCATTTGTTATGGTGATATTTCCAATTTACTAGAAAATTCCTCAAGAATAAATGAATGTGTAGACCCCATATCGAACAAATTATTTGCAAAATATGAGTACAAAAACAAGTTACCAGATAAAACTTCCATGGATGGCCTCAAATATGCTAATGTAGACATAAAAGATATCACTACACTTTTCTATGTATATTTTGGATTCCTTCCATCATTTAAATCACTCATTGGGATTGAGTTATCATAATGAACCATCTCTACACATTCATAACCCATTACATTTCTCTTATCAGGATTTTCCTTAGGATCTTTCTTATTACAATATCAGGCCATTTTTCCAAACATACCACATTGAAAACACTTCACAGTTTTGGTAAGGCATTACTGAAGGTCTTTCTTCCACACAATTCAAAAATATGATACTGGAATTACATACCATTATATTTCATTTGTTGATTCTTACCCATCACATTCCATCTAGAAATCGTCGTCTCCTTGTTTTCAAAGTGAACATGATCATTAAAAAACTCCATATTCACCCTCTATTCACATCATATATGTTTATCATAACATTAGAATTCACATGGGGCCAATTCCCTTTGATTACATGCCATTAATCCGAAGTAAAAAAATGGAATATTTTTCAATCATGAACCCGAATAAGATTTGGATTATACCCTGCCAGTCGGGTGAAGTTTTCATCGAACACAACTGCTTATTCATCCTGCATTTTTTACAATTAAAGTAATCTATTCTCAATCCTAAATCACAACACCTTAGGAAAATATTTTTAAAGGGAATGAATTTTAAATTCATCACACTCTAAGGTTTTAATCTCCCCATTATCCCTAATAATTTTTACCATTACCCACCACTGATCAACTTCACCTTAAATATGAAAAATTTATGGACTTACCATTGTATTATTAGAACATCCCATAACATAAAATATCATGGCAAGGGCCTTAATCCATCCTTAAGCCAATACTTGGTCTGATGATCCATTGAATGAAGGAGGGTTTTATATCATAAAATGTTCTAATATCATCATGTTCCCTTGTGAAACCTCTATGTGTTCTCTTTAATAGATTCCACCCTCATTTATTGCCTATTTCTACTGATACAGTACTGTCTCAAACTACTCGGTTCTAATCCCTAACATTCTGGGCTGTAGATTCGGAAGGATATCATTTTTTTGGTTCCTCTACTCTTCTTCTTCCCTATTTCTTCTACATGAAACCATTCTGAACAAACATATCTTAGTCAATGATTTATTATAATATAAAAATTCTAAAAAATTTCCAATTAACCAAAAAGTAAAAATCCCTTATGGAATGATAATAACATCATCCTAACACCTAATGTTATCTTACCAATCCTCGGATACCATCTATAAGGACCCAACCTTATTACACTACATAATCATGAATTTTAGTCAGGAACTCACTTACTTTCATATTTAGGATATTTTCAAGTTTAGATTTTTATTGAATTCGGATATAATACACACATCACATTCTACCTTCATATAGAGAATATACCATAAGAAAAAGTATCCATTTCATCTAAAATAAATAACTTTTTAAAAAAACAAGTTTTCTTTGATAAGTCTTCATAAAATGTATTATAACTTCCATATTTTCCTTAAAGATCCTTATAAACTATAAAATAAATTAAATAATTGGTATGCAGAAAAACATCTCAGTCAGGGATATTAAAATAAGGATTTAATACATTATTCCATAAATACTTGTAACATATGAAATCAATTTCAAAAAAGACATACTTGTTAACTATATAAACATACTTTGTGAAACATTCAATTTCCATGAGAAATACAAAAATATATATAACAAAAATACAATAATAAATGTATTGAGGGTATTTTCTTCAAAAATATTATATCCATTTCCTCTACCATATAATTTGTTACCCTCACATCAACCTTATAATTTTTTTAACTATTACAGTTACACGTGGGGTAACCATACGACCGACCTCCATCATACATATACAAAATGCATTGGAAGTAGATATATATCCCACCCCTCATCATCAAAATATTCCCAATAACTAGAACACATTCATAAAACATGAATAATATCATAAAAATATTTCTCTTATGTTTCATAAAATATAATTTAAAAATATTTTTAAAAATAAAAGCCCCTGATAAAAATCATATAATTGAATTGATAAATAATGGAGTGGATGAAATATTTATATAAACTATAAATAAACATAATTTTAAATAATATAAATAAAATTAAACACACAAACCATTTTAATGCCACAAAAATAATGAAGTAGAAGGCTAACCCAAAGAATGGAAATCGGGTTAAGAATTCCATTACCTCAGGTTTGTATTAAGTAAAACATGTTTAAACCACCTTTATAATGTATATAAAATTATTATTAATAATTTAAATAAACATATTAACGTTTATATCACATTATATGATTATTTCATTACATCTTATCAACATTAATTATTATAATTTTGTTATCTCCATTTTTTGGGGTGCATTCTTTACATGGTTTTCATGGGCAGTTTGTAATTGACTTTGGTATTGTATGGTAATGAAATCTAAGATGTGGAAATAATTTGTATTCAAAATTTTCCAAAATATATAATTATACTATAAATAATTTTTTTGTAATATATGATGATGTATCATTAAAAAAACATTAATGATGTTTGTTTAGATAATGTGTGGTGGTTCCTCGATAATCGTGATCTTGTTTCATTATATAATTATAGTCATCCATATAAGTTTATCAGATAACAAAAAAATGGTTAGAAAATAAATTTCAAAATATTTTTCAACCATTCTAATGTTTTTATGATCATATTTGTATGATGTAATGTATATTTCAAACACATCATCCGCGATTTTTCTAAATCAGAACATCATGGATAAGGTTTTCATTTTTAGAACAAAAGGATGAGAAGAGGAAGGAAGATGATGAATCTATTAAATTAACATGGAAAGCTAAAGAATATATATCATTATATAGATTTAATACCTTCTGGATAATTGTATGGGAATATGATATAATAAAATAATGTAATTCAAAAGAAAACACTAGAAAAATGAAAAGGATTCTTACCTCTTGGTCTCTTCTCCTTGAGATCCTCCTTAAAGCATTTGGTTTTGGCCTTTTAGTGAGACCATCACCTCAAGGAAGTGGGGAAGATCATTTGGGATTATATTTTTTAGAACCTAGAAAATGATCATGGATTGAGAGGTTTGAGAGGAAGAGGGGAATGATGGAGGAGTTTATTATGATGGAGAGGAGGGATTTCACATTATTTTAATCATTAGTTTACTATATTTTGTCAAGAATATGAATAGTATTAATTAATGTGACAAAAAATAGTAATAATTTCATGTGAGTTTGATCAATTTTTTCTTATATTACTGATGATGCCAAAAATAGTGTATTTAAAATATAATTCAAAAATACGGTATTTTATAGTATTTCTATATTCATAAAAAATTCAGTAATTTTAGTAAAACAAATAACAAAAATTCACCAATTTTTTTTGAAGTGTACATTTTAAAATTGATCTTAATTTTCTGAAAGTAATTTTATATGTATTATTTATTTAATACTTAAATTAAATCATAATTTATTCAAAAATAACAATTGTAAATCAATAACTCATTTTTAAAACCTTGAAAAATTTGATCAAGTTGTCATTATCTTTAATTCATAGGAAAATAAAATAATGATACAACTTACTATTCATTAGGGTCAAATTACTATTCAAATTACTATTCACAAGGTTTTGTTAATATTTCCCAAAAATCAATTTGGTTCCACTAGACTCCAAATAATTTACTTATCACAATTGAAGATGAGAATTTTTGAAATTCAAAACTAAGAAGTTGAAAGATTATGTTTACTGTCAAGTTATAATATCTACATAAAACTCATGCATTAAAATTTCTTTTTAATGCATTGGGTGGTACATTCTGACTCTGAGAAAATGGAATATTAACATTGAACACTAGAATCTTGTAAGATAAAAATTATTTCTAAATATTTGAACATTTAACATATTGTAAGATAAATATTTTATATAGTTAAAAATAAACTCCTTTTCAATTTAAAGCTCTTATAACACCATATAATACGATATGAAACACTTAAGATAAACTTGTTAGAAAAAAATATATTATTTCTTTAATGATAAAAACTCATAATAACTTGGATATGTTGGAAAAACAGAAGCCTTTTAATAATCTCCATAATTTTTATTATCAGAAATACAATTTTACAATTAACTAAAATCATTTCAATGATGATTTTTGAAAAATTATTTTTAATAATTTTTATTATACCCCTTTCTATTATATCATAAATAAGTAGGATATGGATTTGTAATACAATCGATATGGAACATGAACATTATTCAATAGTAAACACTACTAAATCTGAACATAATTATTCATGAAGTTGTATTAAAAGATGTATTGAGAAACTAAAATCATTAAATAATTAATGTAGATGAAGGAAGAGTAAATAAACATAACAAAAAAGTATTAATTAAATTCAAAGATTATATATCAAAAAATTGGAATGTAGATAAACATATTAAGTATAAAATGTAATAATAATGAATAAATGAAAGGAATTTAAAACATTAAATGAAAGAATGCAACTACTCAAATGTATTTTGAAACACCAATCAACTTTTTCTAAGGCTCCATTAAATTAAACAAAAAAATATTGAAATTATATTAGTTAAAATGTTATATTTTTTTGGGGGTGAATTATGAATGATTGTGGTTTTTCAATAGGTAAGGATGATTTAGGAATATGAGAATTAGCACATTCTAAAACAACATTATCCAAGGAGAGTAAATATTATCTAAGTCCATCTCTATCACCTTGAGTAATACTTACTGAGGTGTAATGAATATTGAGAATAGTTTTTTTTATCATTACATATCAATGTTATATACATGGAAAAACTAAATCATAGAGTATGGTTTAGGTAGATGGACTGTGACTTATTTTCAAAACTTGACATTGTCCCAGAAATATATTTTTTCTAGGATGAAAATTCCTTGAATTTATGTGATGTATCGACATGATATTAAATAATAGGAGGCCCTGGTAATTATCTTTCTAGATTTTTAAATAGATCCACATAAAATTATTTAATCCTATTCAATATTTTAATCATTTAATTATCTTAAGGAGTCATAAAAACCATCTAGACTCAGTGAGAAATTTTTGAAAGAGCCTTTTCAAATATACATTACAATAACATATCAAAACTAACATATTCATTGATTCAAATCGATTTTATAAAAATATTAATTTATTATTAATCAGAAAAATCTCTTTTCTTTTTTTGGATACATTATGCTTATAAGTTTTAGTAAATGCATCTTTCTCTTCATATTCTTCTTCAGAATAAGTATATTTCATTAAATTATTTTTACCAACTGTTGCACATTTTCAAACTTCTTCTTTAAAAAATTGAAATTAAGTTCTAAACATATGTCCATTATTTTCATCCCTATTATTATTATGATGTAAAATATTATTACATAAAATGTAGGATTATATGTTTTTGGTATTTTTTGGTGAGGAATTGATTTCCTTCTAAGATATTTCAGTAGAAATTATATATAATTATAGAAAAATATGCAATATTTTAAATTCCAAAATAAATGAAATTTAAATGTGTTAAAAAATATCTCTATAAATATATTCACATTTAATTATATCAATATTTGAAGTCATCAAGTCCATTACATGATAACCCCATTCCAATTTTGACTATATAACTCGGTTATTTGAAGTTTCTATAGTATATTCCATTAAAAAAATATCTAAATGTGATTGAACTAACACATTTAATTAACTATAACCAAATTTTCAAACAACTAGATAATAAAGATTCTGCATTTATCATTTTCAATTGACTAAGTAAATTTTTAAATAATCGACTTTGTAAATATTTTTCGAGTAGCTATCTATGTCTCTTTCATCCACAGAATCCAATTTTTTTTGGAATTTCTAAACTTGTATGCACTGCATGAATATGGGATAATCTATATAGATTAACTAACATAATCCAATTTTCATTAACATGCATATCTTCAGCAAAATCATGTACATTCTCCACATGAGATTCTTCCCCTGTATCCTTTTTGGGTATCCATTTTTAAAACAATTTTAGCTTAATCTTTTGATTTTTCATCTTCTTCTCTTCTAGTAGTATTTTTACATACAAAAACAAATAATTATATTCTAATATTTTGACTTGTCCAGCCGAATGATGTTACATAAAAATGAATTATGGAACCTTATACTGTTGAGACATCCCTTTCATTTACAACAACACTTAATATGGTATGTGATGAGGATAATTATTCTCCCATATAAGAAATAATACTGAGATAAAGATGAAAAATTTAAGAGTAAGGGTTTAGCTATCATCAGGAGAAGTTCCTTGCCTATATTGGATTATAATTATTAATATTCTTTTTCTTCCATTCAGAGTTTAATTATTTATAACATCCCTTTCATCCATAATTTTTACGTGTTCTTATAGAATAATATTAAATTATGTAATAGTTTAATGAAAAATACTACTATTATCAACTATAATAGAATGACCCCTTGAGTAGTATTAGGGTATATCTAAATTTCATATTGCCAAACTAATGGGAAATCAGTTATTTAATGAATTTTTTTTGATAATAACCACTTTATCTCAACATGTATACACTCATCATTGTATCTGCATGCTAATGTATTGTAGTAGTGTCGTCTAGATAAACACTAATAATATCTAAAAATAATGTTAAAATCTATTAAAAAGGATAAAAAATAATCAAATTATTTTGAATATGACACATATATCTAATAATTGATCATGACAATTTCACAGGTTTCATAATAATAAATATATATAATAATGTAACGTCTTATAAAATAGCTTTTTCGTACTCACTGTACCATTGTGTAATATCATGATGAATGATTTTTATAAGAAACCTTCTCTTAGAATGTAAATATGTCATCTACATCTTATTAACATTGTTTATTCCAAAAAAGGAATTTAATAAATTTGGATTACTTAATTCACCAATACAATGTAAAGTGTTATTGATGTATGAATAAATGGCATGGGAAAATATAAAAGCCTAAACCATTTCCAATAATCTTATAAAAAAACATTTGTAATCTATTTTCACTATAGTAAGATATTCACTATCATCAAAATAATGTACAAACACATCATTAAATAATCAAACATGTTTTTAATAGACATAATCGGTTATTTTTTTTGAACGATTAATCCCAAACCTTATTAATTTATCAAAATTTTATGTAACCAATGTGTACCGTCCATCTAATATAAATATACTTATCTTAAAATCAAAATATTTCTTTTGGTCATTAGATGTTTTTCTTTTCTATGTACAATAGTTGGTTTATTTGGATTTCTCCATTTTTGAAAGGGGATTGGAAGATTTAAGGGTTAGGGAATAGAGGTTTGGATATAAAGGAGAAAAATATTTTGAGGGTCTACAAGGTTTTGAATGTATTACTAACTTACCTTTTATTATATTAATCAAAGTGTCATGTATTGTGACATGAAGAGTAATCATAAAAAAACTTGGTGATGTGTCCAATTCTGATGTGACTAATACCTAACAATTGCGATGTTAGTTCTAAAAAATATAATATTTTACTATTTATAAATTCATACTAATAAATAAATAATATTTAAAAGTAATTAATCAATGATAAATAAACCTAATTTGGATTTGATAAAATCAATTCAATCAGAAATAAATTATTTATTTAAATTTTTTTCTAATATATTTTCAATGGAAAAGTTTCAAGATATTTATCACCCTTTTGAGTATATGACTTGTAAAATTATTCTTTAAACAATGTTATTTGATCTATTATGGTATATTGGACACATTAAAATGATAATAGAACAAGTCTAAAAAAATTTATTTTGTCAAAATAATAATAAATCTAAATTATATTATGGTGTGTTTCTTCGATATCCCTTATGCACAATAACTACCTACTGCAATATATTCATCTTTAATAGATAATAATTCAATTGGGTTTTGTTTCATAGCATACCATGATACTATATATTTATATTGAAATTGAAAATTTGTGGAGGTGATCTCTGATCTAGTCTACATCCACCTGAATCATAATCCAAATATAAAGTAAATTTAAAAAAATATTTTTATGATACAATTATAGAAAGATACATACTTCATTTTAAATATATTATAATATCTATATTAATATTTAAATGCGATTATTTTGGATTGTAGTAAAATCTTAAAAAAATGAATACATAAATTACAATGTATAGTTTGCTATCATTAAGACCATGTTAACATCCAATGATTCCTCTTTAAAACTTGTTGTCAACTGTTTTTCAAGCCTCATTCGTATCTAGATTAATATTGGAGCTCATTGGAATTGAATAAGTATTTATTTTTAGAGGTAATGACATTTTTATTATGTAATGTAAGTATATTATTTAGTTTATTACATTTCCAAAGTATTTTTGATATATATGAAATCGTTGACTTTAGTTTAACTCAACCATCATAACAATTTCAAATTTATTTTTCACAAGTCATGAAAAATCATTAATTTTTTTTTGTTTTTTTACTTAAAATAACATCATCAACATTATTTATACAAAATGAAGTATCCATAGATTTTTTTTATTAAGTAATACAACATCATCCTTTCCCACATAAATTCCATTTTTTGAAAGAAAATATCTTGATCTTTTTTTCCATGCTCTAGATTATTGTTTGTGTTTATAGAGATATTTTTAAGTCTAAAAGCAGAAATTAGTGAGTGAGGATCTTCAATGCTAGGAAAATGTTGAACAAAAACTTCTTCCATTAAAAATACTTTTTGAAATATAGATTTAACAACCAAATAACATAATTTAAAATGAATAAATGATTCATATTATAGAAGGATTATAATTTCTTCTGACTGTACTACAGGTTCAAAGGTATCGCTATACTATATTCCTTCTTCGTGATTATAAATGTTAATGACTAATCTAAATTAATTTATAGTTGTATCAACCAATATTTTCACAATGTTATGGATCATTTTTTTAATTTAAAATAATATTTTAATCGTGCTAAATGTTCACAACAGCCTAAGGAAGGTCCTTAGAGAGTCTGCGGTTTTTTCACAGCCTAGTGTTTCAGAAATGGGAAAAAAGGAATGGGACTCACTATCAGTAGGAACCATGATTCCTAGGCCAAATTGTTTCTTTTAACAATGTATGTGAAAACATAAGAGAAACATGAGCCGTGTGGTTTTTTAAAACATTGAGACTCTAGGTGCATATAAGTGAAAACCACCTATTATTTTTGATAATGGTATTTTTTTCACGATATTCAAACAGTTTTGGGTACTGTGTTCCTTACCCATATGGGGAACTACTCAAAAAGTTGTCTTGATCTCAATTTAGAAAAACTATGTGCCCTTTATTTTATGTTTGAAATGTCATTTCCCCTCATTAGTTGCATTTACCCTTTCTATATTCCTTCTTCATTCTCCATCTTCTGTTCTTGGTTTTATTCTCCCACAGCTTCCCAAACCTCCCAATATTGACATTGAGGTAGCGTTTTTGTCTGTTTCCCATTTCAATATCTATCGATGGATTTAGATACCTTGTGGTGAGATTTCAAATCCTATCCATTACTATCTATGATTATCTTGGCATCTATTGTCCTTTTTAGGTGTAGGTTTGTTTTCGCTATTTTTAGGTTTCTTGAGTTTTTCATATATCTATTCAAAACTTATGCAAATATGATTCTTATATCGTGAGATGATTCATCTATGACATTGAGGTAGGTAGTATCGTTGTTTTGAGACAAAATTTTGATGTCTCATATATTTCTGTTATAACACAAACCAAATTTTACATAGAATTCCATTTTAAATAGAATCATAATTAAAAAAATTCCTTATACCTTGATACATGTTTGTTGTTCCATTTTCAGTAGTTTAGAGGTTGTTTAACTCATTTTGGAACAACCCTTGGGTGTGCCACATTGAATTTTCCCTTATGGATAATTTTTAATATACAGGTATCACATCATATGTGCTAGCCCTAGTTTCAAAATGTAATTTCACACGATACATGAATTTTCAAAGGAAACCATGGGACCTCCAATGTGCATGTCCCATCTGTACAAGGAATATCAAATATATGTTGTCTCATAATAGTGAATTAAACCTCTTATGTTCCTCCTACATCATTATAAACTGAATTAAATGTTGAGAGAATAAAATATACTTCATTATGTGGGATGTATTATACATGATGGTCTGATTTACGTTAAAAAAATTAAATGTATTAAATAGAATAAATTAAAAAGGGTGGTAAGGACATCCCATTATTTATGTATTTCCATTATCTAAAATGAACCATTATGAGTTATTATTATATAATGGGGGGATGAACTCGACAAATGAGAGGTAATGGATCATGTATTATTTTAAATATATGATAATGGAATTATATTGGATTTGGCATGATGTTAAGGGACCTATTGAAAATGGAGTTATCACACTCACTTATATTGGGTGTATAGAAGAGCATATCAAATCATTTTCACTTGTTAGAAATTTCCATTGATGTGTCACAACCCTTGTTCGAGTGTTGACACAATGGAACACTCATCATTTTGAGTGATGAGCATGACTTGTCTCACTCACAATGAGATATAGGTAATTCGCCCTATTTATTTAGATTATATTCTTGTTATACTGGTCATTGATGTCTGTGTTATACCCTAGCCCATCCAACATCTTGTCTTCTAGGTATATAGAAACTAAATTCCACAGGTATGTGGTCCATATAGGTGGATCAGTATATATAATTATACTATTTATATACAATTACTATATATATTGTAACTCTTCATACTCTCATTACGTTCAAGAGACAAAGTAGGTAGACCCTCAAGGTGTTATATAGGGTCCTTTCCGGGATGGTTATTTATTTCATCCATTTTTTAGAATTCTGTTTATACTTGCACGTTGATTAGTTATTAGAACTAATTAGATTACGAGATGAAAATATTGGTGGTCCCTTTTGATATTTGTTTCTCACACCCTACTTGGAATTTCTTTTTGTACCTAATAGGTATTGATAAGGGAAAGGGCTCTGCTTTTGGTTATTGTTATTCATTGATTATATATGGATTTGAGGATCTGAAGATCATGAATTTCCTTGAGATTTTATTAGATGATTTTTTTTTCTTTTTTTCTTTTTTGAATATTCATGTTCCTTATTACCATTTTGTATACTAGCCTATCAGGCATCTATGTATCTTAAAAATCCATTGTGTCCTTTATATTTTTATTTGTTGTTTAGTTATTTATGATTCTTTAATTTTTATATTTTAAAATATGTTTATATATGATTCTGATGTTGTATGTTTATGGTTGTACCTATTGTGAAACCCTAATGAGATGATATAGTCTCCCCACCATACCACCTTCACACCCTCTCTACATGACGACAGCCTCTGGGAAATGAGGAGGCACTCTTAAGGTCATGTGACCCAATAGCGAGAGGAATGAGTTAATTAGATCATGTGTCGAGGTGTTGCAAAGTGGTATCAGTGGGTGTTTTCCCTCTATGTTAATGTTTTTGTATTACTTAGGTGACTTGGAGAAAAATGTTATTCGAAATTAGCCCTATTCTTGGATTTTTCTAACCCATGAATAGGGGGGAAAATTACATGTGATGGGTAAATGTAGTTATTTATTTTGATATTTAAAATTGAGATGAATTTAGAATTGGGTGATGAACCTATTTTATAATGTTATAATTAAGTTTTTATTATTGAAATGATGATTTATGTTAACTAGTCTATAAGTATGGATGGATTTTAATTAGTACAAGAATTAGAATATTCATAATAGTAATTTTATTCCATGCATTTTTACAAGTCACATCTACTATAGGTTTTCATTTTTCTATGAAATATTGTTAGAGACGTGATTCCATAATAAATTGTGATAATAATTATACTAGGAATTAGAAGACATTACTTATACATAATTTACCTACATTAACATAATAGTATTTCCTATATACGTTAATGCAGACACCATGAGAATCAAATTTAGGAACGTTGAGCCATAAACCATTCACTAGAAGGGATATAATTTGTTCTAGTGTGGTTGAAATTGATCCCATGTTTTTGTTCATATAAGGAATTGGACCTTATGGATCCAAAATGGTAGTCTTTATAATTCATCAACAAAAATTGATTGAAATATTTGAATGAACACAAATTTTAGAAGAATATGACTTTTAAGTAAATATACCCATATTAAATATGTGTGTGTGTGTGTGTGTGTTTGTGTGTCTAAAATAGAGACTCAGACCTGAAACCAACCTTATTAGTGGATATTGGGGTATCTCTTATGTTCTTATGATCTTTTTTGTCGATTCTTTTGTCTTGAACTATCTTTTGGAGTAGGATTAGAGGTGTGATCTATCTATTATAAGGATTTATAATGTTACCAATTTTCTTTCTATAATATTTTCTATTTTATTAACCTATTCATAGGCATGTGTTTGGAATTATTGTATCATGTATCCAAGATTTCCTCTAATCGTACACCCGAAAGGCTTTGAGAACCATTCTCTTGAGATGGTGGGCCTTAAGCTACTAGTGATTCCTTTTGAATTTCCATATGTGGAATCTATTATTATACATGATATTTTCTCTAAATCCTTATTATAAGAGGGATTTCTACGTATTATTCATAATATGAATGAGGTTGTTTGACCCCCCCAAGTATGATTGTGTTGACCTAAGAGTTCCAATAGTAGCTTCCTCTCACCTTTTGGGGGGATGGAAGACCACATGTTTTCAGGTTGTGGCTCCAAGCTATCATGTCTATATTAAGGCATCTAAAGATACCATCATAGTGCATGGTCAAAATTTATTCTATATGTTGACTTATTATTACAAGCGGTTGTGGGATGTTATTAAATAGGATGATCGAAATAAAGATATAGTAAAGGTGTATTTCTAGACGATAATATACGACACATTTATTCCCTCTAATCCAACAACTGAGATAGATAGAGAATTCTTGATCTTTTATAGAGACTTATGTTAGTTGTCAAATAATCTGCTTGAGTCAATGAGTTCCAATGGATCTCTCCTAGTCTAGTTAGTTATGATATTATATCGTCTAGGGGATTCAATGATGTTCTGGTATATTCCATCAACACATAGGTCAATGTGTTCAGGTTGATTATTGCTTTTGAAAAACTCAAAAAAGTACTAATTTTATAGAAAATGTTTGGGGGAATATAATGGTGTGATTCATGACGGTTCGGCCACGAGATCAATAAATACTTCTTCTTATAGATTAAAGATACATTTTGAGGATACTCACAAAATTAATAGTATTCAACCTCTTCATGTATACAACATTATGATAAGGAACCTTTATAGGTAGCTGGGACACAGAAATTCTCCGTGATTTTGTGAAGAATGGATTAAAGAAGTTGGGTAGGATTGAGAATATAAAATTCTTCTGTAGGACATTCTCTTGTGTTCCTAGAGATTACAGATTTACCCCAACTTATGATTAATAGTGAGGTATGTATGACCATGAAATGTAGGATTCTAGAAAACCACTAGTCGATCATGTTGAAGTGGTGTTCAAGGTAGAGGAAGTTAGGCTTATGATTCCTTGTGCCACTATTGCAGGACTACTTAGGGAAGTCATGTTGTGACTTAGTGCCACAGTACTGTCCAGTTACATGTAGTCCATCCAATAATTGATGTTTAGAGATCCATACCATAAATAGTTCAAGGTACTATTCTTGTATCATCCACCTTAGTGTAAGATTTATCTGACAAATCCTTGCCTCACTCTTTAATATATGAGACCATTGTGGGAATTATGGCCCTCGATATCGAACACTTTCATGGACTTAGGATACTTGATACAACATTAGTTATATTTTTTATGGTGATTTATATTTAAATAATTTTCCCATTGATATATGTGGTTACATTTTGTATATAATCTACTCATCCTTGAAATTATGGTATTTTATATATTTATTAGGAGGTACTAGTTAGTTATAAAATGATCCCTTATTTATGGTTATAGTTATAGGAAAACATTTACATCACAATAGGGTTGTAAACAGGTTCATAAGGTATTATGGGATATGAATGGGTCATGGTCAAGACCCGAATAGTAGAGTCAATGTAGTGTAATAGCCTAGATCTCCAGTGTTTTTCAAGATGAATAGGGGTTGTGACCCTCTATTTTTCCTCCTATAGTGGATCATTTCAGGGACTTCTTTCATGAATAATTATTTGATCTATGTCTAGAATGAGATGTATAATTCCCTATTGTTATAGTTTTATTAGTAGATCCAATTACCATTCCCCGTTATGGGATGATACCTAAGGAGATTTTGGAGCTCAAGAAGAAATTGGAGGATCTGAAGACCAACTAATTCATATGACCCTATACTTATCCTTGGGGTTCACATGTCCTCTTCACCATGAAGGCGGGTGGCACCCTCAAGATTTTCATAGATTATTATAAATTGAACCAGGTCATGGTAAATAATTCATATCTACTACCTAGAAAGAACTACCTCTTTGATCATATTAGTAGAGTGATAGTGTTCTAAAAAATAGACCTGATGTCGGGCTGTTATCAAGTGCTTGTCAGGTCCTCAGACATACCTCACACAAAAATTTTGGTGAAGGTATTTTATATATGAGTACATGGTCATTCCTTTTAGACTCAAAAAATGCAAATTAATTCTTTATTCATCTTTTGAATAGGGTTTTCCACCCAAGTCTAGATTCATTCATGGTATTATTGTTGATGAAATCTAGATGTTTTCAAGCTATAGACAAAACCAACAACCCCATATTGATATCATTCATAATATACTAAGATATCATTTAAATTATGCAATTATTAGTAATTTACACTTTTGGATTGACTCAGTTGTCTTACATGGTCATATCAACCCATAGTATATAGTTTCGTTAGACCTATAGAAATTGCGAGTTGTTGTTTCCATGGATCATCCTAAGAATGTCTTTGACATTTGATGGTTCTTGGGGATATCAAGATATTACAGGAGATTTGTCTATGATTTCTCATGTTGTACAACATTGATTATGGTCTAGTCATAGAAATGTGAGAAATTAATATGGAAACAATTTTATAAAGCATCCATTCATGTTTGAATGGCTTATTAACATCATCACTGATACTATTTCTTCCAGATTCAGATAGGAGCTATATTTTATACCGTGCAGCATTATGTATCAGGATTGGATCTTATATGATATAGGAAGAGTGAGTCCTCTCATACGAGTAACATCAGTTGAGGCCAAAGATGAGTAATTACCCAACACATGATGTTGTGAACACTGGTGTTCTACATACCTTATGCTTTAGGATACACTATGTACTTTGAGAGCATGTTTTTGTTTTCAAAGTTCCCAAATTCCCCAATTTCATATTTATACCGTGGGATCTCAATATGAGTTCCCACATATGGGTTGAGTACATTCAAAAATTTACTGTTAATATTGGATAAATTTTTTGGAAAGGCAAGGCAATAGCCAATGCTCTATGATGGAAGACTCAAATACTAGAACTTCAGGAGGCTATTGGAGAATGGAATCTCATGGACTTATTCTCAGAGATTCGTATTGAGGTTCAAGGTGATCATGATTAGATTTTCCTCTCAGATTTAGCAGTGAAATTTACTCTTATGGAAGTGGTACGTATAATGTAGTTGTCTGATCCCAATGATATTTTACTAATAGAAGGTGTCTAAGATGACGATACATATTTAGGTTGGACCATAAATGGGGATGACACCTTAATATTCCATCAGTGTGTGTGGGTCCCAATAGGCATAATAGGGGAGAATATGTTGGAATTCCATATCTCATCATGGGTTGTTCACCACGATGTCACCAAGATGTATCAAAAACCATGGTTCCAGTAATGGTGGCTTGATATGGAATGGGAGATTTCGATATTTTTCAATTGGTGTTCCAACAGTTAGTTGGTGAAGGTGGAGGATCAGTGTCCTGTAGAAATTCTTCACCCATTTTCTTTATTGAGTGGAAATGGGACGATTTTTTTGGTAATTTCATTATTATTCTTTCCACATCACCTCATGGAAATTATAAACTCTGAGTTCTTGCTGATCATTTTAATATGGATTAACACTTCTTACCAATGAGAGAGAGCATATCAGTAGACGAGATAGGAAGGTGGAACATATGGGAGGTTTTATATGAGAATGGAAATTATTGTTCTATCATTTCTAACATATATGCCATTTTAATGTCATGGTTCTGGCATGGGTATCATAAGGCATTGGGTAAATTGGTACTTCTAAGCACGAACTGTCACTCACATACTGATGCACATATGGATCATACTATTCGGGTGCTAGAGGAGACGTATTGTGCATGTGTCCATGATTTATGGGTTTCCTAAGAGAAACAAATTCCCCTCGATGTGTTCAGTTATAATAATAGATTTGAAGATACCATCAAGATTGATCCATATTAATCCTTATATGGTAGGCCTTATAATTATCTTATGTTCTAGCTTGAGGCAGGGGAGGAAACTATGCTTGGACCATATCCTATAATGGAGACTATAGAGAATGTCTAACTGATCAAAAATCACATAATTCCAACTTAGTCCATACAATAGGTGTATACCAATCAAAATTCCATACCTCTCATGTTTGAAGTCGGAGACTGGGTTTTCATTTGAGTCTCATCCATGTTGGGACATAAATTTATTCAAAATCAGAATAAGCTCTCATTGAGGTTCATTGGACCCTTCGAGGTTGTGAAGAAAACCATACCAATGGATTATTGGTTGGAACATCCTCTGAGATACATGTATATTAATGATGTATTTAACTTACCTCAGCTTCCACCACATTACCTAGACATATCACATGTATTTCAGAATAAATACGTTTAATTGGATGTTTATTATTACTTTGTGGACTATACAATATTAATTGTTGATCGGAGCTTGAAGGCACTCGGAGTTTGATCAGTTACATTATTTAGAGTATAATGGAAGAAGTTTTATGTACCTGATGAGACCATTGAATGGAATTCCATCATAAGAGATCAGTGGCTGAATCTCTTCATTGATTATACCTCTTTACCCGTAAAAGACTAACTGAAAGAGAGTTTCTTTAATAAGGGGATGATGTAATGACCCATTTTTTCATAATGGTATAGATCATTGGTTTTTTAATTTCATACCGTCAATTAGTCTTAGTAAATTTGGATTATATCATAAAGATGGTTCAAGGAGTTTCTGGGTCTTGGTCAAAGCTTGGAGTTCCTAAAATGGGAAAAAGGAATGGGCTGCGCAGTTAGTAGAAATCGTGAAGCCTAGGAGGCATAGCCTCTCTTAACTGTGAAAGGGGAATCATGGTGTAGCATGACCAACATAGAATTCCAAAAAACCAAAAAATGTTGAAAATGATATTAAACATTGTTTTTTCAAGGTTTGGGGAACCATTCACCTTAC
This sequence comes from Viscum album, assembly GCA_963277665.1. NCBI lineage: Eukaryota > Viridiplantae > Streptophyta > Magnoliopsida > Santalales > Viscaceae > Viscum > Viscum album. The sequence continues at coordinate 135,704,193 of OY728150.1, forward strand.
ACATTTTGGGAATTCTTATGTAGTGGGACTGAGTATGATTTTACACCTGGTTTGGACAAACCATGTGGCCATACAGTTTGCCCCCTATTTTATGGGTGAAATGTCTCCATTAATGTATTTAATTATATTTACTTTTTCTTTATTCTTCATTTCTTATCTAGTTTATATTATTGTTTTTCTTCTCCCATAGACTCCCAAACATCCAAATCACGCCCTTAATTTAACTTCTCTACCCATTTTCACATTAATGATCTATCGAAGGCATTGGAGTCCATGAGGTGAGCTCTCAAACACTCTCCCATCCTATCTATGTTTATATTGATATCTATTTTTCTATTTAGTTGCAATATATTTTACTATGTTTTCTGGGCATTTGACCATTTCAAAGATATCTTCCAACCAACTCTGAATCTAAAGCCGAAATAAATATGGTATCATCTACAAACCTAAGGTAGGTTGTCTCGCCATTTTCTCCATTATTTTTTTATCTCCCATACCTTTTCATAGTGACACATTAAATATTTTTCTAAGTATTTACTTTTAATTGTGTTCTTTATATCAAATTTATCCTTTCACCGTGATAAAAGATTTTCACTCTATGTTTATTAGTTTAGAGGATATTGAACTCATTTGGGCCCACCCCTTGGGGGTTCCATGTTTAATTTCCACTTAATTTTGAATGCATATATTCTAGGATGACCTCCTAAATGTTTTTGTTAGTTTCAAAATAGAAATTCCATTAAAACATAAATATTTAAGGGAACTTAAGGAACCTCATAAGTGTTTGTACATCCTATACTTGGAACTTCCTATGTAGGCAATTATCTAATTGTCAATTTTACCTCCTATGTGACTTCTTGATCTTTATAAATTGAAATTCCTAGTTATGATAAATAAATGGATTTGATTATTTGGGGTGGATTATACATGTTTGTTTTTATTCACATAAATAAATGGAATGTATTAAATGAAATTACTTAAAAATGGTGGTAAGGCCTCATCATTTTTTACGCCTTGCTAATTTCTATATTGACCTATTATGCCTTATTATTATACAAGGGCCTCGTGAAATTGAATCATGAGACGGAAAGAATCATGTATTATATTATAAATATGATAACTATTTTATATAGGTCATAATATGATGGTAAGGGACCTTTGAGAATAAAGATATCATGATCCCTTACCTTAGGTGTTGAGAATGACTTTTCACACTGTTGGCACTATATAGACATTGGGCTTAATGTGCCACATCCATTAATCGAGTGTTGACATGATGGAACACTCACCATATCGAGTGATGAGAAATATGTATCACACTCACAGGGAGTTGTAGGTAATGTGCATAATTTCTTGAGATTATAGTCTCATTATACTGGTCATGGATATCAGAGTTATGCCCCAAGCTAGCCAAACATTAGTATTCCATGTATATGGTCAATTACGTCAACACATACATGGTTTATATAGATGGATGAAATATTTATAATTATACTATATATATACAAATATTTTATTACTATTTATATAGTAACACATTAGATTATTATTATGGCCATGAGCTGAAGCAGAAAGACCATTAGGGTATCCCATTGTAACCTAAGGGGGCTGGTTATTTATTTCATAATTGTTTTCTTATTCTTATTATACATGTACATTGTTTAGTTACGAGAAATTATTTGATTCTTGGAAGACACTATTAGTGGAGGACTGCTGTAATTTTTTTCCCACACCCTACTTGGGAAACATTTTGGAATAGAGAAGATTATATATAGTTATGGGTATGACCAAGGACCTTACTTCAAGTTATTGATATGCATTGCTTAAAGTTAGATAATAAGAGTAGAGGACCAATAATTCACTCAAGATTCTATTGTAGATTATTTTTATATTTTTTAGTTATTTTATGATATTTACCTATCACCATTTTGTATATCAACATGTCTTTCATCCTTAAATCCAACACTTCTATAGTATATTTTATATTATTCACAGTTTTTCTTATATTTATGTTTCCTCTATTTATATTTTTTATGTCCATTTATATTTGTGTTTTTTGTTATATTTTTATGGTGGTATTAATTGTTCCACTATGACATGAGGGTATACTCACTTCATTGTACCACATTCACACACTCGCTACAAGTCAGTAGCCTCTAGTGTTTGAGGAGTCATGCTTGGGGCCATGTGACCCACTGGCTCAGGAAATATGTTATGTGGATCTCGATTGAATATGTTACACTAGTGATCATAAAATAATAATCTTTTTTGTTTCTTAATACACATTTAGATCAAATTATAGGATATTCATATGGTCATTCAACATATTTCCATACCTTATTCCTCATTAATTTGTTAAATAATTATGAATATATAAAACATTACATTTATCATCTAAATATTATTCCATTGTTTTAGGATATAGATGTCATAAAATGGGGATAATTATTTTAGATTTACTATATTTATTCTACTTATTAAACATTTATCTAGACTTTCTATTACTATTTATATAGGATGGTATTTATGGATTCTAGGTTTTCTAGTCAACACACATTCTGGTTTAGTAGTATCAACCCTTATAGAATTTGGTTCAAGAAAGTCATGTTCCAAATCATCATAATTATTATCATTAAAGAAGATTTTATATCTCAAATCCTTAAAAAAATCATATAGAAATTTAATTTATGAAATATTTGAACAAAATTTTTACTTTCATGAATATTCAAATGAGTAGATTCCCCAAAATTCATGTCTCATTTGTTGAAAGATCATTAATGTTTGGAAGTAATTGAATAACCTATAAAGACCACATCATTAGATTTTGAATCAAACATTCCATGATTTTCAATGGTGTTTATATTGTACATCTTTCATACATGTATTTTAATGTACACTACCTTTGGTTTTCTATTATTCCATAACTTATATGGTTTTATCTTTAAGATAGGACTTATTAGAATTCAGCTGATGAAATAACAAGGTGTGTAAATATATTCTTCCAAAATATAAGTAGGCCTATTATATTCTAATATTATTATTATAAATGGTTATTACAATTTCATAATACTTCTATCAAAAACACTATTATTTTTATGTTTCCCATGGGCATAAAAATTATCATTAATTTCATATTTGAAGAAATATGAATTAAAAACATAATTCTAAAGTCGTTCTACATGATCACTTCTCAAGGATAAAATTTATATATAATTTTCTTGTGATTATAATTATATGTATGTTAATAAAAACAAACCAATATTCTCTTTTCTGTCTCAAAAATGAAACAAATAAATCTTAATAAATCATTAACCATCACAGAAACAAATGATTTTCCATAAAGAATTTTGGTTTTAGATGGTCTGAACAGATCCATAAGGATAATATATATAGATCTAAATATAGAAAATTATTTAATTGGATTGAAATATGATATATATTTTTTCCCATCTATCATACATCACATACTATATTTTTATCAAAATCATGAATAATTATAATCAAAAATAAAATTTATTTTAGATAATTTTTTCAAAGAATTAACATTTTAATGTTCGAGAATTCTATTAAAAATCCATGATTTACCAATTTCAGTATTAAAATAGTATAAAATTTGACTAAATAATGATGTATGATCTAAATTACAAGCATTTTTGTTCATTGAGTCAAAACATGAAAGTTGTTTCAATGAAATCTGAGAATAAATTATTTGAAATATTAAGAAAAATATGCATCATGACAATGTTGACAAATAAATTTTATATTGTTCATTAAAACATCAATATAAAATACATTTTGATAAGAATATACTTGGGATTTCCAACTTATCTAATTGTAATTATTTTTTCATTTTATATTTTCACTTAATATGACATAGCCTCCATCAATCCGGAATAATGATTGAAATTTTGAAAATTATCTTCTCATGTTCCTTGAAAAAAACACTATACATAAACCATTTTTCATTTTTGTACATGTAGTTTTTTCCCATATATATTAATTAAATAACAATATTTTTTGGTTTTCAAATAATATTAGGTCGAGCAATGTCACCTTCAAAAGACTCTAGGATGAAAATATGTCAGCATTTTATATAATAATTAATAAAACACTTTGGGAAATATTTTGAATGAAATGATATTTTAATTCCACAAAATTTAGGATTTTTCTAATTATTTATTATATTTATTCCATATTTTACTAAAATGAAAATAGAAAAACTTGGAGACGATCTTTTTTTTAGTATTTGGTGTAAAATAATGTTTTTAATGAAATGTTTCCCTTTAATATGAATATATTATTTTAGATATTTAAATTTTTTTATTTTGACAATGAAAATTTTAGGGTAATATTCCCACTTATTGGACACACTTACAAAATCATTGACCTTTAAGACCTCCTAATGTAGGTTCTCAATTATGCTAACATTATTTGTACATGATGAAATAGACTTTATTAACAGATATTTCCAATCTAGTTTTTTAAGAACTACTCTACATTAAAAAAATTATTGGAATTAATAAGATATTTTCTTTTTACTTTTTATTATTTCATATATAATCACTAATATGGTATGATATTCACTTAACTATTAATAAGGGAAATTTTCAATTTTTGATACACAAACATGGTCAAAAGAAGAATATAAATGTACCTTATTAGAATTTTATATTAAATACATTTTGGATTATTGATTATGATCTCTAGCTTATTATTATAATGATGTATATTCTTTAAACTATTATGAAGCGGTCTATGTGGCCTTCATAGCCATCTTGGATTTTTCTTATTTTCCGTTTTCATGGGAAACAATTTTCAGAATATTTATATTCATGTAATTTTTGATATTCTAGATTGGTATGTACCAAATTCATTCAATCATAGAGTCTCAATTATTTGGATATTTCATCTTTTTTCTTTTACATGTGAAGGGTTCTTATTTGGCATCTTCTCTTCTTATAGAACTTTTGAACTTTCTGGAAAACTGAACATGTTCATAATGTGATCTAGAATTTCTTAAGGAATATTATTCATCAAATGATTCAAATATCCCAATACCCATTTTATTTTTTTCAAATATAGAAGTAAAAACCACTAAATAATCATTTTATTTCTCAATCATTACATATTTTTTTCTCCATCTCCCATTTTTATTTTATATATCATAAGAGTTACAATAATATATTTTATTTTAAAATTCATCACCCCTGTAGATTGTCTGATGGGTATTGATATTTCACTCCACATAGGTGGAAAACTCATAAAAAATTGAACAATTTCTCAAGATTATAAATTTATGTCCATAGAGTAGTAGCATTGTTCAAAGTCTGATAGAGTCTTATATGTAAATGAGTTATTCTTTCCCCTTAATAAATTTAAAAGGTATCAAATGTAATTATCTTTATATCATATATAAGGGAATTCACATTTTTTATACCATCGTAATAAAATTATATATTTCTCCTCATTTCATATGTCGATAGAAATTGGTAAACACTATTAAATCATATGGACCTATTCCACATACTATAACATCAATATATTTATAATTAAAATCATATATTTCTTCAGCATTATCATCTCACTTTTAAGGTTGTGTCTTCAGAATTTTATAATGATTCACTAATTTAAGATATTACTTAATGAATAGGTTCAACAAAATGATTGTTATTCACTTCCTTTTAGCAACCTTTGACTACTTAGAAACAAAAAGTTGTGATCTCTAATACCAATAGTTAATATAGATAATGGAAAACTAATTACTGATGTGGGTGAATTGATTTTGTATATATTTCCTTATATTGAAACCACCCTCTTCATGTTATTTGAGTTATAATTCTTACCTTAACACACTTAGGAGGGGAAAATATAATATTTTTTTAAAAATAGATTGACCATAAGATATTTATTGTTGTTAGGGGAACAAAAATCCCGTAGCACATCCACAAAAACTCTACACCACATGTTTTGTGATTTTCACTATGAAAATAATTTTCTCCATGTTTCCCAGTTGAGTAAATGAATTTTTTGACTTGTTATAATGGTTTAAGTGCTTTATACCAAGATATAATTTTATAAGACTTTTCCACATTCTTAACACACTCACATAAAATGACTATATATTAAATAGAGATGAATGTATTTTAATGAATTGTGGAAACATATAGTTTCAAGCATGAACTGACAGTAGATAATGATTCATCACGAGAAGATGATAATATTCAAATAAAATATACAAATATACATTAATTTAAACTAATTAACTTTTAATCACAACATGAATTATTTGATATTTTGTCTACATATATCTGTTCCTCATTAGCATCATCATATAAATCATATGTATGTTTTCATTTCTTCATCTTGGTAGATATTCATATATAAGCTAACTATCCCTATTTATAACTCTTCTTTTAGTTTTAAGAAAAACATACAATATAATCAATGTTTTCATGTGAACAATTCATTGAAATTATGATGAGATAGGTTCTTAAGGGCATAAATTCATTCTTTCCTAATATGGAATAAAAATATCTAATGAATATGCCCTAAATATTTTTCATTAGATCCTTCCATTAATGAAAATTGAAATGTTATATAAATCAACCATTGATTAATTGGAGAAATACTTTTTTAATACTGGTAAAATAATGAAATAACTTTTTGATACATTATGTATCATTATAAAAAAGAAATACTGAGTATCTAAAGAGTATATTATTCTTGATAAGATAAGAAACTGATAGCACTATCCTTATAAAATAAATTTCTAAGAGGCATCGTAAGATAAAACAAATTGATGAATTCTATTGTACAAAAGAATAATTTAATTGGGAATTTCATATAATAATTCTTATGTTTAGGGGAATTACGTTACTGAGTTGCAGTACTTAACATCAAAAACTATTCTTTATGCTTGTTTGATAATATTTTTCAAATATCCATTACCTGAGATAAATAATTTTTATAAAAACCCTTTAAAGAAAATATGTCGTTCAAAACATGTTGCAGAAAATATATTCTCTTTCAATGATAATATTTTTCATTGTAAGATGAATTTGTTATACTGAGTATTCAATCTCAAGACAAGTAAGAGATAATATTTCAATACTATAATCTTGTATGATAAAATACTTTTTTGAAGATTTGAACGTTTTAATCAATGTAAGAAAACCATTTATATTAAGTGTAAAATTAACTCCATTGAAAAAAATAGATCATATATTATAACAAAATACATACAGAACCATTTAATATAATCTCATTAGAATAAAAATCGGGATTTTAGGAATCATCATAACACATAATAACATAGATATATTGAAACAACAAAAGTATGTCAGTAAAAAGTAGATAAAAACTGGAAAATAATACACAATGGATGATTTTAAGTAATGAAACCCCTCCATTCTGAATATGAGGCTATATTTTAAGTAATTCGAGTCATTTTATATTTACTTTCAATATATTCTAAATATTATTTTTACCATGGAAAGTCATTTATAATATAAATAATATATTATAATGAAAAATATAAAATTTATAATTATCACCTAATTTTAACTTATTAGTTTAAAATATGAAAATTATATAACAAATTAAATTTTCATTGATGAGAAAAAATAATTTTAATATTACTCTACAAAACACTTGAAAACTGATTTTTTTGGAAAATTTTATTTTTAAGAATAAAAAAAAATTAGGATAACCATATCAATATTACTAATTTTAATAACATTAAGTAGTTAATTAATGTAAAAATAATATTTATGTTTCATTCACGTAATTCTAAAATTGAACTATGTCAATACATAATTACAATAAAATAGAAATACTCAGTTTTTTTCAGAATAAATCATTTCTTGAGTTAAAAAACGTTAATATATAATTCTAATTTTAACATAGTATTTTAAATTTATAATTTTAATTGTTAAAAATATATATTTTATAGGAAATATTTTTAATAATTTTTTATTTAATTTTAATATCCTGACATTGATGGTATTTGTTAAGATGATATTTCCCCTATTCTCCAAAATATTCAACCATTCTTTAAAAATCTAATTAAATACCCCTAATTTTATTTTAATATGAACAATTCAATGTTTATATTAATTATAGAAAATTAAAATTATTAATTTAGATTTTAAATAATAATATAAAACAGAAACAAAAAAATATTATTTAGAAAATGTACCGTGTAAACACAAAGCATTGTCAATCATATTTAATATCAACATATTAGTAATTACATATAAATTTAGTATTTAACTAATTTGGTTTTACAAAAACCATAAAAAATATTTATTTATAAAATACTCATTTTAAGAATAATTGATTTATATATAACACATTAATTATTTATTTTCTAGTCATTATGTTATGTTATGAATGTATCCTAATAGATTAAAATATTTCTACTAAATAATATATTATTCATATTATAAATTAAAATTATAAAAATAATTAGTTATTTTTTGTTATATAATATATTTAAGATTATATTTATTTATAAAACAATTATACTAAAAATATTTTCGTTCTATATTCTCCTTAAATAATTTTTTCACTTGAAATTTTTTTACCACAGTAATTGTATCTTAACATTGGTATAATCCCACATGTTAATTTTATATTGACTTTTAATTCATAATAAACTACTAAGAATCATAGTATTTCATAAAGAAATGTTTTAAAAACCATGCATGTACCATTATATGTTCTTTACATGTGAATTAGTTTCTTGAAAAAATTATTGATAGATGAGAGATTTTCTCATGTAATAATTGTTAAAATTATCATCATATTAGTATTCAAAAGGAATTTATTTTACAATCAAGATATATAATATACTCTATTTATTTCCATTATATATGTTTAATTTCATCCCTTGATTATGTTTTGATCATCTTTATATATCGTATTTTAAATTTTGAAAAACCATGTTGAATTTGTTAAGACTTAATCCCACACAAAAAATATTTAATAGATCATAATACAGATAAAATAATGATAATTAATTCCTCCTTTCTTTAGCCTCTTACTAAAAAATAGCTTGTGTGAGTAAAAACAAAATCCAAAAAAATTCTGACATTAAAATAATTACTTGTTTTAAACATTATCTATTACATACTAAATATAAAAAATTAATTAAACCCTAAGAAATAAATATTCTCTAATATTTAATTAACGATATAACAACCACATTTGAAACAAGGGAATATATGTTTATTTAAACCAAGACCACCCAATATGTTCTCCCCGTGTCTAATGATTAATAATTCATTCCTTGGACTATTATATGGGTGATATAATATTATCATTTGATATAATTATGTGTATATATAAAAATATATATAATTACTTATATTTGGGTTTATAATCAAATTTCATACTATTAAAACTTATGGGACTTCACCTTCACCTGTAGTAATTATATAATCCTCGTCTTGACCCCTTTTTTATTTTATGGTAAAATCCCTTAAAACATACAAAATATGATCGAATAGTTCACCATAACGTTGTAATTGAATCATGGGATAATATAATCTTGTTTATTTCTCTTACATTCATGATCAGGGGGGACAATTTCTCCACACATGAATAAAACTCTCATTCCCTTTTGGAATGTTCCATAGTTTTTTCTTCCACAATTATCATATATTAGATGATTCAACCTTACCTTATTCACTTTATCTTCATTTATTTTTCTATCTAATTTTAATTTTTTTTAAACACTTTTTAGGGGGAAGTTAGAACCCTAACATATTACCAATTTCAGAAAAAAATGATACGATAGATTTGATAAAAAAGTTTCATTTGGTTGGAATCATTCTCTTTAAAAAATATCTAGGTGATAAAATGTACCTGGGATTCAAGGTATTCCATTAAGGTGCCATTATATAGATTCACCTATTTGTCACATGATTTTCTTGAATTCAACCGTGTTAATATTCTCCATGTTGAATCCTCTATGAAAAATAAAGACCTTCTTATCTATCCACTCACTTTTCTCTTTGGTAGTGGTCACCTGAAGCAATCACATCCTCTTTGACGCCTTGATATCTAGATCTTCCCCAACCATTACATCTGAATTCATGAAAATATCGATGTGTACCAACACCATTGGAACCTATCGTTGAGGGTCTTCATTAGAGAAAGCCCTATGTTATAGCCCTGGGTCAAGAAGACCTTATCACACCTATGAATGATAAGAACATCATTTACCATATCCTTGTATATTTAGGTCACATCATGCATTTCATAACCTTTGTGTTTTTTGGAGGGGTTCATGCCAACAATTCATAGAGCCTTCGGTGACAACTTACACTTGTATGCAGACCTAGGAACTGGAGGACTAGATATATTAGAGTTTTGTTTCGTAAAGAAATTAAAAAATATTGTAACATGATACATAAAAATAGGTTATTCTAACTAAGAATGTTTATTTTTCATATCCTTTTTCAATAACATTAATATATCCATAATCTTCTCAACTCCATCACTAGCCATGTTGAATTTTTTAATAGGGGAATTACTATATATTTTAACCTTATTGATATACTTTTTCTCCTCTAAAAAGTATTTTAAAATAAAGAAATACACTTAATTAGATTATTAATGACACCATGAATCATAGTATATATTTTTGTATTGGTTGAAAAACATAACAAAAAAATCAACTACTAGTCCCAAAATAAAAATATTATTATCTTTCATAATATATTTTACTCATAACAATATTTCCAAATCATTCATAATGGTTAATGAGGCGTGTGTGAATCCACCCATGAATACCACTTGGGAGTGTCAAACATGGTGTGTGACTAGGTCTATTTGTTTTTCATGAAATGAATACTGAGTTAATACCCAAATAACCATTTAGGGTTATTATCCCTAGTAGAATTTATTCCATATCCCACATCCGCCTGTCTGTATATTGACCATTATTTTCGTTATATCCTAATTTTATTCCCATATATGAGTTTTTTCAATTTTATATATTTCTTTTCCCTTATGTTTCTTCGCATATATGGTGTTTACGGTTATATTTTTTTGTCAATATAGGTATAGGAATTGTTGGTTGATGTCTTGAGGATGGTATAAGACTTGGGGTGGCTTTAAAGTATCCACCGACTAGCTGGTGGAGTTTTGTTAGGTTATATTGATATATAAGACCCTATTGTCTAGCTGGTGGCTGAGGTAGATTGTAAGGAATCCTACCATGATTACTGGGTAGCTAGTTCACCCAGTCTGAGGTTGAAAATAATACTCCCCAAAGGCTTTAGTGCCAAAAATTTTGGAATCTTTTGTCACCAAATTCAAAAACTATAATCCCCAATTTTAATTTAAGGCCTCGTCTCTAGTGTCTATAATCCGTAATAATTCTCTAATGGCCTCACTAATATTATTTTTATCTTGAAAATACACGAATTATGAGTTTTATCTAGATCTATATAAAATAATTATTTATCCCTGTTATAAGATAATTGATATATAATTTACATATGGTTTCTTTAATGACAAGATGACATTTTCATCCATTGATCATATATCATTGGCTGATCTAGAAATTCCATAGTTTAGAAAACCTTTTTTATGTAGGTTATTATATAATTTTTTTGTTAGGTTTTGGCTGACATTATTACAGGAGATGTTATAAATATTGTATTTTACATCGTTTATTTTAAAATCGTTGTAAAAAAAATAAATCTGAAGCATTTTTCACGTTGGTTCCTAAAAACCCGACGTGGAAAATGATTCATAGTCATGATTTGTTACATATGTTTTTAAATAACCGACATGGATTATTGTTTATTACGTCAGTTATTACATAAACAACGTAATTAAATGCCCCTATGAAGCTTTTATCACATCGGTTATAAAAACGATGTGATAAACCAGTCTGTGATGCTTTGTTTCATGTTGCTTATTTTTTGACTAACGTGAAATATTATATACTCTGTTCGTTATTAAATATCAACATATAAAACAATTCCCATGCATTTATTAGGTCAGTTATAAAATAACTGATGTAAAAACAAGTATGTAGAATCATTTTTTAACGTCGGTTATTATTTAACCAACAAGAAAACATATATACTACATCAGTTATTAAAAAACCCACATAGAAAACCATTTCCATGAATTTATAATGTTGGTTATAAAATAAATGATGTAAAACAAATTTTTTTAATAAAACTGTTAAACCATTACTATGATTCTAAGAAATAAGACCTGAAACAAGGAAAAAATAGAAAAAAGCCCGAACAAAACCAGTCCAGAATACATACCAGAATAACATCAGAACTAGAACAATACAAGTAGAATCAAAGAAAAATTTAACATTCACATAAAAAACATTCAAAACATATAGTTTCAACTAAAAACCTCAAATCCCCTTGGACATCCCCTAACCCATAGACAGCGCCTACCAGACTGGGAAGCCCTCCCACCCCTGGAAATCCCCAACCATCATGAACAGCCCCATAGACACCCCATACCCCCTGGACACCGCCTACCACTCTGGACACCCTCCCACACACATGGACTCCCCCACCTCCAAGTCACCCTCCCAACCACTAGACACCACCCTCCCCACTAGACAACCCTCCCCCACCCCGGGACACCCACCAACCACCCTGGACACCCCCACCCCATGGACATCCCACACCCCAGGAAACTCTCCTACGCACCTGGACACCCACACCCCATGGACAACCTCCCACCCCTATTACACCCCACCCTTGGTAAACACCTGACACCCTGGACATCCCCCCCGGGCACCCTCCCACCCACTGGACAACACCGAACAACACTGAACAACCCCCACCCCTGGACACCCCCACCCCTTGGACACCCCACCCACTGGAAATCCCCCACCCACGAGACAACCCCCACCCCCTGGAAACCCTCCCAACCCATGGACACCCTCAACCCTTGAACTCACTCCCACCCCCTAGACACTCGACCCCCTGGACACCCCTACCCCCAGGACACCCCCCGTGGATACCCCCACCCCCTACACACCCCCACCCCTTGGACTTCCCCCTCCCCCTGAATGCCCCTACCCCACAGGACACCCTCCCACCCCTTGGACAACCCCCACCCCCTGGAAACCCTCTCACGCAGTGGACACCACCCAACCCCACTGGAAAACCCCAACCCCATGCCTAGCTCATGGACAATTGCCCACCCCCTGGAAATCCGCCCTCCCCCAAGAGAGTCACCACCCCCTAAATAGCCCCCCCTGGTCACCCTTCCACCCCCTAGACACCCCCTCCCCCTAGACACCCCCTACCCCGGGACACCCTCACACCCCTAGACAAAGTAACCCCTAAGGCCCCCCAGATAGGCCCCCATCCCCTGGACACCTGCCCACCCACCGAGACACCCCCACCACCTGGACACCCCCACCCCCTGTAGACACTAACCCCTTGACACGCACACCCCATGGACACCCCCAACCTCTAGACACCCTCTGACCCACTAGTATACCCTCACCCCCTGGATGTCCCCACCCATTCCCACTGGACCACCCTCCAACCCCACTACATATCCCCCATCATTGACACAACTCCACCCCTCTAGGAAGCCCCCCTAGACTCTCTCCCACCCCCTGGACACCACCCCACCCAACTAGACACACATCCACCCCATGGACACCACCCCACCCCACTAGACAACTTCCCACCCCCTGGACAACCCTTCCCCTAGAGAGCCCCCACCCCCTGGACACCAGCCCCTGGAAATCCTCCCTCCCATACACCCTTGGACACCCACCCCCAATCAGTAAATGAAATAACAGTCAAAATGAGATTCCATTATCCCAAAACTATTTGGATTAGTGGTGTAAAGATAATTCATTAATTTACACCATCAATAATCTTATGATATGTATGTGAAGAAATTAATAAAATTAAAGTAAATAGGTTGTTAATTAACAAAACAGTATAGAATAAGATTTATTCACATTCATAGTGGATGGTTAAGAACGAAAAAGGATGTGATGGATTATAGGGTTAAATTTTTTAATAATAAGTCCCACTATTTATTCATGTTTTCAATGAACACACTCAATCCTCCGGCATAATAAACAAAAAACTTCTAATAACATATCTTATAATAGTACTCATATCTTTTTTCATTTATAGTCATCACTTATATTAATTTTATATATTAAATTAATGTTATTCATTAAATATTTTCTATATTAATTGAAATTACTATTGACCATGTCGAACAAGTTCCATAAAAATAGATTTGGTATTAGTTTATTATATATTTTTCACCATCTAAATATAAAAATAGTAACTATAATTTATGTACAATGATATATTATAATTTATAATGTAATTACAATGATGTTTTTAAAAATATTTGGAGATGAAATCAACAATGATCTTGTCTCGCATAGTGGAAAAACTGTTTAACACATCGGGTTTTTCCAAAAGATAAATATATAAATTTTAAGGATAGTGGTTTTTTATGTTAAAAGATAATGAACACTTTGCCGGATATATGATTCATAACTCTCAAAAACGGCATCATCTGACAATATGTGACTATATTCTATTCAAATTTTTCATCCATATATAGTGTTCATTGTTCCTCATCCAATTAACGTGCATCTGGGGAAATCAAATGTGGGTCCATGGATCCATATACATTTTTCCACCCATTCTTCTCACACATTTCATAATGATACATAATAAAAAACATATATTACTATTCATTTTTAATAAATATAATGCAGGGAATAGTGTTGAGACTTACATAAAAATCCCCATAGCGTTGATGCCCAACATATCTCTAGTAACAATCTCCCGGATATAAATTTTCACAATACCCACATTAATTGCACGTCAACAAAATGAGATTCCATTAGAAACACGTAATGATCCACCAACAAATTTGAATATCTTGACAATCTGGCAAGACAACTACAATCTATAACTTATATCATAGCCATTTGTATTTGTTGTTTTCTTTACAGTATTTCGTTACCTTTGAACTATTCCTATAAAAATAAATAGAAAATTTTAATAGTTTTCAAATGATAAAACAACTTTACTAAAAAATAAAATAAAAGATATAATATATATAAATCTATGGTAATTAGTCACGGATGTCTGGATGACCAAACTAAAAATTGGGTGATAACTGTCATCACCTCGTTAGTAGGTAATGGTACACGAGCTGATCTTTCTATAGTAACCTATACAGTGACCATATGATTTTCCACCCCTAAATGTTGATGATAAACTATATCTCCTTTATAATATACCATCCCATATTAAACTATGTATTAGTGAGTATCATCAACATACAATAAAATATAATTAGGAAGTTGTGGTAGAGGATTAGAATAAAAAATGAGATCCTCAAGATGAGGTGGGGGAGAAGAAGCTACTAGTAGAGGTGGAGGATAACTAATATGGTCTACAGCGGGAGGTGGAGGAGTGGGAGATGCAGTCAGAATTTCTCTTTACAAGTCTGTAAACATATAATGTACCGACGCACTAATCATTTCATCCATAATCTCATTAAAATTATGAACTTTATCCTCCAAGGATTCTATTTTTTTAATTTTTAAACACCCTTAAGGGAAGAATTTTAAGAACATGGAAACATGTTTCTTACTAATACACCTGTTAGATATCCTTGTACACAACCGGGGTGTTCAGGATTTCCCAAATATGCAGATAAAATATCATGCCTCCTAGAAACTGTAAATACCACCTTTTATCTCTTCTCTTAAAGAGAATTATGTATGAATTAATTTAACATTTCTCAAAGGATTAAAATTTCATAAATAATATAATAAACTTAAATAAATAAAATAAATATTTTACAATCCTATCAGTTATGATTTTGGATTATTTCATAATATTTTTCCCCTTTTCCCATATGACCTCTCTTCCATTTTTCATGTCTAGATAGAGTGGACAGAGGGGAATCCTCTCCAGAGCTTGAAGACTCAACTCTAAGTTTTTGTAAATTTTCATCCCTCATATGTTCTTCCAATAATGCATACCCTCCCTGAGATAAACTATGATGGTATACTTTTTTAGATTGGATCTATTGATGAGATTTCCAAGTTTTAAATAAATGAAGAATAATAAATCATTAACAAATCATTAATAAGATCATTTATATAAGAAATCATATAAAATATTCTGTAACCCATACAAAAATTGAACATTTTACTCTACATTCAAATATTTGTCCCCATGTGTCTTCATCTATGATAGGATATATATGAAATGGATTGTCTTGATTCCTATGACAATAAATGAAATCAAAAGTGAGGGTTTATTTAAAATACCTCCATATCCTTGAATCCATATATAAACATTCCATCCCGACTAATCCAATGTTTGAAATATGAAATTTCATCTGATAATGAAGAGATAAACCATATTATAATAGAAATATTTAATTATTAGTCAAACAATAGAGAAATATCTCACTAAAATTGTCTCCTACAACTGAAATATTTTCTCTTTTTCCACACATCTCCAATAATCATACAAAATACTTATTTTTCTTTTACCATAATTTGATATGAAACTCTTAAAATAGTTTCAATTTGGACCTCCAGGAAAATCATTCTCATCAAACTCAATGATTATCCTCTGGTCCCGACTACGAACAAATGATAATTTGGGAAAACATGTCCAAAACGTTTACCAACTCTTGAACTCTTCTTTTCCAATATCGTAGCCAGTGAGGAAGATTTGGTAACATAAAGTGGGTCATATGAATGATCCTCCATAGAGGTATGATCATGATGCTCATCTCCAGAATCATGTGGTTGATCAACTGATTGATATGACTTTATCCTTCAAATCAAAAAAGAAAACAATAGTTCACAAATATAAAAATTCAAATATTACAATACTAGTTAAAAAATTTTAAATGTGAACTATGATATGAAAAAATAAACATGTTAAATCTAGTAACCCTGTTTAAAAATGGTAAATTTGGTAAACATGGTAATCATGGTCATGTAATTTACATTCAAGAAAATCAATAAATATATAATTTATGTGAAGGAAAACTATGGTAAACATTGGTAAACATGGTAAAATATGGTAATCATGGTTGACATGGTAATCATGGTAATCATGGTAAATATTGTAATGTAATTGTTATTCAATAAATAAATAAAATGTTGACGCTCCTTTCCATGAAAGAGTTTAAATGAATGAAAAGGGAAATACCATGAACCCAAAGTTTTCATCCATTTAAGAATCATCAAAAATTGACAAAAGCATGAACAAAGATTCAAATACACTTGGGTCATGCATGTTAAACCAATGTCATGCAAGTATACTTGTGTGCCACCCAGTGGTCGCGTAGGTGACTTGCCCGCCTTATTGGAATTTTTCCCAGGGTCTTCTCCAGCCAATAAATAACCTCTTTTGGACCCCCCATTTCGAGAGGAAAAATTCCAGAAACTCAGATTTGAGCTCCTGACGCCCTAGTCTTTTCTCGATGCTTCTGAACACTTCTAAGGTAATTTCATAACTAGAATGAAAGATCTAAAGAGGGGGGGGAGTACTAAGTGTTGAAACTCATCAACACTTGCACACATAAGTGTCCACCCTTAAGGGAAATGACCACACTTGCGCACGACCATGCTACTTCAACAGAACTTGTGTTCTACCCTTCTAGAAGCCCCTATGGATAATACTAAGGGCTTGAGACAAGTCTAGCCCAAGTATTTCCATAATAATTGATTGTCGCGCATGTACCCCTATGTCTCGCAAGTATACTTGCGCGACCAGGACTTGTGCGCCCATGCAGGACTTGCACACCACCTTTTTTTGGGTGCCCCTCCTACCTATTTCACCTCTGTTATACCTATCCACCTATCCCTTCATGATTAATCCTTTAGAACTCTCTCCAAATCCATCCATGGCATTATTTCCTTGTTGTCTTCCTTATCTGAAAGAAATTCTGTGGAACATCTCTTAAAATCTAGTGACCTACATATCTTTATGTCACTAAGGTAAGATATTTCATTCATTCAACCTCATCATTTAAGATGAGAGAATCCTTAAGCATGGGCCTCCTTTTCATGAGTAAGCCTCAGTCCATGTTTACTTAATTTGGGCATCCTCTTTAGGAGTATGCCCCAAGTCCCCTATCATGGGAATCCGCTTTAAGAGTAATCCCATGTCATAATTTCCAAAATCTGGGCATCCTCCTCATGAGTAAACCCAAGTCTCAAAGTTCCCAAATATGGGCATCCTTCTTCGGAGTAAGCCCCAATTCTCAAAACCTTTTAACCTGGTCGTCCTTCTCAAGAATAAGCCCCAGTCATAATTTCTTTTAACCAGTCTTAATTTACTTTTGATTTGGGCATCATTATCAGGATTAAAAACCAATCACAAGTCCCCTCCTAATTTGGGCATCGTCCTTAGGAGTAAGCGCCATGTTAGAGTATCCAAATACCCATAAAGATCATATATCTTTATGGACCTTGTTCTAGGGTTTCTCCTCTGAATTAAAACCCATTATTCATCTATTTCTGGGAAATCATATATACATAAGCCCCAAATCATTGCATCTTTCATGGCACAATTGTATGGTTTCACCAATACCTCTGGTTTCTCACACCGAGCATGACTCAAGTGAGATTAGAGTGTAAAAGTAATCATGACCTTCTTCATTGAGCCATCAATAATGAATAAACATCATACTCCCTTTTTTGAACTACATGGGTTCTGATTCCTTTTCAAAAAAAGGATATGTAGGTAGCCCATCTACGGGTACGATCCCAACTCTGAAATAATTCATGTCCATCTGAATGAAAATAATCTTCAAGTGCCCCACTGAGTGGATTTAAAACCAGTATGGTCATCATAAGGACCATGAGACGTTCATGTATTGAATTATAACATTGACTAAGAATCTCTAACAAATACAGATGATTCTCTATCACTAAATAACCTCGAATACATATAAAAGATTCTCTAAATTTCCTATATATCTAATCAATGATTGTCAGATCTTAAGGAAAGCTAATTTTATACTTGGTAATGTAATAAGGATTCACAAACATAACTTAAATCTATAAAGAGAGTCCTGGAGTAGACAATAATTTCCCTCAAAAAGGTGTGATGAGTCTGAACTCCCATCATCTCGACCAATGAAAATTCTTAAGTCTCATCGGTCCATAACTAATTAGCACCTACCTTTGGAAAGTAGGTCCAAATGGACATAGAATCATTGGATGTTTTCGGTTCTACGAACAAACCCATTAGAAACCGCTTGGAATGATTGAACAGTAAATCAACAAGGTCATCCCCAATTCCATCGGAAACCCAAAATGGTGAACCCGACGTGAATCCTGAACCATGTTAAAGTGATATTTTACATATTTGTTAGGCCCCTATTTAAACTCAATGAGAGGGCCAACAAGACAATCAATAACATATGTGCTCATCCAAAAGATGTAGAGGCAAACCTATATTTATTATGTATTTTATATCAAATAGGCACTCTTTTCTGAGATCTTCTACATTACGTGAATGGCTTTTCATAAGTTAACATTTGTGAATGCCTCTATTGTGAAAGCCACTACTGTGAATGCATCTGCTGCTACTCCTGCTGGATCATCATCTGCTATGAGGACGAAATCACATACTCAGCGTCGTCAACTCTAGTTATATAATGCACTAGTTAAGGATTACCATCAACATGGTAACATTCCAAATCTGGAGGCTTCTCAACAAGCCCTCCAAGTGAACAACTTTCCCTGGTCGTCCGGACAGCGACGACCACTGATCAAGAAGCAGGTGGTACCAACCACCATCTCCATTCGTTTTAGGTTGTTATCTCCAGAAAGCAATCACCATTCACTCTCATATTCTGAGGAGGTGAATGATCATGACCCTTAGGGCCTTAATTCAAGGAGACATGAGTCATTCCTGGGGGTTCCCATCATCAATCGTCGCCAAAATCGTGTGGTCGTGCGCCCTCAACATGATGAGGGTATCTTTTCCAGGCGTTCGGATCAGATTCCTCGAACCCGAGCTAGCAAGACGAACTGCCAGAGGCAAAATCTGGTCAACAGTGAACATGCTCTTAGCTCTGGCATCTCCAGAGAAGTCCACCAACCTAACATGGTGGCAACCAATGAGCAGGCACACACACCCGTCCGTTTTAATTCTACTGTCAAGAATACTCATCTGGCAGCAGCACACCACTCCCGCAAGGCAATTCTGGCAGAGTAATATAGACAGGAATATACTCCTATTTATAAATCATCTACTAGTTAGCAGGCTTGTCTGACTACATGCGATGGAGCCTCCAAACCCAATGTGTTGACAACTGGTAAATAGGCACATACACCTTCTTACACTCATCAATCCTGCCAGCAGCCTCGTCTGTAAGTATTTAAGGATGTTCATCAACCACATTCGGTGGAGTGAAATCAGAATGAATATACACCTGCCAGTGCTGATCAATACTACCTATAGTCTCGTTTGGTAGCATGCGGAGAATTCAATCAGAAAGATCTGACGACAAACAAGAGGCAGACTCAACTCTCTACCCCCACACATGAGTACTGTCAGAATTCACTTACAGGAAAATGAGGAAAATATCAGGCACATACACCTACTCCAAGCATGGAATGGATTTATATCCCCGTTCCGACAGCTAAAGTCACCATGCATATTATATCAATGGTGAAGGAGCATAAGTAAATCCTTGCTCATATTCTGGATGCCTGCCAGGATATTATAACAGCTTCAGCAGCATCTCAGAGAAAGACACATAAATCTATCCCTACCAATGGAGTGACATGTCAAAAGTTCACTCCGAAACAGACACACACATCTGTTCCAGTCCGAGGGGGTTGTGGGGAGCACTCCCCCGTATCATACGGACAGCCAAGTCAGGCACATAAACCTGATTTGAGTGGAGATAATCAGCCTAACCTGATCATTTCACCTAATCAGGCACAAACACCTGCCCATAATGACCACTTTCTTCAACAAGGGGTTCCCAAAGTGTGTAAGAATGCGTCTAAAAATATGACCCGCCCAGAACAATCAATAAATCAAGGGCCAACTTGTAACAAGGCATTTCTTGATGTTGGAATTCTTGATGCACTCAAGAAATTTATCTGGTGCAACTCAAGATTCTATGCTCTCAGTTCCCAATAGTGGGAACATTAATTCTGAGGGTCTGTATCATATACATCCTCATAAAGGCTTGCTTCATGATCATGAAGTCGATCTCGAAGTTTCATCTTCATATGTGATCCATAGGAACCCTCTATGTGGTCATTATACCATGGAGAAAAATGTTTCATATTTTGTTGTAACCCACAATGGTGGTCCACCCCATGGTGATGAATTTAGCTTCAAAATTCCTCTCCACATTATTAATGAACATTGCCTAGAAAATGATCCAATGGAAAATGTAGTGACGAGGAATCCCACTTATCTTGATGCACATGCAAATGTGAAGCTAGTCATGTCTAATTCATTACCAATAACAGTTGAAATACCTTCTCAATCTGAAGATAGCATGGGGTGTAGGTTATTCTCCGAACCACCCCTGGGTCATTCATCTTCTCGTTTGATCTGTGAATTCTATACCAATCTTGTTGAATCTGATGAAAAAACAAGGAAGCACCCGCTCTGGTTTAATCAGGTAGACGAATCTTCATTTAATGATAAAGAGGATGTACTGAATATGAGAAAAAAACTGGAGAAAGTTGAAGTTCCATTCATGATTTGGCATCTGGATGACTCTCAGTATGAAATTCCAGAGATATTGACAGAAGATGGAATTCATGATATTCGTCTCAACATATGGAAAACTCTATGTCATTTGAAAAAGAAAATATTACCTCATGATTAATATAAGAATCATTTCAAGGTAATAGAAGGGTTAGAATGCCAAATTGGCTTGGCATCTATCTCAGTTTCTCGATAACAGAAGGCTGGAAAGAAGTAGAGAGCCCATCAACGTTCATGCCTAGGCGCACTAAGAAGATTGCGCCAGTTAATTACCAATACCATATCTGGTTTTCATATTAGGGGATGGGGAGTTCATGGAGCACTACATTTCACTGTGCTATCTAGTCAGCAAAGCCCGCCGAAAATGGTCTCATGCAATGTTATTGACCATGTCCGGCCACAGTCCATGGGTTTTGTTTGTAATCAAATGCTTGCCCAAGAATTGGCTTCAACGAGTTCCTCTCAAAATCAAGCATACAGAGAAAATGTTGTTGAATTACTTCTGCATCAAGCAAACGAGAATATTGAACAGGCCTCTCGTTTAGAGAAAACACATCACCAAGTGACATAAGTGTCAGAAATCATCCAACAGTCTTTTGATTCGGTTGATAAAAATGGATAGAGGTTGATGCATCCAGCTAATTTCTGGAATAAAGTCCGAAAGATTAGCAAAGATTACAAGAAGGTCTCAGATATTTCATGTCAAGAAACACCCCAGTATTCCAGACTGCGGGCTCTTTTAACCCAACCATCAGAATCGAAAAATGGGATTCGAGGAGTTGATCAGGAAGAACCCCATTCCACCGGACTGGGGACTTTTTAAAACCATCAATCTATTCCTCATACAAAGTCAGTGTTCCCTCGATTATGGAAGAAGCATCAAGAGGAAAGAAGAGCCAAATTATCATGAGATTCCCTCCAAATTACGGTTCTTCAAGAATTTCTTGAGGGATCAAATCGACAAAAGGAAATGTCTCATCATGGACATGGAAGAAGACAATATCACAGAAATGCCGATAGAAGGGATATAATGAATTATGCATCGATTAATGTGATCAATACCGTTGTTTTTGATTGACCAGATGAGGCTAATTCAGAGGGATCAGATAAAGAGGTTCCTGCTCAAGAAGTTGTATGCACAGACACAAATGAAGAAGGTGTGCGTACACAAAATCAAAGGATTACCCAGAATCTAAGTAATCATTGAAGTAACTCACATCCCCATCTCCGAAATTTGTCCAAAAATGGGAAAGGAAAGAATCAGATTACATACCCTTCCTCTGGATAAGGCCAATCTCTCTCACTAGAGCAAATATTTGCAATACAAGAGGAATAAATGAAGGAATTAAGGAGGTTGAAGGCAGAACTACTTCAGGGTAGTTTTCCTCCTAAGTGTGCTGGAGTCAATCAGCCAAGGGAATTTGTTGTGGCTACTGATATGGATCAAGAATATCATTCTCTACTAGCACACCCTCATTGTTCTAATACTACAGGTCAAGTGCAACAACAATCGGTAGTTATTCTACCATCATTTGTAGTACTGGCTGACACATCTGTCCAAGCTCCACTCATTGCACCTTTTCATGTCCAAGCTAAACCTGTTGTTTCTCAATGATAATATCTACTATTGAATCATTAACAGCTCAGTTGGAAGTTGTGGAGGGAAATCGTGCTCAAATTCAACCATAAAAGAGAGCTTACCCTGAATGGTTTGATGCAATTCCTCCCCCGAAAAATTTTTCATGTACCACATTCCCAATCATTAATGGTTCGGGAGATCTAGAGAAACATTTAACACATTTTGTTTCTTGTTGCGATCCTATGATGGGAACCCCTCAGAAACAAGAAGCAGTTAAGCTCAGGTGTTTTGTACAGTCATTACTAGGGCATTCCTTTGTATGGTACACAAGCGTGCAATCCTGATCAATTACCGGATGGGAGGATCTCCGCCAAAGATTCCTTCTTCTATTCAGTTCAATGTTTCCAAATATAACAGTTTTTTATCTTGAAAATTGTAGGCAAAGGGAAAATGAAATGGTTTCGTATTTCATTTCTCGCTAGAAGGCATTGACATATTCCCTGATCTTAGCACTCCCTCATGAAGAATTGTTGCCAATATGTGAGGCAAATTTGTGTGACGAATTACGCACGTCGTTGATACCTATGAAATACACAGGAGGGTATCGATACCTTTCATCAATCTCTCAACAGATTAAATATTATCTTATGAAGACTAAGGATAAAACTCCTGTAATTCCATCAGCTCCAGGAAGAAGAATGGGTAAAGCAGAGACTACTACAATTATGATAAAACAAGCACCCGTACATGCTTCTACTTCAAAACCATCATCTTCCCGAATGGCGCCACCTCCTCAACGTCAGTTACAGAGGGAATTTCATCATGATTTTCAAAGAGATCAGAGATGAAAAGAATTTGAGGATTTGAAAAGAAATATTTACTCTTTCTGAAATGAATAAGTTTCTTGTTATTTCATTTCAACTCTGGAGAATAATTTGGTTCAATTGCCAAGGCCCAAGAGACTAGACAAGGAAGGAGATGAAGATATTCCCAATTATTTCCCTTTTCATCAAATGTTGGGGCATCCCATTTTGGAGTTTTTTGTCTTTAAGGACCTCCTCCAAAAAATGGTCGACTTGGGACAAGTCAAATTGAAAGGTTCTTCAACTCAGGTAGCAAGTTTTACTGCTACAGATCTATAGGAGGAAGGTGAATGGAAAGATGTCAAGAAAAAAAATTCACAAAATTATGATGATTGGATGGTCAGAAAGACAATCAACCGAACTTAAGCTATTTTGAAATCACAATTGAAGAAACCAATTGCGTCTTCTGCCCTGAATGACACAGTAAAATCCACTTCATCAGAGGGAAAATCCTCAAAGAAACAGCATGATTCAAAGAAAGAAGAAGAATCATAATAATATGAGTATGTGTCAAATACCATGTTGTCTTTGACACTGACAGATTTTATGACATGTATTTAAAAGAAATGGGCACCGCCCCACCAAACAGCACAACCTAAATTGTCTAGTCAGGAAGAGTCTTCATTAGATGAAGAGATAATCTTTGGTTCTGTTGATATGATTCACTTAACATATCCTTATGCCAATCACAATTTTGAACTCGATGAACCTGGGTTCCCCGTATCAAACAGAGGAATCATAGGATGTTCCATAGGCTCAGGGTATAGGGGAATAATTGGATCTTTTAGAGGAAACTGTTCCAATTCTACCCCTGCTAGAACTGTGTATGCGGCCAAAAATCATGGCAGATCCCTTCAGCGATCTCAACAAGGACAAGCAAGTTCTTCCACACAGGGCAGATTCAGTCCTGGCATAATTATTCAGGAAGATTAGTTGGAGGTTCCACCTTTTTCCTCTCTGTAAGTAAATAGACCTAATCTGTCTAATCTTCCAAACCCAAATGTATATCCAACTCCTACTAAGAAACAAGATGCATCAACTTACAAAGCATCAACTTCTAAGGCACCTGCAAAACCACATGTTCCTGTTGGGAAATGTAGACCTATAGATCAAAAATATGATGTATTGAAACACATGGCCCAAGTACCTGCCATGTTATAGATTTTGGATGCCTTGAATATATCAAATGATCTTCGGGAGGAACTCATCGAGGCTTTTTCAAGTCCTCATTAGTTTGCTACTGAAATCACTACAGCTGAAGTCTACCTTGTACAGAATAATCCTACAGAATGCCATGAAGTGATATCTTTCATAGATGAAGATGAAGGTGATGTCATGCATGGACATATTAGCCATTTGTATTTATCTGGAAAGGTCAATTTTATAGACACCTGAAAATATTTCATTAATAGTGGTTCAGTAGTCAACCCCATCCCCATTCGTACACTTCATCGATTGGGCCTCACAGAATCTGATTTATCTCCTTCTACAATGATGCTACAAGGATATGATAAAATTGAACAAGAACTATTGGGATAGATTACACTCAAAACTCAGTTCGGATATCTTGTATCCAATTCAGATTTCATGGTTTTTGATCAAGACCCAGCCTTCAATAACTTACTTGGAAGACCCTGGCTACATCAACATGCGGCTATCCCTTCATCATACCATCAATGTCTCAAATATTGTCTCGATGGACAAATTGGAACATTTTATGGTGATAAGACCCCGTTTAGGACACGTGAATCTCAATAAATTGAGGCGGAATTCTATCACATGAAGGGTAAGGAGAAATCCACAACAAAGGATATTACCAAAGTTAAGCCTCCATATGGTTTGGAATAAATTCCAGGACACCCATTTGCACATGTGAGTATAGATTATGTGTTTCCTATCAGTCAAATTTACTGGATAGATCCAAATCAAAATACTCTTATGGAAACATCCATAATGTCAAATACAGCAGTCAAGACAGACATCACGGGAGAAAGTGTTGATCCACCAATCAATGATGAAAGCTCAAATGGAGATGTCTTCATTTCATCTACTAAAATCCAGCAAGTCTACACTACACCAACCAGGCCAGAGGAAGTTATAGAAATGGCAGAGGTGAATAATGATATCGATTCTCAATCCACCATCTCCTCTTTAATACCTAGGGAAGACCCTTCATCATCAATAGGGTCCGAAATGGATGTTTCTTCTTCCAGATGTTTAAATTTTAACATCTCTTCTTATCATAGAAATTCTGCTTCTTCATCTACTATGAAAGTGGAAACCAAAGAAATAACACATGTTGAAGAAGAGGAGGAAGATCTCAGGGATGCTCCTCTATCATTTGAAGAGAGTATCTCTACCACCATGGATGAGCTCAGAGAAATAAATCTCGGTACAAAAGAAGATTCATGCCCCACTTTAATTAGTGCGGCCATGACTCTTGAAGAGCAAGATATGTGTGTTTCCTTCTTAAAGAAAAATCGAGATGTATTTTCTTGGAACTATACAGAGATGCCAGGTATTGATCTTAATGTTTCCACTCATCGTTTGTGTTTTCCAGAAGAACATAGGGGATTCAAACAAGCTGCTAGAAGAACAAACTCAACACATGCTTCCAAAATTGAAGCTAAAGAGGATACACTCATCCATGATAACATCGTTAGAGAATTTCAATATCCCAAGGGGTTGGATAATATTGTCCCAGTGAAAAAGAATAATGGGAAAATAAGTGTTTTCATTGATTTTAGAGATCTTAATCGGCATTGTCCTAAATATTATTTTCCAGTACTGATTATAGAATTCTTTATTGATACAACAGCTGGCTATGAGTACTTTCCTTCATGGATTGATTTTATGGATACAATCAAATCCGAATGGCTCTAGAAGATATAGAATCTATAACCTTCAGAGCTCCTCAGGTTTTGTTTTGCTATTGGGTAATGCCCTTTGGCCTAAAGAGTGTAGGCGCAACATATTAGTGTTCCATGCATCGTATCTTCAATCCCTTTTTAGGGAAGTTTTTTGAATGTTATGTGGACGATTTGGTGGTTAAATCCAAACAACATTCTAATCACTTGGCTGATTTGGAAGTCATAATACACAAACTTCGGCAACATAATTTGAAGACAAAACCCTTCAAATGTGATTTTCGGGTAACCTCAGGAAATTTTCTCGGCTTTGTTGTACGCCATCATGGTATCGACATCGATCCTGAGAATAAAAATTCAATCCTTGGTATGTCACCTCCTTGAAATTTAAAATAATTGAGAGGAATTCAACGACATTTAGCCTATATTTGGCATTTCATCACCAATTTTCTAGGAACAAGATTACTCTTCACCAAATTGATAAAGAAGGGAGTCACATACAAGTGGACAAAATAATTTCAAGAAGAATTAAATATTCTCAAGAAGTATCTCTTGAGTCCACTGGTATTAATGCCACCTGTTAATGAAATACCACTTATCCTCTATGTGACAACTTTGGAGCGATGATTGGGTGCCTTTCTTGATCAGAAGAATGATGATGGGAATGAAAATAGCCTCTACTATCTCAGTCAGACTATGCTTGAAGTAGAAACCCAGAATTCAAATATTGAGAGGTACTGCATAGAATTAATCATTGTAGTTCAGAAGTTGAGACACTACCAGTAACATCAAGAGCTCCAATTGGTATCTCGCAATAACCCGATCAAATTCATCCTTAGTCGTCCAATGATTACAGGATGTCTGGCAAGGTGGGCTGTTATTTTACAGCAATTTGATATTCAATATGTGTCTCAAAAGGAAATAAAGGTCCATGCTCTAGCTGATTTCCTTGATGAACATCCTTCAGTAGAAGATACATATTCAGATATTGAACATCCTGATGAGGAAGTATTCTTTATTCAAGATAGTCTTCAAACATGGGAAATGTACTTTGATGGTGCGTCCAGAAGTCCAACATGGAGAAAAATGGAAAATCCTAAATTCAACAAAGATGGGTTAGGAATTGTACTAATTTCCCAAGAAAAAGAAGTTCTACCTTATTCCTTCTCATTGTTGGGAGGCGGTACAAATATTGAAGAAGAATACCAAGCTCTTATCGTAGGATTAGAATTGGTGCTTCAAGAACAAGTGAATTACTTAAAGGTGAAAGGTGATTCAGACCTAGTAATCAATCAAGTCAATGGGGATTATTCAATCAGAAAAGAAGAACTAATCCCTTTGTATTATTACATCAAGGAGTTAATGGATGAATTTCCTACGGAACTGAATTTTTCTTGTGTCCCGAGATCACAAACTTCCCAAGCTGATGCACTGGCTAATATTACCACAGCTCTAGAAAATCCAAATCGGGACGAGACAACCATCTGTATTGCCCACCATCGTACAATTTAACCTTATGTTCAAACTAGAACAGGGGAAATCAATGAAATTAGTCCCATTCCTGAACCATATAGTCATACTACCGGATGGATGGACTTATAATGGAATACCATCAAAATGGAACACTTCCACCTGATAGAGCTGTGAAAGAACAAGTCTGGAAATGTGTTGTCAATTTTACTCTTTATGATAGCCCAGATCACCCAGAGAAAATTCTCTACAAGCGTGGTTTGGATGGAGTTCTCTTTAGATGCATTGATGGTGAAGAGACAATGGCTATCATGAAAGAAGTGCATGCATGAGTTTGTGGGGACCATCAGTCTGGACATATACTATTTGATTAAATTCGAAGGCTTGGATACATTTGGCCATAAATGATACAAGATTGTGTTTTTTTCCCAAATAAGTGTCATTCATGCCAAGTAGATTCCAACTTCATTCATCATCACCCAGAGTTACTTCATACAGCTAAATACTCATAGCCATTCTCTACATGGGAATTGGATGTGGTGGGACCTTATCCTTCAGCTACAGCCAAGCAGTTGAAGTATATTAATACTGCTACTGACTTCTTTTCCAAATGGGTAGAGGCAATACCTCTCAAAGAAGATAGTTCTAAATTCATTTGTAGAGTCATCAAGTCTAACATCACTACTAGATTTGGTTTCCCTCATACCATACAGAAGGACAATGGAACCAACTTCTGTTCATCCGAGGTGAAGAAGTTGTATCAAGAATACAACATCAAATACAATCATTCATTTCGGTATCATGCAGTGACTAATGGTTAGATAAAATCTTTCAACTAGACTCATTCAAACATACTGCAAAAGATAGTGGATAAAGATATGAAGTCATGGCCTGAAAAACTCTTTCATGCTTTATGGGATTATCGGACCACCACCCACACTACAAGGTGGTAAACTCTATATTCATTGGTATATGGAACAGAAGAAGTCTTTCCCATTGAGGATTAATTACCTTTGCTCAAAGTAGCCATTTGTGATCAATCATCTATAGATGAAAAATCCCAAAAGAGATTGGATGAATTGGAATGGTTAGATGAGAAAAGATTGTGCACCATGCACCACTTGGAATTCTATCATAATCGAAGAGCATGAGCTTTCAACAAAAAAGTTTGTCTTCATTCATTCATTCAGGTAGAATTGGTATTAGTTATCAGAACTCCAATGATACCCGGAAAGAAACCTCCCAAGCTTGAGCCAAAATGGGAAGGACATTATTCAATACAAAAGGTCTACTCCAATGGAGCTTATTCTTTAATCTCAATGGATGGAGAACTCATCACTACTCCAACCAATGCTATATTTCCGAAGAAGTATATTCTGTAACACAAATACTTTATCATCTAGCTATACATTAAACTTATGTATCCATGGTCCAAGCATATGACTGTAAAATATTTTCACCCATTTCTTCCAACATGATGTTAAACTATGTTGTCCTTACTGCAAGAATTTAAACTGCATAGTCCCTTATTGTCCAAAAAGATGTTAAAATGCACCATCATTAGTCCATGCATATGACCTTAAACTATTTGCATCCTTCTCTTCCACCATGACGCTAAACTGTATCATCCCATTATGTCCAATATGATGTTAAACTATGTCAACATCCATCAAGACATTAAACTGCACCATCTAGAGTCCTTGCATACGACTTTAAACTATTATCACTTAGGTCCAACATGACCTTAAACTGTGACGTCCTAACAACATGACGTTAAACTGTACAGAAGTCCCTTACGTCCAGTAGGACAATCAACTGCATATCCAAGGGTCCTTGAATATGACTTTAAACTATTGTCACTTACGTCCAACATGACGTTAAACTGTGAAGTCCTAACTACATGACGCTAAACTATACAGATGTTCCTTATGTCCAGCAAGACGTTAAACTACATAACCAATGGTCCATGCATACGACCTTAAACTATTGGAATTTATCTCATCCAACATGACATTAAATTGCAATATCTACAGTCCATGCATATTACCTTAATCTATTTACACTCATTTCATCCAACATGATGATAAACTGTGTTTTCCTTACTGCAAGACTTTCAACTGCAAAGTCCCTTATCGTCCAACAATACGTTAAAATACACCATCATTGGTCCATGAATATGACCTTAAACAATTTGCATCCTTATCGTCCAACATGACGGTAAACTGTATCGTCCCATTTCATCCAACATGATGTTAAAGTGTGTCAATGTCCATCAAGACATTAAACTTCACCATCTAGGGTCCATGAACACAACTTTAATCTATTGGAACTTACGTCCAATATGATGTTAAACTGTGATGTCCTAACTACATGACGCTAAACTGTACAGAAGTCCCTTATGTCCAGTAAGACGTTAAACTGCATAACCAATGGTCCATGCATACAACCTTAAACTATTGGAATTTCTCTCGTCCAGCAAGACGTTAAACTACATCATCATCCACGGTCCATGCATAGGACCTTAAAATATTTGCATCCCTAAAACATCCAACATGAAGTTAAACTGTGTCTTCTTTGTCCTTACTACATGACATTAAATTGCACAGTCCCCATTTTCATCCAACATGACGTTAAACTGTATTTTCCCCATCGTCTTAGCTACAATATGATAAACTGTACATCACCCTTATTGTCCAACATGACGCAAAAATGTGTTCATGTAAAACATGATGTTAAACTGTGTCCCTATATTTTTCCTACATGACAGTAAACTGTATTTTTTCCCTGTTGCATGACATTAAACTGTGTTTCACAAATAGTCATCACTGCAAGACTTTAAACTGCATAGTCCCTTCACATGTCCGACATGACATTAAACTGTGAATCGTTAAGGTTGTTGCTACCTCTTGTTTCTCACACCGAGTGTGACTCACATCAGATTATATTAAACATCAACCATTACACCCTATCTGGGCTGCTAACCATGTGTAAGCCCCAACACAATTTTTTAGGTTGTTGTCCCCAATAAAAACTTGATCGCTAATTCATTCTTCAATCGAACAACGCAGACTTTGATCATTCTCTTCTAGGCTTGGTACATAGGCAACCTCCTGAGGTTCAAGCCCAAAACCAATATCTTCACATCGATTCACCTCCATCTCATATGATTTTTATTTGTGAAGCCATCCCCAGAATCAATATCTTTACATTGGTTCACCTTTGTCCTTGCTATATGACGTTAAACTATGCAACACTTTTGTCCTGTATGAAAATAAACTAAAAAATTATTAAATACCTTTACCTAAGAAGGAATTATTGTTTACATTGATTTCCAATCATGTTATATTCCAAATACTACGTGCATGCATGGTAATGCCTCAACCTTTTATCTTGGGTCAAACCATCATTGCACTAAAGTCCCTTTTTCACCCTTCACTTGTACGAACCAAATCTGTACAGAAGGTATTTCAGAAATACATGGGATTGATTACCATACTTATGGGATACGTCGGAACATTCAAGTGTCCCTCGAATCCATCCCCAAGTCATTAGGGCCTAAACCCAAATTCCACTTTCAGTCCCCTTACTGAAAAGCCACTATGAAAACAAACACTGTGTATTCATTATTATGGTCTGAGATCTATGACCCCAAACTAAGATCTCTCATACAATCATACCACATGATGTTAAACTGAATTTAAACAACTACATATGTCTTTATTCCCATCCTTATGTGATACATAGTGAAGTCCAAAATTTCAATTCCGGACCCAACCAAAACATGATAATGGTTAGCATTGATCTGTGTATCTCTACAAACATTGGACAATACCCATTTTTTTATGTGTCATAATCCTGACCTTAAATATTTTCAAATCTTCATAACCCTTTTCATGACATCTAGTCACAAAAATGTCAAATTTCTGAGAGTTCTTTTTCCTGAATATGTAGCACATGCCCTTAGGCGGCCTTGCATAAATAGTCTACATAACAGACTTGTCAGCCAAAAGATATTATCATCTGACTTTGCAGCCAATGCCCTTAGGTGGACCTGAATAATTCAACCACCTAAAGGGTTTTTCAGATAATGGTAACTTCATTCTTGGGAAAAAAACCTCTTTTTTCCTTATTGGTCTTATCAATAATACGTACGGATCCGCAAAAAATATTCATCCTTAACATATTCTTCTCATATTCTTTTTTTCATGATCTGAAAGTATTCATGTCTATGGTTCATATTATTCTTCCCTACTCTAGGGTCATAACTTCATAGGAGTAACATTCATCTAGTTCTTAGACAATTTTATTTGGAAAAATCTTCCCCATATTCAAGTACCTCTCTCCATACAGAAAACTATATTCTTTGGAAAATTTGAATCCCTATAAACATGCACTGTATTTTTTACAATAGAAAAGTAAATATCTGAGAGTTCTTTTTGCTGACTATGCAGCACGTGCCTTTAGGAAGCCTGTCATAAATAGTCCACATAACAGACTTTTCAGCCAAAAGATACTATTATTTACTATACATCCAATGCCCTTAGGCGGCCCCGCATAATTCAACCCCCTAACAGGTTTGTTAAATAATGGTAACATGATTCTTTGGAATTACTTATTCTAATAACTTTTAGCACTTTTTCTTATCATTCCAGAGATTCAAAATTTCTTAAGTCATATTTTACTTGTTTCCTTCATACTTGAGTGTGGTAAGATGTTTTCAGATAAGTTGTCAAGGAATTGAGTCAATTTTAATCCATTCGTTCAAAGATATTTTGACCATAAACATTATCCTTTTTTATGTCCGACGTGCATGACTTTAAACTGCCCACCAAAGACAAGGGAACTCAGAACAAAAGTCATGTCCCATCTCACTAAATATACATTTTGTTTGGTTTAAGTAATATTGAGCAATGAAAAGATTCAATGTTTGTAGGGTTATTTATAATAATCCTCGTAAAAATCAAACTATGATTACTACGCCCATTGGCTTAGGTAAAAAAATTTAAAGCAGGTAACAAAAGATGGTATGAACAAATGATTGAGGATGAAAGTGTTTTTCATTAATGCACAAGAGTTTGAGGGACATCCACATACTGGAGTCACTTATCTTTTTCAGGAATTACAAAAGGCTTTCAACGTTACTCATCATTTGATTTACGACATCCCGATCTTCATCAGCAACCACTTGGAATTCATTCATTCAACTGGATACAATAAGGGATGTAGTGATACCAACTCTTCTAGGAACAATGATAAAAGAATGATCTTGAGTGCGGTTTGAGAAAATTTTCTGCTGATCAAATAGTGACTCTGTTTCTGTCCAAGAGAAATGGAATATGGATACATGGATTTGAGAATGAAGCATTTGAAGTAAAGAGCCATTTGGAGAGAGTAATATTTTCAGATATTGTTCCAATAGCATGTTTATCTTCTCTCCACCAACCAGCAGGGGAAAAAATTTCATCCCATGGGTTTTTTATTTTCATATCTGCATGGAAATGGCATGGAAATTTTTTTTAAATCTCACACCATTGTTGTTGCTCTTAATTCAGAGCATAACCAAAATAGAGGGGTAATAGTGTAGTTGCATCTTAGGAAGATAGTTCTTTGCCTCTAGAATGTTGACTCCTTGTAGATGACCATGCCCATACGGAGCCAGGTATAGTCTCTGTGGGAAATTAACATGATATTTCTTCAAGTATTTGGCCAAATCTGGGGTGGTGATGTCGCAGATATCATAGTAATCATGTCCAACAATGTTCTTCATGTCATCAATTTTCTTGCTAGCCAGTTCATCAGTCGTTCTGATTCTTCTAAGAGCAATTGAATCTGCACAAAGTTCGAATAATTAACTCTTATGTGAGTTGAGTTTTCATAAAATTTGTGAAGAATTTTGAAAAAATGGCGAAGGCATTAAGGCATGCAAGTCTAATTTTGGCACAAAAGTATTAATGTGTCGTGAAAGTATTGATGTGTCACGCAAGTTTTTGGTGCGCATGTATCACCGCACAAGTCCAAATACCTTTACACCAGCATGACAGTGATCAAATAGTGGAAAACAGAGAAACTTGCACGGCAAAGACAAGTTCTGCGGCGAGAGCTCAAAATTTTGAAAATCGGTGATTTGTGCGAGGAATGACCACATATATGTAGGCCAGGATGCACCCTTGCACACCGACACCTGCGTGTCTCAACACTGGCAGGCCAAAGTTTCCTTGGTTTTCTTCTTTCCTTAGAGTTACATCCTCATTTCTTTCGGATCCAACTCTAAGGGGGGGAGTTTTGTTGATTCTCCTTTTCACCACAGAGTCTAAACAAATGAAAAAGGGAAATACCTTGAACCCAAAGTGGTCATCCTTTGAAGAAACATAAAAAATTGAAAAAGGCATGAACAATGATTCAAATACACTTGGGTCGCGCAATTTCCACCAAGCTCGCACAAGTATAGGTGTGTGCCGCCCAGTGGTCGCGCAGGTGACTTGTGCCCCTTATTTAAGTTTTCCATAGGGTCTTCTCTAGCCTATAAATACCCCCTGTGGGCCCCCCATTTCGAGAGAAAAAATTACAGAAACACATATTTGAGCTCTAAATTCCCTAGTCTCTTCTTTAAGCTTCCGAACATTTCTATAGTAATTTCTTACCTAGAACAGATGATCTAAAGTGCGGGGATGGCCTAAGTGTTGAAACTCATCAACACTTGCATGCCAAAGTGGCCATCCCTTAAGGGAAATGGCCACACTTGTGCGCCTCCTTACTTCTTCAACAGTACAAACGATCCGCCCTTCTAGAATCCCCTAGGGATAATAATAAGGGATTGAGCCAAGTCTTTCCAAAGTATTTCATTAAGAATTGACCGTCGCGCAAGTACCCATGTGTCGCGCAAGTATACTTGCATGACCAGGACTTGTACGCATCCTTTTTGGGTGGCCCTCCTACCTATTTCAGATCACTAATGCCTATCCACCTATCCTCTTCATGATTAAGCATTCAGAACTCTCTCCAAATCCATTCATGGCATGATTTCATGGTTTTATTCCTTATCTGAAAGTAATTATGTGGAACATCTCTTAAAACCTAGTGATCTACATATCTTTATGTCACTAAAGTCAGATATTGCATTCATTCCACCTCATCCTTTTAGAGGAGATAGTCTTTAATCCTGGGCCTCCTTTTCAGGAGTAATCTCCAGTCCAAGTTCTGTTAATTTAGGAATCCTCCATAGGAGTAATCCCCATGTCCCCTAACCTGGGCATCATTCCTAAGATTAAGCCCCAGTCATTTTCCCAAATCTGGGAATCCTCCTCAGGATTAAGCCCCAATCTCAGAGTTCCCAAATATGGGCATCCTTCTCAAGAGTAAGCCCCAGTTCTCAAAACATTTTAACCTGGGCCTCTTTCTCAGGAATAAGCCCTAGTAATAATTTCTCTTAACCAGTCTTAATTTACTTTTGATTTGGGCATCCGTCTCAGGAGTAAAACCCAACCACAAGTCCCCTCCTAATTTGGGAATCCTCCTTAAGAGTATGCCCCAAGTTAGAGTATCCAAATCTCCATAAAGCAAATATACATTTATAGACCTTGTTCTTGGGTTTCTTCCCTGAAGTAAAACCCAATATTAATCTACTTTTGGAAAATCATACATACATAAGCCCAACATCATTGCATTTTTCGTCGCACAGTTGTTTAGTTTCACCAATACATCATGTTTCTCATACCAAGCATGATTCACGTGAGCTTATAGTGTAACATTAATCATGACATTTTTCTTTGAGCCATCAATCATGCATAAACAGCATACTCCTTTTTTCGAACTGTGTGGTTTCTGATTTCTTTTCTAAACAAAGGATACATAGGTAGCCCATCTGCGGGTATTATCCCAACTCTGAAATAATCCATGTCCTTCTGAATGACAATAATCGTTATGTTCCCCATTGAGGTGATTTAAAACCAGTATGGTCATCATAATGACCAAGAGAGGTTTATGTATTGAAGGATACCATGGACTAAAAATCTCTAACAAATAAAGATGATTCTCTATCGATGAAGAACCTTGAATATATATAAAATATTCTCAAAATTTCCTACATATATTATCATTGATTATCAGATCTAATGGAAAGCTCATTTTATACTTGGTAATGTAATAAGGATTCACAAATATAACTTAAATATATAAAAAGAGTCATGGAGTATACAATAAATCCCCTCAAAAAAGGTGTGATGAGTCAGACCTCCCATCCTCTCGACCAATGAAAATTCTTCAGTCTCATCGGTCCATAATTAATGAGAACCTACCTTTGAAAAGTAGGTCCCCATGGATATAGAATCATTGTATGGTTCTGGTTCTATGAACAAACCCATTAGAAACCTCTTGGAATGTTTCAATGTTAAATAAACGAGGTCATCCCCAATTACATCGGAAACATAAATATATATGTTACGTAATGATTAAAATGATAAACTAAACTAAAAACAATTAAAATAATCAAAAATTTCTATAATTTTATGAAAATAATAAATGTAAACAAGATATAAACATATGTTACATGTAATACTGGGAATGTAATAATTGAATGTTTTCTAAACATCTTTTTTCAAGATCGTCCAAATTGCCCCAATCCTTGTCTTCAATATGCTCATCATTATTTTCTGCTAATCTTTACAAGGAAGTATGGATCTCACATAAATCATCATCTTCATCATGTTGATCCTTACATAAATATTTCGTTTCCCTTGTAAAACAACAGACCACTTCATATCGGATTGATCAACTAAATAAAAAACCTTTTTTTCATGTGTTTTTGTTATAAAAGAATCTAATGTGTCTTACAATATATTAAAATTAACAACTACCATTCCATATTCATCGTGTCTTACACTACTGATACTGAGTTACCATTATCAGTTTACGATAGAAAATTTTATTTTAAATTAATCAACCTCTCATTTTTCTTCAACGACTCCATAATATGAACATGATTCCAAAGTTTGGTTTTGGCCTTTAGAACTCGAAAAATGCCTTGCTTCTGCAAACACAAATACACAATTATTCTAAAATGCACTTCTATTGTCCTAATCCTTCATATGAAATGTATATTAATTAATTTCATACTCGAACCATGTAATAAAATATAAAATTGGACCACCCACTAACCATTTTAATGCCTTTGATACATCTGATTTACCAAGCATGGTCTTTTTAAACCATGAGAAAATGTTTTGTTGTGATCATTCAAAATCCAAATTTCTTTCTTTTTTGGATGACATTATTTCAACTCATTAATATGCAATGTGATATAAGATTGAGAATAATCTTTGTTATTCAAGATGTTTAATTCGACCTTCTTCATCTATTCAGTTGATAATGATTTAAATTTCATTCCATGAATCCCCTTTCCCTCATTATTAACTAATTCATATTGATATAGAGGAAAACCTATGTGCTCCGCTACAACAAATTAGCTCTTAAAAACTCCACAACCTCCTCATAAATATACTTCTCAATAATGGAGGCTTTATGTCAATATGGATTCCTAACATACCCATTCAATATTTTTATATACCTTTTAAAAGGATACACCCAACAAAGATATACAGATCCACAAACCATTATTTCTTGAACCAGATGAAAAATTAAATTCACCATTATATCAAAAAAAATATGGAGGAAATTAAATTTCCAATTGAAAAAAATTGAAATTGAATCATTTTCCCAACTGTTCAATGAATTCACAACAATCACCTTATTAACAATTGAATTGAAAAAATAACACAACTTCTTTATAATATTTTTGACATGGATGGGAAATATTCCTTGTAATTAATTTGGTAGATGTTATTACATCATAACGTGACAAACATGATACTTCATACCTATGAACATAAAATCCTTCAAAGAGACAATTAATTTTTACTTTTTCACAATAACCATGAGGCACTATGATATCATGTAGATACATTGGAAAACTGATTTTCTCCCTCTTGGATAATGTAATAAAAGCCGGGGAAAAAATATTTGTCTTCTATTTGGAGTGAAAGATAACTCCAAACGTATTCCCATTGATAGTAAGTTTAATATTGCATTCTACCCATAATTACTCTTTCCTTTAATTTCTAACAATGCTCTAATCAAACTATCATAGATATTTTTCTCTATATTCATGACATCAATATTATGTTTCACTTCATGATATCTCAAATATGGTAGCTCAAAAAATATTGACTTTTTTTCCAAATATTTATATCATTACATGATTTGTGTGTCTTTCCCAATATTTCATAAAGGTTTTTCACCCATTCAAAATTCACATTAGGGGATAAATATTTTGGATAAATATCAAATTCTTGTGATCCATTGTTGAACTTATTTGTATTTTATAAGTGTGATCCATAGGCCAAAGCATTTGATGACCCACGTATACTTCTTTCCTCCCGTGGTGCAATTTTCAATATGAAGTCTGTTTTTTGGAAATTGACCATGATTAATGCCCCTTAAAACTCTATCCCAAAAATTTACATATGCTGGGAAGACATTTATAGTGAACATTAACACTGCATGTATTTTAAAATATTTTATTTTATATTAATTATACACCGTAGCACTATCCTCCCATAAATGTTTCAAATCATCAATCAATGGTGATAAGATAAAGTAATTATCATTTCCTTGTTGCTTCGAACCAGAGATAATTATAATCAACATTTCATATTTTGGCTTCATACAAATATCAAGAGATAAGTTATAAATTGTGAATAAAAAATGCCATTTACCATGTGTGCTACTGAGGGTTCGGTATA
This sequence comes from Viscum album, assembly GCA_963277665.1. Taxonomy (NCBI): domain Eukaryota; kingdom Viridiplantae; phylum Streptophyta; class Magnoliopsida; order Santalales; family Viscaceae; genus Viscum; species Viscum album. Next base: position 135,743,532 of record OY728150.1, read on the forward strand.
GATTCATTTAATCTATGCACAACTGTTGTATGATATTTATAATTTCATTTCTAAATATAGGATAATGCTCATAAATTTTCTTCCATTGTGGAAAATAATCTAGATGATGTATTTTTTTATCCCATATATATTCATTATCTTGTCATACTAACCTTTCTACATCATGTGAATTAGAAAATAATTGTTTCCAACCATCAATTATTAGATGATACAAAAATACCTTGGTAGGGATCTTTGTAATTTATACATCATCCTATGATTTTTCTTTCAGCTTATACTGTGATGTTCCACATTTAGGAAAATCTAACAGAAATTCATTTTCCTTCGAATATATCATACATTCATTTAGACAGACATGTATTTTCTTTTATCCTAATCCCAACAGAAATAATATTTTCTTGGACTTATAATGTTATTCTATAATATCATTGTATTTTGGAAGAACGTCTTTAAACAATTATATATGCTCTGTAAAAAATTTATCACTCCATCCATGTTCACCTTTAGGTTAATTAATCGTAACACCACTGACAAAACCGTAAAATCCATACATCCAAGATACAATGGTTTTTCCGAATCATCGTAAAGAAGCGCACCTATCATTTCTATCTCAATATTTTATACTATAATATCATGAATCATTTCTTCAATTCCATCAGAGTTATCGTCTTTCAAATCATCATCATCAGTAGATTAGTCATTCTGTCCAGTTCCACCATGCCATATCAAAGGGCTGTAACTTAGATTAAAACCATGGCAAATTAGATGATATTTGATCTATATACTTATTAACTTCTTCATATTCTAAAATTTTAGGCATGGACCGAAAAAATTTCACTGCTTGGAACATTTTTTTTGAAAATTCCAAGACGTCATCAACACCTTCCTCATATTCATCACTCATTTGATGTGTCGTAATCCAACATCAACTCATTATTACCTATAAAAAATATAAATATTATACATCTTGTTATGATAGGAAAAATCTATATTTATATGAAATATATCATGTTTAAAATTTAAGACAATATTGAAATATAAAACAAATAAATGCGTATTTGAAAAAGATATGCATGGAAATGATTTTAAAAAGAAAATATAGTTAGATAAAATAGTTTTATATGAAAATAAATTTAGGATTACATATCTCTCATATGGATCATGATAATACAGTATAATTTCATCTTGGATCTTTTCTTCTTAAGGTAGACAAAGAATATATCCTAGTGCAACTAGATAACCAAATTCACCCTTCCGAAAACAAGAAATATGAAGTATAAATATTAAAATATGTATATATTTATTACTAAAAATTACTCTTATCCCAAAAATTTGAAACTATTGGGATAACCCCTGAAACCGTTGGTATAGAATATGCCAATGGTTTCACACACTATTTGATAAATGGTTATTTCAATAGTCCTATAGAAACATTCTTACATGAAATATTTTATAGACTGGCTGAATAAGGGGGTAGGGGCGTCCATGTGGGATGGGGATTGTGTCTTCGAGATGAGGGGGTTGTCCCACAACCTACCCCCTTGGACATTCCCCATCCCCTAGACACCCCACCCCCAGGACACCCTCATCCCCATGGACAGCAACCCAACCCACTAGACAGCCCCAACACCCCAAACACCCCCACCCGCTGAACACCCCCAACTGTAAGATTTGTATAGAGTAAGAGGTTTCCAACCTTTGATACCAATTGTAGGATCGAAATATAATATGAGATGCTCAATATACAAGAGGGGGGGTGAATTGTATACTTTAAAAATTCATTTGGATCCTTTAATGTTAGTTATGAATAACTAGGTTTTCCTTAAGCAAAGGAAAAGGCTAAGTTTAACAAAGTTAAACGAAGTAAATTCACAACACCTCTAAACACTGAACTAAACTGGGATTGAGATTCTGAAAGTAGGTTCCGGAAATATAGTTCCGGAAGTTGAAACTTAACAAAGAAATACATTAAGAGATTCTACCTTAAAGCGTATAGAATCTTAAAGAATCAGAGTATAAGTAAGGAAGTATAAGAAAGTTATACTTTCCTTATAATAAAAAATGTAGCGGAATAAAAAACTATTAAAACTACTAGTAACAAGATATAAGTCTTTTAACCCAAAGAGAAGGGTATCCAACAACCTTGGATAAAGGTCCCTTGATTTATACTTTCAAGCAAGTCTGTCTTACCCAGACCAGAGTAAGCCCTCGATACGAAGATCGGAGTCTCTGTCTTGCTATCCCCGCAAGCCCTCAACTTCAAGGTAGTTGGTAACCTCTGTCTTCCTCATCAAGGAAGCCCTCAAACATTAAGGTTGTCGGCGCCTCTGTCTTCCTATCCCCGGAAGCCCTCGAATGTAATCACCAACATTCGGAGTCGCACGAAGCTTTGAGAGTTAATAAGAGACTCTCTCTCTAGAAATCAATTCAACAGCATGTATGCACTATTTCAGCAATCAGCTAGCAACCACCACGAGCTCTTTCAAATGAGCTCCTATTTATAGGTAAGGTCGGCTCCTTCTCCAACGGTCATATTTTCCATAAAGATCGGAGGGACTTGTACACGTGTCACTTAGACAACGGTTAGTTTATAACAAAATGGACGACATCGTTTTATAACAAAACAAGTGTAACAGAATGTACGACATCGTTTTAATTCTAACATAAAGGTTCGGAATGAAAATTTCGGAGTGAAGGTTCGGAGTGTAAAGGATATAATAAAGAGTAGACAAATTATAGAGATGTAAGCAATATAAAAGTTTGGAGTCTAACAAAGATATTTTTCGGAGTATGAATTAATTTAGAGTGTATAAAACAAAGATAATCAGATTCTGTTTAATAGGTGAATTTGGAATGAGAATTTGGAATAGGAATTCATCATCAGAAAACGTAATGAGAATTCACCATCAGAATTCGTAATGAGAATTCTTCATCAGAATTCGTAATGGGAATTCAGAATGATATTTCTTCATTAGAATTCATAATGGGAATTCTTCATTGGAATTCGTAATGAGAATTCTTCATTAGAATTCCTATCCTGAATCTGGAATAGAACTTAGTCAGAGTTCATATCTTGAGTTCGGAATGAAACTCTATCACAGTTTTTATCCAGAATTCGGATCCTAAAACAGAATGCTTCATATCAAGGTTTCAACGATTCCGAGAAAATGAATCTGAATCTTATGATTAAGAAAAATATGGATGAAAATATTATAAGGATAATTTTTCTTATAAAAGAGTTTTTCCTTAAGAAAGAAATTTTCCATATAAAAGCAATTTTCCTTAAGAAACCAATTTTCCTTATAAAAGAAATTTTACTTAGGAAAGCAATTTTCTTTAAGAAACGATTTTCCTTAAGAAAGAAATTTTCTTAAAGATAAGGTGTTTGTGATTTTCAAAACAAGAAGGAATGGAAAAGTCAGAAGGAAAACCTTATTGACTCAACAATCTCCCCCTTTTTGGAAAGCACAAACAACCTTACGAAAAAGCTATTCTAAGAAGAAAAAAACATTAAGGCTTATCTCCCTTTGTTTTAAGGATATTGATGAATACGACTAACTCCCCCTTAGGCTTTGAAACTCTAAGGATCGTATTCAGATTTCCGGAGTGATAGAAAAGAATGTCTTCTTTAAGAAAAACTCCCCCTTAAACAAACTCTTATTAGATTTCTTTTTCCATGGGTATTTTTCTTTCTCCCCCTTTGATAAACTCTTATTATAGTTCTTCTTTTTCTTAAGGATCTTTTCCTTCTCCCCCTTTGTGATTTTGAAAAAGAATTGAAAGGAATGGAAAAACTTAACAAAGTACCTGAGATATTAGTAATAAAAACAAAAAGAAACAAGAAGCACAATTTTCATTAAAATTTGTAATCTCAGCAACAACAAAAAAAGTACAACAAAAATATCGGATTGGGTTATTTCGGATCTTTTTCCTTCGACATAAGCCCCTTAAGAATAGTCTTGATCTTCTTCAGGTCTTTATGATCTTCTTCGGCTTGCTTCTCTAAGTCAACTATTCTTTCGGATTGAGCTTCAATCTTTTCTTCCTGAGCCTTTAGCTTTTCTTCCTGAGTTTTGATTTTCTCTTCCTGAGCCTTCATCCTCTCTTCAAAATCGATCCGATGATCCCTTTCAAATTTCCAATTTTGAGAAACGGAATTGATATTACCATTCAGATCTCTAACTTCCTGAATACAAAAGTTCTTTTCCTCTGTCAACTTTTCTTCAAAGGATGCAGTTAGCTCGTTTATCTTCTTGTCCTAGGTTTCAAATGCATCTTTAACATTCTCTTGAAACTCATCGAATAACCTATCTCTTCCACAGTTTTCTTGGACCAGCTTGTCATCCTTTTGCAAGATCATTTATTAGCTTCGTAACCAATAAAGAAGGTTTTGAACTGGGCTTCAATCTCAACACACTTATCCATAACAATGGATACAGAGTCTGTTTTCTGATTCAACACATGTTGGAGCATCTGGAATCTTGAATCAATACTTGAGAAGGTCGGAATGGTTCCCACCAAATTCTTCAAAGACTGAACAACAAATTCATGCCCCAACGAGGATGACTCTAAATCTGAAATCTTTCTTGGAGAGTTTTCTTCCTCAATAAGTTCAAGTTTTCTCTTTGAAGAAATTCCATCTTCCTTCCTCTTCCTTACTTCTGAGCTCGAAGTCTCGGTAAGAATTTTCTTTCCCTTATCTTTTTCCGGAATTGAATCATGTTCCGGAGTTCTCTTCTCACTATCAGAAACTTGAACAACAAAATCTTCCTCATCAGGAACTTCCTGAACACCAGCCTCTACGCTTTTCATCTGAGCAATATCATGTAAAAGTTGTTCTTCTTCTCCATGATAGGTAACTTCTTCTTCTCCTTTCTCTTCTTCTATAGCTGGAGTAACAAGCTTTGAAGATTCAGCTTCTGAAGTTCGGAGCGATAAGTGTTCTGAATGTGTTCCCTTGTACTCATCTACTTGTTTTAGCACATCTCCTGTCTCACCACTTCCTTCAGCAACTTCTTCTTCTTGTTCCACTTGCTCAACTTCCTCAGTATTCTTAGCAAAATATTCTTCCGGAGCAACGAGGGTTCTTCCTGAAGTCTTAGGTAAAGATTCCAGAGAGAATGATCTCGGAACTGGGATGCTTCCGGATACCATTTCATTAAACTTTAACAATGCTTGGACTGCCTCGGCTTCTGACATCTGCTTCTTAGGCTTCTTCTCCTTTGCTTGCTTCTCAAGCTCATCAATAGTTTTCTCCTTCAAATCTTTAGCCTCCGCAGGGTCCAGTCCGAACTGCGGATCCCATTCTTTCCTCTTCTTTTTGTCTTCTCTCCACTTTGCAACAATCTCATCAAGATAGGTTTTTTTCTTCTTAGGCTTTGGAGGTGCGGATTGAACTTTCTTAGACTTAGGATTTTCAACTTCAGCTGCAACTTCCTTCAACTTTCTTTTCTTTACTGGTTTGGATGATTCCAGTTCAGCAGCCTTCGGAACCGTTTCTTCTTGAGCAGGTAGATCAATAAACTTTCCAGACTTCTTGTCAAAAGAAACATCCATTCTTTTGAGGGTGTCATTACTAACCAACAAGATTTTGCATACCCTCGGCATAGATCTGCAAGCCTCCATGAAGGATTCAAGGCACCGTACTATCAACTTCGACAATATTGCTGGGTACATTATGATCTGAGCTCTGAGATTTCCTTTCTTAAGGTTCTCAATGGTTATAAGAATGTGCCTCATGAAATTGAACTTCCTTAGATTTATCAGAAAATCTATGATATAGATCTCACTCTTCTTCAAGCTGTCTTTATCACCTTTTCTTGGTACGATAAGTCCTTGCACCCATAACTCCAGAATCCGAAAATTTGTAGATAGACTTGCAATTTTCGGAGCCTTATCATCAGCTAGTCCGAGAGTTTATAAGGATTTTTCCTTGTTGAAGCTACCCTTAGAGTCTGGTAAAACATGCGAAATAAACTCGGCTTCTCCTTTATAAGACAGCCCTACCAAGCTTGCAGCCTTGGTGTAAGAAAGCTTATATGTTTTGCCATACGACTTGAAAGAAAACTTTTCTCTATCATCTTCCTTAAAGAAGGAAACTAATTCATAAAACTCGATAAGTAAATCAGAAAATACTTCATCTTGATTCCCGGTTTTAGATACCGCAACATCTTCCCAGCCATTCAACTTGATGTTCTTTGAGATAAGGGAATCATAGTTATTGATGAAATCTGGATGGAGTAACCTTTCTCTGTAAACTAACCACTGAGAAATAGGCTTGGTTGAAGACATTTCTTGAGACACTAACTCCGCAGACATTCGGATCTGAAGTCCTCTGAGATCTTCAGAACGGAGTAATCTGTGGTTCGGAACGGCCTTAAAACAGAGGGGCAGAGCTTCAGTACGCGAAAGCTTGAAACCGATGTGGGACGAGAAATTGGGTCCCCTTTATATAGGCAGCAGGATGATGGTTCATATTCCACAGTTGATCTAACGGTTTAGAAAGAATTGAGATCAAATCTGATGGTTGAAAACTTGAATCCGATCATTTTGAGGTTTTTATTAAAGTAAAGAATTAAGAAAAGTAAAATCCGAAAACAAAATATAAGAAACTTCCAGTAAGTCAAATATGACTACGAAAACTTCAGTAAGGAAATTATACCTTTCGGATTATCTTAGGAAAGATATTTGTAATGAGTAATATAATGATGACTATAAAAAAACATTATTACGAAAAGACAAATTTCAAAAATTTACTACGAAAAACTCACTACGGAAAACTCAGTACGAAAAAATCAGTACGAAAAAGAAACTAAGAAGGTTCGGTACGAAAATCTGGTTATGAAAGTACCAGTCCGAAATTTTCCATTCCGGATGTTTTCAATATGAATACTTCCATTCCAGAATCATTTTGTATGAAAATATCCATTCTGGAAAATTTTCGTTCCGAAAGTTCCATTCAGGAAATATTCGTTCCGAAAAGTTTGAAAATAAATTTTGAAAAACATTGTTAAACAAACAATCAAATGTACTCCCCCTATGAAAAGGAGTTTATTACTGTTAGGAGACTTATTCAACAGAAAGTTAATTATGAAAGATTACCTTACGGTTATCATTCCTAACTTTTGTTTAATATATTCAAATCTATCAGAAGGAAATGATTTTGTAAAAATATCAGCAAGTTGATTTTGCGTTCCAATAAACTAAAGAATAATATCTCCTTTTAGTGTGTGATCCCTAAGAAAGTGATGCCTAATATCTATCTGTTTTTCACGGGAGTGATGTGCAAGGTTCTTACTGAGGGCAATGACACTTGTGTTATCACACAAAATTTGAGTTTTAGTAAAACTCATGCCATAGTCTGTGAGTGTGTGTTACATCCACAACACTTGAGCACAACAACTTCCAGCTACTACATATTCAGCTTCAGTAGTGGAAAGTTCTACAGAATGTTGCTTTTTGCAGGACCAAGAAACTAGTGAATCTCCTAAGAAATGACAAGTTCTGGATGTACTTTTTCTATCCATTCTACATCCACCAAAGTCAGCATCAGAAAAGCTTTTTAGAACAAAATAATTTCCAGAAGTATAAAATAATCCTAGATCCATGGTTCCCTTAAGGTAGCGAAAAATTCTTTTTACTGCCTTTAAGTGAGATTCCTTAGGATTGGATTGATATCTTGCACATAAGCATACTAAAAACGGTAAGTCTGGTCGACTAGCTATTAAGTAAAGTAGACTTCCTATCATACCTCTAAAAGATGTTTGATCTACTGGTTTCCCAGCTTCATCAAGATCTAAAGAGTTTGAGGTACCAATGGGAGTACTTATACTCTTAGTGTTGTCATAACCATACTTTTTCAGAATATCTTTAATATACTTATGTTGAGATATGTAGGTTCCTTCTAGTTTTTGAGAAATTTGAAAACCAAGAAAAAATGTTAACTCACCCATCATACTCATTTCAAACTCAGATTTCATTATACTAGCAAAAGAGTCTATCAAAGATTGCTGAGTTGAACCAAATATAATGTCATCAACGTAAATTTGAACAATCAAAACATTTTTTTATCTTTCTTTATAAAAAGGGTTGGATCTGCATTTCCCTTAACATAGTTATTTTGAAGAAAAAATCCAGTGAGTCTATCATACCATGCTTGTGGGGCTTGTTTAAGGCCATACAAAGCTTTGGTAAGTCTAAAAACATGATCCGGATGTTTTGTATCTTCAAATCCAGGAGGTTGTTCAACAAAAAATTCCCCTTGAACATAACCGTTAAGAAAAGCACATTTCACATCCTTTTGGAAAAGTTTGAAATTAAAGAATGCTGCAAAGGCAAGTAGAATACGGATAGATTCAAGTCTAGCTGCTGGAGCATAGGTTTCTTTATAGTCTATTCCTTCATGCTGATTATAGCCTTTAGCAACAAGTCTAGCTTTATTTCTTACTATGACTCCATTTTCATCACATTTATTTCTGAAGACCCATTTTACTCCAATAACAGAAGTTTCCTTAGGTCTTTCAACCAAGGTCCATACTTTATTCCTTTCGAATTCATTTAGTTCATCTTGCATTACTTTGATCCAATCATCATCACTAAAGCTTCATCAGTGCTTTTAGGTTCTAATTGGGAAAGAAATGATAGATGTTCTACTTCATTTATTAAGGAACTTCTAGTCCTTACAGGTTGATTTACATCACCAATGATACTATCACTGGGATGATTCTTAAGAAACACCTGATTTGGGTTTTGTAAAACCTGTTCATCAACATAAGGTAGAAAGTCTTCTGGGGTAAATGTTTCAGAAGTATCTTCTAGAACAATTTCCTTATCAGAAGGTTCTTCTATCAAAGTTTGACAATCAGTTTTTGAAAACACATCCGAGAGATGTAGGTTGAGATGGTTTGAAAACAAAAGGATCAGACTCATCAAATTTCACATGTACTGTTTCCTCAACAGTGCAAGTATTTTTATTAAAAACTCTATAAGCCTTAGAGGTTGTCGAATAACCTAAGAATATTCCTTCATCAGATTTTGGGGCGAATTTATATAGGTTATCTTTAGTATTCAAAATAAATACTTTGCAACCAAAAACCTTGAAGTAGGAAAGTCTTGGTTTTCTACCATTCCATAACTCATAAGGAGTTTTATTAAGAAAAGGTCTAATCAAAACTCTATTTATAGTATAACAAGCAGTACTTACAGCTTCATCCTAGAAATGTCTAGCAATATAATATTCACTCAACATGGTTCTTGTTATCTCTTGAAGAATTCTATTTCTTCTTTCAACAACACCATTCTTTTGAGGAGTTCTAGGTGCTGAAAAATTGTGAGTAATACCTTTCTTACTACAAAAAGTTTCAAAATCAGAATTTTGAAATTCTCCTCCATGATCACTATGAATAGTTTTCAATGGAAGGTTTTTCTCATTTTTAACTTGAGCTCTAAAACTTTTGAAATAAGGAAAACCTTCAGATTTCTTTGCTAGAAAATAGACCCAAGTAAATCTGGTGTAATCATCAACTAGAACAAACACATAGTGTTTGCCTCCAATACTTCCATTTTGTGTTGGACCAAAAAGATCCATGTGCACTAACTGTAATGCATTAGTTGTTGAGACTTCACCGATTGACTTAAAACTAGATTTATGTTGCTTTCCATATTGACAAGGATCACAAACTTTAGAAGAATCAAATCTAAGCTCCAGTAGATCCTTAACTAGTTTCTTCTTAGAGAGTTTACATAGGTTCCTATGATTACAGTGACCTAGTCTTCTCTGCCATTACCAAGAATGATCTTCCATTGCACTTAGGCAAGGTAAATCTTGGCTTCTAAGATCTTCTAGGTTCAAAGTGTAGACATTATCTTGCCTATTGGGTGAGAGAATAAATTCTTCCTTGAATTGTGAACTAAACACTTATCATTCCTAAAATTCACAAGGTAACCCTCATCACATAACTGAATTATGCTAATGAGGTTGTGCTTAAGACCTTTAACAAAAAGAACATTTGAAATCAATGTTTTACCTAAAAGAACAATATTACCAATACCAACAATCTCCCCCTTAGCATTGTCTCCGAAAGTTACCTTTCCTCCTTTCGTTTTGATAATCTTTTCAAAAAAGCTTTTGTTACCAGTCATGTGCCAGGAACATCCACTATCCATGTACCATGTATTATTGATGGTACTTTCTTTATTATCCTGAAATCAAGAAGAAAATTAGACTTTCGGAATCCAAACTTGTTTGGATCCGAGATTTCCAGACAATAAAATTTTTGGTATCCACATTTTCTTAGAAAATTAGGCTTTGTGAAATCCTAGGGATTGGGTTTTATTTAAGGAACAATTCTTTGCCCAGTGACCACCACATTGACACTTGTTACAATATGGGTCACTTTGAGGAACAAAATAATTGTTACTAAAAACAGGTTTTGCATTTGTATAACCAAATCCGGATTTATTTCTTAAAGGTCGTATTTGGGAATACATCTTATCAAAATTTTCCTTACCATGGGTAAAGTTTGATAAACACTTCTTTAAGGAAAAAATTTCAGACTTGATTTTTACAACCAAGTTTTTATCCTCAAAATCATTAGTTTTAGAACTAGAGTTAGGCTCTAAAACATTTTTCTTAGAAATTAATTTTTCTAATTCTTTAGAATGTTTATTCTTCTCAGAACATACTTCCTCAATATTTTTTTAAATACTTTCAAAATCAGCATTTTTCTTATCAAGATCTTTAGAAAGATCTGATATTTCTTTAGTAAGAATAGAATTCCTAGAGTTTGCCTTATCAAGTTTCTTATTGAGTTTGGAATTCTCAATCTCAATAAGTTCAGCAAACCTAGAGACTTCTTCATAAGTAGGTAAAGTATTTTCCTCATCAGAAGATGATTCTTCATCAGAAGAATTATAATACTTACTATCATTAGAGTTTAAAGAAACATTGGTCAAAGATTCAGCATTTCGTACCTTAGCCATAAGACAATGATTATCAATAGGTAGTCTGGCTATAAGACCAAGATTCTTCTGTCCTGAAGATTCATAATCAGAAGGTTCATCTGAAGAGTCAGCACCACTGGCACTCCAAGTGTCATTATTTTTCAGAACTTTCTTAGCTTTAGCTTTATAATACTTCTTCTTGTTCCTGTCTGATTTCCTTTATTTTCTTTCTTTCTTTTTGAGCATAGGGCAATCTAGTCTAGTATGTCCAGCTCTTTTGCGTTCATAACAAGTAACTTCTCCATCTTTCTTATCTTTCCTATCCTTTTTCTTATACATAGATTGAAATTTTCTCTGTCCAGCTATCTTTTTCATCCTTCGAGAAAGATTTTCTAATTCATTTTCTGAGACTTCACTCTCACTAGATTCGGATTGGAAAATGACTTTCTTAGACTTGGATCTGGTTACTCTCTCAGGAGTCTTAGCTTTCATCTGAATTGATGTTGTTGTAAAAGCAACAGTACCATTTCCATTCTTCTTCTTGATGTTGTCAGCATCTCTCTTCATTCTGGTTTCATGTTGTAGAAGAGTTCCAAATAATTCATCAAGAGTAATTTGAGTGACCTTCCTGTTCTCATCTATGGCTGTTCTCTTGGATTACCACTCATTGGGAATAATATCAATTAGCTTGTCCACAATAGCTTCATCATCTAAACCTTTTTCTCCCATAGATTGTAGACAGTTGACAATAGTCATAAATCTTTGTTGAACTTTACAGATAGGTTCTCAATAAGGAAAATTGAAGCCATGATATTCAGCTCTAAGCATAGCTCTTCTAGTCTCGATTACTTTAGAAGTCCCAAAGTGTGTAACCTCTAACTTCTTCCATATACAGTTAGATGCTTCACAAGAAGAAATTTGGCTATATATATTTCTGGTCATTGAACATAATAAAGTATTGCGTACCTTATAGTTGAGTTGATATTCTTGCTTTTCCTGATTAGTAAAAGATCTGACTTCCTTGTCAGGAATTTTGTAATCACCGGTAAACATAACAAAGTTATCTACACCAGTATTGATAAAAAAAGTCTTCATTCGATCTCTCCAGTATTCATAATCATTACCATCAAAGATAGGTGGTCTTGTAGGATTTAGATTGTCAATTGATCCAACATTAATTCCCGCCATACCAAAAATAACTTTTCATACAAACTTGTTAGTAGAAAAGAATCGTAATAACAAAGTTTGGAATGGGAAAAGTTCGGATTGGATAAATCGGAATGACAAAGTTCGGAAGGATAAAGTGAGCAAGAAAAACTTATTCGTGAGTATAAGTATTTCAGTAACTGGCTCTGATACCAAATGTAAGATTGGTATAGAGTAAGAGGTTTCCAACCTTTGATACCAATTGTAGGATCGAAATATAATATTAGATGCTCAATATACAAGAGGGGGGGTGAATTGTATACTTTAAAAATTCATTTGGAACCTTTAATGTTAGTTATGAATAACTATGTTTTCCTTAAGCAAAGGAAAAGGCTAAGTCTATCAAAGTTAAACTAAGTAAATTCACAACACCTCTAAACACCGAACTAAACTGGGAATGAGATTCCGAAAGTAGGTTCTGGAAATATAGTTCCAGAAGTTGAAACTTAACAAAGAAATACAATAAGATATTCTACCTTAAAGCGTATAGAATATTAAAGAATCAGAGTACAAGTAAGGAAGTATAAGAAAGTTATAATTTCCTTATAATACAAAATGTAGCTGAATAAAAAACTAGTAAAACTACTAATAACAAGATATAAGTCTTTTAACCCAAAGAGAAGGGTATCCAACAACCTTGGATAAAGGTCCCTTGATTTATACATTCAAGCAAGTCTGTCTTACCCACACCAGGGTAAACCCTCGATACAAAGATCGGAGTCTCTGTCTTGCTATCCCCGCAAGCCCTCAACTTCAAGGTAGTTGGTAACCTCTGTCTTCCTCAGCAAGGAAGCCCTCGAACTTTAAGGTTGTCGGCACCTCTGTCTTCCTATCCCCGGAAGCCCTCGAATGTAATCACCAACATTCGGAGTCGCACGAAGCTTTGAGAGATAATAAGAGACTCTCTCTCTAGAAATCACTTCAACAGCATGTATGCACTATTTCAGCAATCAACTAGCAACCACCACAAGCTCTTTCAAATGAGCTCCTATTTATAGGTAAGGTCGGCTCCTTCTCAAACGGTCATATTTTCCTTAAATATCGGAGGGACCTGTACACGTGTCACTTAGACAATGGTTAGTTTATAACAAAATGGACGACATCGTTTTATAACAAAACAAGTGTAACAGAATGTACGACATCATTTTAATTCTAACATAAAGGTTCGGAATGAAAACTTCGGAGTGAAGGTTCGGAGTGTAATGGAGATAATAAAGAGTAGACAAATTATAGAGATGTAAGCAATATAAAAGTTTGGAGTCTAACAAAGATATTTTTCAGAGTCTGAATTAATTCAGAGTGTATAAAACAAAGATAATCAGATTCTGTTTAATAGGTGAATTCGGAATGAGAATTCGGAATAGGAATTCATCATCAGAAATCGTAATGAGAATTCACCATCAGAATTCGTAATGAGAATTCTTCATCAGAATTCGTAATGGGAATTCGGAATGATATTTCTTCATTAGAATTTGTAATGGGAATTCTTCATTGGAATTCGTAATGAGAATTCTTCGTTTGAATTCCTATCCTGAATCTGGAATGAAACATAGTCAGAGTTCATATCCTGAGTTCGGAATGAAACTCTATGACAGTTTTTATCTAGAATTCGGATCCTAAAACAGAATGCTTCATATCAAGGTTTCAACGATTCCGAGAAAATGAATCCGAATCTTATGCTTAAGAAAAATATGGATGAAAATATGATAAGGATAATTTTTCTTATAAAAGAGTTTTTCCTTAAGAAAGCAATTTTCCTTATAAAAGCAATTTCCTTAAGAAACCAATTTTCCTTATAAAAGCAATTTTCCTTAGGAAAGCAATTTTTCTTTAAGAGATGATTTTCCTTAAGAAAGAAATTTTCTTAAAGATAAGGTGTTTGTGATTTTCAAAACAAGATGGAATGGAAAAGTCATAAGGAAAACCTTATTGACTCGACACCAACCCCCTTAGACATCCCCTTGGACACCCCCAACCCACCCCCAGGAAACCCATACCCCCTTGGATAGCCCCCTCAACCCCTGGAGACCATCCACACCCATGGGACACCCTGTACACCCCCCACCAACATGAAACCCCCCCAGACACCCCCACCCCTTAGAGAGTCCCCCACACCCCCTAGACACCCTCACCCACTGGACACCCCCACCAAATGGACATCCTCCCAGCCCCTGGACTACCCCCACCCCCTGGACACCCCTTCCCCGACCCCCTGGACACCCCTTCCACCACCCCTGGACACCCCTACCCCCTTGGACAGAACCATCACCCACCTAGACACACCCCGCAAACCCCTAGACACCACTACAACCTTGGACAGACCCCTCACCACAGAACCCCTCCCCCACCCCCAAAACACCCCATAACCCCTTGGAAATCACCCTTACCCCCTTGGACACCTCCCCCACCCCCTTAAACACCCCTAGGAACCACAACTCACTTGGAAATCGCCACACCCCCTTGACAGCCCCCACCCCTGGACACCCCCACACCCCCGGACACCCCCAATCCCCTTGGACTGCCTCCTCACCCCCTGGACACCCCCCGGATAACCCTACACCCTTGGATAGCCACATCATCACGCCTTCACACCACCAGCACCCCCTTGGACATGCCTGGACACCCCCACCCCCTTAAATATCCCCCTTCTCCCTAGACACCCCACTCCCTAGACTGCACCCCACCCCCTGGACACCCCCACCCCCTTGGAAAACCCCCTCACACCCTGGACACAACCCCACCCCCATGACAACCCTACACCCTTAGAAAACCCCCTCAACCCCATGGACACTACACCCCCACCATTGGACACCCCTGGATAACCACACCCCATTGGACAGTCCCCACCCCATAAACACCCCACCCACTTGGATAGCATCCACCCCCAAGAAACCCACACCCCCTTGGACAACCCCACCACATGGACACCCCTACCCCCTTAGAAAGCCCCCTCATCCCCCTATACACCACCTCCACCCCTTAGACACCTCTACCTCCTTGGATAACCCCCTCACCCCTTGGACCCCAGTGGACCCCCATAAACACCCCACCCCCTTAGACACCCCCTCACCCCAACCCTATACACTGCCACCCCCTGGAATCCCCCTCACCCACCCATGACACCCCACCCCCCGGACACCACCTACCCTTTTGGAAAACCCCCTCACCCCCTAGACACCACCCCCAACCCAACCCCCTAGACCCCTCTTACCCCCTTGGACAGCCCCCTCACCCCTAGAAACCCCAACCCCCTGGACACCCACTACCCCATGTACATCCCCCTCTCCCCCTAGACACCCCCACCCACATGGACACCCCCCACACACACATGATAGAACTCACATGGTTGCAACCCAAATTGTATGACATTCATGATATCACTCCCATTGTTTATTTTACCAGAAAAGAATTAATCATGGTATAAAAGAACACTATGACACATACCATGATAACAAGAACAACGATAGAAAAATAACATCTTAAAACATATGATTTGGGCATCACGATAAATAAAAAATGAAACCAATAGTCTAAGGTTTACTTGAGTATTGTGAGTTGAACTAATAGATCTGGTGATAATAATGAGGATGAATGATTTTGGAAAAACAATGTTGGAGGGAAAGACTTCGAAGAATCCTTTCTATGTTTTTCGCATGAGAGAGACAAGTCTTAAGTTTCTCGATCGAATAAAATAGAATGACACCATACTGGGAGTGATAAATCATTTAAAACTTTAATCACGTCGGTTATTTAACATCCAATGAAATAAAAATTATTTATGTTTATAACTTCGGTTATTTAATAACCAACACAGAAAATAATTTATCATGTTAGTTATTTTATAATCGATGTGATAGATGATGTTTTATCAAGTCAGTTATTTTATAACTGATGTGATAAATTTCCAAGATTTTATTTATCACGTTGGTTATTTTATAACCAATGTGATAAAGCACCCAGATTCAACCATCCACTTCAGTTATAAGATAACCAATGTGATAAATCTAATCTCGTTATTTTTTATGTCTATTATTTTCTAACTAATGTAAAAATAAATTATCATCAATTTATCACATCAGTTATTTTTTAACCGACATGATAAACCAATTTTCCCTGCATTGCATGTCAGTTCTATATAACAGACATGACAAACACAGATATGTTAAACATTTTTTTGAAATAGTGCCAACATTTCATCATCAAATTAAGAAATACCATCAATAATTAATTTTATGTGGGTATTTGTTCATTAATCACAGTACTAAACCACTTATTGATGGAATAATGATGATAGAACCCTATTCCATTAATGTTTTCAAGGAATATTAATGTAGAATTTGATATTTAAATGATAAATCCCCTAGACTATAGTATTAATTTAAACAAACGGTGGTCATTTCCAGGTAATATTCTCTATAATGATCATAATGAGACCTTCTTATTAAATCTCATCTTGAATCAATTTTCTATTGATAGATAAATGAATATTTGATATAAGTTTTATATCTTCAAGAATTATTCGGGAATTCATAATTACATTATGAATTGATAATGAATATATTGAATTGACATTACATCTTTCAACATACCTCATGAATGATTAGGTTGATAGAATCCATGCAATATGTGTTTCTAGAATGACCTTATTGACCTGGATTTAAATTTAGACTCAATTTTAATCTTCTATCATGATGAACCAAAACTAGATATAGAAATCCTTGATGTATGATATCATTCTCTATGGGTGGGAGATGTGTTTTATCTTTGATCCTTGGTTCATATTGTAGTTCTTCCTCTAAAACCTTAAAGAAGAAAGTTCCTTACAATCTGGGGATCTCATATACACTTTTTTCCATTGTATTATTCATGTGTGGGAATTAATTTAATTTATTGATGGTGATTTCTTCACAGTCTGTGTGTTTTCGTGATACCCCTATATAAATCATGTTTCCATAGTAATTTCTATAATATATTATTACAATTATAGATGTTGATCCACATGTTGTTTATATGATGCTACTATATTTCTCATGACAGCATGCTTCACTTTTTTTTATTATGGTCTACCTTGTTGTTTCTATCATTCCATTGGAGGTTAGTACATTATATCCATGATTGGTGGATCATTTTGGTATGATTACTCTTATAGGGGAGTGTTCAAGACATGAAATGATTATGATGATATACCCTTACACAGGGTAAGAGCATCGTAGCGTTGTCGCCAGGATTCGACTCGAGATCTTGTGGATATAGAGGAACATTTCAAAACTGGATGCCTTACAGATACTGAGTAGCGTGTCCACTCGATTACTCGAGGATGTTATTTGAAATTTCATCAACCTTATGGTTAGTTCTAATCATTTCAAATATATCCATTGAAACATTATTTATGGAGCTAATGAAGGTACTATCGGGGCTCATGGTGGTTTTGTTAGTATGAAGGTGTTGAGAATGTTATTGTTATAAATACATTCACATTTTTTTGGTAATGAACATATTATAAATGTCCACATTGGTCTAACGGTGTACAAGTGGTGTCCTACAGGGTTTTATTACTCACACCCTGAAAATGCATCTTGACACAATTATCGACATCATGTATATGGATCTAATAAAGGGAAATGGGACTATAGTAGATGCTTTTGTTGTAGATCATGGGGATGGTGGTAGTGCATGATATACATTGGAGGATTACAAACATTTATTTATTTTTTATTTTCTTGAATTTTACTCTATTTTGGTTTGACACATTGGGTTACTATTTGTTTATTATTTTCATGACTTTGTTCCATGCATTATTACATAATATTTATTTATTTTACACATGTACAATGATTTTTTTATAGTATATTTCATACTATTTGTTCATGTAAATGACCCTGAGGGTATAATTTCTCCATAAACAATAATCAAATCCTCACTATTAGTCGGTATCCTATAACATCTATAGAGGTTCACAATAGGTCATGTGAATATCTAGATTAGAACAGGTGGATTGGGTTTGAAATTACAATTTCATTTCGACGCAACCTAATATTTATATTTTATAAAACATTCATGGGGTTTTCATAAACATAGATATTTCACTTGAATATTTTCTATGGTTATGTTCTCAGATCAATATTTTCTTAAATCTAGTTCTCATTGTTTCTACTAAACTCACTTTGACACCAACTATAAAAACACTAAATCCAGTAACCAGAAGTAAATGATTACATTGTTATAATGGTACAATATAATGACCAAATAATAGAGGATAACACAATTTTTCATTCTTATGATACTAGATATATACTTGATTCTCACATTACATTTGATGACATGATGTACAATTTAAAACTCCATTTGTTATTTTCTTATTTCATCTATTATATCCCTAAAATCAATATAATTTCCCATTTGGGTATATTGGGGATAAGAAAAAAAATATAAAATGGTGGGATATGATTATGGGTAAGGGATAATATATAATGAAAGCTAATATGGAACAACCAGGGGAATAATAACATAGTAGAGGAAAATAATAATAAATTATACAATATAAGTAATATAATAAAAGGGAAAGATATCCATGGATGACATAACATCATAAATAATCACATTCATAGAAATAACTAGTTTCATAGTGAAAATTTTCATAAAGTTGAACATAATAATCTTATTATCATTGCATCATGTCAAAAAACTATATATAAATAGGTTATACATATTCCAAATAGAAAGTGTAGTTTGTCTTATGATATCTACCAACGAATTGAGGGTATATTATGGGATTCCTCTATTACTTAATTGTTCAAATTAATTCTTATATGAAATAAATGAATAAAAATTCATTAAAAATATCAATTATGTACTAATAAAAAACATATGTAGTACAAATAATATATATTTTTGTTAATACTCTCCTCATTCCATAAATTGAATAACATGATCACAAGGCTCCAAATAATGAAAGTGGATGGAAACATTAGAGAAATTACATAGTGATATGTGATTAAAATTAACTTATATTGACATAGTGGAAAAATTAAATTAAAAGAGAGGAAATAATTTACTTTCAAAATGAAGAAGAAATACCAATTAAATTTTACAAATCCTTTTTAGAAAATATATTATAAATAAAAATGAATCATAATTTATTTTCAAAACAATGATTAATTATATAAATTACTTTATAATGAAAATATATGGTGATGATGGTAAAATTCAACATTAGAAAAAATATTTAAAAGAATATTCCTTTCACATTTTGTAATGAAATGAAAATTTAAATGAAAATGAAGTCACAATTCACTTTTACTTGTCATTTTCCTAAAAACGGCCAGAAGAACATTTATAAAATTAAATTAAAATATAAATCTTAAAAAAGCGGAATTTTGAAAATATATAAGGGATAAGTACACAGATTTAAAGAGTAAGATAAATGATTAAAACATTAATAATATTTCAAAATATTTTTTTTAAAAGCCACAACATGGAAAGAGTAATATTACATATTTCGGGTAAGTGGTAAGAATAAGAATAAGGGTCACATGAAATAAAATATAATTATATTTCAAAATAGGATAATATAATATTAATTTATATAAGAATATGGATATGGGGGATAAATAATCTTAGAAAATAACTGAAATTTGAAAATAAGTTCATATAATAATGGAAGCTTTTGAATCGAAATACCTAATAAAATAAAATGTGAATTATAAATTTAAATATCCTTAATAAATTTATTCATTTTAAAATATTTATAATAGTAATAATTGGAAACATCTAAAAAAATATCGTTGAAAAATATAAATCATGTCTAAATGAACCTAATAGGAAACTAAGAACCCTTACCTTTTACACTTGAATTTTGAAAAATCTTTTTAACCTAATGTATAATAAACATAACCATATTAATTTAATAGTTTATAAAATTAATCATAAATTTTACATTTTATATTCTTAAATTATACTAATTAGCTACACATAATATCTTTCTTTATAGTTTATTTTATTCACCAGATGTTAATAGTTTCGATTGTTTCATATTTGCTTTGTAATAGTGTTTTCAGAACCCATTTATTAATAAAAATTTCACCATTCATTTATTATTTCAAATTTTATAATCATTGTGTTTAAATGATTTATGAGGTATCATTTTCATTCCTTGGATGTGATGGTTTGTTTTCTAAAAAAGTAATCCATGATGAGCTTATTTCATGTAATTGCGTAGTATCAATGGGTTACATAATAGTGATAATTTTATATATATTTTTTAAGTAATATTATTCATGAAATATATTACTAATTAAGATCATATATATTCATAAATTATATTTTTATAAACATATAATTTAGGAAGACATGAAAAATGAAATATGTCACTTCATGGAATTCGTAGTCTCCAAGTACAAACAATATATGATGTCATTTTAGAAAATTTGATAGAAAATTATAAAATGATTTATATTTTCATAATATTTTAAATATTATAAATGTCACATTTATTCATTAAATAAATTTTTATAATCATCAATGTAATGAGGTTATGAAAAATTAAGTGTCTCTTTTTGAGGGGGTAGTCAACACATATGCATAAATGGTGTTCTCGTTTTTCTAAGGAAATGGGAAGAGTAGATAACTGTTATATAATTAAACTAATAAAATATTTTAAAAAAACATAACACAGATGTAAATTTATTATAATTCTCAACATATATTGTAATGATATATATAAATTAGAAAAATGTGTAATGAAGTGATTAGCATTCATGTTGAGAGTTTGAACATTCTCTTGGAGGGCCTCTTGGAGATATAGGATTCAAGGATTTTAATGGGGAAAATAGATTCCATAAATAGGATAGGGATATATGGGAAGTAAAATGGTAATATTTTAAAGAGTAATTATAATTTTATATTGTTTTGAAATTTGTGGTGGATGTCTCTTTTATAAATGAGAGTGGTGGTACGTTTAAAAATATCCATAAATTTGTTTCAATGTAATGTATCTTCGAAATTAAAGTGCCTAAAAGGTTGAAAATAATGTATAAGGTTTATTATGTTTTGATTAAACCATTAAAAATATATTTTTGGATAAAAATTGTGGAGTTTTACAATTATTATCATTAATTTTAACTTTTACCGTAATTTACTTTTACCATAATAACTCATTTTATCCTCAGTTATTTAATTTAATGAAACAAATATTGTTGAACTTATTTGTTAATTTGAACATGATAAATTACAATGTAAATTAAATTTTAGCAAATAATCTTTCTAGGGAAAGACAATTAATTTTTATATTATTGCACGTAATGCGTAAAAACTATTTTGTAGAAAAGTGCATTTTTAAGCCTAAAATTTACCATTCGGATAAAACTATATTTATTTTTGGTTTTAATAAAATAAGTTCGGTTATTAATAAAAAATAAAAGTTATTTGTATTTCATGTTAATCTAAAACTAAAATCTTCCATGTTAGTATATGAATGACCAAAAATAATTTTTTATTTGAATAAAACATTACATGAGTTCAAATTTTTTAAACATTGGTTTCTAAATTTAAATTATTAATTTAAATGTATAATTTTACATACTATATACATATTTTATTTTTAATATTAGGTAATTAATTTTTAATTTATTCGTACTTCATAATGATTTTTTTAAAAAATACAAAAATCACCTATTGACCAAAAATAATAACCTTTTTGATATAAATAACATACATTAACATTAAGTTAATTTTTAAATGATGAATTAAAATATTAATGTCATTTATGAAAATTAAAATTAATATATAACTTCTATATAAAAATATTCAATTTAATAAAATGTATCTTTTAATTAAAATTGATGGTTTGACCATCTTGTGATTGTAATCTTATTTCAAATGAAATTATAATTATTTGAGTATTAATTTCTTATTTCATAAATTAATTAAATAAAAAACACATAAAAACTATTTTCCTAAAATAAACCTTTTAATATTACATAATTTTAATCAAATTACATTAATTTTTTTTTATAATTAATTTAAACAATTTATGTATCCTATTCGATTACTATCTTTATATTTACTAATGGTTTATTATACTTTTTATTTAAATATATAATGTACCATTTTTTCAACTTGTGTTAAAATAGATTCGTCATATAATTTATTTAATTAAATTTTTTTAAACACTTTGGGTGATATAAATTCTTATACAAAGTATTTATGGGAAAATCTAATTTTCCTAGATGAGACTCCACGTACAATAACCTATGATATCATTATATTTTGTAATGTTTCTAGAATCGTGGAAATGAGAAATTTAATTATAAAAAAACAAATAAATTTAATTTTAATAAGAAAATGTGAAAATTTTAAATGATTCAAACATTTATAACATTTTTTATTGTTAATATAAAATAATAGGAAAATTTAAAATGAATATAAGTATTTTTGGAGATTTAGTGGTAATACCCTCAAAAATAGTTTACCTGATCTGGTACATATATTGTGTCTCCACATTAAAACATGAAAGAATAACTATTTTTTTCAAATATAATCACTAAATATGAGTGTTTTGACTATGATATGGGGAGATTATGACCTCAATATCATTACCTAATTATATGGTTAACAAGATAAACATCTATAAGAACATAATATCATATCAAAATATTGTATCACAGTGCAAACATAATTATAAAAATACCAACAATAAAAATAAAATAAACCCATGGTGTTCTATGATAGTCATACATAGGATAAAATATCAGTCAGTGGACAACTATATACATGTAATGAACATAAAAGGAATAAACTAACTATGGGAGGATCTAATAAAAAATTAGTTGGATATGACTCAGTACTTTATCAGAATCCTAATCATGTTATTACAAATCAACAAAACTCTAAATAACCATTACTATACATTTTTCTCAGACATGAGATTTTAATGTTAACTATGGTGCATGTTTATGGTTTGAATACAAAACTCAATATGATGACACATGACATGGGTTTTATAGGTCTTTATTATAATCTTACATGTCTTTGAACCCTCTCAATTCTGATAGGGTATCCTGTACAATTATTACTCATGATCCCACATCACATTGCACATGAAACACATATTACTTAAAAGATAATTCAAGATACCATTTACCTATATCGAATAAGGGTTCACTCACAAACATTATCATGTTGATTGATTGTTAATTACCTAAATTTTAGAAATATGAAAAAAATCTCTAATTTAATAAATTAAATCAATGTTTTATGAATTCATGACAATAAAAAAAATTTAAAGGATGCATATAATTATTCTTACTTATATGGGATTACCATGATAGACAATGATCAATTACATCATCAAATAAGATTTTATAAGTACATAGAGATAATGAACATAAAAATAATGTGGACCTTATAATCTAGTTTCTATGAAACAAATATGAGTTGTTATTATAATTAAATTCCATGAAAATTATTAAAAATCACCTTTATTATTAATTCCCACATTCCACAAAATTTCTAATAGACCAAATACTACTCCGTATATGACCACCATATGAATGGTTTCTATCATGTTTTAGTTTCTCACCCACTAAAATATCATCAGGGACCCCCATTATTCAATAAATTCCACTATTGGTTTTAGATATATAATTATAGATGCATCACCTTATCTATTCACCCAAAAACTCAACTATTTCACAATAAATTTTCAAAATTCGTCTAAAATTATCCCTGATTTATTCTTCAAGGTTCAAAAATGAAATATATATCATAACTAATAATTCAATGTAATTTCATAATATGTAATACAATATTTATTACTCTCAATAATTTTCAATGTGTATCCATATTGAATGACTCTAGCGAATTGGTTCCCAATTACACCTCAAACATTAACATGTATTCCTATCATTCCCATGTCACCATGATGTATCCAAACTTTTACCAATTTTTGTTACATAATTTAGTATATTGAATATATAAATATGTATTAAATTAGAATATTATAAATAAATCCATTTGAAATTTAATTGTGTAAATAAATATCTTAACATGAAAATGGCATAAAATAGATTATTAATAAAAAATATCAATTCTATGTTCAATGGACAAAATTTATAATATGGGTTTTTTAATTTTATAAGATGTATTTTATTTCATCTTATGAACATCCTTTCACCAATATTCTCAATGAGGTGATAAATGAGCCATTCTTGTCACATAATGACTCTCATGGAAGAGTCATCATGTTATTTCTATGCCATATGGGACCCATATGATTTTCCAAATAACTAAAAACATGTCATGATGAACCCTATCATGATATACACACATAGGAAAAATATATAGATTAAATTTGATGCTATGTAGAAAACCAATGACACATCAGATCCATGCCAACGTATAATTAGAGACTAATAGAGGAATATATTATTGGGAAATCATCATCACATCATCCAATGCCAGTATACATTGGTAGTCCAATTCATTATCATGAGTATATAGGAGTGTATGTTTTATACTTAATGGGATTTCACACACCAATGCATGATATCCCACCCTCTTGATCTAATTTCAAGTTCATAGACACCATAACTAATTCTTAGCACTCAAAAAAGGATCAAGATCATTTGTTAAAAGAAGGGATCATTAAATAAGATCATTTTTGGCCATGGATTCCATCTCTAAATCATGTGGAATCTATAAATGTGTGGTCATATAAAGAATAATATTATATTATTTTTAACATGAAACACATGAAATGAATTATAGGTGTTACAATGTTATCTTATTCAAGATAAAATGGAGGCATTAGATCATGGGAAAATATTTGTGAAAAGATTGAAGGATGATCTTGAATCACCAATATAAGAAGGAAATCGAATCTCAGCCACACCCAAAATGAGTCTATCTATTTTAAAACAATTACCCATAATATATATAAATTAATGACACCCCCTATATTATTAATGTCTACTAACATGGATATTTGATAATTTTAATAACAATATAAGGTTTGTTAATTCTATTAATGGGATATAATACAATTGAATTGGTCCTTCTTTTTCTTATATTGGGTTCATTCTTGTCCAATTATACCTCTTTAACGATCACAATAGTGAGTACCTAATGAAAGGTTGTGAAACCTATGAGGGTTCATGGTATTCATGAATACCCAATTCTTATTCAAATTTTTTAATTAAAATCTTTATTTGAAAGTGTGTGTGGTGTGGTTTGTTGTGGTGACTATCCACCTTCCCTGATATTCCTATGGTTTCATTCCATTCCCTACCAATTTAATTTCGGTACATTGCCTGGGTTCACCTCATTTATAATATAATGAGTGGGATTGATGCATGAATGATGTATTATAGTCTTGGGTATATGTTTTTTGAATTCTCAACCAATCATCTGTTCATCATCCTCTAATATAGTGGAGATGATATTTTTTGTTCGGGGAGTTCTCCTAGGCGCACATACCCCACTATCATATATAGAGTGTGGTAACATATGTATGATGGTTTCAGTTATTAAATGGAATTTAAATATACTATATGTATAATGAATGATTCAATTACCAAAATCTAGGATTCATACCCCTTCCTTGTAACTTTTTCCCCTCCTCGGTTTCTTTTACTTTTATTACATTACATACCACAACACCGCCACTATTTACCAAGTTTCATTATATTTAAAAAAGAAATTATTAGAAAGTGAGTTTTAAATAGTGAACATCATCCAATGCCCCTTACAAGATAACCATAGCTATCCAATTTCCTATATAGGGAGTTCTATAAATATTTATTGATTCAAAGGCCTGTAATAGACACACATTAACTTGAAAACATTTCTGGGGATATATATAGATAACTCACTTTTGTTTTTTCAATATACATTTTTTTAATTTTATATTATATTAAATATATAAAAAATTATTCTATGTGTTACTCCATAATGATAATTATAAATTTAATTAAAATAATTTATGTTAATACTATGATTATTATTGTCTTAATGCAAACTAGTATGTTTTATTTAAAATACTATAAAAATAATGCGAATGATTTTATTAAAAACTAAAATATTACATGGGTATAAGAGATTACAAATACTCAAGAAAACTCATTTCACAACCAATTATAATAAACAAAAAAACACCAAATGTAACAATATTTCCGATTAATTATAATTCGTCCCTTGAATCCATAAATTTTAAAAAATATTAGTGAGAAGAATAGAGAAATTATGTAGAGTCAAGCGAAAGTAGAGAACCATCCTATTAAAACTAAAAATATTCTTGATTTGTCGAATACCTTGAATTTGTATTTATATGGATACAAATGTCCATTATAAGTAGAAGTTTGGTTTTTAAAGTTACCATTGTAGCTTTATGTCTATTGGCAATTTTATGTGTTAAATAATTTAAATTATTTAAAATAACATTTTTTTTAAATAATATTAAGGGTATTAATTATGGTTTATTATTTACTGTTTTGGTTTTAAAATATAAAACATGGGTATTAAACATTAGTATTTTATGTGTTTTAGTATGATAAGTATATAAAACTAAAATGGGATGGTTTTAAAGATATATTTTTTTAATTCTATAATGTGTATTGTAGAGATAGGTAAACTATTTTTCTGATTAAAAATTTTTAGTTATAAAATATATTTTTTAAAGGGGGTCATATCTCTATGATTTAGGGACTCCTCTACTATGGTGGGAGACCTAGTCAACCAAAACTAGAAGGAATCTACCCAAGACCAAGGAGGCTCAAGCTGGTGGGAAAACCCATTCCATAATAGTGGAGAAAATCTGCACACTATCACGTGTATAGGGCCTGGCTGACATGAGCAAACATGGGATAGAAGCCCGCGGGTGGAGTTCTATTTTTACAGAATTTAGTGTCTGTTCTTGTGTCATCACGGTAAGGCGCAACACACAATTGCTTATAAGGAATCCTTGGAACTCAATAATTTTCGATGTGGGGTGTCAGTTTTTCTGTGGGTTTAATTGTAGTTGCAAGATCTCTCCACATGAGATCCTATCCATCTACATCGGTACACCGTTTGAGTCCCAATGTTTTTGTAAATTTCTACATGTGATTTTCATACAATTCTATCTAGCCACGCTAGATCTCCAACATCGAACCTATCTAAAAACCATTGATCAATTGTGACAATACTATTAAAAATTGATATAATCCTAGTCATTCATCGCTTTTAAAATTTAGGGATCAATCCAGGACTTCAGATCAATATGCAGATTGATCTGCGTCATCTCTTTCCTTATTCAAAATTCCCCCTCTACTAAATACTTTTAGGATTATTTCTAACTCTTAGATCGACCAACATTCAATCTGAACAATCCATTTCTTATTTCTTCTTTTCCCTTGTGGAGCCACTCCATTCCCCATCACACCTTGTAGGATCTTTAATCCCTCTATCCCCTCTTTCTTGTGATGTGTCTTTTCGTGATCCTTTTTTATCTTCCCTTTGATTAATTTCCTAAAGTGGTCTTATTTTAAACCAAACATTCAGTACACGACTTATATCCTCCTCCATATTTAATTTTTATAATTATAGGGTGTCAATTATTTCTATTTGATGTTGAATTTGTGCAAATTAACACTTATGTCTGATTATATTTGGTATTTTTGGATTAATAATTTGAAAAATTGGTTTTTGAAACCCTAATGTTTACCCAAATGGAAACATGAAAAGTTCCCTATGCCAATTCTATCTCTCTATATTGGTTCCAAGAACTCTCAGCCCACTTATATTCAAAATCAATTATGGTAATTATATGGTTTTTATTTTAAATAATATTCATGTATATGTATACACATATATATATATAAATAAATATAAAAACCCTTGTTTTTTTCTTCTAATCTGAATTGCATATATGATAAGAATTATCCATTTTTTCAGAATATATTTATGAGGAATTAATGTTTATGTGTGTAATTTCATTAATATGCTATCATCTTTTACCAAAAAGTATATATATATATATATGTGTGTGTGTATGGACATGAGTATATACACATACACAGCTTTATATTTTTAGAATATATATATTTGTTAAGGGATACTTTTCCATGAATATTATATCTAAAATTTTTGGCATAAAAATTGTAATTAATAAATATTTTTATAACAGAGATATACATATATGTGAGTATAAATGTAATCCTACATGTAATTAAACGCATTTATATTTATTCTTCAACTTTTTCAATGTTTGCAAATGGGAGGATTCTTGTTGTAAAATGTTGGAAGAATGTAACTATTACAAACCACACAATATATATATATATATATATATGTAGATATATATATACACACATTTGAATTTAACTATAGACATCATGGTTATAATTATTATTCCATAATTAGTTAAAAAATTTATTTAGTATTTGACACACATCAAACTTATGTGAAAGGTTTTATATTCATAATGTTTTTACATTTTCATGAGATAAACCTTATCATTTTATGGGAAATTTTGAAAGAAGTTATATATTCATGTGTGAAAACTATGTCATTTTTTATCATTTTCATGCTCAACTATATGGGATAAACCTAATCATATTATGTGAAATTTTGATAGAAGATACCATTTCTGGTAATAAACCAATCTATTTGTTGTAAATGATTATTTTGGAATACAAAACAATATATGAATTTTTTATTAAATGTGAATTTTTTCATTATTTATTTTATTTGTGGAATGTAAATTAATAAAAATAGTTTAAGTATGAGATGAATATTTTTTTAATATATAAATTATGAACTAATCTTTTCAAGTTGGTATGGGACACATTGGATTGTTTAATGAATTTATAATTATGATTCAAATAAATCAAATTTTCATAGGAAACTTTGATTAAAAACAATATTTTTCGTAGATATATTAGTAAAGGATATGAATTATTATGTTAGTGGTGAGGCCTGATATAGCCTCAAGATTCATCAGTATGTCTCAGGAGACAAGGTGGGTCTTTGCACGTGGCCTTGAAAAATGGTTATGTATTGTTTTGGTATGAGGCCTTGACAGAATGTTTAAGATGTCAGAAATTACGTATTCCTTCCTAATTATTCTAGTAAGTGAAATTCCATATGATTATTCAACATGTATAATGTACATAGCTAATTATAATTCTCTGATGAACCATTATTAATCAGTTTTATATTTTCAAGTGTACACAACTAAATTTTTGATTTTCAAATATTTACTTTTATAGTGATTCATCTACAAATAAGGTTTAGCAATTAGTTTACAAACCATAAAACAATGGTTTGGAATTTATCTATTATTACATGTTTTTTATATATGAGTATAATGATAAATGACATCATTTTTTTTGTGAAATCCTGATCAAATATTATATTATGTGTACATTTTATCTGCATCCATGGAAAATTATAGAACTATCATTATCTAACTATTTGGTGACATTTCATGGATTTATACTCATGTTCATCCATATTTTATAATGAATTATATTATAAACACATAAATAAGTTTAGAAACATTGTGTATGAGTTTATACTATAATATATTTCAGAATTCCTCAAGAAAATGATGAAAAAATGTTATGAGAAATGTTTATCTCATGATTTAAAGAATGTATTTTTTTAAATAATTTTTTAATGAACAATTATTTCAGAATGGGATTGTTTTAAAACCACTTGCTTGGAATTGTTTTGCTCACCCTATGTATTTAAATATTTCTAATAGGTTTAGTGGGAGTGCCACAAAGAATTTCAATTGTAGACCTGTTGCTCTGATATTTCTTTGCATAATGTTTATTATAATTTGTACATTTATATTTTAATGTAATATTAGTCTGTAATTCTCTGATACATGGGCTGGTAAAATATCCTCTATCATATTTAATTCTTTGTATATATTCAATTATCTTATTTAAAAACAATTAAGTTGAATTCTAAGGGCTATCTCCAGTTGCTCGAGATTGGGTCTCTATTGTTGGTGTTATATGAACAACCTAGTAAAACATGTAAAATTAGAATGAAATTCCTAATTTATATATATCTTTTTAAAATAAATTATTTCTCTACATTTTCAGATGGATGGAAAGGCTTCATCATCTAACCTTTTATCACTTCTCACTAAGCTTCTCAACAACAAAATTTTCAAAACATTTTCAAAAGAATATCATCTTTTTTCAAACATACGTGTGTCCAGAAAACACAACAATCAGGTGTCAACCAACCCTAATATCCTTTGATTCTACCAAGGATATAGTTATTTCTATAACAGTATAGAGGAAAGCACTATGAATGCGTGTTCATTTGATTCACTCTATCTGAGAAGTTGTAATGGTGGGTGACCTTCATGAAACCTATATGTGACAATATTTGAGTTTTAGTATGTTTGGGAGACTCTATCATATCAAAACTCTCAGGAACATGATTGTTCAGAAGATCTATAAGGAATGAGTCCATTCAAAAATCTCTGAGCTCTACAAATCCCATGCCACCATCTAGAAACCTGAGTGTTTTATCTGTAGGTTTTATCCGAACTCCTTGAGCTGTATCTAGGACAAAAAATTGAGGAACAAAAAACGACTATGGAAATCCACATATGGTCATCCGCATAATATCCATGGTGGTGGACCTAGTGATGGTATTAATAAAAAAAAATTCATTCAAATTTTGTTAATTAATTACCTAAAATTAAAATTATTTTTTAGGGATATCGATGATGTTGTCAGAAGGATAGTGCTTGTGGGAGTGTACGAGTACAATTAAATTGTGAGGCCACAATTCTGTTAAAGGGGAAAAATGTAATACCCCAAATATAATTATAAATGTAATGAAAATATTTGTAGTTAATATTATGTTTATTTTTGTTTTAATGAACACTTGTATGTTTTATTTCAAATATAATTAAAATAAATAGGAAATATTTATTCAAACACCGAAATATTTCAAGGAAACAAAATATTACAAATACTCAAGAAAACTCATTTCATTACCTAGTAGAATAAATGGAATACCTCCCAACAATACAATAAGATCCATTAATTAGCCTCCATCCATTGAATCCACCAAAGTAAATAAAATAGTGACAAGATTAACAAAAATACACTGAGTCAATGGAATACAAAGAACCATACTTGTAAAAAAATGTTCTTGATCTTTTTAATACCTTGAATGGTTAATTATACAGATTAAAATGAATTTTATAAGTAAATATTGAGGATTTCAAGTAATTGTTGATGTTTTATGGCTATTGGGTATTTCATGTATCAAATGATTTAAATTTATCAAAATAAAATTTTTGGTTAAATAAAATTATGGGTTTTAATTATGGATTATTATTTAGTGTTTGGGTTTTCAAATATATAACATGGGTACAAAACATTAGTATTTTTTTTATTATGATAAGTATTTCAAATTAAAATGGTATGGTTTTAAAGACATATTTTTTCTTGTGAAAAATAATGTGTTTTGTAAAGATTGGTTAATTGTTTTTATATCTAAAAACTAATAGTTATAATATTTAATTTTATTTTAAAAATGATTTTTTAAGGGGGTTCTAACCCTTGGCTAAAGGGATACCTCAACTATGCTGGGGGGACCCAGTAAACCCATTCAGGTAGGCGTCTACCTACACCAAAGCAGGCTCAAGAAGACGAGCAAACTAAATCGATCATAGTTGAAGCAAGCTATGCATGTGCCCACATATAATTATTGGATGGTATGATCAGAGGGTGGGATAAGAGTCTATGGGTTGAGTCCCATTTGTAATGACTCTCGTGGTGTGATTGGGTCATCGAGGTAAGATGCCACAATCGGAGGCTTATAAGGAATCCCTATAAATCACACGTTTTTTATGTGGGATGTGATATTTTCTATGGGTGTGATCTCAGCAGTAGTATATTGATCTATGAGATCATATTAAATCTCACTGGTAAATCATTTGAGTCCCACTGTCACAGAATATCACCACACATTTTTATGGACCGTTCGATCTGGGCACACTAGATCTAGACTGTCAAAACTATTTAAATCTCACGGATCAACTGTGACAATCCAATCAAACCTAATCTAATCCTAGTCATTATTTTCTTTTAAAAATGTTGTATCAATCCTAGAAGTCTAATCAATAGATGGATTGATCTGAGATATTTGTTTCCTCAGCCACAATCAATCCTTATTGAAATATTTTATGGTTATTTTTTCCCTTAGATGGTACTAGATTCAATCCAGACCATCCATTCTTCCTTACAAAATCATCCTCATGCAGCCACACCAATCCCCATCATACCGTGTAGTTGTCCAACCCTATTTATCCCCTCTTTCTCATGATTTCTCTCATTGTCATCTTTTTATTCTCATCACTTGGATTAATTTAAAAAATCGGTGTTATTTTAAACCAAAAATCACAGTCCATGACTCAGATCCTCATCCTCATAATTTTTTTAATATTATGGTGTCAATTACTCTTGTATCATGTTTTATTTTCAGTAATTACCACTATTTATTTATTGGATTTGGTCTTTTTAGATCAATAATTTGAAACATTGGTTTTTTTATAACCCCACTTTTCACTGAAATTGGTACTTGAAAATTTCTCTCTTCCACACCTCTCTCACTCTCTCTTAGTTCAAGTAAGAGTAAGCCCACTTCCGATCAAAATGAAGAAAGTTAATTTTATTATTTTCATTACAAATCATAATCATGTATATGTATATATATATATATCAATATATGTAATAAACTTCTTTATTTTCTTATAATATGAATTGTATATATGATATGAATTATCTATTTTCTAGGTTTTTATCTTAATATTTAATGTTGTAAGGGTGTGATTAAATATAAATGTAATGATCTTTTACCAATAATTGTATATATATATATATATGTATATGTATATACATGCATATATGTACATACATAACTTATTATTTTCTGTATATATATTGGTATATATATATATATATTAAGGGTTTATTTTGCATGAATAGTATATCAAGAAACATAGGTATAAAAATAATATTTAAAATTTATTATTATAAGGGTGATATTAATATATGTGAGTATAAGTTTAATCATACAATAAAGTCAACACATTTATATATATTTTAATTTTTTTTATTTTTTTTCAAATGGGAGGGTTATTGTTTTAATAGTTTGGTGGAATTTAATGATTAAAAACCACATACACAAACACAAATATAAGTATATATATTGATGTAGATATATACATACATACATATGGATTTATGTATAATCATCTTAGGTATATATATACTTTCCCAATTATTAAAAAAATTGTAAATGGTTTTTAACTCACATAAAAATTCTATTTATGGTTTTATATTTTCTATGTTTATAATATTTCATGAGATAAACAATATCATTTTATGTGTAATTTTGAATCATGTTATACTTTTAGGGGTGGAACCTATTTATTTATTGTAGAATTTTTTTCTCATATTCATTTGATAAACTTGATCATTTTATGTTAAATTATGAAATAATTTTTCATTTCAGGTGAAAAACATATTTATTTGTGCTATAAGATTATTTTTAGATGAAAAATCAGTGTATGAATTATTGATTAAATGTGAATTTAATTAATTATTAATGACATTAATGACATTAAAATAACGACAATTAACTGTTTTATGAGATGAATCTTTTATGATGATATATGGATTATGAAATAAACATTTCAAGGTGGTATATGAAATGTTGTATTTTTAATGAATACGTGATTAAGATTAAAATAAATCAATGTGGTTCCAATGAAATTGATTTAAAAAGATAATTTTGTTAGAAATTTGAGGAATATATAGGACTTACTATGTGATGGATCAGGCCCGCAATAGCCTCTCAATGCATCGGTAGGTCTAATGATACAAACAAGGTCTTGGAATGAGACATCGAAAAATGGTTATATATAGTCTTTGAACAAGGCCTCGAAATTATGTTAAAGATGTATGAAATTATGAAACCCACATCTTTATTCTTGTATGCGGAAGTCCATGTTTTTAGTAAACTAGTATAATATCCATGGATAATGATAACTCTCCTATTAACTCATATTAATTAGTTTTATATTTTTATGTGTACAGAACATAATGTTTTATTTTTTAAAATATACTTGTACAATGATTCAAATTTAAAGAAGGTTTATAATTTACTTTAGAAACCATGAAACAAAGGTTAAAAATTTATCTATCATTATAGTTTTTGCATCATTGAGATGAATGAAAAATTGCATCATTTTATGTGCTATTCCGAATAAATATTTTTTTCATGTGTCAATTTTATCCCCACCCCTGCAATATAATAAAATGATCATTATCTAACTTATATATGTAATTTCTTGCATTTCGTATCATGTTTGTACATATTTAATAATGAAATTAATTTGTAACTACTAAATAAGTTTAGAAACACTGTGTATGATTTTATCCGAAATGATATTTTAGAATCTCTTAAGAAAATGATGATGAAATGTTATGGGAAATTTTAATCTCATGATTTATAGGATGTATTTTTTTAGGAAATGTTTTAATGAAAAATTGATTCTTAAATGGCTTATTTTAAGACCTGCATCTGGGCATTTGGTTCTCACCCTATTTATTAATATTTTTCTTAGAGGATTAATGGGTGTTCCAAAATAAATTTATAATGTGGAATCGTTTCCCCAATGTTTCTCTGCATAATGTTTGTTATAATTTGGACATTCTTATTTGAATGTAATAATGACTACAATTATCTAAAACTTGTGGCAGTAAAATATCTTCAATCATATTTAATTTTGTGTATATATTCATTTATATTCTTACAAAATTACATATCCTTTATAAGGGTCGAGTCCGTTTGCTCGGTCATGGGTCTCTACACTATGTTTTCCTCACCTATTTTAATTAGTTAAATTATATAGTTATATATATGGATGATATGAGGTGTATAAATATTCAACTATAAATAAGATACTTTCATCATATTGGGGATTTAATATAAGACCTTGAATAACCAATTCTCGAAGCTCTCTTTAAAGAGCATGAATATTTCTCACACTACTTCCTTGTATTCTATCAGTGTGGTGAGAAATAACATAATGATCCATTCCTACCAGCATATTAAGAAGAAAACATGGTGGGGGACTAACATTCCACTACTCATATCTCACACATATATTTTCATTCAACCTTGTTGAATTCTATAAATGAAAATATCCAAAGGCTAAAACAATTAATTAAGATGAACAGTCTTTTGATTTCATTTCTTTTAATATTTCTTTTCTTGATTTCTCATCTTACTTCATTTTTTATTGGAATATACTCTTATCCAAGCTATAAATTACACTATAGGGTGAATATTGGTAACCACCCACCAATAAAGAGAATATACTGATGGAGTTAAAAGTTGATACCAGTTAAGAGTTGCAAATTAACTAAGAATGGCTTGAGGAACCCATTATTAAGTGAGTACATCCTAAAAAACTAGTAAAAATATCATATAGAATTGTAAACCATGAAACATATTATGGAGTTTATTTTCGTTTCCCCTCTGCAACTTCATAATCATATCTCTCTCTCATGTCACTTTTTGGTCAGGGGACTTTCCTCCTTTATTTCAGGGTCCCATTCCCTTAGTTTCTACAGAAATACATTAATGATAATAAAATATGGTGATTTATATCACATAAACCTGCATACAAATTTTTATTAGGGATAATAAAATAGTACTTAGTAATAAAATGTATTATAAACCCAGTACCCACTTGGGGGTGAAATCAAGAATTATTTTACCTCCATATGTAAGGCCCTAGCCTTAATCCTTACTTAATCTTGAGTTATTACAATATTACACATTGAGGATCTTTTCAGGTTTAGAGTTTTAGAGAATTATATCATAAAACTTTCATTACATTCCACATTTAAACAAAGTTGTTACAAAAAGATAGTATTCATTTTTCCCATCAACAGAAACATATTTAAAATAAAACATGGATTATTTCTTGACACTTCCTTGACACTATCATCATATCATGTACCTTTCCCTGGACTTGTGAAAACATTTCAAAAAATAAACATGGGAAGAGCATAAAAAGATCAGTATGGGTTAAAAAAATATGGAAAGGAAACATGAGTTCATATATACATAAGAATGAAATCATACATTACCCATAAAACATAAGCACTTTAACATACCTCATCAAATAATGAATAAATCATATAAATCATAAGACATAAAGATAACTTAAGGCATTCATAAAATTCTTACGGAGGGAGTAACCCTCTTGGTTACGTTTGGAATACCCATCACAGTGTATTCCGTAAATCTCTTCAGATAAACCTTAATGTTTCACTCCTTCGCATTACCAAATGAATTGGAGATCTATATCAGGCCCACCCACCCTTAGTTTATCACGGAACCACCCGTCTTCATAATAATTCCCAAGAACCACAACATATTCGTATCACATAAAACATGTAGAAAGGAAACATAACATGTCCACCTTTCAATCACAATATATCAATACAACAAATTGATATAAAAAAATAATGAAAACCATTTTCAATTCCAAAATAAAAGAAAAGTAAAACATGTTATTTATTTTTCTTTTAAAAATAAGGTATGGCTTGTAGAGGAAGCCGAAACTCAAATAATGGTCATGGCGGCGGAGAAGTCGTTGTCGCCGCATTCGTACGACAAAAACATTCCCTTTTGTCGTTTAGTAAAATTCTTCGTATAAAAAATGTTTCCTTTTGGATAAACATTAAGGTAAAAGTGGTTTATACACCGTATAAAAGAAGGTTGTGTATAAAAAAATATGCCTCAATAAATGGAGATTGAGACGAAGTCCCTTACCTCAGGTTTGACTTGACTCGATCTTTCTTTAATATCCTGAATAATAAACATGAGTTATTTTCTACTTTCATTAGAACCTTTTTCAAGTTCATTATTTCTATTATATCACTTATTACCATGTTATGAACATTATATAATTATTTAAGTTAATAATGGTCATTTTGTAGATCAATGGTACTTGAGTCAAAAGTGGACTTCTTATATTTACAAGTTGTTCACTTAGTCAAATATCCATTATCTCAATAATGATATTCATGATGTAGATTCCATATATTTCATATATATATCCAGTATATACATGAATTTATAATATTACATAATCATTTAGAGGTAATAAATGAAATGCACCGTTCATGGAGACGGTAAGCCGTACGTACACATGAACGCTACTTTCATTTCTATTTCGTATTTTATAGAATGGAATCATAATGATATAAAGGTATATTATAATTCCAATATAATATCATATATAGAATCATATATCCATCCTTTATACTTCCCACATATGGTATCAACGAATCAAATCACTTTGAGGGGGCGGTAGTCCGCAATTCCTTAAATGAAGATATCACGTTTACCCATAATGGAAACCATAAAGGTATGCCCAAAATGAAAAATACAAAATATTAAGGAAAACAGAAACATATTATATATCATATATAAATATAGTGTCATCTTAATGGCCACCTTTGAAGGTGTTATAAGAATGTTGAACAATCATCGTTTCGGGAGGCAAATATTCACAATCCACGGAAACAGTATGTTCTTTAACCATTAGATGTAGGTGTGTGTAAGTGTAGCTCGAATCCTTCTTATAACAACATCCTAGTATATTTAAGATACTGGATTTTTTAACAAAGAAATGAATAAAAATAGTTTAGGGGGTTGGAGAAGCAAAATAAAACAAAAGGACTTAAGTGAAGACATTACCTTAAAATCGGGTAACACCCTTTGGTTTGAGCTCAAAGGATTCCTTGGGAAGACTTATGAGCAAAGTGAGGCTACTAAGAGTTATAGAGGGATGTTTAGAGACAAAATGGGCAGGGTTTGGACGAGCCAAAGGCTTTGGATGTGTGGGTAAGGAGGTAGAGGCGGGGGCCTTTTATAAGAGGAGAGGAGGGGCACTCTTGGAAAGTAAAGAAATATTACTTTATTTCAAATTGAGTTTCAGATTTAAAAGGTCCCACATTGATATAATTAGAGGATAAGGTGATAAGGTTTCGAAATACACCAATACAATAGGTTTTGGACATGTTTATGTAATATATTTTACATTATCTTTGCATTTTATTTAAATTGTTAAATAATGAGTTAATCGCTGCATCATCATGACGTCATAAATAATTTAATTTATTTAATGTCTAAAAATTATAAAACAAATACTATGATGTAGGAAATCATTTTATATTTCTAATGAATATTTATAGACAAAATTATGGCTTGTATAACCCCATGTAAAAATTGTTTTAGTAAAACAACTCATGTTTGTGTCATTTTTACTTTAACATTAAATTAAAAGATATTAATGTCATTTTCCTACCAAAGTGGCTTAATGGGGTCCCCAAGTTGACCCATGGCTTTTACTGGTAGTCCATGACACATCCAAAAAGGGTAGGACATGTGTCTTGGTATTTTAATTTTATTATAATATCATGTTTTCCATAAATTGCACTAATTACCTCTAATCACGATTAAAAACTTAATAAGTTACTATTCACCAAAAAATTATTTTAAACCCATTGAACCACATTTTACCTATTAATGACAACCATTTATGTCGGAATTTTGAAATTCCAAACACAGGGGTGGTAAAATTTCATTTAAAGGAAAAATCAGTTTTTTAAGTACCACTTAGTGGTTTCACTATTCATAAAAAATTGAAGTTCTTCCGAAAAATACCAAAACTTCCCCCTAAACTATATTTAATATTCCGATTTAAAAAATGATTTCTATTTTATAAAAATTCAAAACATATAAGTTAAATTAATTAATTTAATAATTAATTCCCGCTGTCAAAGCTAATAGCGTGTTTTTATGAAACAAAAAGTATCAAAAGATTGACACTAGTTCAAGTCTGATTTCAAAGTGAAATTAATTCCAATGTCTACCATTGGATTAAATGGTAAAAATATATTCTACTTACACTTTAAAACCAATTAAAAAGATAATCTGACTATATAAATATATTCGATTAAAAAGTGGTTTTGAATTACAATACAACACTTTTCACTATTTCTAAAAAAATGAACATTATCAGAAAAATACCAAAAATTTATCCAAAGTAAATTTCATTGTACCAATCATAAATAATAAGTTTATTTTGAAAAATATAGGTTATAAATTTTTCAGAATATAGATTTAAAAATTGTTCTCCATCAAATGGCGTTAAAACAATCTTTTAAAAATACTAGAGTATTCCATGCTTTAGGTTGGATTTATTCTCATTTTAAACCTCAAATAGACTATCTAATTCATAAATAGACATAGATAAAAATATCTATTATTCATTACTTACTTGGGATGTTACATCCTTCCCCCTTTAGAAAATTTCGTCCCCGCAATTTATTTACCTATCGAATAATTGTGGGTATTTATCCCTCATTGAATTTTCAGATTCCATTGTTGCCTCTTCAATCATGTGGTTTTTTCACAAAACCATTACCTGATGAATCACCTTATTCTTTAACACTTGCTCCCTGTGGTCTAGAATCTGGACCGGTTGTTCCTCATAAGATATGTTCTATTCCAGCTGAACTACCACTGGACTCAAAACATGAGATGGATCTGGCATGTACTTCCTTAACATGGAAACATGAAAAAAATTGTGTACCTGAGATAAGCTTGGAGGTAAAGCCACTCAGTAAGAAACTGATCCAACTCTCTCCAGAATTTCATATGGTCCAATGAACCTTGGACTCAGCTTTTCTTTCTTACCAAATCTCATCACACTTTTCCATGGTGAGACTTTGAGAAAAACATGATCACCTACCTCAAAAGAGAGATCCTTCCTCCTATTGTCCTCGTAACTCTTCTGCCTGCTCTAAGCTGTTCTCATGTGTTTCTGTATTAGCTGAACTTTTTCTGCCATCTCTTCTACCAATTCTAGTCCCATTATCTTCCTTTCACCCACTTCATCCCAGAAAGCTGGAGTTCGACACTGCTTCCCATATAACAGCTCAAATGGTGCCATCTGTATACTGGAATGAAAACCGTTATTATAAGAAAACTCAACCAAAGAAATATGTTGGTCCCAACTTCCCTGATAATCCATAGGACAAGCACGTAGCATATCCTACAATGTCTGAATCATTCATTCTGACTGCCCATCTGATTGAGGATGAAAAGCTGTACTAAAATTTAATTCAGTACCCAACGACTTCTGAAGGCCTTTCCAATAGATAGAAGTGAACCTAGGATCACGGTCAGATACAATGGAGAGAGGAACTCCATGTAACCTGACTATCTCTTTAAAATACAAACGGGAAAGTTGATCTAGGGAAAAAGTATCTCGTATAGCAAGGAAATTAGAAAATTTAGTCAAGCAATTAATAATAACCTAGATTGCATTATTACCTCGAGGTGTCTTCGTTAATCCCACAACAAAGTCCATGAATATATTCTCCCATTTCCACTATGGCACTGGTAAAGGCAGAAGCATCCCTTTCAGTAACTGCCGCTCTGCTTTAACCTGCTAACAATTCAAACACTTCACAGTAAAATCATCAATATCTCTTTCCATTCCGTCCCACTAGTAATACTCCCGAAGATCTCTGTACATCTTAGTACTTCCAGGATGAACTAAAAATGGAGAACTATGAGCTTCACATAACAACTCTCTCTTCAACTGTGAATCACAAGTCACACACAATCTTTTCCCAAATCTCAAAACACAATCATTATCAATATTGAATTCATGCAACTTACCCTTCTAAACCAGCTCTACCCTTTTCTGCAACTCACTATCTTGCTTCTGCGCTTGCTTGATTCTGTCTGATATAGAGGATTTAACTGATACCTGAAACAAAACAGAAGAACATCCTGCACCAACAACTTCTATGCCAAAGTTCTTCAAATCCTTAACCAAAGGATCACGTTCTAAACGCAACATTGTTAATGAAGCATTGCTTTTTCGACTCAAAGCATCAGCCACTTTATTTGCTTTTCCCGGATGGTAATGAATTGTACAATCATTATCCTTGATTAATTCCAGCCATCTCCTCTATCTCATGTTCAATTCTTTCTTGAGTGAATATATACTTTAAACGTTTGTGATCGGTATATATTTCACACTTTACTCCATACAAATGATGCCACAAAAATTTTAAAGCGAAAACAACAGCAGCCAATTCCAAATCATGTGTAAGGTAATTTACCTCATGAGTTTTCAACTGTCGTGAAGCATAAGCAATTACCTGATCAATCTGCATTAGGACACAACCAAGTCCTTTCAATGAAGCATCACTGTAGATAATAAAATCAACATTCTTGTAAGGTAGTGCCAAAACTAGAGCATTCACCAATCTTCTTTTCAACTCTTGAAAACAATCATCACATTTTTCTGTCCAGAGAAACATAACACACTTCCGAGTTAGGTTAGTTATTGGACTAGATAACCGTGAAAAAGTTTCAACAAACCTTCGGTAGTAACCTGCCAAACCAAGGAATCTATGGATCTCGGTTAAATTGGTGGGTCTTGGCCATTCTTACACAACTTTTGTTTTATCAGGATCAACAATTATCCCATCTTTAGAAACAATTTGACCATGGAAAGAAATTTGATGCAAACGAAACTCAAACTTGATGAATTTCCCATACAATTTCTTTTCTTTCATGGTTTGAAAAATAACCCTTAAATGAATTTTATTCTCCTCTTTACCTTTAGAAAGCACCAAAATAACATCAATGAAAACAATCAACCTTTTTCACCTGAGTCAATTGAGCCATCACTGCAACAAACTATTTAGTTCTGATTCTGACCATCTTAGGAGACTGATTTGAAAGGTCATTTCTCTCTGTATGCCTTCCCAGAAAAGTTGTTCTGTTTCCTCTACAAATAACCATTATTAACACAGAAATATCTTAGGTGAAGCAAGATGGTAATCTTCAAATGCTATATCATTTCAATTTGACCATAAAACTTTTTGGAATAATAATTTAATAGAATTATAACTCCTAAAGTTATCTAAACCGACCTCTGATACCAACTATAAGGCCCCAGCCTAAAACCTTACTTAATCATGAGTTATTACAAGATTACGCATTGAAGATCTTTTGAGGTTTAGAGTTTTAGAGAATTAGATCATAAAATTTGCATTGCATTCCACATTTAAAAAAAGTTGTTACATAATGATAGTATTCATTTTTCCCATCAACGGAAACATATTTAAAATAAAACATTGATTCTTTCTTGAAACTTCCTTGACACTATCATCATATCATGTGCCTTTCCCTTGACCTATGAAGACATTTCAAAAAAACATGGGATGAGCATAAAAAGCTCAGTATGGGTTATAAAAATATTGAAAGGAAACATGAGTTCATATATACATAAGAATGAAATCATATATTACCCATAAAACATAAGCACGTTAACATACCTCATTAAATCATGAATAAATCATAGAAATCATAAGACATAAATGTAACTTGAGGCATTCATAACATTCTTACGTAGGGAGTAACCCTCTTGGTTACGTTTGGAATACCCATCACTGTATATTCCCTAAATCTCTTCGGAGAAACCTTAACGTTTCACTCCTTCACGTTACCCAATGCATTAGAGAGCTATATCGGGCTCACCCGCACATAGTTTATCACGGAACCACCCGTCTTCATAATAATGCCCAAGAACCACAACATAATCGTATCCCATAAAACATGAAAATGGAAACATAACATTTCCACATTTCAATCAAAAGATATCCATACAACAAATTGATATAAAAACATTATGAAAACCATTTTCAATACCAAAATAAAAGAAAATTAAAACATGGTATTTATTTTTCTTTTAAAATGATGGTATGGCTTGTAGAGGAAGTAGAAACTCAAATAGTGGTCATGGCGGCGGAGAAGTCGTTGTCGCCGCATTCATACGACAAAAACATTCCCTTTTGTCGTTTGGTAAAATGATTCGTATAAAA
Organism: Viscum album; assembly: GCA_963277665.1. Taxonomy (NCBI): domain Eukaryota; kingdom Viridiplantae; phylum Streptophyta; class Magnoliopsida; order Santalales; family Viscaceae; genus Viscum; species Viscum album. The sequence goes on from OY728150.1 coordinate 135,786,686, forward strand.
AAAAGATTCCTTTTGGATAAACATAAAATTAAAAGGGGTTTATACACCGTATAAAAGAAGGTTGTGTATAAAACAAAATATGCCTCAATGAATTGAGATTGAGACGAAGTCCCTTACCTCGGGTCCGACTTGACTCGATCGTTCTTTAATTTCCTGAATAATAAACTTGAGTTAATTTATACTTGCTTAAGAACCTTTTTCAAGTTCATTAATCCTTTTATATCACTTATTACCATGTTATGAACATTATATAATTATTTAAGTTAATAATGGTTGTTTTGTTGATCAATGGTACTTGAGTCAAAAGAGGACTTCTTATATTTACAAGTTGTTCACGTAGTCAAATATCCATTATCTAAATAATGATATTCATGATGTATATTCCATATATTTCATATATATCCAGTATATACATGTATTTATAATATTACATAATCATTTAGAGGTAATAAATAAAATGCACCGTTCATGGAGACGGTAAGCCGTACGTACGCATGAACGCTACTTTCATTTCTATTTTGTATTTTATGGAATTGAATCATAATGATATAAAGGTATATTATAATTCCAGTATAATATCATATATTGTATCATAACTCCCTCCTTTATACGTCCCACATATTGTATTAACGAATCAAATCACTTTGAGGGGGCGGTAGTCCACACTTCCTTAAATAATGATATCGCATTTACCCATAATGGAAACCATAAAGTTATGACCAAAATGAAAAATACATAAGCTTAAGGAAAACATAAACATTTTATATATCTTATATAAATATAGTGTCATCTTAATGGCCACCTTTGAAGGTGTTAAAATAATGTTGAACAATCATCGTTTCGGGAGGGAGAAATTCTCCATCCACAGAAACAATATGTTCTTTAAACATTAGATGTAGGTGTGTATAAGTGTAGCTCTAATACTTCTTAAAACAACATCCTAGTATATTTATGATACTGGAGTTTTTTCAAAAGAAATGAATAAAAAGAGTTTAGGGGGTTGGAGAAGAAAAATAAAACAAAAGGACTCAACTGAAGACATTACCTTAAAATCGGGTAACTCCCTTTGATTTGAGCTCAAAGGCTTCCTTGGGAAGACTTCTGCCCAATGTGATGCTAATAAGAGTTAGAGAGGGATACGGAGAGACAAAAAGGGCAGGGTTTTGCCGAGCCAAAGGCCTTGGAAGTGTGGGTAAAGAGGTAGAGGAGGGGGCCTTTTATAAAAGGAGAGGAGGGGCACTCTTGGAATGTAATGAAATGTTACTTTATTTCAAAATGAGTTTCGGATTTAAAAGGTCCCACATTGATATAATTCGAGGATAAGGTGATAAGGGTTTAAAATACACCCATCCAATAGTTTTTGGACATGTGTAGGTCACATATTTTACATTATCTTTTCATTTTATTTAAATCGTTAAATAATGAGGTAATCGCTGCATCATCATGTTGTCATAAATAATTTAATTTATTTAACGTCTAAAAATTATAAAAAAATACTATGATTTAGGAAATCGTTTTATCTTTATAATGAATATTTAGAGTCAAAAGGCTGACTTGTATAACCCCATATAAAAATTGTTTTAGTAAAATAACTCATGTTTGAGTCATTTTTACTTTAAAATTAAATTAAAAGATATTAATGTCATTTTCCTACCAAAGTTGCTCCAAGGGGTCCCCAAGATGACCCATGGCTTGTATTGGTCGGCCATGACACATAAAATAAGGGTAGGACATTGTCTAGGTATTTTCATTTTATTATAATATAAGTTTTGCCTTAAATTGCACTAATTACCTCTAATCGCGATTAAAAACATAATAAGTTACTATTCACCAAAAAATTATTTTAATCCCATTGAACCACATTTTACATATTAATGAAAACCATGTATGTCTGATTTTTGAAATTCCAAAAACAGAGGTGGTAAAATTTCATTTAAACGAAAAATCAGTTTTTTTAAGTACCACTTAGTGGTTTCACTATTCATCAAAAATTGAAGTTCTTCAGAAAAATACCAAAACGTCACCCTAAGCTATATTTGATATTCCGAATTCAAAAATGATGTCTATTTTAAAAAAATTCAAAACATATCAGTTACATTAATTGTAACTCCCCAACCCCAGTTACCCAGAGTCAGTTCATTATTACATAACATTGGCATGATCACAAGAAAGATCAAATCTCGAAAGACCGATTGGTTTAGTAGCCTTGGAAACACTAGATATATTCATAAGTTTTACATTACATCATTAAAAAAAACTACTACAACAACATATTGTCTCCATAGTCCACACTATTAACCCCTCATAATATCCCTGCAAGCATTCATAATTTACTTCTTCACATCCTGGGAAAATAAAACATAGAAAAGGGGTGAGCTCAAATGCCCAGTAAGGATAACAATATAGCAGAAACTTTCATAAATAAGAATAAACATTTAAGGCAATGTATAACTAAAACAAAAGCCTTTTAAACTTTAACTTCAACATAGTATGGCATAAATAAAATGAAGTAATGTCATTTATTTATTCACATGGATATTCTACTAATCGAATAATCACATGCAATATCAATAACCACTTTCATAATGATGGAATGCATAATGCCAGACTATCATAACCACATAGCCAAGGCCTCGTGCCAAGACTACAAATAATATTTTGCCAAGGCCTTGTGCCAAGACACTAGTTTGCCTCATGAGACCTACTGATGCATCGAGGTGCTATAGCGGGCTCCACCCGTCACATATTAAGTCCAATGCATTCCCATATGAAAAGGTTTAAACATAACATAAACATTCGTATTAAAACTAGCATACGAAATGTCAATACTTTCACCATAAACCATGAATGGTATATAAAAAATAGCACATCCACAGTCAAACATATCACAAAACCTTCAATACAATATAAAAGTTTCGTATCATAATATATCATCCTCAAATAAGTGTAAAATCCATTAAAGGATGTTGACATAGATGAAATCAAAACTCTTTTTAAAGAAATATCTCTTTCTATTTTGAAATCATTTAAGAGACATATATTTATAAAATAAAACATTTTCTTTGAAAATATTCTTATAAGCTTGTAAGGGAAGCTTTGACGATTTTATAACGGCGGAAAATAACCGCACCTGCCATATAAGTTAAAAAAACATTCTTATCTTAATTCTGTCGAAAAGGTTAAAAATCACCTTGTTTGGAAATCGACGGAAAGATTCCCTTATAAACCTTTTATAAAAACTCAAACAAGGGTATAAATGACATTAACCCATATTATTTTAAATATTAAAAATGTTTTGAAATACATTTTGAAGAAACATGGACGTGGATGATAACGAGGTCCCAGTAGATAATTATGTATAAACAACCTCGGACAATGAAGAGATTGCGAAATAAACCCTTACCTTGAACTTTCCCATAGTCGATGGTATGTTAACCTCCTGTATAATAATTAAAACATTGTTATTAAATTATACAATAATCATATACATCAATATGATATCATATATGATCTTTTAACATTGCTTTATTAATAATATCTTAGTATTATCGTCGTTTCGGGTGATAATCGATTCGTTCTTCTTAAATGTTTGGTTACGTAAGACATATTTGTAATGGATAGATTATATCTTATTCATAATCAGAATGATATTAACATTATTTTTAACCCTAAAATGAGAATAAGACTTGAATGGATACGATGGAGGATGGATCTCACCGTGTTCGTGGAGACGGTAGTCTGTACGTACGCACGAATGCTACTTCCATTTAATTTTTCATTTTAAAAGAATTGAATCCAAATGATACATAGGTATATTATTATTCCAGTATAATATAATATTTTATATATGTTACTTATGTTCATTAACACTATTCTTTATACGTTCCATGTGTGGTATGAACGAGTCATATCATTTTAAGGGGGCGATAGTCCGCACTTCCTCAAATGAAATTATCGTATGTATATACAACATGAAACGAATAATGGTATGAAATAAAATGGAATTACAGAAGCTTATATATAAAATATGTATCATTAATATCACACTTAATTACAGTGCCATCATAATGGCCACCATGAGAGGTGGTAAGATGTATTTGAACAATCATCGTTTCGTGAGGCGTTAGTTTTCCATTCACAGAAACATTATGTTCATCATCCATTAGATGGATGTGTGTGTATGTGTAGTTATAATCCTTCTTATAAAAACTTCCTAGTATATTGAGGATACTTTTTTTGTTACAAAAGAAAGGAAATAAAAAGATTTTGGGGGTTGGAGAAGCAAAACATATTAAAATAATTTAAGAGAAATCGTTACCTTTAATTTAGGTAACTCACTTTGGTTGGAACCAAAGGACTTCTTGAAATGATTTCTGCCTAAGGGGAAGCTTCAAGGAGGAGTAGAGGGATGTGGGGAGCTTATTTGGGTAATGTTTGGACGAGCCAAGTGCCTTGAGAGGTGTGAGGAATGAGTAGAAGTGGTCTCCTTTTATAAGGGAGAGGAGGGGCTCTTTAGGAAAGAGTGAAAGTATTACTTTATAATATAATTATATTCGGTTTATAATGGTCCAAAAATCATTGAGGTCGAAGATACGATGACTCATATTCTAAATAACATCAACCAATAAGAATTGGGCAGGTTTTAGATAATATTTTAATCATTATAATCTTATTTATTTAAATGATTTATTAATGAGGTAAACATTGCATCATTATTGTGTCATTAATAATTTAAATTATTTGATGTCTAAAAATTATAAATAAAATATCATTATGTAGGAAATATTTTTAGATTTCTAATGAATATTTATAATCTAAAATCCAACATATATAACCCTATGTAAAAATTGTTCTTCTAAAAGATGTAAGCTTATGCCATTTTTACATTTATTTTAACTTTATTAATATAATGTGTCCCTACCACACACAAGTGGCTCCAAGGGGTCCCCAAATCGACCCAAGGATGACCATAGTCGGGTATGTGTCCACCAATAAGGTTAGGAAACGTTTTAGGGTAATTTTGTATTATTATAATATTATTTTTTAACCCTTATTTACCGGATTTACCCTTTAACCATGGTAAATAAAATATTTACCACAGTAATTATTCAAAATGTGTAAAAATAAAAGTTACCTATTTACATAATCTGGAAATCCTGATTCCAAATATGAAATCCATTTTTCCAAATTCAAAACACAGAAGTGGCAGAAATTAATTTAAAATTAATTCCCGTTGTTAAAATAAAAAGCGTGTTTTTAAGAGATAATAACTATCAAAAGATTGACACTTTTTTATGTCTGATTTAATTGTGAAATTATTTCCAATGACAAACATTAAATTAAATGGTAAAAATATATTCTAAATATACATTAAAACCACTAAAATTCATAATTTATCAATATTAATTATTTTGATTAAAAAAGTTGTTTTTAATTAAAATTTAGTGATTTTCACTATTCATCAAAATATAAAAGTTATCCGAAAAGTACCAAAATTTCACCCTAGGCTAATTTCAATATTCCGAATCCAAAAATGAAGTCAATTTTGAAATATAAAATATATATGATTTCAAAAAGTAGGTATTACTATTCACAACGGCTAGTTTAATTAGTTGTGGTGTGTGTTAGAACTCGAGGTTGCGTACAACACACGCTATCGCATTATTCGAAGGGAAACGTACCGTGGAAGCTTGGGGTGTTAAATTCTCCCCTCCTTCAAATAATTGTGTCCTCGCAATTTCTAGGGTATTACTGCATAAAAAGACTCGGGTGGTTCTTCATAATAAGTTTCTCGGGTTCCCACGTTGCCTCTTCCATCTTATGGTTTCTCCACAAAAGTTTTACTAGACGCGTCATCCGGTTTCTCAGCACTTGTTCTCTCTTATCAAGAATCTTGACGGGCTTTTCGCAATAAGACAGATCGGGTTCCAGTTCTAATTCTTCATAGGTGAGTACATGTGTTGGGTCAGGGATGTATTTCCTCAACAGAGATACGTGGAACACATCGTGAACTTTGGAGAGACTTGGCAGCATTGCCAATCGGTAAGCTACAACCCCAATTCATTATAGAATTTCGAAAGGTCCGATGTACCTGGGACTCAATTTACCTTTCTTACCAAAATGTATGACACCCTTCCACGGAGATACCTTCAGAAAAACATGATCACCGACTTGAAATTCTAAATCCTTCCTTCGATTATCGGCATAGCTCTTCTGCCTACTTTGAGCTGCTTTGATGTGATTTTGGATTACTTTCACCTTTTCCACTGTTTCCTCCACCAGTTCTGGGCCTACAAGTATGCTTTCACCAACGTCATCCCAACAGGTTGGTGTACGACATCTATTTCCGTATAACTCTTCATATGGTTCCATCTGAATACTCGAATGGAAGCTATTGTTATAGGAAAATTCTACCAGTGGTAAATATTGATCCCACGTACCCTGAAAGTCAAGTGAGCAAGATCTCAACATGTCTTCTAGGGTTTGAATAGTCCGTTCTGATTGTCCATCTGTCTGAGGGTGGTAAGCAATGCTCAAATGAAATTCAGTATCCAGGGATTTCTGAAGACATTTCCAAAATCTTGAAGTAAAACAGGGATCACGATCAGAAACAATCGATAGAGGTACACCATGAAGTCTCACAACTTCGTTAATGTATAGTCTTGCTAGACGTTCCAGGGGTAGATATTCTCTTATAGAAAGAAAATGTACTTACTTGGTAAGATGATCAACAATAAACCATATTGCATCGTTCCTTCTAGGAGTCTTTTGTAGCCCCATGACAATGTCCATCGTAATATTGTCCCATTTCCACTCTGGTATAGGAAGAGGTTGCATGACTCCTCCAGGCTGTTGCCTTCCAGCTTTCACTTGTTGACAAACCATACATCTTGACACAAAATCAGCAATCTCCCTCTTCATGTTGTCCCACCAAAAATGTTCCTTCAAATCTCTATACATTTTGGTGCTCCCATGGTGTATAGAGAAATTGGAACTATGAGCATCATCCAGCAATTCCCTTTTTAGATCAGGTAAATCAGGAACACAAAGTCTCTTCCCGAATTTCAAAATTCCATCTTCATACACAAAGTCTCTCAATCTCCCATCATTCACAGCTTTAATATTCTTCTGAAATTCTTCCTCATCGGTCTGAGAACTCTTAATCCTTTCTAGTAAAGATGGTTTGGCAACCATTTGAAAAAGCATTGATGTTTCACCTTCCCTGGTTATTCCCATGTCCATCTTCACTAGATCCATGAAAATTGGATCCCTTTCAATTCTCATCATGTTCAAAACTCCATGGTTTTTTCTGCTCAAAGCATCTTCCACCTTGTTTTCTTTCCCCGGGTGGTAGTGTATCGTGCAATCATAATCCTTGAGTAATTCAAGCCATCTCCTTTGCCTCATGTTGAGTTCTTTTTGTGAGAAAATATACTTCAAACTCTTTTGATCAGTATAAATCTCACATTTTTCACCGTAGAGGTAGTGTCTCCATATTTTCAAATCAAAGATCGCAGCTGCTAACTCAAGATCACGAGTAGGATAATTTTGTTTATGAATTTTCAACTGTCGTGATGCATAGGCAATAACTCTATCATTCTGCATAAGGACACAACCAAGTCCTTTCTTTGATGCATCACTATAAATAACGAACCCATCATTCCCCGATGGTAGAGTCAATATAGGAGCATTGACTAATCTTCTCTTCAGTTCTTGGAAACATTCTTCACACTCTTTTGTCCAAAAAAATTTAACCCCTTTACGTGTGAGCTTCGTTAATGGGTTAGCCAATCGGGCAAAATTCTGGACGAAACGTCGATAATAACCTGCCAAACCAATAAAACTACGTACCTCAGTTATACTCGTAGGTGCTGGCCAATCATGGATTGCCTTGGTCTTAGAAGGATCAACAGAGATTCCATCTTTAGAGACAATATGGCCAAGAAAAGAAATATCCTGAATCCAGAATTCACACTTGCTAAACTTCCCATATAATTCATGCCTCCTCAGAGTCTTCAAGATAATGCGCAAGTGATTTTCATGATCTTCGTAGGTTTTGGAGTATACCAAGATATCATCAATAAATACCACCACAAATTCATCGAGATACTCCTTGAAAAAACTATTCATCAGATCCATGAATACAGAGGGTGCATTAGTCAATCCAAAAGGCATTACGGTAAACTCATAATGCCCGTACCTGGTTCGAAATGTTGTCTTCAAAATGTCTTCCTTCTTCACACACAACTGATGGTATCCAGATCGAAGTTCAATCTTTGAAAAGTATTGAGCTCCATGCAGTTGGTCAAATAAATCATCAATACGAGGTAGGAGATACTTGTTCTTTATCGTTACAGCATTGATCTCCCTGTAGTCGATACATAACCTCATAGATCTATATTTCTTTTTAACAAAAAGAACAGGGGCTCACCATGGAGAAACACAAGGGCGAATAAATCCCTTATTACTCAATTCCTCTAGTTGTTTCTTTAGTTTGACTAATTCTACAGTGGACATTCTATAAGGGGTCTTCGATATAGCCCTTGATCCAGGAATCAAATCAATGGAAAACTCAACTTATCGTTCTGGAGGATGTCCAGGTAAATCTTCCGGAAATACATCTACAAATTCTTTCACAACAGGTACATCCTCTATTTGAACATTCCTTTCCTCACCGACAGTTATTTCATTCTATTCCTCCCCAATAATTGAATTAAGTTGAGCTACTGGGGGTGGATCTAAATAAGAATTAGGCGGTGACGATTCTGCTCTAAAAATAAGGTGTTCCTTATCATTATCATTAAGAATCGTAACCTATTTCTTCTTACAATAAATCTTCGCATCATAGTCCGAAAGCCAGTCCATACCGAGGATTATATCAAAATCAATCATAGGTATGACGATGAGATCAGCAGATAAAGAAAATTTATGTTCTCTAATGGGGACTGATTCACAATACTTTGTTGCAATGATACTTCCCTTAGGAGTTTTAACTGACAACTCCCTTATTAAATCAAATTGGAAATATCTAATTTTCTTAGAAAACTGGGAAGATATGAAACAATGCAACGATCCAGAGTCAAATAATTCATTTTCTAAACTTGAGGAAACCATTAAATTACCTACCACCACGTCTTTCGGAGCTTCTACCTCAGCAGTAGTGATAGCATAAGCCTAGCCTTGATCCCTTGGCCTTTTCTGAGGTAAGTTCTCCTGACGCTTAGGACATTCATTTGCATAATGCCCCATCTCCCTGCAATTGTAGCACTGAACGTTGGTAGCTTCCTTCATCCCCTTGCAATCACGAGCTTGGTGGCCTTTTTCACCACACTTGTAACAGACTCCCATTCCCTTCAAGCAAGTACCAGGATGTTTCTTCCCGCATTTACCACAAGATGGATATTCAACCTTTCCCTTCTTCCCCTTATTTCCATTCCCAGATTGATCAGTAGGTCTCTTCTTCTCTTGCTTTGCATTAAAGTCATAGGACTTAGAGAATTCCTTTTCGGTCTTGATAGCACATGAGACAATGTCTTCGTACGATGAAAAGGATTATGAGGCTAATTCTCGACGGAGAAATGGTTTTAACCCATCAAAGAAACGATCAATATTACTTCTTGGGTTGCGAATATAATCTCCAGCATACCTCGCTAACCTTGTAAAGTTAGCCTCATACTTTGCGACATTCTCATCCTCCTTCTGTCTCAGACTTAGAAATTGCCTTTCCATATCTGCTCGATGGTCGCGAGGGAAGTATTTTTCTAAAAACAGATCTTTGAACTCCCTCCATTCCATATTTTATACGTCATCATCTTCCTTCATGTTTTGAATCAATGACCACCATTGATCAGCATCTACAGTGAGGCGGTAAACTGCCATGATAACTTTTTCCCTTTCACTGCTCCCCAAAGACTGAAATATTTTCTCTAGGGAATTTATCCATTGCTCAGCTACTAAGGGATTTGTACTTTCATTGAATGTTGGTGGTTGTTGCCTCATGAATCGATCTAACATTGATCCTCCACGCTGCGGATCAGGGTGCTCCATACGGGTAAGGTTATTATTCATAACCTGAGTAAGTTGTCCCAGTATGGTGATTAGCTGATTGGCACCAGTTGCATCACCAGCCCCACTATAATTATCTTGAGCAGGAGGGCAATCCCTACATGGAGTGTGTGCATTGATACGGTTTCCATTTCTTCCACTAGGCGCCATTTCTAAACAATGGCATAAACTAGATCAGTTTATGAATCAAAATACATAATCCCATACTTATAAAACACTTAACATAAATTGAACTATTTATGGATATAATCCATAATCATAAAAATGTTTTCATTGAGTAAGTATACACTCATAAACCCTTCATAATGATTTGTAAAGAAAATGGGAGTTATCCTAAGCATATCCCCCGGGAGTGTCGTAACCAAGAGTGCAGCAAGGCCCATTGTTGTGCACCAGTTCCCGTTCGAGTCTAGCTCAAAGCGGTGTTTTCGGGTTTTACCCCTAGGTACATTTGTGCCAGAGCCGCCTCTACCTGCTCGTATCCAGACAAGGATGTATTTCTCGGAGAACTCACAAAATCTCTACAATACCAAAATTCTAGGAAGTTCTTCTATACTAATCCTCAAAGTTCATCTTAGGTCTACGTGCTCTAATCAGAGTTTATCTAAATCTAGCTTCCAAGGTTTGTACTAAACTTCCTCTAATACCAACTGTAATGCCCCAACCCCAGTTACCCAGAGTCGGTGAATTATTACATAACATTGGCATGATCACAAGAAAGATCAAATCTCGAAAGACCGATTGGTTTAGTAGCCATGGAAACACTAGATATATTCATAAGTTTTACATTACATCATAAAAAAACTACTACAACAACATATTGTCTCCATAGTCCACACTATTAACCCCTCATAATATCCCTGAAAGTCATTCATAATTTACTTCTTCACATCCTGGGAAAATAAAACATAGAAAAGGGGTGAGCTCAAATGCCCAGTAAGGATAACAATATAGCGGAAACTTTCATAAATAAGAATAAACATTTAAGGCAATGTATAACTAAAACAAAATCCTTTTAAACTTTAACTTCAACATAGTATGGCATAAATAAAATGAAATAATGTCATTTACTTATTCACATGGATATTCTACTAATCGAATAATCACATTCAATATCAATAACCATTTTCATAATGATGGAATGCATAATGCCAGACTATCATAACCACATAGCCAAGGCCTCATGCCAAGACTACAAATAAGATTTTTCCAAGGCCTTGTCCCAAGACCCTAGTTTGCCTCATGAGACCTACCAATGCATCGAGGAGCTATAGCGGGCTCCACCCGTCACATATTAAGTCCAATGCATTCCCATATGAAAAGGTTTAAACATAACATAAACATTCGTATTAAAACTAGCATACGAAATGTCAATACTTTCACCATAAACCATGAATGGTATATAAAAAATAGCACATCCACAGTCAAACATATCACAAAACCTTCAATACAATATAAAAGTTTTGTATCATAATATATCATCCTCAAATAAGCGTAAAATCCATTAAAGGATGTTGACATAGATGAAATCAAAACTCTTTTTAAAGAAATATCTCTTTCTATTTTCAAATCATTTAAGAGACATATATTTATAAAATAAAACATTTTCTTTGAAAATATTCTTATAAGCTTGTAAGGGAAGCTTTGACGATTTTATCACGGCGGAAAATAACCGCACCCGCCGTATAAGTTATAAAAACATTCTTATCTTAATTCTGTCGAAAAGGTTAAAAAGCACCTTGTTTGGAAAACGACGGAAAGATTCCCTTATAAACCTCTTATAAAAATTCAAACAAGGGTATAAATGACATTAACCCATATTCTTTTAAATATTAAAAATGTTTTGAGATACATTTTGAAGAAACATGGACGTGGATGATAATGAGGTCCCAGTAGATAATTTTGTATAAACAACCTCGGATAATGAAGAGATTGAGAAATAAACCCTTACCTTGAACTTTCCCTTAGTCGATGGTATGTTAACCTCCTTTATAATAATTAAAACATTGTTATTAAATTATACAATAATCATATACATCAATATGATATCATATATGATATTTTAACATTGCTTTATTATTAATATCTTAGTATTATCGTCGTTTCAGGTGATAATCGATTCGTTCTTCTTAAATGTTTGGTTACGTAAGACATGTTTGTAATGGATAGATTATATCTTATTCATAATCACAATGATATTAACATTATTTTTAACCCTAAAATGAGAATAATACTTGAATGGATATGATGGAGGATGGATCTCACCGTGTTCGTGGAGACGGTAGTCCGTACGTACGCACGCATGCTACTTCCATTTAATTTTTCATTTTAAAAGATTTGAATCCAAATGATACATAGGTATATTATTATTCCAGTATAATATAATATTTTATATATGTTACTTATGTTCATTAACACCATTCTTTATACGTTCAATGTGTGGTATGAACGAGTCATATCATTTTAAGGGGGCGGTAGTCCGCACTTCCTCAAATGAAATTATCATATGTATATACAACATGAAACGAATAATGGTATGAAATAAAATGGAATTATAGAAGCTTATATATAAAATATTTATCATTAATATCACACTTAATTATAGTGCCATCATAATGGCCACCATGAGAGGCGGTATGATGTATTTGAACAATCATCGTTTCGTGAGGCGTTAGTTTTCCATTCACAGAAACATTATGTTCATCGTCCATTAGATGGAGGTGTGTGTATGTGTTGTTCGAATACTTATTATAAAAACATCCTAGTATATTGAGGGTACTTTTGTTGTTACAAAAGAAAGGAAATAAAAAGAGTTTGGGGGTTGGAGAAGCAAAATAAATGAAAATAATTTAAGAGAAATTGTTACCATTAATTTAGGTAACTCACTTTGGGTGGAACCAAAGGACTTCTTGAAATGCTTTATGCCTAAGGGGAAGCTTCAAGGAGGAGGAGAGGGATGTGGGGAGCTTATTTGGGCAGAGTTTGGATGAGCCAAGTGGCTTGAGAGGTGTGATGAAGGAGTAGAAGTGGTCTCCTTTTATAAGGTACATGAGGGGCTCTTTAGGAAAGAGTGAAAGTATTACTTTATAATATAATTATATTCGGTTTATAATGGTCCAAAAATCATTGAGGTCGAAGATAAGATGACTCATATTCTAAATAACATCAACCAATAAGAATTGGACAGGTTTTAGATAATAGTTTAATCATTATAATCTTGTTTATTTAAAAGATTTATTACTGAGGTAAACATTGCATCATTATTGTGTCATTAATAATTTAAATTATTTGATGTCTAAAAATTATAAATAAACTATCATTATGTAGGAAATCTTTTTAGCTTTCTAATTAATATTTATAATCGAAAATCCAACATGTATAACCCTATGTAACAATTGTTCTTCTAAAAGATATAAGCTTATGCAATTTTTATTTTTATTTTAACTTTATTAATATAATGTGTCCCTACCACATACAAGTGGCTCCAAGGGGTCCCCAAATCGACCCAAGGATGCCCATGGTCGGGTATGTGTACACCAATAAGGTTAGGACACGTTTTAGGGTAATTTTGTGTTATTATAATATTTTTTTTAACCCTTATTTACCGGATTTACCCTTTAACCATGGTAAATAAAATATTTACCGCAGTAATTATTCAAAATGTGTAAAAATAAAAGTTACCTATTTACATAATTTGGACATCCTGATTCCAAATATGTAATCCATTTTTCCAAATTCAAAACACAGAAGTGGCAGAAATTAATTTAAAATTAATTCCCGTTGTTAAAATAAAAAGCGTGTTTTTAAGAGATAATAACTATCAAAAGATGGACACTTGTTTATGTCTGATTTAATTGTGAAATTATGTCCAATGACAAACATTAAATTAAATGGTAAAAATATATTCTAAATATACTTTAAAACCACTCAAATTCATAATTTATCAATATTAATTATTTTGATTAAAAAAGTTGTTTTAAATTAAAATTTAGTAATTTTCACTATTCATCAAAATATAAAAGTTATCCGAAAAGTACCAAAATTTCACCCTAGGCTAATTTCAATATTCCGAATCCAAAAATGAAGTCCATTTTGAAATATTAAATATATATGATTTCAAAAAGTAGGTATTACTATTCACAACGGCTAGTTTAATTAGTTGTGGTGTGTGTTAGAACTCGAGGTTGCGTACAACACACGCTATCGCATTATTCGAAGGGAAACGTACCGTGGAAGCTTGGGGTGTTACATTAATTAATTTAATAATTAATTCCCGCTGTCAGAGAAAATAGCGTGTTTTTATGAAACAAAAATTATCAAAAGATTGACACTAGTTCTAGTCTGATTTCAAAGTGAAATTAATTCTAATGTCCACCATTGGATTACATGGTAAAATATATTCTATATACACTTTAAAACCAATTAAAAAGATAATATATCTATATAAATAAATTCAATTAAAAAGTGGTTTTGAATTAAAATACAACACTTTCCACTATTTCTATAAAAATAAACATTATCAGAAATATACCAAAAATTTATCCAAATTAAATTTTAATGTACCAATCATAAAGAATAAGTTTATTTTGAAAAATATATCATATAAAATTGTCAAAAGATAGATTTAAAAATGGTTCTCCATCAAAAGGCGGTTATACAATCTTTTAATAATACTAGAGTATTCCATGATTTAGGTTGGATTTATTCTCATTTTAAGCCTCAAACACACTATCTAATTCATAAATAGAGACAGATAAAAATATCTATTATTCATTACTTACTTGGGATGTTACACCATATTTTTCATTTTATTTTATTTGAAAAAATTCATAATTTTTTATTGTATGTATTATAAAATGTAAATAAAGTTCCCAACTAAATCAAATGAGTGGAAATAATAAAGATTTATATTTCATTCCCACATTTTTTTATTTACTCGTACATTGTTAATGATATTTAATAGGGGTGGTGAACTTCAATTGTCCTTTATTTTACAAAATATTTTAGGTTTTTTTCACATTCTAGTTTTTTCATTGAATAATTTCTTAGGAGTTATTTTTCATCACTTGGATGAATCACATCAATGAGTTATCTAAGAGTTTAAATTAATTTTTATAATTATTGTCAACTCTATTTGGAAATTGAGTAATGAATATTAATCAGAAAAAAACTATAGTGGGAAATGATTTAATAAGACTAAACTATATGTAACACCCTAATATTCCATGATACAGTTCTCTTTGAATAAAAAAATATCATTGCGATGTATGAAACATCGAGTTCTAGCACAACATAAGAAATCAAAAAAGCTGTTTAAAAATAGTGATAAATAGTCATACCCACTTTTTGAAATTTTATAAATTTATTTTCAAAATGGTCTTTATTTTTATATTCATAATATGAAAATTATCTTAGGTTAATATTTTGGAATTTTTCTAAAAAAATTCAATTTTTGATTAATACATAAAAACAATGCGTTATTGTTTAAAACTTATATTTATATAAATAAATAATATTTTTATTTAAATTTATTTTAATGCCCAAATAGATACATAATGCCTATATAAGTCCAATTTAATTAACTAATGTCATTTTATAATAAGATATGTTATATAAAATTTTATTAAACTTTTAACTATATTTTTCTCACCTTCTAAAAATAATTCCAAATTTTCATAAAACATTATTTTACCACTTCTTTGAATTGAATTTAAAATATTTAAGAGATATAGTTGATATCAGTATGTATAATGTGGTACAATAGGTTGAAAATAATTTTTCGTGAATAGTATTTTTTAATTCAATTTTCCACATTAAAAAGTGAATATGGTAATTAAAGGTAAAAATGATATTATAATTACCATAAAAATCCCTAATTCTATTGGATATGTTTATTTAGACCTAAATCAATATTAGTAATAATACATGATTCTTTTTTATGCACATGAATTATATTAGGTCATTTATTATTATTTTATTTAAAGAAGAGTAAAACGTATTAAATTAATATTGTATTAACTAAACCATTTTTAATATAGGGTTATACATTATAAAAATCTGATTGTAAATACTCATTAAAAATAGAAAAATATTCACTAAATCATGGTAATTTAATTTAATTTTTTAGAAATTAAAAAGTACAATTTATTTATGACACAATGATGATGAAGTAATTACCTTATTAATGAATGGTTAAAATGATTGATATTATAAATATTAAAATAAATGGAAATTTAGATTTATATGCATTAAAATAGTTTTAGAGGTTAATATGACATGGTAGAATTGATAAATAAATTTTTATCGGGGT
The DNA here is from genome assembly GCA_963277665.1 of Viscum album. NCBI lineage: Eukaryota > Viridiplantae > Streptophyta > Magnoliopsida > Santalales > Viscaceae > Viscum > Viscum album. Next base: position 135,803,061 of record OY728150.1, read on the forward strand.
GATAATGTAGTTATGACTATCACAAAATCCAAATACTAAATAGAGTCCAAATTGACAAAAATGGGTTTTTAAAACTAATACTATGCTATTATATAATATAATATTCATAAAAATGTATGGTTTAGAAAAAGGACCTAGATAAAGTTATATATCTCAGTAGAGAACCACTTGGGGTTCTCTTGAATTTTTATAGTATGTTTATTAACCATTTATTATAATAATACAAGATGACATGGAAAAACTGTAACTATTTAACTAAGAGTTAAATATTAAAGATAAGGTTAATAGGGGACCTAAACATGTCTAAAACATATTGGTTGAGAGGTTTTGACCCATCCTAAACTTAAATTTTAAATAAATTCTTTTAGTGCCATTTGATACGAAAAATTATTTTATAATAAATTAATATTTCTAGAATTTTCTAAAGTGACCATCGCCTCTCTTATAAAAGGGTACATCCCCTTATCTCAAAATCATACCGCCAAATCCATTTGGCTTATCCAAAAACTGAAACAATATCCTTCCAACTACACTCACATAATTCTAGAGGCCTAAATTTGATCAGAATCCATCCAAAGGATCCCTTTTTTTCAAATCAACATGAATTACCCAAAGAATAGGTAATAATATCATCACCTCTTTCATAGTTCTAGTCTTTTTACACATCATCATTATTTTTTGATTACATAAAAAAATAATTATTGCAGTACCTTATACATACATTTATTTTATTATAAATATAGTACCACCATTTTAATTATTTTATCCATCCTATGGATGCTGATGTCACTATATGTGTGTAGGTAAGGCTTACGATCTCGACGTTGTGGTGTAGTTTGTTATTCCACACATCATTATTTGGATGGGTATACCAATGAGTTTAATTGATTTAAATACTATATATAACAATCTTAATAAATCTTAATATATGATATGCCATCCATTTACATAGAATTTCACCATCAATATAGTGACATTGTCACATGTGCATACGTATGAATTACCATCTCCACGAACGCGATGCGATTCATTCCCCATCATAATGATTCAAGAATAATTTTTATTTTATGATTACAAATAATTTTTAAGAACAAAATATTATTTTGTATATGAATAAAATACATCCTACCCATAACAATCATGACTTATGTAAGAAAACATATAGAGAAAAATGAATCAGTTAACACATGAAACAATGATACAACTGAAATATTATTAACAAATCAATATTAGAAGATCATATATGATATAATATTTTATGTATGTGGTTCTTGTATAATTTATTTACAATTATTTAACAATTATACCTGAGTTTAATGTACCCTCAACCAATGAAAATTACATTTTAAGGGTTAATATTACAATCTCTTTATTATCCACAGTTTTTTATAAGTACGTATCTACTAGTACATATTAATCATCTACATCCGTGTTTCATAAAAAAAAATTTCCAAATTTTTTTACTATTCACTATACTGTGGGCTAAATTCATTTATACCCTCATTTTTCATTTTTTAAAATGGTTTGAAAGATATCTTTCCATTGCTTTCCAAACAAGGTACATTAAGACGCTTTTCGAAAAATTATGGAATGAATGTTTTTTAACTTATACGGTTCGTGTGGATATTTTCCACCATTATAACACTTTAGAATCTTCCATTATAATATTGTAATAATATTTTGGAAATAATTGTTTTCTTTTATAATTATGTAACTTTTAAATGATTTCAAAATTGAATGATATATTTTTCTCGAATAGTTTTAATTTCATCTATTTAAACATCATTTGTTGGATTTTACATTTGTTTGATATTGATTTATTGTATTGAAGGTTTTGTTATATGTTTCACTATGGAAGTTATATTTTTAACCATTAATGGTTTATAGTTAATTTATTAACATGTCATATGCTATTTTTAATGTGAATGTTTATTTTATGTTTCAACCTTTTCATACGAGGATTGCATTGGACTTAGTAAGGGACCAGTGGAGCCCACTATTGCTCTTTGATGCATCGGTAGGTATCATGAGACAATCCAGGGACTTGTTACAAGGCCATGACAAAATCTTATTTATAGTCTTGGAAAGAGGCCTTGTCTTGGAGGATATGATGTTTGGCATTATGCATTCCATCATTATGAAATTAGCTACAGATATTACACTTGATTATTAAAATAGTAGAATAACCATGTTAATAAGTAAATTGAAATATTTAATTTATCATGGCCATATTATGCTGAATTATATTTTTAAAATGCTTTTTTTAGACTTATACAGTGACATAAATGTTTATGCTTATTTATGATAGTTTTTAATATATATTTTTATTTACAGAGAATCTGGCATCACCCCTTATATGTTTTATTATTCCCATGATGCAAAAAATTATATTATGATTAACCTATATGAATAGGCTAAGGTAAATGAGTGTGTTCAAAGGGAACACACTGTTTTTTTTCATTTCATGATGTAAGGCTAAACTTATGTATATATCTAGTACTTTTAAGGCTACTAAACTAATCGGTCATTTGAGACATTATCACTTGTGATCATGCCAATGTTATGTAATAATTCACTAACTCTTGGTAAATATAGTTGGGGTGTTACACTATATCATGGAAATATATTTTGAGTGGATCACATAGTTAACCAAAGTAAAAAAATTAAAAGAATCGTTATTAAATAACCAATTACCTAAATTTTTTAAAATTGGATTAGATTGATTAGGTGGGATACAATTGAAGTCTATAAAAATATCTAAGATCATAGTTTTTGTGATAAAATAAAATTTATAACAAAAAAATATGTCATTCTTATATCTAGCTCTTCAAATACTATTCGCATTCCTTTGTTGCAATATACAACAGCTGGGGGGCATTTTATTTTGAATGATTTAGTTTTTGAATATCCCTTTGTTGTGCCCAAATTTACCATATAGGTGAAAGTGGACTTTTTAGTAAAATTAAGGATTAAATCCATTGGGAAAGAAGAATTAGCCTTTATACACTCAATTTTTTTGATATTTTGGTGGTGGAGTGGGAAACTGTGGGGTTGAAGGTATTTATAAAAAATAATTATTGTAAAGACCCAACCTCAGATACTCGGATTTGTTTTGTACATTAATTACATTGGTATTACTATAAAAAAAGTCATATCTTGATTGAATAAATAGTTAAGTATTTTTGGAAAACCATATAAAAAATTTCAACATTACAGCTTGAAAGGAAATACAATACAGAAATTCTATTGATAGCATCCATAAGTACTAGGTTTTCCATGACTTCCATTCATAACATACCTATTAATGTTAAAGTAAAATGAAACATAATAAAGGCGTGATCTCAAATTCTCAGTAACAGTAATCAATACAATAGAATATATAATAAACATAAACATTGGGCATGGAGAATAACTAAACACACACGCCTTTAAAAATAATCTTTAACACATTATGGTATTAATAAGATATAAATAAAAAATTCCACAATTAATCATAATCATGTGTATTCTACTAGTTTAATGAAAATTTAAAAAATAAATTACTAGTTTTATATGGATGGAAGTCATAATTATGGACATAATAACCATACCGGCATGGCCAAATGCCAAAACCATAAAAACCCAATTTGTCCTGGCCCTGTTCCAAGATTGTAGATTGCCTCAATCGACCTAATGATGCATCAAGGGGATATAGCGGGTCCCACATATAATGTAATAAGTCCAATTATTTCATAATATTAATGGGTAAAAAAAATAAACCACAAATACATTCATATTGAAACTAACATAAGAAATATAAATAATTTTCCCTGAAAATTAAGCATAAACACTAACCATTCAGAGTAAATTGGTTAATGGTTTTATGAAACAACATCCACAGTCAAACTATTCATAAGAAATTGAATTTAATATTGTAGATGATATGAGGAAATTTTAATCTCAATAATACAAAATAATCAACAAGAGGGTTGAAATAGATGAATATACTCAAATCAAATCATCAATTTATTCTTGAGATAAATAATTGTTTACTTTGAAAAGAGTAGTTTTTAAAAAAATAAATATATAAAACTAGAAGTGAAGTAAGATTTAATTTTTATAATAAAATGTGTTATTTTATAAGGATATTGGTTGCTAAAAACAAAATATATAGTCTGCTTGAAAATAGGTAATAATTTGAGAAATTCCCATAAATCACGCTTGTATTTCGAGAATAAATTTTGAATGATTCTTTTAAGAAATATAAATATCCATAAAATAACGTATCATTATAGTTGGTACCCATTTATAGAACATTCACACATAATATAAGTGGAGTACATATGAATAAATAATAATTTAATTGAGTAATGTAGAGAATAGGAGTAACCCGAATGAAAATCGGTGTTCGGGTAGAAATATCTTATCAAAGGTCTGATGGTGTACTTCATGTGATCCTATTTTCCATTATAATCAAATTACATCAATTATTGAACTTTTACACGACCTACTATTTATGTAATTGAATTATTATCACCTTATTAATTTCAATCATGGCATTCTTGATGATTTTATGAGGTTAGATTTTATTGTTTGGGAGCATTTTCTTTTTTGGTATTCATGACTTCCTTACTTGTGTACAAGTAACGATAAACATGAAAGATGTTAATGGTTATCCATAATAAAATATTTATTTTATTTTTCAACATCCACAATATTCCAGGTTTATAAAATTAATTGTGTTATTATTCTTGATGTTGAATCATAATATAAAAATGTAATGATAATTTTTTGGGTTTATTGGCTGTCTTTTATCACAACGAACTCAATAAATTAACATCATACGTAAAAAAAGATTCCAGAACCATAAATAAATTATTATTCAAATATTATAGTCTATTTAAATGATAAAAATTGTTTCCTGGCTCGAATTGAAAATGGCAATTTAAATCGAATACCTATCATCCTTGAATGTGATAAATTAACACATCTTAGATGATGTCTTTATTTCTAGTATAAAAGAATGGGGATGGATAGATTATGATGAATATTCCGTTATAATAACAAAATTCCAGTAAATTTATGTTAGTAGATATTTTATTACATTTTAATGAAATGAGTAGAGGAAAGAGAAATAAAATAATGGATCTTGAAATAAAAGAAATGAAAAGATTAATTTACCTCTTGAAGTTATCTTCCACGAGAGCCTCATTAAGGGATAGGTTTTTGTTTTTTAGGATACCATGGGATTTTAGATGTGGGGTTGGATATTTAGAGGTTATTTTAGTATAATTCAATTAAGGCACAAGACTTGAGAAGAGTGAATATAAGAGGGAGTGAGGAGCAATTTTTATATTGGAGGAGAGGGATGATTTTTGAATATCATATTCACTATTTTATTATTTCCCTCAAGACTACCAATAGACTTGATTCATGTGACCCATACTTTTAATAAGTGAATGTGAGTCGTAAAAATGTTTTCTTACATTAGGCATGATTCTAGGAGTAGTAAATTTTATTGATAATGTATATATATGGTAATTTTTTTTATTTCACAATTCATAAAAACTTCATGTTTTTCAGAGAAATACCCAAAATTCACCTAAACCATTAGTTGATGTGTTTAATTAAAAATTGAATACTAATTTTTTAAAATAATTTTCCAAATACAATGTATTTAATTTTTAAATGTAATCATAATTTATTTAAAAAATAACCAATTTAATCTATAATTCATTTATTATCACCTTGAAAAATTAATCTAGTTATCATTATCTTATATCCATAAGAAAATAAAATAAAAATACGATTTAATATTCGTAAGGGTCATATTACTATTCATATCACCATTCATAAAGGTATAATACTATTCAACAAAAAAATAATGTTTGTCTTATCTGATTCGGAATATCTAACTAAACGCAACCGTGTATGTCAGTTTTTTCAAAATTCATATCACATAGGTGGAAATATTATGTTTTCAGTATAAGTGATATAAAAGTGGTGTTTTGTATAGATATAGTGTTTCATGCATTCAATATTAAATTTTTTATAATTCCTTGTGGTGTTACTTTATCCCCCTACTCTTAAAAAGATCTCTTCCTCAAAATTACATGAATTTTTCCTCACCAAAATATTTCAGTAGTTCTTTATCATTAGCACCCCATGCTCCCATGTTGGTTCATCAATTATATGATTTTTCAATGTACCTTTACCAGCCATGTAATCAAATTCTTTGACACCAACCCAATAGTTTCTAGAATCCGGATAGGCTCTTCATCGTAAGACATGTCACTATCTAATTCTATACCTTCAGAAGTGAGTACATGTGTTGGGTCATTCATGTACTTTCTCCAAAATGAGATTTTGAATACATTGTGTACATTATATTGGCTATTCCATATTTCCAAATGATAATAACATCTCTAAATCTCTCCATAATTTCAAATGGGGAAATTTTCTTTAGGATCATTTTCCCTTTCATTGCAAATAAAATTACACCCTTCCATGGAGATACATTCACAAAAAAATATTATTCTACTTGAACTTCCAAATCATTCATTATATTATCAACATAGAAATTTTTTCCATCTTTAATATACATTGATTTGTATTTGAATAGTTTTTTCCTTCACTATTATTTCCTTTACATGCTCTGGACCCTCAAGCTTCTTCTCACTGACTTCATCCCATCATGTTGGTGTACGACATCTCTTGCTATACAATGATTCATATGGTGCCATTTTAAATATTTAATGGAAAATATTATTGTAGGAAAACTCCAAGAAAGGTAAATATTGATCCCACATACCATGAAAATCATGTGATTTTGATATCAACAAGTCTTCTAATGTTTGAATTGACTTTTCTGATTTTCCATTAGTTTCAGGGTGATAATTAGTACCTAAATGATGTCCATTATCCAAATATTTCTGAATATTTATCCTGAATTTTGATTTAAATCAACAATCATGATCAGGAACTGTTGAAAGAGTTGATCCACGATGTATTACAACATCATTGAAATAGAGTTGTATAAGGAAATCTAATGTCAAATCCTTCATAATTATGAAGAAATGTTTGTATTTCGTAAGTTGATCCATAATTAAACATATTTCATCAATATTTCATGTATTTTTGGGTAATCCATTTACAAAATACATGGAAATGTCATCCAATTTCCATGTAGGAATAGGTAGAGGTTGCACGAATCCCCTAGAATGTTGTCTTTCATCCTTTACCAGTTGATAGTTTATACATCTTGATAAAAAATAAGCAATTTCTCCCTTCATGTTGTCCAACTAGAAATTTTCATACAAATATCTAAAACATTTAGAGATACCAATGTTTATACTGAAATTAAAACTTTGGGAATCATCCAATAATTCCCTTTTCATGTTGGGAATAGCTATAACACAAAGCCTCTTCCAAAATTTCTGATTTCCAAATTCATATACGACGTTTTGAAACATTCAATTATCTGAAACACTAATTTTTTTTAAATATTATCTCTTTTAGGATTAAAAAATTTAATTCCTTATAATATATTTGATTGGGAAACCAATTGAAAATGTAATTATGTTTCAATTTCTTTGATAATTCCAATATCCATACTTACTAGATCCATAAATATAGTATCAATTTAATTCCTCATTCTATTTGAAACACCTTGATCCTTCCTACCTAATGAATCAACTACCTAATATTATGTTCCTTGGTGGGATTGTATGGAACAATCATAATCCATGGTTAGTTCGACCCATCACATTTTCTGAATGTTGAGTTATTTAGGTGAGATAATATATTTCAGAACATTTAAATCTATATTTATCACACATCATTCCCATAGAGGTAGTGAATCTATATTTTTAAATTAATTATCAAACAGGATGACTCAATATCATCGTTATGATACTTTTGTTCATGAATTTTTAACAACCGTAATGCATACACAATAACTCTATCATTCTGTATGATAACACAACCATGTCATTTCATTGATGCATCTCTAAATATAACAAATCTATAATTCCCTGATGGTAGAGTTAGTATCATATAATTCCCTAATATTCCCTTTAATTATTTGAAAATGTCCTCAAATTATTTTTTCCATATGAACTTTAACCCTTTATGAGTAATTTTGGTTAATTGGTTCGCAAAATGGGCGAATATCTGAACAAGATTTCAACAATAACCTACTAAAACAATAAAACTATGTGCCTCAGTTATGTTCATTGGGGTAATTCATTCTTGAACAACCATTGTATTCACAATATAAATAGATATCCCAACCATAGAGACAATTTTGTAAGGAAATAAAACTAATTGATGCCAAAATTCACACTTGCTAAACATCCCATATAATTCATTTCATCTAAGTGTCTCCATAATAGTGCACAATTTATTTTCATGATCTTCATACCAATTTTATTATACAATGTTATCTTCAATAAATACAACCATAAAGTGATCAATATATTACTTCAAAACTCTATTCAATAGATCCATGAAAACATAGGGTGCATTAGTTATTCCAAATGGCATTACTGTAAACTCATAATTCCCATACCTGGTTTGAAATTATTTATTTGGAATATCTTCCTTTCTCAGTCACAGCTGATGATATCTATATCTGAGTTCATTCATTGAAAAATATTTTCCTCCATAATGTTGATCAAATAATTAATTAATTTGATGTAAGGGTTACTTGTTCTTTGTTGTTATAGCATTGATCTCCATTTCATCAATGTACAACCCTATAGATCAAACATTTTTCTTAAAGAAAATAGATAGGGCTCCCCATGTAGCTACACTAGGTAAAATAAATCCTTTATCACTCAATTTATATAGTTATTTCTTCATTTATACTAATTCCGTAGTGTCCATTCTATAAAGAGTCTTTGATACGAGCCTTGACCCATTAATTAACTCAATAGAGAACTCATTTTACCGCACTGGAGGATGTCCATGAAAATCCTACATAAATACATCCATATATTCATTCACAATAATCACATAATAGATTTAAACATTTCTTTCCTCACCCATATATATCAAGTTCTCATTATCCCCATGAATTGAATTCATTAGATCTACTGAGGGTGGGTCTAGATTAGGATTATATAGTAACGTTTTTTTTCTAAAGATAAGATATTCCACATTTTTCCCAAAAATTGTAACATCCTTCTTCTTGAAATATGTTTTCCCATCATAAATTGAAATCCAATCCATAATGAAGATTATATAAAATTCAACACAAGGTATAATGATAAAATTAGTAGATAAAACACATTTATATACAATAATTGGGACTACCTAAAACATCTTTATTACAATGATACATCCCCTCGGAGTTCTAACTGACATCTCCCATATTAAATAGAATTATAATAATCAAAATTTCTTGGAAAAATAGGAAGAAATAAAATTATGTGATTATCCAGAATCAGATAAAGTAGTGTTTATGTTTGAGGAAACAATTAATGTACCTGAAACCACATCATTGGGAACTTCAATATCAGTAGTTGTGATCACATAAGCTTGGCCTTTCTCCATTGTCCTTATTTGGGTAATGTTTCCTTGAATCCTAGAAAAATCATTTGAATAATTTCACATCTCCATGAAATTGTAGCATTGAAAAATAATATATTATTTCTTCCCCTTACAATCCCAGAATAGGTGTACTTTTTATCCGCAATTGTAAAAAACAACCACAGCCTTCAGGAAAGTACCAGGATATCACTTCCCTAAATTATCAGATGGTGGAAGGTAAAATCTTCCTTTATTCTCCATTTCAATATTTCATTTTCCATAGTTTTCAACATCCCTATTATTATCTTTCATTCCCTTATAATCATGAGACTTGGAGAATTTATTTTCATTGTTGATATCACATGATACTATACCTACATTTGATGAGAAACATTGGGAGACTATAGCACTATGAAGGAATGTATTTAAACACTAAATGAATCGATCAATCTTGATCCTTGGATTAAATTTGTATACTAGAATTCCTTACTAACATTTTGAAGTTAGTTTCATATTTTGTAGCATTCTCATACTTGTTTTCTACAAATTCAGAAACTTCCTTTTCATATTTTATCTCTGTTCATGAGGGAATTGTTTTTTAATAATATTTCTTTAAAATACCTCTAATAGATTCCTTCTATATCTTTCTACTCCTTTGTGTTATGAATTATATACCACCACTGATCTGCATCTTTCGAGAGCTGATAAATCAGTATGAAAACCTTCTCTCTTTCATTACATCCGAAAGAGAGATATACCTTACATAATAAACTTATCCACTGTTCTGTTACGAATGTGTTTGTAGACCAATAAAATTATGAAGGTTGTTTCTGCATAATGTTTTCTATCGTAACTCCTCCACATTGTGGATCCGGATACTCTATATTGGTAAGGTTATTGTTCATAACATAAGTCAAATATCCCAGTATAGTTTTAAGTTTCTAATCACCATTCACAGCTTCAGAGCCAACATCATTATCTTGAATACGAGGGAAATGCCTACACGGGACACACGCGTTCATACGGATTCCATCGCTTCCACTAGGCATAGTTTTTAAATAATTACATACCCTAGATTAAGTTATAAATCAAATTGTATAATATCAATTTAAAAAAATGCTTCATATTAATTGAAATACTATACATAGTTAATCTCATAATCATAAAACAAATTCTGTGAGGAAAAATTTACATTTAAATTTTTCATAATGGATTATAATGAAAATGTGACTTATCATACGTATATCCACTAGGAGTGTAAAACTAGGTATGTATTAAGTCATTTTTTCATATACCAAGATACCCCACGTGAATACCACAAATTTTTATCAGATTGGTTTTTCCTAGGAATATCTATACCAAAACCATGTTCACTTGTAGTATCCCGAGAGGGAATTATTTTCTAAAAAGATCCGGATAAAAAATTCCTTAGAAAAACCCCAGGAAATTCTTGTATGCTGATCCATGAAGTCTATCTTAGAGTATAGTTCCCTAATATAAATGTTTAAAACCAAGATTTCATATTTTCTAGTAAACATTCGTTGATAACTACTATAAAGACGCGACCCCCATTTTCCGGAGCCGGTGCATTAATTACATACATTTTCAGTATTATAAGAAAGTCGTCTCATGAAGGAATGAATATTTATGTATATTTTTAAAACCAAAAACATATATATGATAAAGATTACAACTTGAAATGAAATACAATATAAAAATTCCTTTGATGGAATTCATAACTGCTAGGTTATCATTACATGTCATTTATTATATACCTCTTAATGTCTTGGGAAAATGAAAAACAATAATGGGGAAAGATAAAATGCTTTAAAAGTGTAATAAATACCACATTACATATCACAAACATAAATATTAGGCATGGTGAATAACTAAAAACAAATTCATTAAAAATAAAGATGAACACATTATGTCATCAATAAGAGATGATAAAATAATTCCATAATAAATTAGAATCATGGTTATCCAACTTGTTGAATAACCACATGAGTATACAATTACTAGTTTCATAATTAAGAAACACATAATGTTTGACCTCTTAACCATGTAGTTAAAGCCTCATGCCAAGACCATAAATAACCAATTTTTTAAGGCCTCACGCCAAAACCATAGTTTGTCTCATGAGGCCTATCGATGCATCAGGAGGCTATAGCATCCCCCAAACATCGCATAATAAGTACAATTAATTCCACATATTAATTTTTATTAAAATTAACTACATAAACATACATATTGAAATGAACATATGAAATGTTAAAAACATTCCCCGAACATTAATTATAAACACTTACCATTCTGAGTTATTGGTTTTTGGTTTTAAGATATCTAAATAATAAAATAAACCATAAACCATTAAATTAAATATGGTATATGATGAAAAAAATATTAATCCCATTAATACATAATAATCATCAAGAGTTTTGAAAGAGATGATGATACTCTTATAAAATCATTGTGTATTTCATGAGATGAATACACTTTTAATTTGAAAAGAAGAGTTCTTTTAGAAAAATATTTGTATTAAACCAGAATTGGAGTAATATTGTATTTTCATAATAACATGGGTTATTTTAGAGAGCTAATGGTTTAAAATATATATATTATAGTTCCCTTTAAAATAGGTAAGAATTAGATAAATTCCTGTAAATCGATCTTGTATGTCAGGAAGAATTGTTGAAAGATCCTTTTACAAATATAACTCCCCTAAATAAAAATAGGATTATGGTTGGTACACACATATTTATAAAGTTAAAACATAATTCTGGATGATATAAAATAATAAATTATAATTTAATTGAGGTATTTAAGGAATAAGACAACCTGAATGAAAGTGGGGGTTTGGGTAAAAAAATGTTACCTTATGTCTAATGGTGTTCCTCATTTTATTGGTGACCTATATAATCAAAATAAATCCATTCATTAATATTTAATGAAGGTATTATTTATGTAATTTATTTATTATATCATTATTTTGTTCATTCATGGCCTACATGATGGGTTTAAGATGTTCAATTTTATGATATGGGAGTGTTTTCTCAATTGGTATTCATGACCAGTTTAGTTATATATATGTAATGGTAAACATGTAGGATGAGAATGGTTTTCCAGAATATAATTTTTTTTCTAATTTTTTACATCCATATGATGACATGTTTATAAATTCATTTGTTTACTGTGAGGGAATGTGAAACATTATATAAAATTTTAATAATAATTGTTTGGGGAAATTGGTGGTTTCAGATCACAAGGAACTCATAAAAAGTAATATAATGTTTAAAAAAAATTATATTACCTTAAATAATTTGTAAGGAATATATTATAGTCTGTTTCAAACAAAAAATGTTTTCATCACCTGAATTGAATATGATAATATAAATTGTAAACCCATCGTCCAAGAATGTGATAAATTAACACATCTCGGATTATGAATTCATTTCTAGTATAAAAAAAGGGAAAAGAGATATTATGATGAATTATTCTATTATCATAACAAAATTCATGAAAATTTAATGATCTATATTTGTCATATCATATGGATAAAATGTGGTTAGGAAAGAATAATAAAACAAAATAAATTGAAATAAAATAAATTCAAAAAGGCATTTACCTCCAGAAGTTATCTTCCTTGAAATACTTTTTAGGGGAGGGGTTTTAGTTTTTTTGATACCAATTACTGACGGTCATGGGGGAAGATCATGTGAGGTTATTTGGGTACCATTTTTATAGGGAAAACGTATTTAGAGGAGTGAAGAGAAGAGGGGTGAGGAGTGGTTTTTATAGTAGAGGGGAGGGGATATTTTTGAATATCACACTCATTATTTTATTATTTCCCTCAAGATAACTTATAGTGTAGATTCATGAGACCCATAATCGTAATTATTTCATGTGTTTTTGAACCAAGTGTGATTACATTAGCCATGATTATATTAATAGTGTATTTAACTTATAATTTATATATACGGTAAATAACCGTATTTTACTATTCATAAAAAAATCTAGTATTTGAGAAAAATAACAAAATATCATCCAAACCAATTTTTGACAAGTTAAATTAAAAAATGAACTCCAGTTTTTGAAAATAATTTTACATATATGATTTATTTTATTTTTAAATAAAATACAAATTTATTTGAAAAAAAATTATTTTAAAACTATAATTCATTTTATATCACCTCAAAAAATTAATCAAGATCTCATTATCATTAAACCTTAATACAATAAAATAATAATTTTAGTTACTATTCATAAGGACCATATTACTATTAATAAGGGTATTTTAGTATTCACGAAAAATTATGTTTTTCTTATCAGATTGTAGATATCTTACTGAACTCAATCGTGTTTTTCAGTTTTTCGATTTGTAAATTCGAGAGGTGAAAAATTTATGTCTACTAGCTGGGTTATAACAAAGTGGTGTTTTGTAGAGACTCAATGTTCCATGAATCCAATATAAAATTTATTTATAAATCCTTAGGGTGTTATTATTATAATCTACCTATGAAAATTGATTCAATTGAGCAATGAGTCACTTAAATATTTGAATAAAAACAATTAAAGAATATTATTCAATCCAAGGTTTTCACTATTTATACATTGGGTATTTTTTTCCATTTAAATTTTCATATTAATAATTCATTATGTATCTAAAAACAATATAATTAAAAAAAATAATTCATTAATTTAATCATTACATAATTATATATCTAATAAAAAAATTATTTAAAGGATCACTTAAATGTGATGTCCAAGGTGTTATATTGTGCTAACACTCAAAATATTTCATTATTAAAATTGGGGGTGATGTACAAGAAAATAACTCAGAGAATGGAAATATTAAAATAATTAAATTATTTAAATATTAAATCCCTTGAAATAAAATTCAATAAATCCCCAAGAAACTCCCTATGGTCAACCCAAAAAAGGTATATCCTTCCCTTGAAGTAAATAATTAAATGGAACATGAGAGTTGACTTAATTAATTCATATTAAATAAGTAAAAAACAAGGAAATAATGAACACTCTATATTTGTGTGGGGAATTTCACAATCTATAGTGAGAATAAATTCACACCTTGATTTAATGGTATACATTTTTTATTAAAAAATATATAATAATAGAAATATTATAACATTTATTAATAAAAAATTGGGATCAAAAAAAATAAAGGATAGAAATTGAACATGGTTTTAAAAAATGATAGTGTTCCATTCCAATTGAAATAATAATAAAAATTCTCCAAATTTCATCAAAAACACTAACTTAAATAAAACATTAATGGTTATATGTTTGATCTCCTATTATTCAGTGTCATACCATTTAATTAGGAGAGTAGAAGGTGGGGCGGAAAAAGGGACAGTAGGCTTTTCAATGATGACAATCAAAATAGGATAAAGATTCGTATCCCATGTTGAGCTGAATATTACACATTGATGAAGGAATAATTTGGAGGGGTCATATAAGAGAAGTATCTTCATCCTAGTGTCTTATAATACATTTGAAAATTTCATTCCAACTGGATCATCCATAAAATCGTTTTGATAAAAATGGTTGGATGAATTAATGGACCATCAAACTTATTATACATTGATTAGAAATTTCTTCTTCCATTAGAAAAAATATCCACCTTCCCTTATAATTCATCTATTTATCATTAAACATGTTCCACAAAATGTAATAAATAATATACCAAAATAAAAAATTCAAATAATCAAAATAATTAATTCCTCTATCTAATGATTAATTATGAATCAATTGACACACAATAAACATGGATTTTATATTGATATGAAATTATGTTCAATTTATGAAATACCCTAAAATCGTTGTTTATGGACATTTAAAAACTCAATATTAAAATATAAACAATTAATATTAGACTCCTCTAGTGTCTAATGGCACCCATAACTTGACTTCTTTAATTCCCCAGCAAAAATTATCAAAAGATTATGAAATCAGACTCGATTTATTAGAAAAATATGAAAATATAAAACTCTCAAAAGAAATCATTCCAATAAGTCATGAAAACAAATGTAAAAAATATTTGAAAGAATATAATTTAACAATAATACACCAATCACATGCTCATTTTTTTGTCTAAATTCCCCTCCATATTTCCAACAAATTCAATTATCATTGGGATATATTGTGCATCATAGTGTACCTGGGGAACATTATCCTATTAAAGGTGGAAAATGTATGATCTTGGTGGGAATTAAATTAAACACTTGGTTGAGAATTCATTTTTTTATTTCTCTTCCTTTTGTTTTCTTTTTTGTATTTATTTCATACTGTTGATATTTTTTTACCAAAATACATATAAAAATACTATCATTGCGAGAGAAAACTATGTATTCATGATCTAAAGATTCATACACCACACTTTTTATGAATTTAATACTCAATAATCGATATATAAAGCCTAACTCTATTAAATACAACAATGGGGTAAGGATCCCCAAGTTCCAGACTCCATGCATTTGGAAAAAAATTCTCAATGTTGTCACAAATTTTTTCAACTGTTTGATTCATTCTAAAATTAAATTCAATGTGAACCCAAGTCCCATGATATAAAAAATGAACGCTAATAACCAAAACACACTCCCAATAATAAAATGGAAATTCATTTTTTAATTTTGATTAAAATAATTAAAATGTGAATTACTAAAAATCACAGCAAACAACCTCACATTCAAAAAATTATACTTGTG
Organism: Viscum album; assembly: GCA_963277665.1. NCBI lineage: Eukaryota > Viridiplantae > Streptophyta > Magnoliopsida > Santalales > Viscaceae > Viscum > Viscum album. The sequence goes on from OY728150.1 coordinate 135,819,296, forward strand.
AACTTAAGCATTAATTAGATTCAAAATCGTGGTATATAAAATTATTTTATCTTCAGTTTTCATGTTTCACAACTTACATCAATTCTTGTACTGATAATGAATTGAAATTCTCCATGAAATCCCATTTTTTAAATTTTAAATTCTCACTCCCCAAATCATATAATAACCCCACATCTATTGTTTAAAGAGATGATAGTAGGGATTTTAAAACTAGTAAGGAGGATGGGGTTTTATATAAAATTAAATAATTGGAAAAATCTCATTGTTTGATGTTGAATACCCATGAATATGAAATTGATCACTTTTTCTTCATGTCACTCATAGAATCCATTGAGATGATTGATGGTTTGTATTGAAATCCAAAAGGAATGTGTTTAATTTGACAATAGTAAACTACTTAAACAATTTAATACCACACATATAAAATAATATATCACAATTTAATCCCCAATGTGGTTCACAAATAAAAAAAACACCAAAAATAAAACTAAATAAAATAAATGCATAATCCAGGTTTCTTCCAGATAAACTCTTATTATAATGTCACAAGCTCAACATAAACCATATAAAATAACCAATACCATATTTTATAATCTTAACGAATTTTATTTTTCACCACATCTACGAAATCAGGATGGAATCTCCAATAGGGTAGGTTGAAATGTTTTTAAATTGATTCAAGAAAACTAACATAACTCCAAATTAATGGTCTAATACTACGAATATCAGAAAAGTAACATCCTATATCATTCCTAAAATTTCATAAGACATCAAGGATAATTTTATCATTATTAGAATCAATATAGGATAAAATTATTTCTTTCATTATTTGTTATCCACTACAGAGATGACATAAGAGGGTTTGTATTGACCTTTATTTAATCATAGGTTGACTAAAACTATAAAACACAGGCTAGGACCTTGAATTGTACTTAGTTTAATTTTGAAAATTTGTTAATAGAATAGGATTTTTTTTAATAGAATACTAAACCCCCAAATTGGACAAATAATTTTACTGAATGGGTGTAGACTCGATGTTTATTATTTCTTCCAATAGTTCAGTGATTACTGTTTCTAAAAACATAAATGGATAAATATTCAAGAAACTCAATACATAATGTTAATTTATCCATATTTTATTCTAAAAAATCAATTTAACCATGATTTCAACCTTGATTAACAATACCCTCATGTTCCTCGAGTTCACATTCAACAATCTCCAACCAATTCACCTCATTATCCAGCTTTGAATTCTTATATTTTAATTTTGGTTATTCAAAATGTTTATCTATTTTTTAATCCTCTAATGGTTACGGAATCATTACTAAAATTCTTTCATTTATCATCCCACTCTTATAAGTAGTCACATCTTAGAGTTGTAAATGTGAAGTTTGTGTGTAACAATATGCTTCAATCAATGATGTGGATGAGAAAACCATAGTGGGAATGGCTTCTATAAAAGTTTATATACAATTTAGTTACTATCTCAATGATAAAAAATTATAATTCATTCTATATATTTTTTGAGATAGTTTCTCAATTAGTTATTTTGGATATTTCTAGACCAGGGGTTGAGATAAATATCATGTTCTAGGTGGATAATTATATTCTCGGAATTGTATAAAAGGATGTAAAATTTAGATTTGTTGGGATTAAAACACATTATAGGTTTTAATTTATTATTGATTATGGGATTTAAAATATTATGTTTCATTGATTTATTATTATATAGCCAATAGAGACAAGGATTGTCATTTTATATCACACTTAATGTGGGGTAGTCAATGTAATAAGAGGTTCACCATGTCTGGATTTGAACAAAATGGATTTCCATGTGAGTAAAATATGGGGTTCAAGCATATAATTGTGTTCATAAAAGGATGTGAGTTTCTTATATAACTTACCTTGGTACCAAGAAATAACACTAGAATTTGCTTATGCACAAATTTACCAATTCTATTAGGGATGAAGTGTTCTCTTGTTGTGTATCTTGGTTATCCAATCTACAGATACCTAAGAAGAAACCTAATGTAACTTACATTATATGAGGGATATATTGCTATAAATTGGAAAAGTTTTCATTGATTTAAGATTGATTAATTAAAAAATAAGAGGCCTAATAATTTTCAATATGAGAAAATGAGTTGATCCTAGGTTGTTTCTAGGGGATGACTGGATGAATTTTTAGAATGGGTTCAATATAAAATATTTAATATTGTTTCTTCCAATGATATGATAACTTATAAAATCAAAAACTGATCTTGTCTTTTCAATATCCCAAACCTAGTAAAATATCCACTTGGAGGATAATTTTCATCATCAATCCATTGTACATGATCATATTAGAACTCATAATGTGTAACCAAAACATTAGTGAGGTCAACGGAGAATAAAAATTATTAAATAAAAAATACCATTAAATTAATTGATTAAACATTAATATAGAAATAAATAGCATCAAAGTATTCTTTAGGGAACTCCCTTAGATCAACCCATAAGAGGGTTATCCTTGCATCAATGAAAATATTTAATTAGATGATTAGAGTCAACATAAAGAAGCACAATTGAAAAAGTGAGTACAAATAAATAAGTAAAACTAAAATTTTGTGTGAGTAATTTCATAATTTTTTGTGTGAATAAATTAAAATAATTATCCATTGTTTCAAAAAATCAATAACAAGTATATAATTGGAGAAGAAGAATGATTTTTATTAATAAACTACTGGTATCCAAAAAACCTTCATGAGAGAAATTGAACATATGATTACAAAATGACAGAATGATGTAACCATTGAATGATTTAACCATCCACCTCTAATTTATTCTCCCCAAACACATTAAATATATTCGATGATCTTAGGGTACATAACTCATCGTTAAATTTCATACGAGTTAATTAGGATAATTAAAGGTGTTGACAAAAAAAGGAATGTATACTTTTCAATGTTGAACTAAAAAATTGGATCTAGGTTCTTTTAACATGTTGACAGGAATATTACATATGGATGAATTTAGAGGGGTGATAGATGAGAAAAAACAACATCTTTTTTTAGTATAATATAATGAAAATTTTAATTCCAATTTCGTCATCCATTCCTGTTTTATGATCAAAATTATTGGACAAAGTTATGGGACATCTATACTTTCCCACAAATTAAAAATCAACTTGGGATCCCTGGATCTCCTTGAAAAAATATAAACTAGTTCATGAAATAGTTGAATGTAATTTCACCCATAAATTAAATATATCTATATTTAAAATTGTATCTAGATTGTGGTGAAATTTTGGGCTCCACTTTTTTTATGTGGCCAAGGCCCACTATGCATTGATTTGTAATTTTTTTCATGACCAAAAAGTTCCATCTTTCCTTTTGAATAATCAATTTATTATAAAATATATAATGGTCCCCAAAATGAGTTAAATAATATTCAAAAATCGTAAATTCAAATAATCAAAATAATTTATTCCAAAAACTTGATGATTTATTAGGTCCTAACTGACACACTATAAACAAGAATTAAATGATGATTTGAAATAATTTTCAATTAATAAAATAAATTTAGTTTATGTTTATGGAGATTAAAAAAATTAATATATATAAAATTGATATTATCCTTCTGTAGTGGATTATAATCCCTACTCACTTATTTTTATTTCTTAACACGAATGAATTAAATAATAAGTGTGTGAATACTTTATTGGTAATGGATAGTGATGGAAAGGAAGGTTCATACAGAACATGAATCAACAAGAGGAAAATTAGTGTATCTAATATAACTTAATAGTGAGGAATCAATGTTTTTGATATTAAGAAGTGGAATGAGACACTTCAATTAGAGGAAATTGAAAAGGTATATTCATATTAATATTCAAATGGTCTAAAATCTTAAATAATTCCCATTAAACAAACATGTATTTGATAGGAGGATTTATGGATTGAATGTGAATGAAATTATTAAGGAAATAACATAATTAAAATAAATATTTCAATCATGGTGGAGTGATTTTACAGTATTTTTAAATATTTTCAGTATATAATATATTTAATTTAACAAAAAGTTCATATTAAAATTGTTTAAATAATTTCGTTTTATATTTTTTTGTGTAAATAATGAGATTAATAAGAACTGGACTAAAATTTTATTTTTGATGATTGAATATCAATTCATTGTTTATTGTACAATCAATACTACATATGTTTTTATATTGACAAAACGTGGGATGATGTAATTTTTGTCACCCCACAAAATCCATCTCATATAAGCAAATAAAGAAGAATCCCATGAATTAATATAATCCCATAGAGAATCTTAGAGAGGAATTAGTGTTCCATATTCTTGTCATAAAGTAACCCTAGGATGGATTAGATCTCCAATGGAATGCTATTTTGAACCCTCAGACATTGTCTACACCAAAATATATTTTCAATAATAAAAGTGATGCTACATTGGTATAAAATGAAACCACAAACCATATTGGAAAATACATTCACATCAAAACATAATAAATGATTTTATACTCAATTTCGTTTATATTCCTCTCAAATTGGTGATATAGCATGTGAAATGTAAAATGGAACATCAATAGTTAATGTGAAATACTTCTATTCCAATGAATATTTGAGGAACAATGTCAAAACCTAATACAAGGAACTCATCTTTTCACATTCTAACACAATTGTATGATGGAATGTCAATGCATTATAATGATTCAGAGCTAGTTTGTGTTCTCCTCCTGATGTAATATTTAACTGTGTTACATCACATACATCCCCCTCAATGTTATTCCATGATTATAAGAAACTATGCTCATACATAACACTTAGAAAATTTTCAACATCTTTTTGAGAAAGCTATGAAGCTTCATTAAGATCATTTGTGTCCATAGATTTTATCTCCACATATCATGGTATCCATGCATTTGTTCTCATATAAAGAAACATATTCCATTCAATTTTATAGCCCAATTATGAAACTAATATGAGGTACTATCACATAATCTCATCCAAGATAATAAAAAGACAACAAATCAATGGAGAATATTAATGAAGAAAAAAATGGGAATAGTCCAGAGTCATCTATATATATGAGAAATTGATATCATACATATATTCATAACGTCCATCTATTTCATGTCAAAACTCCCCTAATGAATATAAATTTATCTCACACAATGGTTTTTAAATGTCTATTCTTCAATTATATAGAGTAGATTTTTATATATTTTTCCTTTTTGAATCTAATAATGATATCTTCTTTTAGAATTTTTATTATGTTTAATATAAAAATACCCCTAACATTAATCTTCAATGATCTTGTTGATTAATATCTAACTAGAGGGTCTAAACCCTAGGGTTGGATCATCGTATTCCTAAATCCCACGTCATAGTTCTTAATCTTTTAATTCTATGTATCATGAGGTAGTGGGTGTGTATATGTTTAGTGTGGTAATCATTTACCATCTATGAAATTCCATGTGAATGATTATATTCACATCCAAACTATATTTCTTGTGCTGTATCATTTCACCACATACGTGAATTAATAAGGGCTATAGAGGTATTGATAATGTATTATGGGGTTATGTGGAGGTTAGTATCATACCATAACCATGGGGTTTTATATTCATATACCATATATAAGGTAAAATTGGTCATTCTAAAGATATGTCCAATGTTAACTTAGTCCAAAAAAATAATTCAGGGTGGTATATAATGTATACTAGGATGTGCTATAAAATGGAATTTAGAAAATCTTGATTGATAATTAAGGTTTCCACTGAAAAAACCTATGATTCTCTCCATGCCCTATTGACATATGCTTTCCCATTATTCTCTTCATTACATTCATACATTCTGACACAAAAACTCCAACCCCAATTCCATACTTTCATTATATATTAAAAAATAAAAATTTGAATACGTTGATTATAAATAGTGAGTGTTTTCCAAATATTCATGGGGGATGAACTTAGATAGGAACAATGATAAACTATGAGTTCTACCTAAATTAATTGATTATATGGCTTAAAATATCCTCACATAATTCCACTATAACCATAATATAGAAACTATTTTCCCTCAAAGTTTATTCAATGTAAAATCAATGATATGTACCAGTCATTACCCAAATTACTCATCATCTTCCAACCCAACATAATTAACATTGAACACTTTAGAGGTATCTAACTCATATCTCCTAAGCTGAGACAAATAAACGATATCATTTATTTATTGTATTATGGTGTGAAACTAATAAAAATAAAACTATTCTATTCTTCAGAAAAATTCAAAATATCCCCATGAACCATGGTTAAATCATCCATGGAATCCTCAATAAAAAATTTCCTAACAATGAGGACACTGAAAAAAATTCAAACTCTCATAGTAACATCTAAGGATAATCATTTTTTGTTTTTAGAGAACTACTATATACTTTACATGGTATCCATTTTCTTCTTGGACCTTTTTTACATGATTTTAATTCCCTGACACAAGTCCCATTATATTAATATCTAACTCAAATACCTACAAGATTAATAGTTTATAAAGGCATGATATATAAAAATGTGCATCAAATGGTTCCATTAATGTTAATTTCTTGTAAACATTATAATATGGAAACTCCTCAAGTTCTATAATATTCTTTGTGCATCAAAAAATTAAAAATAAATTCTTGAATCATTTTTATTAGAATGGTAGTCATATTATCAATCTGTATATTAATATATTGATTTTGCGATATCCTCATCTTTAGTAGAGTATCTAATTTCATTTATAGTTACAACGATAAATGGGGCATAAATGTTTCATTACAATCTAATATGATGCTCATATAATCCCTATAATTTTGACCCATATGTCATCGCCTATTCTCTACCTATATCATCAGTTTAATGTGTCTATTTGATCATCAAAAAGTATGAGTCAATGGTAAATATATCAACAAATACAACAAATGCACATTTTCCTCATAGAGATCGTGAAATCTCTGTAATGAAGTCCATTGTGGACTTGTCTAATTTCTATGTTTAAATAAGTTACAATTATAGATAACTATTGAGTCCTTGGTGGTGAATATTCACTTGATAATGGTTGATTCACTAAGAAATAATTCTAATTATATCAGCATTAGTCCCTCACAAAAAAATTTCCCTTTATCGTATGGTATATATTTTTCAATGTATAGTGTCATTCCAATTATAAGGTGTGATAATCATAAAACAGGTCTTACCACATGCCCTTAAAAACTATAAATAAATATGTAAATGTTAAAACCCAATAACTCCAATGTCCTATAATTGTACAAACATTTCTAAAAAATAGGCATATCAACTAAAATAATTAACAAGACTCACACACCACCAATTCTTATATCAATATAATTTGTGCATCAACTATTACATTACCATTACTTATGGTATAATCTATCTAAAATTTAATGTATATACAATAACTATACCATATAATATACTTTATATTTATACCTCATTTACAAATAGGTATTTAATACTTTTTTTTGGATTTTAATACCTAAAATACACTTACAACAAAGATATTTATACTCAAGGGGCCTCAAGTACTAAAAACCATATTCTCTGACCATATAATCTTGTATTAAGAATTTTATGGTGAAAATTCCTATTGAATCATAGAATAAAATAAATCTCTCACAATCCAAGGTTAGTATTATGATTTATATAGAAGTAAGCCTATATTTTAGCTCTTGAAATATCATCTCACAAACATCATCATTCTAATTTGAACCCTTTCTAGGTCAGATCCATCATGGGGGCAATTAATATAGAGAAATAACTAATGAAACTTTTCTAGTATAATCTTTTCCAAATGAATCTATTAATTTCAAATAAATGCTTAGGTATTTATCAAGAAACAACAATTATAACCTTTCTCAATGGTCTACTAAAACTCTACAACTAGATATCACCTTCCATAAGAATAAAACTTCTCATATATAGATGCATAAATTAAAGATATTTTCATAAATTAGATACTTTTATAACACACTTAGAATAAAATACAAAATCATATCATTAAATTCTTATTTCATGGAATAATTAATGATATCATTGATGAACACTGCTAAAAATTTAAAGGTACAGATGAAAAATATTATTAATCTAGTCCATAGATATTTATATTTCATTAATCAATAATGAAATAATAATTAAGAACTCATAGAATCCATAATTTCTTCAGATTGTGGTATATTGACCTAGTCTTAGGTGTCTTCACATACCAAGGATTGAAGATAATATTTGTAATTAAAATATCATTTCACATTCAGTAAAACGATTGGAAAATTATATAGTTTAAAATATCATGATCAAGCAACTAGAAACATTAACAAGTCAAAAATTCCCAAATGTAGTAATTCTTTATTTTTGGTCATCAGCTATCAATATTAAAAATGAAACTCGAAATTCAACTAAGAAATTTTTTGATAATTCTTATTTTATCTATAAAAATTTGAGATCTTGAATTAATTTTCAAGGAATGTGATTATAAATATATATATTTAATTTATTAGGGATATAATTAAATGTATTAGTTATTATATATATAATTTAGTTGGTTTCCATTAGAACACTATTAATTTAAATTATCCTAATTATTTTGGATATTTATATTCAAATGAATATAATTTAACAATATTTCATTTAGATATTTCCATTAAGATAAAAAAAAGTATCAATCTTACCCCATAAGGAATTTATACATCTATTATATTGGTTTTACTACACTATTCAGTATATTTATCAACTAGTAAAAAAAGAATAAAATATAATTTCATCATAGTATTATATGAATTATAAAATACTCATCCAAAAGAAAAATCAGTCATTCTAAATTTATAATCACCATTCTATTATTAACTCACAATACCTTATGAAGCAACCCACTCGTGACTGATTGAGAATCAATCATAAGTGATGAATTCATCATAATTTATGATGAATACGTGATATTAAAAGATAGAATTGGAAAAAAACTGAAAGGAAATGAAAGATATTAATTTACTCTGAAAATATATTTAAACATCCAAGGTATATTTCTTTATTCCTTATATCTCTATAGAATGGGAAATCATTCATATATTAGATATTCCCTTTTTAAAATTTGAAACAATTTAAAATATTTACTACATAAAAAATATGATTAAATAGTACATGTTTCACTGTAATGACTTCTTCCCAATTCACTTATATTTTTCTAACACATCTTTTTTTTATACTCCATATCATCATATTTTATCAAATAAGAGAATGGATACCACTATAGTTTTCATAAATTCACATCAAAAAAATAAAATCTCCAATAATCATGGGGAATCCTACCATGAACATCATACATTTTTTGAAATCTATAAATTATCTTAAAACATTTTATAGTATAAAAATGTTATGATTTTGGGGTAGAAATTTTTTTTCCTCTACTTCTTCTCCCATAGATGTTGTGATGTAGTACTTCTCTTTAAGTAACATTTTTTTCATTTTCATGTTTCATATTGTAATACTCTTAGAAATGTTTTACCGCATAATTTTAGTCATCGTAGTTTAATATATCATTCCCTATTTCATATAATATTTTACCCATATGCAAGAAATATTATGTAATTTGTATTTAATTCACCATAGATCATTTAAATTTTAAGATAATGACTTACTCAAAATAAAAAACATGTTAAAAATGTGTAGTGGATTGTTGTTATCTTCATTCAAGATTATTTTCATCCAAATATTCACTAAAATAATCAAAATGATCAATTGTTTCAGAAATTATCCATGATGAACAATAATTACGAATTAATATGTCCAATTATCAATGAAATTCGTGGAAATGTTATGAATATTTTACAGTTCTCAAATTTCCCCACACATTAAAATTTTATTATAGCTAAGAAAAATAATAACATAATATCAAAAGGAGTCATTAAATTAATAGTTGAAAATTTCAATTTATCATCCACATAAACATAATTTAATAATTAGTAATTTCATAAACATATAAATCATCCAATATAGTGTAGTTCATGACATAAAAATTAAAATTCAATGCTAAAATAAGTTTTTTCATTTTTTATATTTATTTTCTCACTGATTTATATCTTGGAAATGAAATTTATTAATATGTTTCTTATTTTTCTAGATTTTACCTTCTTTTTAAATGGATCTTTTGTAAGAAACAAGTCCCACATCCACAAAAATACCTTTTATTGATCTCCACATAATACTAATCAAAATAGTTAAATTAATATCATATGTTGAGTTTGGATAATCATCAATGTATCCATGTTAATCCTAATAGTTTTTTTAAACATGATAGAGGATCTATGTACCAATACCAAAGAAGTATCTTGTAAACTATTCTCTTAAGGACCAATATGATGTTACCCACATTGTTTATATTTAAAAGATAAATATTTCAATTGTTCTATGAATCATCCCAAATATCCATCTTCATTCTCAATTAGAATCATACAATTATACCAAATATTTTTAGAAGGATGAATAAATAGACTAAAATTATAGATTCATATAAACAAATTCATGGAATTTTTGGGATTGACTTTAAATAAAACAATGATTAGGTCTGAAGATAAAATTGCATAAAATTTGACAAATCATGACCATAATAATTTTAATATGGATTAAAATATTCATATAAATAAAAATATTAAAAAACTTTTAATTTTTGTTATTTATTTTTAAAGAATATCTCACTAATAAGGGTTCTAGAAAAAATATGAAAATGTGATTTATAGTACCTCTTAGTAATTAGAATAAAAATTCATTTCTAAATAATTTTATATAATGGCCACATGTAATAGGCAAAATTAAGTAAAGTTTCTAGAATTAGAGTCACGAAAATTCATTATATAAGAAATCACATTAAAACAAGATAAAAAATAATCATATAAATTTCACTATATAACACATATATATTTAAAATTAATGATCACTATCAATCAAAATTCCGCAACATGGTAAAATAACTATTCTCAATGATGATTAACCATATACCAAAAAGGGGGAAATATATGTTGTTCTTAATAGCCCCCATACACTTAAATTAAAATTATAATTTTTGTTTCATTAAATATATAGAGATTAAAATAGTAAATTCATAACTGCATTGTAAGAAAATAACACCAATAGATTAAAAGAACCATAATTTCGTCTCTATTTCATAATGATTAATTTCCTTTATTATAGAATAGATTTGATTCTTTCTTGATTTTCTTATATTTATTTGAATTTGGGTCCTTGAAATATATTATTGAATATTCGTTCAAATTATATGTTATTATGAAAATGGATGTATCATGAATGATAAAAAATGTAGTACTAGTCAAAAAGATTTCATATACCATATATTTCATTAAACAAATATAGATAACGATAGGAAATATATCCATGACATAATATAAATACATGGGTAGATGAAAAACAAGATAATGATGGGTGAAATTATAGATTATGGAAATAAGTATGGGGAATAGGGATATCTCAAGAATCATGTGTGTTTTCCCTAACCACCCCACTAGCATCCTCCATACCCATCTATCCTTAATCTTGGTGTGGAGTGATAACTATGGATGCTTGATGAAGGACTACTGTAACTATTATGTGACCTCTTTAATGTAACCTAGAATTCTGAAATTTATAGATATAATAGAATCAAGTTGTTTAGTGGTGGGAAAAAATGGGGATTTTTCATCAAGATACTCTAAAGAAATTTTTTTAAATCTATATTGGTTATTGGTCCCAGATAAATTGGGATGGAGTGGCACTAGAGGTATCAATTATATGGTGAAACCTAGAGACTTTATGGGTTGGGTATGTCTCTATGGTATGGTAATGAAATGGTCCTACAAAGATTGTATTATGTTCCATGAATATGGGGAAACTTCTATTCGGGTATCCTATTGTGTGGGAGTCATATCAAAAAACATACCAGTGATATTATGATCATCAAAATCCTATTCTTGTATATCGTTTATAAGTTTCTGATACCTAATTTAGGGGGTTTCCTATTGTATAGTTCTAGAGTCAATAAATGGTTTCTTTTATACTTAATCGATCACATTCACCTTCGTCTTCTTCCAACGGTGAATCTGCAATCTACTAGTGGGACCAGGCTACACTTACAGACACTATGTTCACCATTAAAATGGTGATAGTTGTGGGAACGTTCTTCTATGAGATATTTAGTACTCTGACTAAGGGTGATTTGATATGGGTAGTAGCTAATGTAGTATCGATATGCTACATGTTATTTGTATTCCTGGACTAAGGTTGGGTAGTATGAAGTGAATGGTTCTTATAACATAGTGGAAGTGGTAGTGTACAAAAACCATCGATGGTAATGGTTTTATTTACTATCAATTGGAACTCATCAAATATTGATTATTTTATATGAATATGTGTGAGATTGAGTTATTTTAAAATTATTTAAGTAGAAGAATTTGTTTTGTTATGCCTTAAGCACATGCGACTTGTCATGAATGTAGTGGAATTAGAAAAATAACAACTAAACAAACAATTATATAAGATATTCATGATTTAATATAAGTTTATCCTATATTAATAATAAGGTTCCTTTTTGATATCATGAACTATATGGGTGATGTTGTGAGGAGTCTGGTCATGTTAGGAGTATTCTTTATCAAATATTAGCGGTTCTATCAAAATTGATCTTTTTATGTTGTAGAGGTGTATTTCACTCTAATATATGTAAAATCAAACAAGACCATGTCAGAACATCAAGACCATAATGATAAATGGTATAGGTTTTTCTAGTAATGATTGAATTGTTGGATTTGAAGTATATGTTTATAAGAGTTTATTATTGATTTATTCTTAAATTTGAAATTCTGGAATAATTAAACATAGAATAATCTACTTCACATAATGATAAGTTATGATACATATATAAAAGAAGAGTAAAAAATGAATTCAATAATAAGAGTGTATAAATAATTGAATTAAATCAAATTCAAGGCTTGGAAGAAAGATTTTTTTTGCATGTTATTAGAGACATGGAAGTCAAGAACATATAATCATAGGGAAAATATATGATTGTTTGGTGTTATATCATTGATTCAATTATTGGTAGTTCATCATACATGTGAACAGTATAATTTATAACCCTCTTCAAAATTAGTGATTAAAATATATAGGGAGTTTATGAATCTTGAAAAACTAGTGATCTTTTTCTAAATATTATAATCACATATAATTTAGTCGTGATCTATTTTTATATAAAAATAAAATTGATATGAACTCTTAGGATTTATCCATAGTAGGGGAACTATGTAAAAAAATATTGTTTCCCTTCTTCTTTACTTTATTTTACTTTTTTAGGTGCTTTTGAATGATAAATGTGAGGGATTCAGGTCTATATTTCCATGATAGAGACAAGATTCAATGTAATTCCCAATAAGAGAATATATTTCAAGTCACCCTAATTCACACCCACTCCCTCATTGGTTGTTTAGTGGGACATTCAGTTGTAATAAGTGGTATATAATCCAATGTTAATTCCTAATAAATTTTATTAGATAAATTTAACATCATGTAAAATGATATAAATGCAAAGGGAGTTACCATAATTGATGGTTTTAATTAAAACATTTCGAAGAAAAAAATGAAAACAAATTTATGATATCATAGGCTTGATGTTTATTTGGAATCATTTCATGTAATTCAAGTATGACATTCCACTAGAAGATAAATGTTGTAATATGTTAAGAGATTCTAAAATGATGATGTTTATGATCATAATAAATTATCAAGATAATTTCCTAAATAGATATACATAATTTTTGATAGATTTCCCAATTGAAAAAGGAATGTGGTTCATGATTGTTATAAATCCACCATCATGATCCTTAGGATACCCAAGATTTTGTGTGAATTAGTGATCTCAAATTAATTTTATGTATGTTTTCAAAATATCTTATTCTATTTTTAAGATGGGTGATATCTATAATTAACGCACATACAACATATAGATCACTATGATTTATAAGGGTCACCTACCAAAGTAGGTGGATAATATATAGTGTTATTTAAAATTTAATAAGATAACATGACCCTCTCGAATTGACTTATTGTTACATGCAAGCATGTTTTGTCCTTGAACTATAATTTCACAGCCCCTGATAGTGCATCGATTCATCCCATTCACAATTATATCTGATAGTTTCCATGAAATAAAAATATTGATAAAAATAAAATAGTATTCCACCAAATGGACTGTTATCTTTTTTATGTGAATAGTTCTTCTTTTTCACTTTCATGGTAGTAATTCATGTATTCACCGAACATGTACACAACCAATTATTACCCTATATGCTTCTTTTTCACTTATTCATACACATTATCTTATTATTCTTACACTCTCACTTCTTCTATGGATAGTCTCAAATTATTATATATCAATGCATCTTTATTTTTTATATTCTCTTGAATATTCTGCGAATCTGTATTTTTTACAATAGTAGTAATAGTGATAAATAAAAATTTAAAATAAAAATTTGAATTTTTATATTCAACATCCTCCAACTATGTTTCAACCAATTCCACTCTTTTTGTAAATGTGGTATAAAATATGAACCATAATTAACATTCTATGAGGATATAATTACACCATGGTTCTATTTTTAGATGATCTTGGATGATCCTAATAGCCATGGCATCATATCAACTCAAAATAAAAACATTCTATTGACCATAACCATGACATGTTGGACCCTATTTTGTCAAATTGTACTAGACTACTTGAACCCCATTATAAAAATTTTAAAAATCTTATAATTTTATCCCATATAATTTCATACATGAAAAATATTTCTTACAACATGGAATACTCCATGAAATATAGCATCATGTTTCTAGCTTCCATGACATTCATTCCATCCTATAAAACGTTATATATTTTGAATAAACTTCTAAATTTAAAAAAATGGTACAACATAATGTGTAACATACAATTTTAAATCATTGAATACATTTTCTATGTAGGTGTACATGGATAAATCCATCACATAACCTGGAAAACCATTTTTAGTAAGTGATTTTTTCAATAAAAACCCCAAGGTAAATGTTTATTTTGATAATTCCCTACATTTTTATGTGATTACATGAACTCCAAGCCATTACAACTACTCTCTATAGCTTAAAAATAATATTTTTTCTTACATGTGGATATTCTTGGAAAAATAAATATTAAAATTCCCATCTCTAGTGTATTTTATTTTTTCCTCTTCTTAGATAGCCACCACACCTATTTATTAATACTATCATGACAATGTTTTGTCACATATAACTTCCATATTCTCTCCTAAACCATCAATACTATTCCATGGACATTAAATTAATTTAAAAATTTATAATTATCATAATATCTAATGAATCATCATGAAACACCTGAGTTTGAGAATTATTTATTTGTTGAAAACAAAATAAAACACACTAATCACATCTATTTTATACCTTTAGTCACTACACAGTTTTATAAACTCAATAGTCTCCCTAAAAGGGATCTCAACACCTCTTAATCACAAAACTTTTCCCCTTTTTATTTTTTTCAATCAAGTACTATAAATCAATATAAAACTTTAAATTCTTTATTATCGATCAATATTAAATATTTCTAAGAAAACATGACTAAACATAGGGTTTCAAATAATTCCATTAAATAAATAATAATATTTTTTAAAAAAATATCTACATTTATATTCATGAAACCAAATCCCATTGAATCATTATTAATGATGTTATATCACCTGAAAAAAATTGAGAATTGGTAATTCATTGTCATCTTATTTATTATCACATATATCATCAACATGACATATTAAACAATATAATCTATTTAAAAAAATACTTCCACATGTACATCGACAAAAGTATTTAAATATTTCACATATTCACCATAATGAATTGAAAGACTACAATTGAATAAAATATCTTATATTATATTCTTCCACAATGTAAAAATTTAAAAAGACAACCATAAAGTAATATTAATGTTTTGCTTTCATTTATCCCCTTTTAAAAATAATATTCAATGAAAATATGATATTAGGGTTTGAAACATTTTAACAAATCCTAAAGAAGGATGAGATTTTACTCTAATGGTCAACTCCATATTATTAAATGAATCTTTATGCAGTTACATAGGGAACACATGGACTCTTATATCTATTTTAGAAACAAATTTCATATTCAATTTGTTTATTTTTATATGTTAATTAATTAAGTGATACTATATATCAATGTTAATGGATAGTTAATTTTGAACTAGATTACTTGAAATATTTTTAGTACCTTGATAATCACATATAGAAATTAGTAGAAACATAAATTCACCATTGAGATCACTCAGTTGGTACATCATCTACATATGTTGGGTTGTAAAAGCAACATATTTTTCCACCACAATTATAAAGGGGAATAAAATTTTCTTCTTGGTGTGAAAAATACTCTTCTCTCTATTATATAAAACTAAACTATATATGACCATAATATCATCAACAAAACATATCTAATTTTAATTTGAATTACCAAACAGAACAGTCTCACAATTATTTAAATAATTTAGAATAATGTATTTTATATATATGATGCGCCTAAGAATCATCATTCCATTGGTTAAATTTAACACTTTTGTATAATATTGATGCATGTAAAAAAGTGTATAATAAAAAAAAATCGGGTCATGAAGTAGTCAATTATAGAAAATTTCTTACCAACTTCTAAAATTCTTTTTGTTCCACTTACTCCCCTTCATCATATTTAGAAAAAATGCTTCCCACTTATTTGGGAGTCGAAATAGTAATTAAATCTGCTATGAAAAATATTTTTATAATTTCCTTATCATACTTATCTTGAAAAAATATTTGATCACATTCATAAGAAACTTATAGGATAATAAATTACCTCATTTCTCAAATAATTCACATTTGAAAAGGATTATTCATATTTCCATCAAAATATTCACAAAATTAATAATCATTACTAGAAAAAAATTATGTCATAAAATAAAAATTAATAATGGGAGATTCCTCTTTATCATCTTTAGTGAAGAGATTGTTATACAGTCTCCTATTTATAAAAGATAAATTTTATTGCAATATCCAATGTAGAATAACACACCAATGGGATTTTTCTACTTATAAAAATCTATATTTAAGCTAAAAACATAGTTCTAGTCACATGTAAATAAGAAAAAATATTTTTAGAAAATAAATAATTCCTCGTGTAACTCACCATTGATATATTGAGACTTATAATCAATTTAGAATAATCTGTATTACCTATAATCTTTAATAACAATAAATATTAAAATAGATATTATATTTATAACAAGTCTAATGGTTTTATCAAATTTAACTCTGTTAACATGAGAATATAATTTTTTTAAAACATAAATTATTTCTTAAAACTTTGCCACCTTCATTCAAATTGTTTTGGAACATCCAATTTTTCACTATAAAATTAATATCTTCGAGCTTCGTTTCTTAATCAAAAATTTAATTATTCTAAATATAGTACTCATATAATTAATACAATCTTGATTATTAAATCCTTCATTAATATATTTGTGTTTATGTTCATGAAAAAATGATTTTACGTGATTTTTTCAAAAACAAATTATCTAGTTTGTACATATATTTATTTATCTTCAGTAATGTTTTGATCATATACATTATTTATCTACATTTTATGACATGAATGAAAATGATTCATTATTAATTTAAATGGTTAAATATTGTTCTATAACCTGTGTATCATTTATATTTTCTTCATTTTTATAACTATCTCAAGGATATTTAACAATAATAACATTCTCATAATATTTGGATTATTATTATTTATGAGAAATTCTTTTCATTGAATGTTATAGTACCTTGATATTATTATATTAATTAGAATTAATTTTCTCTCTATTTTATTAGTTTTATCCTCTTCTATTTAAGGTAAATCCTAGGAAAATTTCATACACACATCTATTTTTAAATTTCCCATCATTTTAACCTTTTACATTGATGACATATGTGATTTAAAACACTCAATGATAATTCAAACAATGATATTTTTTAAAAACATTTCACAAGTGGACAAATATAATATTTTCCGATAAAAAAAATGGTTTTGGATTTTAAAATATAATTCTATAACAAGCCTCCAAAACTATCTAGATTCAACAAGCATGATTGAAATTTTCTTAGTTGACTAAAATAATAATATATTCTTATATTCATCCACACCATTCAACAATATAATGTATTGTTCATCATGTTAATGATCAATACCATGATTTTAAAAATTATAACCAAAATACCTATTTGAAATCATAGTTCCATTTTATGTCTATATGTTCTTCAAATGAAAATCACATCTTTTTTCACTTAATCAATAACATTTAGAAATATTTAAGGATATTAACATTGGCTTCAAAAATCTGATACAAGTAATAGTATTAAACACATAAGGGAAATAAATAAATCAATTATCATAATTTGTTTATTGATTTCTCACCATCCTAGTAACATGAGAATAAATTATCTTCAATGGTTGTGAAATTTCATTTCTATCATTTTTTTGAAGAGTTAATAACCATCCCATTTTATCATTTCAATCACATCCAATATCCTTATCTAGTTATATTTGTGACATCATGAATAATTTAACATTGATTAATATTTTTCATGATTATGTTTCCAAAATTACCAAGAATTCAATTCCAAAACATTTATGTGTAATTCATGTTCAGATGCCTTAAGTTTCCTACATTACCCAGTTAAACTGAGTTAAAATAATCTCAATATATTATCATCACCATTATTCTAAATTATATAATATTTAACAATAACCAATTTATTATGAAACATAATTTATTTACATCATCAAAAACATGTGAAACACTTCAAATATAGTTTTCCAATACATCAACAAAGAAACTGTTTTTTGAATTCTTCTATTCATTCCCAATCACTATTTAAACAACACCATTAACCATATGTGATCCATAATTTAATGGTTATTGAGCATAAATTTTATTTGTAATCATATTTACAAACTTTTAAATCTCATATAATGTACGGGGAACATTCGATTTGCATAATCTATGGATTATCCCTGTTAGATTCTTCAACTGCCGCATTTATAAACATATAAACATACATTCCTTTCATGTTTTCTTGTGAGGATGTTGAGTGTCGAAACCTAATTATTTCTATAAAATTATAAGTATGATTAAATAAAACTCACAGTTTCTAGGATGTTGACATCTTCCACAAACATCATCAATAACTTCATGCAGATTCTGTGATATCTGTTGAGAATTTTCAATCTATCTTTGATAATTTTTCCATTGAATGAGATAACTACCCCTAAAAACATTACCCCCAATCCTCATTGGAATATCATTATGTTGGTACTTAAACCAATACATATTTGTTTTATTCCTAAATATTCTACATTTCCAAAATAATCCATAAAATTCATTATAGTCTTTTTATATAGCATGATTTCAAGAATTAAGTACATTTATTTTTCATATCTCCTAGTCAATAATTGTTGATCCTTTTGGGTAAGAAATATATTTCAAATATTATCATCATACTATTTCTATTATTATTCTTTATATTTTTCACAGAATCACCAGTAGTGGAATTGTTTGACTTCAAGTTAGTGTCTTTATAATTTTCATATTTCTTAGTGTCTCTAGATATTTCTATAAACATGGTATTCATGGCTTGGTTCTTTTTCATGAAATTTCCATAATTTCCCAAAAACAAATTCTACCCTCATGATGTATTTTTTATAATTTATAATACACATTGAAATTTTAATATTCACTACCTTCTGAAATTAGATTCTATAATTTATAAATATATTTGTTCATTTTTTGCATCTGTTTTGACCAATTTCAATTTTATATATTAATAAGACATAACATTCTATTTTACCATTTATTATATACTAATAGTAAGATTCGTATATTTATAAATAATTTTATTTAATGCTTAAATAACCTACAATATATTTCATTTCACCTTTTTAAGAATACATACATTGTTTTAAATAGATTGATTTCATTTCTTCAGTCTTATGATATCCTTCTACAATTTATAAATAATTTAGATACATAAATAAAATTAATTTTTACGCAACATATACATTATAGTCAAATATTATTAACTTTCAGAACATATTACATCATGTAACATTCCTGTTAAAGTTACAATTGAATTAATAATTATGTTTACACATGCAAAAAATGTAAACAATTATTTTAAGGAGCCTACCTGATTATTACGCCAACATTATTTATTCTTGGAATATAATATTGATAGGATGAGTGAAATCCTAGGATATTTATCAGGGTGTGTGTGTGTGTGAGGAAACATCACATTAAAAAATGTGTCTAACTATGGGGATATTTATTAATCAAATACGTTACCCTAGATGGTGATAGTTTTTTGTGTGATGGTAAGGAAATAATGTTGTCAAAGGAGACCCATTGGGCCATATTAACATGATCGTTGATTTGGAAGGTATATTCATTAAAAATATTATTAAACCTAACACTCATACATAATTTCAGTATATGTACCTGGGTTTGAGTTGTGGGATGCACAATGATGATGTTGTGATTTAAAGGGGTTGAGAATGCACCCTGCTAAGAAATGTGAGGATTAAAATATTAATTGTTACTAACATATTCAACAATGTGTACAATTATTTTTGGAATAATTACTGATTAGAACTCTATAGACAATTCTTATTTTCATAGAGTAGTGTATGGATGGGTAAACTCTAGGGAAATTTCCTAGGTTTTGTGTGAGTGATTACTAATCACTCAAAAATAACATGTATTGGAATATGGAGACAATCATTTTTCAGATATGTGACCCTAGAGAGTAATATCCAATCATGTACGAGGAAGGAAACCAATGCATTAAGAGATTACCATATTTTTACATTATTTGGATCATGGACGAGTTATTTCAGGTCAAGAAACACCACAAATTCCATATTTATCATTACCTTTATGGATGATTAGTTGTTCCCAAAATTCATAATAAGAATTATCATATTATGACTTATCTTCATTACTATATTCATTGTACTCACACCTAGAGATGAATCAAATATTCTTAATATTTTAAAAATTACTTCCCTTCCATTTTTAAGAAATCATTGACTTTTCAGTCTTTTTTATTTTTTATGGAATGTTTATCTTGGTATTTGTTCTTCATGTTAGTTGAATTCATCTTATATAAATCTTCACGAAAACATTATACCAATTTCTAATGGATTTATACTTGATATATTTTCATAGATGATTTCTCTTGAACAATAGATTTACTATTTTCACATTTCAAAAAATTAGATAATTAATATTCTCAATCTTATAATCCATATAAGAGTCAAACTATGATTTTTTATCTTCAATTTAATTAACCTTATTTTATACTAATTTTTCATTGAGAATTTAAAATATATATCCTTTTAACCCTTTAAATATTACTTTAAAACATTATTTTTTCCCATTTCCTTAGTAAATTAAATAATTTTTAAGTCAAGAATGTATTTTTTTCAATATATTTACAGTTCATAGATGAAATTCTTCAAAAAACATGTTTTGTGGGAGGAAAAATATAATTTCCACATCTATAATAACTTATGGATTTTCACAAAAATCAACAATCATTCACACATCCTCATTATCCCTTATAAATAGGATATTTAATCTTTAATCTTCTTTCAACATGAGAAATTGATACATTAACTTATTAACCTATATAGATTCCTTATTCACTATATTTGGTTTAATATATGTCATAAAGCATAGCCCATATGACATTATCTATTATAATTCATTTGAATATCATAAATTAATCCTCTAAAATTGAAGAAAAATACCATTATGACCACATCCATTATTCTATATAATTTTCTTATCAACTATTGACATGATAGAAACATCAACATATGGAATGAATATGTCATCTTTAGCCTCTAAAACGTCATATCTAATAGTTAAAATGTATAGAAACATCATCCCTTCTATATATTATAACCTTTCCCATCTAACATAATAATACCATTCTTATTATTTGAATTTAGGTTACCCATTATTAGAATAAATCATTGAATCCTTTGGAAAAATATATACTTTAAAATCTGAATTCAAATTAAAAAATCACAAACTAATTGATCCACCTGTTTAATAACACATTTTAAGACACCAATTGGATCCATGGGAGATCATTGATTTGTGGGGTTAATCATCAGTCACAAAGAATTTTTATGTTTATTCTTTTATCAACCATCTCTCCTATTACGATGAGTGGTATATATTACCCACACACATACAACACACCCCAATAAAAGATGCATAATGGTTCAAAAGGATCACCTTTCAATAGACAGGGATAGTCCTTGGTGTGGTTTTTAATTGACATGATCACATGACCCACTAGAATTGATATATAGGTATATCAAATTCGAGTTTATCAATAGACTCACATTATATGTCTTCTAGCAAAACATTTACGCAACCCACAAATAAGTACATCCCCCAATTTACAATTGTACCAAAATATTGATATAAACGTAATATAATTACAAAAAAAGAATATTGTAGAGTTTTTTGTGATGAATTCTTATTTTCATTCTCTTATATGATAGAAAATAATTACTTCACTCTGCATTCATATAAGATATAAACAAACACTTCTCACACATTGATCTTATTATTGACATCAAATTCCAATTTATATTCTTTTTCTTCTTCATCAAATAAATATATATATTTTTATATCTCTCTATTTATATGTAAAAACTCTTGTAATTATATATTCAATACATATTTATTATATAACTCATATTCTCTCTTTTGTTTGACTAAATTGTTATCGAAATAAAAACAAAAAAATGTTCAAATTCAAAATTCGAATTTAAATTAAAATATTCAACAAACCTTCAACTTCTCACAAATTTTTTCAATCCATTGGATAAAATTGAATATATTATTCAATATTTATTATTAAAAATAACTTCAAAAGATTGATTTTGAGAGTATCATAATTCATCCAAAGATCCACATCATTAGAACCAATCATAATAGTAAATATTTTATAACAACGATAAAACCAAATTTTCTTAGATCTTTTTTTATTCCAACAAAATAAATATCTACAAATTTTTTCATAAAATTCATATAATCAGGGAATAATGTCTCATATTTTTTGTATTGGTAGAAAATTTATCAAGCCACAAATTTGAAATTAAAATTGGATGAACCTAGGAGAAAGTGTTATGTAAAAGTAAACCATTCACACCAAGGTATTAAATATGTTCCTTTATTTCCCTCAACTCAATCAATTCTATATGATATGTCTGAGTAGGTAGAATCTCAACAAATATTATGATTTTTTTATAATCTAAAATATATATTGATATATAATTACTACAAATTAAATATGAAATATATTTTGAATATAATAAAATATAGGTGGAAAAATAATATTTTTTATATTCCTTAGAAAAAAAGATAATACTCTCTTCTATGTGCGTCATCATGTTAATATATAATGGTTAAATATATCATGAAATATAATTTATTTCTTTAAAACTTTTATTGGAATCTATCATTTGATGGATGAATAATCCACATCCAAGGTAGCATTTTTCATATCCCTTGAAGTATGTCAACTAATTCATACTGAAAATTACGTTGAAGTTATGTGTGTCTGAAATAAACAAATCAAACAGATTCTTAATGTTGTTCATCATTACTCTAGTTACTAAAAACATTAAGATACCATATCATATCTACTCTCTGGAATGTTGATTGTAAATAATCCCATAAAATACTCCATTAACAAAACCAGTTTATTGACTATATGTGCTGAAATTAATTAGTGTTCCAACCCTATGTTAAGGATAACATCAACCATAGTTTATTCCATGATTATCACATCTCATAAAATATATATTACCTCACTCTCGGTAAATATTATCTTTTTAAAAAAATGTGATAAGAAAAAGAACAATTTTCATACCGTATAAATTTATAACTCTCTTAATAATTCAGAAACTTCCATTATGGTTATAACTACTAAAATCATCCACCACTACACCCACATTGTCTTTAAGGATGCAAAAAAAACCATGTTATTGGGACCCTCCCAGCCATGCTCTAGAACCTTGTGTTTTACTCGATATATCCAACTTATGAGTTGGGATGTACTCCAAGAATACCATCATAGGTTCTACATATACTCAAATACCATAAAATCATTTGTAAACATATCAAAACAGATTCAAATATGATTTACCTATCTCTTATGATCACAATCTAATGGGGTACAACCATTACAAGGATGATATGAATCCCTTATCTATCCACTCATACTATAACCACATTTATGTGAGATATTAAAAGAAAATGAAAAATTATTCACTATCAAATCCTTATAGAACTATTTACTTTATTTAACCCCAACATTCAATGAGTGTACATTAAAAATTAGATCATGTTTTACCACATCTGAGAAAAAATCGATTATTAAAATTTGATATGAAGATAAAATAAATGCATCAAGAATATTTAAAAATGTATTAGAACTCTTGGGATTGTCTCCTTCTATAATTAAGGTGAATCTTATAAATTTAATATTGTTTTATGTATAATATATCATGTAAATATACTAAGCCCTATAGTCGTTTTTAACGTTTCCCTTACATGCTTCTCAAGGATGAACTCCTTAAAGAAAAGAGCATAACAATTCATAGATGATAGACCATAATGTCTCATAGCCTTATCCATGGAAACTCAATACCTCTTAGATGAACCTTATGGATTGAAGGTATCGACCTTCACACTCTTCTCTTATGGGGTGTCTATATACCCAACAATTCACAAGATTTCCTATTTCCAACCCTTCATTCATTATTATAAAATATTCCCTTGAATAATGTATGCATGTTTCAATTGAAACAAGCTAGTTTGATCTATCATTGAAAACACAAAAAAAAAAGATAACCTTATGAAATATCATCGAGAGAAGATCAAAAAAAGGAATTTTAGGGGATATCATAGAAGAAACCTGCTCAATCACACATTTATAGAACTCTATAGTATATCTTTGTGGGGGAATAACTCAAAAATTGAAAAACATTAAGAATATAAATATCTCCAATAGAAACTCAGATTGATTCATCATTTGGGATTTTTTTTATATGAACATTATTGTTGGAATTCATTCCAAAGGTCCTTAGTCATCGGGGATTCTAACTAGTAACACATCACGATATATGTTGGTCGAGTGGATGGGAGGTTGTGCTCATCACACTATTTTATTGAGACAATGCCTTTCATTTATTGTTGAGAATTTTAATAAATTCATATAATTGAATTTAGTTTTTTTCGTGATCAATTTTACTAGGTAAATGTGATGATTATAGAACATTTATTAATGCCAAACACATGTGGTAATTGTGTTGGAATTTTTTTTAAATGTTTACATCATATGAAGGGTTAAATATGAATCATATTTTTGTGATTCCAAAGGATAACAATAAATTGAGGATGTTCGAGACCCTGAAAATTAAATTTTCTAATTGAAGCTATGTTTTGGAATATTAATAAATAAATTCAATGTTTAAAATAGAAAAATGAATATTAATTTTTTGTTGTACCATTTCAGGAGTATTTGATAGAATATTTTTTGTCAAATACTATTTATAGAACTGGTCTGTCAAGCAAGCATAACAACTAGATCAATCCAACATTATAGGAGGATTACAAATCATATGATATATCTATATCATTGAGTGATCATGTTGGAAGGAGGTAGTATAGTTCCCAAACGTATTACACATTAAATTGAAACCATAGTGGCCAAAAAGAGTATAAATAGAGTGGGATAATAGTCCTACATAGGGAGGTGTGTCCCCATGAAGCATCTGTGTGTGGAGTGGTTTTATGAGTTGACCTGGGGCTACATGAATTATTTATCTGTCCATGGAGTGTGGACTAATTTATTTAAGAACTAAACTTAATAATTATATAATGTGGTATAGTGTCATCATGTTACTAGTCCCCTACATTGAAAACATTCATATGGAATGAAGGACATACTATCCATTTCTTATGCACTATCTAATCACTTATAGATTCGTCATCCATATGCTAAAACCTTATTTGTAAGTCACTTATTTAGTGTGTGTTATTTTTGTATTCTATTTCCTCTAGATCAAATGAATGTCTCATTTACATAATAGAAGGTTGTACTAGACTCCTCATATCAAGTCGTGTCTAAAGAACATGTTTTATACGATATTCTTGCATCTTCCATGTAAAAATAGAAGAAACCAAATTTTGGAACTAATTGTAGTGACGTTGAACCTTAAAATGATATACATAAAAGATAAATTCATTAGAAATATTTATATAAATTTACATTAATGTAATTACAGTTGAATTATTGTAGGATTGAATGAGAAGAATGATTTTGGAATAATCCAATAATGAGGTCGGGTAATGAAATGTGAAGAAATGGGTATTCAAGATTGTATATTCTATGTAAACAAACATTTTCCCAAAAATATTTATAAGATTATAAATGAGAAACATTTAAATTTAATAACCTCAGTTGTGTGGGTATTTACAATAAAATTCATAGGATACATGAACATGACGGTACAATTTTTTAAATAATGATAAAATGTAGTTTTTTATACTACACTAATAAGATATGGGTCATTATATACATTTATACATGTGAATAATTAATAGTGTCATATTCCATGAGGTATTTAAATATTGGGGAAAAAATTCCTAGAAGATGACATTCCATGTGAACAAATGAAAAAAAATTAAAAACTTCAGGTATTTCAAATGCGTTTCAAAATGGGTAGTTAAATGTAGTAAATTTTACCACACATAAATGAAATAATATAATAGAAAAATATGTATATATTTATAATGGACATTCGTATGGTTATTTAAATTATTTTGAGATGAAATTGTAATACCTGATCATTTATATTTATTTAATTTGATAAAAATAACAATTATATTTATAACACATTTAAATCATGGAATAAATTAGATATCATTATAATAGTATTTTTTCTTATCGATAAATGTGTTCATGAAAGTTATAAATATTTTTATTGAATATTGAACGATATATTTTATTTATTGTATGAAATAATTTTGGGAAGCTCGATAAAAATTTTTATCGAAAAAATAAAGAGGTTGAATCCATAATCCTATGATGATGAATAGTCATGTGTTTCTATGTATTCAAATATTGAAGTACCTCATCTCTAAATATTTAAGGAGAGTTTCAATACAAAAAAATGTTTTTAATATCTTGAATAAAGTTTAATGATGAAAATATTTTGTTCCATTTTTTCATGGGGAAATATTATCATCATGTTGTACAATGATCACCATGGGGATACTATAAGTATTACTTCATTTAATCATCATTGTTAATTGGGGTATTTTATTCCCTTGGTATTTCAAAAATGAGAGGGCACAATGGTTTATATGTTATATAATTGTATTTGTATATATTAGAGAATCCATATTGGTGGTAGGGGTAAAACTAAATTATAAAGGAATGGATTTTTTTATTGAAATATTGTAAATATTTTGGGTAGTTATATTATTTTATTTTTTTGAACATGAGGTGAGGTGATGAGTAATTACTATGTGTATCCATAAATTTAGCATATTCATTCAGTTGAATTAAAATATATTTTTCAATTAAAGTTTACCATTTATTCACCCCCCCCCAGTGACACCTTACTAGTCCTTGGGCTATAACATTGGTATTATAGTCAGGTTCTATCTAAATATGACAATAATAAATTGGAAATAAATAATTTATATTTTATTAACAACTGACATGTTCATACCTTATCTCATGTCGAGAAAGGCTTTGATTCATTATGTAGTGATGATTAAAGAGAAGAATAGGCATAGAATGAAACAGAACATAATGATATGTCACTATATTTTCCTAAGAATATTTCTTATATAAAGGAAGATAATAATGATCCTATGAAAGGAAAAACTAAATTAACAAATGAAAATAATTATTTTAATAAAAAATAAATAAATTTTTTGATAAATAAAAAGTGGAGATAATAAATATATAAAGTAAATTTTCCATAGTCATGTTGAAAAATGATCTGGTATAATTAAAATTGCACATTAAAATAAGGAGGTTCATTTTAAGAGTGAATTATTCAGACTAGTGGAATAGAGGAATGTTTTAAAGAAACCATCTCCTCCAATGAAAAATAAGACCTATTCTACAAAAATACAATAAAAAACTATTCTAGATAGATTTATAAAAAAATATAAAACATCATTATTTATAAATTATTATTAGATTGATGGATGGTATTATCAAAAATCATATTCTTTTTTAAATAAAATAACATTACCCAAAAATATTAAAGATCCAATAGGGTGATTTAGTGAGAAAATGTGACCAAAAATTGAAAATAAAGGTGAATTATATGACAAAATTATAAATGAAAAATAATTCATGACTACACTACTAGACCAAGATGAATTTATTAGGAGTTTAGGACAATAATATGAATAATAAAAAAGATAATTCACTTAAAAATATAGAACATATCACTACCAAGGATTCTAAAAAGAAAATATTCAGAATTTCTGAGAAAAAATTATCAATCCGAGTCTATCTTCTAGAAGCACAATGAGGTTCCTTCTTATTTCATAATATTTAATGGGATTTTAGATAACCAATAACTAATTGAAAGATATGTTTTTGACTATAAAGTATTTAAAGCATTACAATGATTTATTTCATGGAGTCTTCTGATTACACAGAAATTGATGAAAATGAGTGCAACCCAATAGAAGGAGAAAATTTGATATTTGGGGATGCCAAAATATTTTTCATATGATTCTAGAATTATTTTTTAAAAAATATATATTATTTAATTTTTGGTATTTTTATAATACTCTCCTCCTTCATTCATAATTTTATTAATTTTATTTATTAATGTGCTTTGTTTGTTTGATAAAATGATTTGAAAAAAGTGGGTGATATTATAGTTCATCAGAACATTTTGATGTGTTTTATAATGTGGGTGAAAAATCAGGTATTTATTTTCCTAAATGATTCTATATTGATAATTAAGACATTGTAAACATAATTTATCACACATTTTTTTTAATGTAAAACATATTCAACCATGGCCATATCTCTCTAATTTTCTACATTAGGTAATCCTATATAGACTATGTTTTGATTAACTAATTTTGTTTACATAGTGATCCAATTGATATCATCCCTTCCTCACAATTAATGAACAAAATTATTATATAATGGAGGAGAAATTGTTTGGGGAAAATGAAAAGACCCCAACATATCATATCATTTTACTATCAGTAAAGGGTCGATAATATTTTAGCACGCATATTTATTTGTACAATGTGAGGATATATTGAAAAACAATACACTGTACGATATTATTGAACTCAAATGTTGATTTTTAAAAAATATTCACTATGTATTTGGTGAAGTGATTGTTCTTTGATAATTGTTTTGGATTCACTTAATGATATTTATTTCTCTGATTAGAAAATTAACCTTGATTAATGTGATGTTTTTTTGTTGAACTATTATTCTTGAAAAATACATGTTCTAATTGTATAGGGATTTTAAAATTTATTTACAACATATTATGTGTGGAAGATTAAAAAAACTGATTATTATAAATGAAGTACATCAGTTGAGTATGGTTGAGATCATGAAAATTAATTTAAACTGTTAAATATTATTCATTGAAATTGGGTAAATAAATTCTATTTTTAAAAGAAAAAGGGGAAGTTGAGTAAGTTTTAGATTTTAATTTTATGAGAATTTAGTTAAATATAATTTTTAGGAGGCTAATAAAAAACTATCTAAAATAAATGATAGGAACTAGATCAGCCCGAAATTGTAAGAGGGATCCTCAACAACATGGGAGATCCATCTCACTAATCTATCAATGAAAAATGAGATATCATAGCGCACGTTGGGGGAACACATATAATTACAAGAATTGAACGCTATATAGTTCCAATAAGATCATTTATAGAGTGGTCTAGTGTGAGAGAGTAAGGAGGTGCAACATTGTGTTTTCTATGTGGTGTGGTTCATGGTGTATACCCCAGACAACCTGCATTTATATCAATTCCATAGAGTGAGGTGTAATATATGGACATTCAAAACAAAATAAAAATTCAATATGGAATAGTAGTGTTTGGGTTTTGTTCATCCACTTAAAAAATACACAAAAATAATAGAGTTTGTCTGGTCTATTATATATATGAAATATGATCACTTCAAGTGTCTTCTTCATCGTGTTACATACTCACACATCCTACACTTGTTTTGCCTTTGGTAATTAAATATCTTTCATCTATTGGATCAAACCAAACCCTCATTGATCTTAAATAAGTCTTCATCCACCTCTTGTGATCAAGTTATGTCGAAAGCACATTATATGTATGATATTTATGCGTCTTCCTTGCATTATTAGAAGAAACCAATAAGTGGCATCAACTGTAATTAAGTAAATCCTAAGAATAAAATATGAAGATGATAAATTCTTGATAAATATTGAGATAAATGAACATTAAAACAGTTATAATTTCTTGCATGATAGGTATAATGAGATATGGTCTATGGAACAACCAATATCTGGTCGTGTGATGAAAGTTGAGGCTACATGGATTCAATGATTAATATGTCATGAAAAAAATAGGTCTTACCCAATGTTTGGGGAATTATAAAATATATGAATTAAGATGGTGGAACCTAATTTATGTATTAATTTTAAATAATTTTAATGATAAACATGAACATAATTATGAGGGCATTTAAATGATGATCAAATTTATCTTATTGGATGATACATTTATAGGAGATGAGTCATAGTATTTATTTATCCCTATGAACAAGTAATAGAGGCAAATTAATTTAATTATTTTAAAATGAAGTCCACACTGCCTAATTTATGGCATTATGTAGGAACAACTATGGAAAATCTTGGAACCATTATGTATTTCAAATAATAATATTTATAAAAATATTAATGTGGATTATTCTAAAATATTTCAATGGTAAAATATAAATGAAAAATATGGTTGTTTTTAATATGTTTATTCAAAAAGGAATTTTAAATAGTTTGTGAAGAAATTAAAATACATGATCCTTTAAGGGTATTTAAATTGAGAAAAATTAATGTGTTATTTACACAATATTTTATCATAGAACTAATGAGATATCAAATGGTAAAAAAATTTATTGTAATGGGTAAATGTGTAAATAAATTTATAGAATAATTTTTTATAAACTTTTGAGAGATATTTAATCTATTCTATAATAGAATATTGTGAATCCTAATACATAATTGAATCAAATAAAGAAAGGGTTTGAATTTTAATGCCTTAGAAGAAGAACTAACTTGTGTTACAAAGTATTAAATGTTTAAATGACCAAATCACTAATGATTTATTGTTATTTTAAATACTAATAATAATTTTTGGAATACCGTGAAGAAGGTGTACAAAATATGACTTACTGATCCAAATAATTATAGGAAATGATTATCCTCATGTTGTGAATAGATCACCATATGTTTACATGAATTATTTATTAGTTGGATATTATTTGATCCATTGATATAGTTTCTTCCAATGTAATATGAGTTATAATTGGGAATATAGGATTATCTGTTTTGAAAGTATTGTTAGATATAATGGGGAATCCATTCTAGGTGTTATAACCTACACAGAACGGAGTATACCTATCAGCAAAACCTAGTAAATATTATTTTTATTCTCTCTTCATCTTCGGTTTCATATGAAGTCAGTTTTTGAGTTATCATTGAGTGAATCAAGATCCACTAAAAAGTAAATATATTTAATTAAAAGGAAATTCTTTAAACGTGTGTACCCTTGAGTCACCATAATCGTAACGGAACATAACCTGTCCTTATACTCCACACTTATAAGGGTAATTATTTCATTCTTCGAGACCCTTTTATAGATTTAAAATATTTCTTCAATCCTTCTCAAATCCTAAGGAAAGAATGTTTACCCCTATTCTAAAAATCCGATTTAATCCATGTGGAGA
The DNA here is from genome assembly GCA_963277665.1 of Viscum album. Classification (NCBI taxonomy): domain Eukaryota; kingdom Viridiplantae; phylum Streptophyta; class Magnoliopsida; order Santalales; family Viscaceae; genus Viscum; species Viscum album. Next base: position 135,851,522 of record OY728150.1, read on the forward strand.
GTGGAACTTATCTTTATTTATAGTTTCTCTATTGTAACTTCCTTTCCAAGATTCCACTAAATGGTTGATATATGCTGGGGGTTACAAGGGATTAGGAAAACAACCTCATATGCCAGAGGTTGTCGACTGGTTGTGAGGGAAATTGGTGTGATTATTGGAAGATTATTCACTCATATCAGAGTATGAAAATTCCATAAATAGTTATGAATAATGATTAGAAGTGGAAAGACAATGTGTGGAAGTAGAAAATAATCTGAAATAGAACATGTTGGCCCAATAATTGAAAAACTAATATAAAATCCTGAATAACTAGGTCACACAATACAACAATGGTCACCCATTGGGCTGGCCATATATATATATAACTACAAAAAGAAACAAAAATAAATGTACAGGGCTCTAATACTAACTCTAATCCAGACCATGTTCTAGATCTCCATTATACTATCAAACTACATGTACTCGTTTAGAATAACCACATGTACAACTCCACTCATTCATGAAACTCTAGGACTCTTTCCTATACACCAAGAATGTGTTCTTAACATAAAAAAGGCATATAATCTACACATACAATGAGGTGCACGTTTATAGGTGAAAAATATTCTATGTAAGACACCATAAGAAGTATCATATGAAACATGATCCCACACATGTTTGCAAAGTAACATCTCATCCTCACTTAGACGCAACTAAAATGTAGGTGAACCAAATCTGAAACCACTATCAAATATTGGGTCTGTAATCCCATTAAACTTGGTAAGTTCCACCATATATTTTAATTTCTATATATGTATATACGTATCGTCCCATACCAATACACACACATATATATATATATGAATAATCATGAGTATGTGAATCAAATAACATGAAACCACATCAATAGTCGATCCATGGGTCCATAATCCTGAACAACTAGACATTCTATTTAAGGAAATTGAGAAATTATTCCTTCCCCTCATTTCGTGTATCATAAATTTGATCTCTGGGTCTATAATCCCATTCATAATATACCTACTTTTCCCAACACAAGAAATGTCTCTGAGCAAGCTTTTTTACCACAGAGGGATACTCATCCAACATATTAGTTAACTCGTAGTCACATCCAATCACATAAAAGGATATCATATACTGATGTTCAATATTTAACAAGGTAATTATAAACATCTATGACCTATATCGAAAAATCATGTGTCAGAGCCCATGGGCCGGATCCAATGTATAACGACTGAATAATACTCATCGGCCTATGCCATGAAATAAAAAGTATAACATCCATCATGGTTACGATATATAATCATGTATCATACTATGACAGTCTAGATCCATGTAATATGAAAAAAAGGATTTCATATATTGAACCAACAACCTCACGATGGAATCAAGGTAAAGGAAGTAGTTCGGGTCATAGGATCATGTCCTTAGAACATGTCCTATGTGATTCCAAAAAATTTTGATCCAAGGGATCGACAAGACTAAGTAATCCCACATAATCAAGACATAATGATAATACTCAATCCAAGGCATTCACTACCATTTCAAGATCCTAGGAGAAACATATTGGGAATCTATATAATTAACCAGGCACTGAGCTCATCTAATGAATACCAACAACACGGAATCCAAGTATCACTCATAGTGTATAAGTCATCAGTCGAGAATAGCGTATTCATCCTCTATAGATCACAAGTTGATGAGAATTTAATTTTTCACTCCACTCAGGAGATCATAATAATCCATGAGTATAATTACTAAGGTTCCATAACCGTACATCATTGTAGTAAAATCAATGTCTAGTTTACTAGAGACACCTCTAGGCATCCCAATAATATAGTAATCAATATACATCCAGGATCAACATCCATGTCCTACATAGTACCTATGGGTGAACAAGTAAAAATCAGAAAAATCATGGATCAGAAGCTGTATCTCTGGAAAGCATGTCTAGGCCTCCCAACAAGCAATAAAAATCAACATAATAATGTTTAAGTATCCCAATAAGAAAGAAATATGCCTCATGTTAGGATTAAAATCCCTCAACAAGAAATATCCTTTGGTAAACATAAATTCATCAATAATTACCATGTGAATGATACAAACAATGAGTATGGGTAGTAGAATGCCTAAACCCAGCAGTATTTCCATAGACCCGTGGGATTATATGTTTGGAACAATTTATAAGGTGGAAACTGCAGCCACTACTACCCAAATCCGATGTAAATCTTATCATCATTCAAACTATCATACACCCAGTAGGACCCTAAAATAACCCAAAAATGTTGCATCCTACTTGGTATTATTTATGTATTATCCTATGAAAATGAATCCTACTTGGGATCCTTAATTATGAGGTAAAGGAGAAATCTTACACATTATCCTCGAACAGTAATAAATAGAGGCATCTGACTTGGGATCCTCTAATGATAACAAATAATTGGAATCCTGAATGGGACACTCCATATAGTACAAGAGGCATTTAAATCCTACACGAGATCCTCAGAATGGTATATAGGTATGGTATGATAATATGGGATCCCTAGATCATCTCATAAGAAAAGGAATCCCTAAAGGGATCCTTAGTAACAACTAGTCTCACAACCACATTGTCTAGAATGTAACATTGTAAATGGGAGGTGTTCTCAAAGGAAACCCATCAATTAATTAGTCATAAGAGATAGATCATGGCTCATATCAGATCAGGGTCATAAAAAATGTTGTTTTGAAAACCTAAAAGATCATTCTAACTTTATGGCTCTTTTAAGAGAGGAATGAATTTTAAAAACATCAGAAGAACCTTTCTGTTTTGATATAATCCCAATACTAACACATTTGTAATCCTCATAATGTTTTGTGGGTTTCAATATCACAATCTATTCAGAATAATACTCATAATGGACTAATCCCTGACCAAATTCCAACTTTGGTGAAAGAGGACCTATAAAACATCAAAGGGAAGAAAAGGTTCAGTACACTACAAGTACTCTGAAAGGCCTGCATAGAAATGTTCTCCTGCTTGTCTGGGTAGGTAAAATCAACAAATACATGGGGTATATGGAGGGAACATGGGAATTACCCCAAAACAGTTACCAGTTAGTGTCCATCAACCATATTGGATAGATAATTGTCCATATCAATTACCCATACATTGCGTCTGACCCACATGAGGTTTGGTCAGGTATTACTCATGTCCATGTATCTCTACTTGATTCCTCCTGGATGGTTACTCGATTACACTACCGAGTACTAGTAAAATAAATGTACAACCTTATACATGATTTGTGCTCCATAAAAATTATCTTCCACAATCGGTAAGAGAACACAATGTGTAACCTTGGACTACATATCTTTTTATTTGTATTTCCCAAATGGAAAACCCTAAGATCACCCTGAAACTCTGATTACACCCCAAAAATAAAAAATCTAAACTCAAAATGACACATAAAATCATATGATGGGATAAAATCTTATAAAATATTTATATATAGTTATTTTTGGTAAAAACCTAAAAGGTATTATCATTGGGTGGAAACTATCAAATCTTTGAACGATTGTGTGTTCTACAGTTATCAAATGTCGATCCAGTGTGTTGAGACCTCTGTGTTGGAACCTGTATTCCATTCCCTCACTCTATCTCTATTATTCCTCTCCTAATTTTCTCTCATTGTCAACCAGTATAAGGGGATCCACTGAAGTCATCCACAAGGATGAAGGAGGAAGAAAAAGAAATAAAATCAAAATAAGAATATTATAATAAAAAATTAAATTGGGGACTAACTATCCCTGATGCACATCCTAAGTTTATGAAATCCCTATGACCCCCCCCCCCACAATCCAAACTCCATAGTAGTGGTGGAATATTTCCATATAATAGAAATCATTGAATGAAACTGCATGAAAAACAAAATATTTAATTTATAATTTATTAGTTTTTAATTATTATATAAAAATTCATTTGTATTTGGATTTTACCACACACTTAACCTATTATAAACAACCTATTCCAAGACCAAAAGAGTTTGAAAAAAAAATGAGATTATATTCTCAGGTAAAATGACATTTTACCCCCGTAAAATAATTAAAAAATAAAATAATTCTTCTCAAAATTATAGTCTGTAAAATATTGAGTCCTCACAAATTCCCACCCATAAACATTCTCTTCTTTGAGAATCCTAGTGAAAATAATAGATTCTATGATCTCAACCTATTCATATGTATAAGAAAATCTATTTCAACAATCCATCTACTGGCCTCACAACATTCGCAATTGTACCATTCACAAATGATGTTCAATTGTGACTGATCTAGTACTCCCTTCCATTGTAATACCTTTATCATCATCTCAAAACCCAACACAAATCTCAATGGAACAAGGAAAATCCAATGTTCTAATGAAAAAGAAGTTAACCAACCTCAAATAGCCAATGGTTCACTTTCCACTATGTTGATTACTTCACACCACTCATTAAGCACAACCTCAACATGTTTCCTCTTCCTAACTAGGAGATACATTTATAATGAAAAAGGATCTCAGTGCAGGGATCTCTCTCTCTCTCTCAACATACTAAAAATGAACCAAGATAGATCATGGTCATATTTAACAGGAGTACACGAAAATTCTAAAAAAAATTATGTTCATCTCTATCTGAGTCATGGTCACTACCTTATCAGAAAAATGAATAGAAAACATCAATGGTTATACCATATTAAAGGAGACGTTTTACCCTTAATTTCTTTTTTATTTTGCATCGATATTCCCCCACAACTTCTACAATTCGAGCACACGGAAAATCCTGAAAACATCACTCCTCAGATCGCACCTATCCACCCACCGACTAGGATTCAAATGATACCATACAAAACCATAATTTCCTTTTTAAACCTAAATCAAACAATAGTGAGTAATCCATTAAAAGGATAAGATGTCTATGATACCTGGAAATTTTTTTTACCGACTAGGATATCCCTTGGAAATATTCTTTAAAATCAGGTACCTCACATGTTCCATGATTCATTACATGATAGCCCATAACACGGTGTCATTAAATTCATGAGTGTCTATCAATTCTCTGACTACATATGAAATAGTGGAAATACTCATCGATCTGGCCAAGTACCTGAATATTACTACCAATCTAATCCAGTCATGGAAAAAATGCACCCAGTGTGTTTCATTAAAACCTGAAGCCATCACCATATCTATAATACCAAACCCAAGAACATACCATGAATCAAACTCTGAATGAGCATAAAACAAATATCACTTCTCCAAAAGGAATATAAAAACATGGTACAACCTCTCTCATAGAGGTTAAAATAAAACAAAGAGAACCTTGATCTATAAGTATATGTGTGAAAAATAATGGCCTCTAGGACTCCCACCTATCCCCACATGAAATGCCTGACATCTGGGTATCAAGGTCTAACCACCTGGACCAAAATATCAAACCTCTCAAAATATGGTAAATATCACAATGAACTAGAAGGGTTAAAAATATAAACCTTTACTACATGGGGTTGACCCCCTTTGACCATCCTTAGAAGGAATTTCTCCATGGAGTTCACAATTCCAACATAGAAGATAAACAGAACTAGCACTCATTAGGAAACTATATACGACCGTACCCCATGGAGGTCCATATCATAATAAAAATCTTTGTATCCAATGGAATCATACTCATTGATGAGACATGATAACCAAAAACCTACGAAACAACACCCCACAAGGGGTTCAATGAAGGAATCACATTCCATATCGACCCATTATGTCACTGCACCACCTATGCAAGGTGAATGAACCATCAACCTAAAACCAAAATGCATTAAATTATTTCCACATACCCTTCCAATATATATATATAAGTGATTAGGACCAACATAATAGGCCTGATTTGTCACTGAAATTGAAAAATACAATACCTCTATTATTTGAATCCAACATGGAAAATCTGATGCATCAGATGCCTCTTACATTTTTCGTCCAAGAGTCAAAATCCATCTTGGTACTCATACAAATTTCCACAATCTAGATATCCATAGTAAGTAATAATATCCACACAAAATTTGTGTCACTCAATGTGAAAATAATATACAACAGTATCATCAAATATGTGAACAACAAACACATACCCCTGACAACAAGGACTTCTTAGTAGAACAGGTGTTCCCAACGCACCCGTATGATATCCATTTAATCATAAAAGACATTACTAATACTCCAATCTATAATATTCCAAATATTAATGACCAGGAATGGAACACACCCCATGCCACTTTGAATCATTCTGGCCCGGATGACACTAATACTGTGCTCTGAGCCTTTTGGTTACAAGGAGTCAAACAAGAATCCTCATATTGTAGAGGCATCAGAATAGAAGATGGGGATTAGGGTGTGATAGTGGGGAGTCTATTCCCTCATATATGAGTAAGAAAACAATATAAATTTCAGAGTATCATACACTGGGGTATATAAATAATCTTTGTTAGTAATAAATAAATTGAAATAGAAGATGTTGTAACCATTAATGAGAAACTGATATAAAATCTCAAACACCAAATATGAGACATAACATGTACTTGGTCTCTAAAACAGTATCGAAATGCACCGGACAGTTAAGAAGAACCACATGAGGACATCTGCTCGATCACGAAACTCTAGGACTTATCCCTATCAACCATAAATATATCCTCAACCTAAAAAAATATGTATAAGGTCTATAAGTACACCTAGGTTAACATTAATTCTTGAGGAATAATCTCCTTAGGACACCCAAACACGAATCCTATAAAACATGATGTTATAAGTGTATGAAACATACCTTCTCAGCCTCACTGAGACATAAATAACAAGGATGTAAAACAAATTTGAAACAACAGTCAAACCTTGGGTTCATAATAAACGTTTACTAGAAAAGTACCACCATGTAATTCCATATCTATATATGTATACATGTATAATCCCATAACAATAAATATATACCTAAATATTAATATTCATGGGTTTTTGAATCAAATAACATGAAACCACATCAGCAGTCAATCCTTGGGTCTGTAATCCTATTCTCTGAGATAGCATGTGCAAGGAAATCAATTGGGAAATTGTAAAAATCAACTCATGTATCGTTAATTAAATCTTTTGGATTGTAATCCCAATTGAAATATTCCTTCTCCCACCAACATTGGAAATGTCTCTGAGCAAGCTACATCACCATTGGTGGATAATCATCAGACACCTGGGTTCACCCATACTCACCTTCAATCACTAAAAAGGATACCTTACCTAAATGTTCAATCCTATGATGATTAACTATAAAAAACATTGTTCTTGGCTGATTAGTCACATGTTAGACCCCATGGGATGGATATAAGGTATAATGAACAAGGAATCCACATTGGTCTACATCATGGAATCACAAGTATAAAAACCAACACGATCATGTCGTATAATAATGATTCAGACCACTAAGTGATGCATCCAAGGCATATAATACCATGGAATCCTAATCAAGTCCCTGGAGCATCTATATGGGAACTCTATAAAATAACTGGTTGGAGTATGAGGAACATGTCCACAGAACATACCCTACGTGAATCTTGGAAGTCTGGATCGAAGGGGTAGAAAATCCCATGGAATCTTACAAAATCTGGAACCAAGGAGCATACAGAGCCCAAAGAATCTACCAATACATCGGGATCCAACAGTAACATCTACGATTTAAGGAAACTTGTTTTTCTAGACCATATTTTTTAGAAAAAAAATTAAATTTTTCATTCTGATGCATTAAAAAGAGTAAAATGGCATTTTCCTGTAGAATATAATTTTAGATAATTTTTTTACCACTCCATTAGTATTTAATTATGTTTTTTACTATAGTATTTGAGTTTGGTGGAAATAAAATCCATTAAAATTTTATCTGAATAATAATTATTTAATTTTTCATAAATTAAATATTAATTTATTTATGCAGGTTTGTATACATGGATCATTTGATATGAACATTGAATTTTGATTCTATCTCTCCAATTGGGTCTAAAATAGGTTATTTAGTCTATGAGAGTCTAAACATGAGTATGGAATTGAGGCCTACTCATACCCCTTTTTCTATTCTTTTTCTTGTTCTTTTCTTCTTTATATGTCATTCCCTTTTCTTTTATCCTTTCCTTCTGTCCTTCTTGTAGAAGACTCTTCTTTGGATCCTCATTTGAAGCATCCTAAATAAGAATGTGATCAAGATAAATAAATTTATGTTCTAAGAATGAGTGGAACCATTTTTAATTCTTGGATGTACTAGATCATCACGCAATAGTCATGGATAATGAATTCGAGTGAAGCTTTAATAGTTTCTTCCCATCTGTAGACCCATTTACATTTTCATCATAGATTTCATTTGTTTATAAATGTCTACGGTAAAATAACTATTATTTTTCTATGAGGCCCCTAGTGGCCAAATATATTTTTTAGGGATTAAAATGATGATTTTGGGTGATTCAAGTGATTTTTCTTCGGGAAATCTAGGGTACGCAGCTTATAGTCTTGGGTGACGTGTTGCATGTTCCTCCCATTTGGGGAAGATGAATATTAATGAGTACATGAAATTTATAGGATTGTACCTAACATTTATTAGTACATCGTCATAAATTCATGTACCTAGGCCTACAAACCTATGTATGGGTATATGGTTGTGTGGAGTACATGGTTGGACCTTGTGTGGGAAGCACATTGGGTAATATTACACATCCTGGCCTTGTATATAGACATGTCAATTGAGGGTCGTATCTAGGTACCCTATGATAGGTAAATTCTATGTTCCATCATTATAAACCACGTATCTATGGAATTTACATGCCCATGATGACAGATGTACATGCCCAAGTGGGCCTTTTGAAGTATATTCAATGTACCGATGGTGACATGTCATGTTCTTCCCCTTTTATCCCTTTGAGGGTTTTTCGTCTCTTCTTTCTTAATAGTAAAAAATAGAACTACGATTTTTCCAACCAAAGTACTTTTCTTTGTGCATCACGATGGTGAAACCCATGAAGTTTTATTAGTTCTCCTAATGAGTGATTTCAGGAATCTCAATAAATGGTTAGATTCTTCCTCCAGTTATCGAATTTGGTCATGTCTTAAGAAAGATACATGAATTTGAATGATAGGTTTGTTGTTCATACCAACTTCATTGAGATCCTATTATTATAAAGGTTATAAGCCATATCATTTGACTAATAACCTTGTGTCTTGTCCTTTAAGGATGCATCCATTGAGAGATGATCCATTCTGGCCTGTGAAGTCAGGAGACCAGTTTCTCTAGAGGATCCCATAAGGGATTCCTATGTTATAGGTGGATCTAGTGAGTCCCTTGTGGTATCCTTATACTTTTGTTTCATTAGAAGGATCCAATATTTTATTCCTTCGCTTGTGTTTTGACCAGATGATCCTGAGTAGGATTCCTCTTAATTTTTTGGATTGAGGGACCCATATGGATCCCATTATTTGTCAGAAACTAATATGTACTTCAGGTTTAGATTGATATGGTAGTGGTTTTCACCAATGAACCTGTTTTGAACTGGTTATCTGATGGGGATGTATAATAAGTGCAGGGATGATAAATTAGTCCACCCTCATTCCATTTTTATTTTCACTTGTTTATTACTGATGTGGTAGTGTTTTCCAAAGATGGATCTTGGTAGGTGGCTATTTAGCATGAATTAAAATTTCTTTCATTCTAATTTTATTCTTAGATGTTCTCCTTGTGATATGTTATTTTTTGTTTGTATGTCTTGGATGTGTTCCTAAAATCTGAACATTGGGGTTTGATGTAGTTACATGGATCTAACAATTGGGTTATGATACTTGATGCAGATGCCATGGACATTTTTATCTCCTTGGATCAAGATGAATTATATGCTCTGAGTGATACTTTTATTCCTATTGTACGAAATCTTTGGATGGACTCAGTGGGCTGATGACTTGTAAACCATGAGTGATATTGGGAAACCATGTTGTAGGAATTCCCTAGATAGACTTCTAGGCTGGTTATATATATATATGCCTTCTATGTTTCTCCTTCGATAAAGATGTGGTAGTTGATTCCTTGGATTTAGTATCCTCTATGGCTCTTGATTCTGTTGGATTTCATGAGCCTTTATACCCCTTAGATTTGGCTTTCTTGGTCTTTCATATGACATGTTCGGTAAAAATGATCATATTACTCCAAACAATCCCTTTACCGGGTTTTCATTGAGATTATCCTGAGACGCGATGAAGATTCCTGGATATATTACACCATGTTTCTGACCCTTCATGTTATTAAAATTGATTATACATCATAGATGTTATGGAAGTTATACATTTGATTACACTTCGTAGGCTGATGTGGATGCCTTGGTCATTATATGTTGGATTCGGCCCCAGAGGTCTACAACATGATTACTAATCATTGGTTTCATTTAGTTGTGGTGACCTTCAGAGGATTGATCTTTTGTATATGGTATCCTTTTCAATGATTGTAAGAAATAATTAGTAAAACAAGGTATATGATGAGTATCCTCATTTGGTGACATATCTTTCTCAAAGATAGTTCCAACATTGGCTGAAGCAGGCATATATCAATTGGGATTACATACATAAAGATAAACTTAATGGTACATGGTTTATGTGGAACAACTCCAAAATGACTCCCTTTCACAAGATGTCCAATGGATCCGGATTACAGACCGACGAATCAATTGTTGTTGGTGTCATGATCTTCACTCCACATACATGTGAATATTATTATATATGTATACATTTATAGGTATGGGACTATGCAGGTACATGTATATTGACATTTAAATCCATGGTGGAACATTACCGATTGATATGGATTATGGACCCCGGGTACAACTATCATTTCACATTTTTTTCATTACTTCATTTTTGGTGTTCCTCGGCTAGGTTTGAAATTTTAATTTCTCATAAACATATACCATCACATTTAAAGGTTGATTATTGGGGTGTTTTACCAAGATTTTTTATCACCCCAGAATGTGTACCATGGTGTATGGGTAGAACTTATGACTACTTTTCCAGGATGAGCACATGTTTCATGGTTTATAGGGCTGAGGTCAAGAGTTACATGATCGTGAAGAACTCATCATGTTTTGGTGATCATGTTGGTGCAGTTTGACATTGTCAGGAGACTAGGTATGTGGTTTGGATAAGACATAACATTATATCCCTATAATTTTAATTTTAGTTAGGTTTCTACTCATGTAATTGTATGCTCGACCCAGTGGGTGACTATAAAATTATTTAATGGCATAATTGTTTAGGATATTATATAATTTAATACATTATTACAGCATGTTCTATTTTAATTTATTTATTTTATCCAAATTCTATTTTTTTAAAAATCTGTATGATACTTGTTTGATCAAAATGTCTATGTTGATGAAAAAATAAAATAATGGTGAATTTTAGGTTTAAAATAATTATCCATAAATGAATTTAGTTTAAAATAACATAAAATAATGGAATTAAAAAAAACCAATTATTTGGTTGGGTTTGGTTTTTAATATATCATAATCTGGTTGATTACGATATTATTATAAAATTCCAAGTCACTAAACAGTTGATCTACCTTAAAGCATATACAGTTTTAATTAGAGTAAATGATGTTATTTTAATAAAAAAACTATATTTTTAGTGTAATCAAAATGTATTGTAATCAAATAAATTGTGATAAATAGAATATAAATAGAAAACATAATATATAGAATAATTGACTTTCTATTACAATTATAGTGGAAATGAAAAAAATAAATGAATATTTAATTACATTCACCTAAATAGAATGTTATATAAAATCCTTGGATAAAGTCTCCTTGATTTATGCATTAAAAAAGAATCTCTAACCCAAACCTGGGTGAGCCCTTTATAGGAAAACCAGCATCACATATTTAGGTTATCCTTTAAATCCCTCAATCAGAAAAAGATCAAAAAAACATTGTCTGGTTATCCCTACAAGATCTCGATCAACAAGGTGATCATGACCTCTGCCTTCCTAAAATCGGAAGACCTCAATCATATTCATAATAATCAAGGTTGTAGAAATCATGTTCAAACTCTAAGATTACAGGGAAAAGGAAAAAGTAGTTCACTAGTGTAAACTATTGAGTTCTCACTCATAGTATAAAATCAAGAGGTTATATCCACGGTTTTGTTTATCACACCATATTGAAATAATCAAATGACCTAGAATTAATAGGAATTCTTTCAAATGATCATTATCCTCTCCAACGATCAATTTTCTCCAAGATTTTTTAGATGTCCTAGATATTGGAACTTCAATGGTCATATGATAACTAAAAGCATGACATTGTTTAGATTAACACATAATGAAATACACTGTTTAGAATTAAATTATTTCAATACATTACTAACATGTTTCCCGGATATGAAAAATCAATAGAAATGAGTCTATTGATAATCGTTATGGGTGTTAGTACAATTTATATTGATATAATTTTTAATCAGAGTACTATAATATTGTCAATATGAATGACTATAAATGTAACGCCCTGACCCCAGTTACCCAGAGTCGGTGCATTAATTACATAACATTGGCATGATCACAAGAAAGATCAAATCTCGAAAGACCGATTGGTTTAGTAGCCTTGGAAACACTAGATATATTCATAAGTTTTACATTACATCATAAATTGAAAAACTACTACAACAACATAATGTCTATACAGTCCACACTATTATCCCCTCATAATATCCCTGCAGGTCATTCATAACTTACATCTTCACATCCTGGGAAAAATAAAACATAGAAAAGGGGTGAGCTCAAATGCCCAGTAAGGATAACAATATAGCGGAACATTCAAAAATAAGCATAATCATTTAAGGCAATGAATTACTAAAACAAAAGCCTTTTAAACTTGAACTTCAACATAGTATGGCATAAGTAAAATGAAATAATGCCATTTACTTGTTCACATGGATATTCTACTAATCGAATAATCACATGCAATATCAATAACCACTTTCATAATGTTGGGATGCATAATGCCAGACTATCATAACCACATAGCCAAGGCCTCGTGCCAAGACTACAAATAAGATTTTTCCAAGGCCTTGTGCCAAGACACTAGTTTGTCTCATGAGACCTACCGATGCATCGAGGAGCTATAGCGGGCTCCACCTGTCACTTATTAAGTCCAATGCATTCCCATATGAAAAGGTTTAAACATAACATAAACATTCGTATTAAAACTAGCATACGAAATGTCAATAATTTCACTATAAACTATGAATGGTATAAAAATAGCACATCCACAGTCAAACATATCACAAAACCTTCAATACAATATAGAAGTCTTGTATCATAATAAATCATCTTCAAATAAGCTTAAAATCCATCAAAGGATGTTGACATAGATGAAATCAAAATTCTTTTTAAAGAAATATCTCCTTTTATTTTGAAATCATTTAAGATCCATATAAAATAAAACATTTTCTTTGAAAATAATCTTATAAGCTTGTAAGGGAAGCTTTGAAGATTTTATAACGGCGGAAAATAGCCGCACCCGCCGTATAAGTAAAAAAAACATTCTTACCTTAATTCTGTCGAAAAGGTTAAAAGGGACCTTGTTTTGAAAACGACGGAAAGATTCCTTTATAAACCACTTATACAAGTCAAAAATGGTATACATGACTTTAACTCATATTCTAGTAAATAGTAAAAATGTTTTGAAATACATTTTTAAGAAACATGGATGTGGATGATAAAGAGATCCCAGTAGATTATTACATATAAACAACCTCGGATAATGAAGAGATAGTGAAATAACCCTTACCTTGTACTTTTCCTTGGTTGGGGTAGGTTAACCTCCTGTATAATGGTGAAATAATTGTTATTAAATTATACAAGAATCATATATATTAATATGATATCATATATGATTGATTTGTTAATAATATCTTATAATTATCGTCGTTTCGGGTGTTAACTTACTCATTTTCTTTTATATGTTTTGTTACATAAGTCATGTTTTTTGTATCTTATTCATATCCAGAATGATATCAAGTCCTTAAACATCATTTTTAAATCATTAAATGATAATTATACTTGAATGGATATGATGGAGAATGAATCTCATCGCGTTCGTGGAGACGGTAGTCCGTACGTACGCACGAACGCTACTTCCATTTAATTTTTTTATTTTAAAAGAATCGAATCCAAATGATACATAGGTATATTACTATTCCAGTATAATATAATATTTTATATATGTTACTTATGTTCATTAACACCATCCTTTATACGTTCCATGTGTGGTATGAACGAGTCATATCATTTTAAGGGGGCGGTAGTCCGCACTTCCTCAAATGAAATTATCGTATGTATATACAACATGAAACGAATAATGGTATGAAATAAAATGGAATTAAAGAAGCTTATATATAAAATATATATCATTAATATCATATTTAATTACAGTGCCATCATAATGGCCACTATGAGAGGCGGTAAGATGTATTTGAACAATCATCGTTTCGTGAGGCGTTAATTTGCCATCCACAGAAACATTATGTTCATCATCCATTAGATGGAGTTGTGTGTATGTGTATTTTGAATACTTCTTATAACAACATCCTAGTATATTGAGGATACTGTTGTTGTTACAAAAGAAGGGAAATAAAAAGAGTTTGGGGGTTGGAGAAGCAAAATAAATGAAAATAATTTAAGAGAAATCGTTACCTTTAATTTAGGTAACTCACTTGGGTTGGAACCAAATGACTTCTTGAAATGCTTTCTGCCTAAGGGGAAGCTTCAAGGAGGAGGAGAGGGATGTGGGGAGCTTAGTTGGGAAGAGTTTGGACGAGCCAAGTGGCTTGAGAGGTGCGAGGAATGAGTAGAAGTGGTCTCCTTTTATTAGGGAGAGGAGGGGCTCTTTAGGAAAGTTTGAAAGTATTACTTTATAATATATTTGTATTCGGTTTATAATGGTCCAAAAATCATTGAGGTCGAAGATAATATGACTCATATTCTAAATAACATCAACCAATAAGAATTGGACAGGTTTTAGATAATAATTTAATCATTATAATCTTATTTATTTAAATGATTTATTAATGAGGTAAACATTGCATCATTATTGTGTCATTCATAATTTTACTTATATGATGTCTAAAAATTATAAATAAAATATCATCATGTAGGAAATCTTTTTAGCTTTCTAATGAATATTTATAATCGAAAATCCAACATGTATAACCCTATGTAAAAATTGTTCTCCTAAAAGATGTAATCTTATGCCATTTTTATTTTTATTTTACCTTTATTAATATAATGTGTCATTATCACTTACAAGTGGCTCCAAGGGGTCCCCAAATTGACCCAAGGATGCCCATGGTCGGGTATGTGTACACCAATAAGGTTAGGACACGTTTTAGGGTAATTTTGTATTATTATAATATTATTTTTTTAACCCTTATTTACCGGATTTACCCTTTAACCATGGTAAATAAAATATTTACCGCAGTAATTATTCAAATTGTCTAAAAATAAAAGTTACCTATTTACACAATTTAAACATCCTGATTCCAAATATGGAATACATTTTCCTAAATTCAAAACAGAGAAGTGGCAGAAATTAATTTAAAATTAATTCCCGCTGTCAAAACAAAAAGCGTGTTTTTAAGAGATAATAACTATCAAAAGATTGACACTTGTTTATGTTCGGTTTAATTGTAAAATTATGTCCAATGACCAACATTATATTAAAATGTAAAAATATATTCTAAATATACTTTAAAACCACTAAAATTCATAATTTATCACTATTAATTATTTTTATTAAAAAAGTTGTTTTTAATTAAAATTTAGTAATTTTCACTATTCATCAAAATATGAAAGTTATCCGAAAAGTACCAAAATTTCACCTTAGGCTAAATTCGATATTCCGAGTCCAAAAATGAAGTCCATTTTCAAATATAAAATATATATAATTTAAAAAATTAGGTATTACTATTCACAACGGCTAGTTTAATTAGTTGTGGTGTGTGTTAGAACTCGAGGTTGCGTACAACACACGTTATCGCATTATTCGAAGGGAAACGTACCGTAGAAGCTTGGGGTGTTACATTCTCCCCTCCTTCAAATAATTGCGTCCTCGCAATTTCTAGGGTATTACTGCATAAAAAGACTCGGGTGGTTCTTCATCATAAGTTCCTCGGGTTCCCACGTTGCCTCTTCCATCTTATGATTTCTCCACAAAACTTTTACCAGACGCGTCGTCCGGTTTCTCAGCACTTGTTCTCTCGTATCAAGAATCCTGACAGGCTCTTCACAATAAGACAGATCGGGTTCCAGTTCTAATTCCTCATAGGTGAGTACATGCGTTGGGTCAGGCATGTATTTTCTCAACAGAGATACGTGGAACACATCGTGAACTTTGGAGAGACTTGGCGGCATTGCCAATCGGTAAGCTACAACCCCAATTCGTTCTAGAATTTCGAAAGGTCCGATGTACCTGGGACTCAATTTACCTTTCTTACCAAAATGTATGACTCCCTTCCACGAAGATACCTTCAGGAAAACATGATCACTGACTTGAAATTGCAAATCCTTCCTTCGATTATCGGCATAGCTCTTCTGCCTACTTTGAGCTGCTTTGATGTGATTTTGGATTACCTTCACCTTTTCCACCGTTTCCTCCACCAGTTCTGGGCCTACAAGTTTTCTTTCACCAACATCATCCCAACAGGTTGTTGTACGACATCTCTTTCCATATAACGCTTCATATGGTGCCATCTGAATACTCGAATGGAATCTATTGTTATAGGAAAATTCTACTAGTGATAAATATTGATCCCACATACCCTGAAAATCAAGTGAGCAAGATCTCAACATGTCTTCTAAGGTATGAATAGTCCGTTATAATTGTCCGTCTGTCTGAGGGTGGTAAGCAGTGCTCAAATGAAGTTCAGTATCCAGGGATTTCTGAAGACTTTTCTAGAATCTTGATGTAAAACGGGGATCACGGTCAGAAATAATTGATAAGGGTAGTCCATGAAGTCTCACAACTTCATTAATATATAGTCTTGCTAGACGTTCCAGGGGTAGATCTTCTCTTATAGCAAGAAAATGTGCTGACTTGGTAAGACGATCAACAATAACCCATATTGCATCATTCCTTCTAGGAGTCTTTGGTAGCCCCATGACAAAGTCCATCGTAATATTGTCCCATTTCCACTCCGGTATGGGAAGAGGTTGCATGACTCCTCCAGGCTGTTGCCTTCCAGCTTTCACTTGTTGACAAACCATACATCTTGATACAAAATCAGCAATCTCCCTCTTCATGTTGTCCCACCAAAAATGTTCCTTCAAATCTCTATACATTTTGGTGCTCCCAGGGTGTATAGAGAAATTGGAACTATGAGCATCATCCAGTAATTCCATTTTCAGATCAGGTAAATCAGGAACACAAAGTCTCTTTCCAAATTTCAAAGTTCCATCTTCATACAAAAAGTCTCTCAATCTCCCATCATTCACAGCTTTAATCTTCTTCTGAAATTCTTCATCATCGGTCTGAGAACTCTTAATCCTTTCTAGTAAAGATGGTTTGGCAACCATTTGAAAAAGCATTGATGTTTCACCTTCCCTGGTAATTCCCATGTCCATCTTCACTAGATCCATGAAAATTGGATCCCTTTCAATTCTCATCATGTTCAAAACTCCATGGTCTTTTCTGCTCAAAGCATCTGCCACCTTGTTTGCTTTCCCTGGGTGGTAGTGTATCGTACAATCATAATCCTTGAGTAATTCAAGCCATCTCCTTTGCCTCATGTTGAGTTCTTTTTGTGACAAAATATACTTCAAACTCTTGTGATCAGTATAAATCTCACATTTTTTACCATAGAGGTAGTGCCTCCATATCATCCAAGCAAAGATCACAGCTGCTAACTCAAGATCATGAGTAGGATAGTTTTGTTCATGAATTTTCAACTGTCGTGATGCATAGGCAATAACTCTATCATTCTGCATAAGGACACAGCCAAGTCCTTTCTTCGATGCATCACTATAAATAACGAACCCATCATTCCCCGATGGTAGAGTCAATATAGGAGCATTGACTAATCTTCTCTTCAGTTCTTCGAAACATTCTTCACACTCTTTTGTCCAAACAAATTTAACCCCTTTACGTGTGAGCTTCGTTAATGGGTTAGCCAATCGGGCAAAATTCTGGACGAAACGTCGATAATAACCTGCCAAGCCAATAAAACTACGTACCTCAGTTATACTCGTAGGTGCTGGCCATTCTTGGATTGCTTTGGTCTTAGAAGGATCAACAGAGATTCCATCTTTAGAGACAATATGGCCAAGAAAAGAAATCTCTTGAAGCCAGAATTCACACTTGCTAAACTTCCCATATAATTCATGCCTCCTCAGAGTCTTCAAGATAATGCGCAATTGATTTTCATGATCTTCGTAGGTTTTGGAGTATACCAAGATATCATCAATAAAAACCACCACAAATTCATCGAGATACTCCTTGAAAACTCTATTCATTAGATCCATGAATACAGAGGGTGCATTAGTCAATCCAAACGGCATTACAGTAAACTCGTAATGCCCGTACCTGGTTCGAAATGTTGTCTTCGGAATGTCTTCCTTCTTTACACACAACTGATGGTATCCAGATCGAAGGTCAATCTTTGAAAAGTATTGAGCTCCATGCAGTTGGTCAAATAAATCATCAATACGAGGTAGGGGATACTTGTTCTTTATCGTTATAGCATTGATCTCCCTGTAGTCGATACATAACCTCATAGATCCATCTTTCTTTTTAACAAAAAGAACTGGGGCTCCCCATGGAGAAACACTAGGGCGAATAAATCCCTTATTACTCAATTCCTCTAGTTGTTTCTTTAGTTCGACTAACTCTACAGTGGCCATTCTATAAGGGGTCTTCAATATAGGCCTTGATCCAGGAATCAAATCAATGGAAAACTCAACTTCTCGTTCTGGAGGATGTCCAGGTAAATCTTCCGGAAATACATCTACAAATTCTTTCACAACAGGTACATCCTCTATTTGAACATTCCTTTCTTCACCGATAGTTACTTCATTCTCTTCCTCCCCAATAATTGAATTATGTTGAGCTACTGGGGGTGGGTCTAAATAGGAATTAGGTGGTGACGATTCTTCTCTAAAAATAAGGTGTTCCTTATCATTATCATCAAGAATCGTAACCTCTTTCTTCTTACAATAAATATTCGCATCATAGTCCGAAAGCCAGTCCATACCGAGGATTATATCAAACTCAATCATAGGTATGATGATGAGATCAGCAGATAAAGAAAATTTATGTGCTCTAATGGGGACTGATTCACAAAACTTTGTTGCAATGATATTTCCCTTAGGAGTTTTAACTGACAACTCCCTTATTAAATCAAATTGGAAATATCTAATTTTCTTAGCAAACTGGGAAGATATGAAACAATGCGATGATCCAGAATCAAATAATGCATTTGCTAAACTTGAGGAAACCATTAAATTACCTTCCACCACATCTTTCGGAGCTTCTACCTCAGCAGTAGTGATAGCATAATCCTGGCCTTGATCCCTTGGCCTTTTCTGAGGTAAGTTCTCCTGACGCTTAGGAAATGCATTTGCATAATGCACCATCTCCCTGCAATTGTAGCACTGAACGTTGGTAGATTCCTTCTTCCCCTTGCAATCATGAGCTTGGTGCCCTTTTTCACCACACTTGTAACAGACTCCCATTCCCTTCAGGCAAGTACCAGGATGTTTCTTCCCGCATTTACCACAAGATGGATATTCAACCTTTCCCTTCTTCCCCTTATTTCCATTCCCAGATTGATCAGCAGGTCTCTTCTTCTCTTGCTTCGCTTTAAAGTCATAAGACTTAGAGAATTCCTTTTCGGTCTTGATAGCACATGAGACAATGTCTTCGTACGATGAAAAGGATTGTGAGACTAATGCTCGACGGAGAAATGGTTTTAACCCATCAAAGAAACGATCAATCTTACTTCTTGGGTTGCGAATATAATCTCCAGCATACCTCTCTAACCTTGTAAAGTTAGCCTCATACTCTATGACATTCTTATCCTCCTTTTGTCTCAGACTCAGAAATTGCCTTTCCATATCTGCTCGATGGTCGCGAGGAAAGTATTTTTCTAAAAATAGATCTTTGAACTCCCTCTATTCCATATTTGATACTTCATCATCTTTCTTCATGTTTTGAATTAATGACCACCATTGATCAGCATCTCCAGTGAGGCGGTAAACTGCCATGATAACTTTTTCCCTTTCACTGCTCCCCAAAGCCTGAAATATTCTCTCTAGGGAATTTATCCTTTGCTCAGCTACTAAGGGATTTGTATTCCCATTGAACGTTGGTGGTTGTTGCCTCATGAATCGATCTAACATTGATCCTCCACGCTACGGATCAGGGTGCTCCATACGGGTAAGGTTATTATTCATAACCTGAGTAAGTTGTCCCAGTATGGTGATTAGCTGATCAGCACCAGTTGCATCACCAGCCCCACTATAATTATCTTGAGCAGGAGGGCAATCCTTACATGGAGTGTGTGCATTGATACGGTTTCCATTTTTTCCACTAGGCGCCATTTCTTAACAATGGCATAAACTAGATCAGTTTATGAATCAAAATACATAATCCCATACTTATAAAACACTTAACATAAATTGAACTATTTATGGATATAATCCATAATCATAAAAAAAAATTCATTGAGGAAGTATATACTCATAAACCCTTCATAATGATTTGTAAAGAAAATGAGAGTTATCCTAAGCATATCCCCCGGGAGTGTCGTAACCAAGAGTGCAGCAAGGCCCGTTGTCGTGCACCAGTTCCCGTTCGAGTCTAGCTCAAAGCGGTGTTTTCGGGTTTTACCCCTAGGTACATCTGTGCCAGAGCCGCCTCTACCTGCTCGTATCCAGACAGGGATGTATTGCTCGGAAAACTCACAAAATCTCTACAATACCAAAATTCTAGGAAGTTCTTCTATACTAATCCTCAAAGTTCATCTTAGGTATACGTTCTCTAATCAGAGTTTATCTAAATCTAGCTTCCAAGGTTTGTACTAAACTTCCTCTGATACCAACTGTAATGCCCCGACCCCAGTTACCCAGAGTCGGTGCATTAATTACATAACATTGGCATGATCACAAGAAAGATCAAATCTTGAAAGACCGATTGGTTTAGTAGCCTTGGAAACACTAGATATATTCATAAGTTTTACATTACATCATAAATTGAAAAACTACTACAACAACATAATGTCTCTACAGTCCACACTATTATCCCCTCATAATATCCCTGCAGGTCATTCATAACTTACATCTTCACATCCTGGGAAAAATAAAACATAGAAAAGGGGTGAGCTCAAATTCCCAGTAAGGATAAAAATGTAGTGGAACATTCAAAAATAAGCATAATCATTTAAGGCAATGAATTACTAAAACAAAAGCCTTTTAAACTTGAACTTCAACATAGTATGGCATAAGTAAAATGAAATAATGCCATTTACTTGTTCACATGGATATTCTACTAATCGAATAATCACATGCAATATCAATAACCACTTTCATAATGTTGGGATGCATAATGCCAGACTATCATAACCACATAGCCAAGGCCTCGTGCCAAGACTACAAATAAGATTTTGCCAAGGCCTTGTGCCAAGACACTAGTTTGTCTCATGAGACCTACCGATGCATCGAGGAGCTATAGCGGGCTCCACCCGTCACTTATTAAGTCCAATGCATTCCCATATGAAAAGCTTTAAACATAACATAAACATTCGTATTAAAACTAGCATACGAAATGTCAATAATTTCACCATAAACTATGAATGGTATAAAAATAGCACATCCACAGTCAAACATATCACAAAACCTTCAATACAATATAGAAGTCTTGTATCATAATAAATCATCTTCAAATAAGCTTAAAATCCATCAAAGGATGTTGACATAGATGAAATCAAAATTCTTTTTAAAGAAATATCTCCTTTAATTTTGAAATCATTTAAGATCCATATAAAATAAAACATTTTCTTTGAAAATAATCTTATAAGCTTGTAAGGGAAGCTTTGAAGATTTTATAACGGCGGAAAGTAGCCGCACCCGCCGTATAAGTAAAAAAAACATTCTTACCTTAATTCTGTCGAAAAGGTTAAAAGGGACCTTGTTTTGAAAACGACGGAAAGATTCCTTTATAAACCACTTATACAAGTCAAAAAGGGTATAAATGACTTTAACTCATATTCTAGTAAATTGTAAAAATGTTTTGAAATACATTTTTAAGAAACATGGATGTGGATGATAAAGAGATCCCGGTAGATTATTACATATAAACAACCTCGGATAATGAAGAGATCGTGAAATAACCCTTACCTTGTACTTTTCCTTGGTTGGGGTAGGTTAACCTCCTGTATAATGGTGAAATAATTGTTATTAAATTGTACAAGAATCATATATATTAATATGATATCATATATGATTGATTTGTTAATAATATCTTAGAATTATCGTCGTTTCGGGTGTTAACTTACTCATTTTCTTTTATATGTTTTGTTACATAAGTCATGTTTGTTGTATCTTATTCATATCCAGAATGATATCAAGTCCTTAAACATCATTTTTAAATCATTAAATGATAATTATACTTGAATGGATACGATGGAGAATGAATCTCATCGCGTTCGTGGAGACGGTAGTCCGTACGTACGCACGAACGCTACTTCCATTTAATTTTTTTATTTTAAAAGAATCGAATCCAAATGATACATAGGTATATTACTATTCCAGTATAATATAATATTTTATATATGTTACTTAAGTTCATTAACACCATCCTTTATACGTTCCATGTGTGGTATGAACGAGTCATATCATTTTAAGGGGGCGGTAGTCCGCACTTCCTCAAATGAAATTATCGTATGTATATACAACATGAAACGAATAATGGTATGAAATAAAATGGAATTACAGAAGCTTATATATAAAATATATATCATTAATATCATATTTAATTACAGTGCCATCATAATGGCCACTATGAGAGGCGGTAAGATGTATTTGAACAATCATCGTTTCGTGAGGCGTTAATTTGCCATCCACAGAAACATTATGTTCATCATCCATTAGATGGAGTTGTGTTTATGTGTATTTTGAATACTTCTTATAACAACATCCTAGTATATTGAGGATACTGTTGTTGTTACAAAAGAATGGAAATAAAAAGTGTTTGGGGGTTGGAGAAGCAAAATAAATGAAAATAATTCAAGAGAAATCGTTACCTTTAATTTAGGTAACTCACTTTGGTTGGAACCAAAGGACTTCTTGAAATGATTTCTGCCTAAGGCGAAGCTTCAAGGAGGAGGAGAGGGATGTGGGGAGCTTAGTTGGGCAGTGTTTGGACGAGCCAAGTGGCTTGAGAGGTGTGAGGAATGAGTAGAAGTGGTCTCCTTTTATAAGGGAGAGGAGGGGCTCTTTAGGAAAGTGTGAAAGTATTACTTTATAATATATTTGTATTCGGTTTATAATGGTCCAAAAATCATTGAGGTCGAAGATACGATGACTCATATTCTAAATAACATCAACCAATAAGAATTGGACAGGTTTTAGATAATATTTTAATCATTATAATCTTATTTATTTAAATGATTTATTAATGAGGTAAACATTGCATCATTATTGTGTCATTAATAATTTAACTTATTTGATGTCTAAATATTATAAATAAACTATCATCATGTAGGAAATCTTTTTAGATTTCTAATGAATATTTATAATCTAAAATCCAACATGTATAACCCTATGTAAAAATTTTTCTTCTAAAAGATGTAATCTTATGCAATTTTTATTTTTATTTTAACTTTATTAATATAATGTGTCATTATCACTTACAAGTGGCTCCAAGGGGTCCCGAAATTGACCCAAGGTTGCCCATGGTCGGTTATGTGTACACCAATAAGGTTAGGACACGTTTTAGGGTAATTTTGTATTATTTTAATATTATTTTTTTAACCCTTATTTACCGGATTTACCCTTTAACCATGGTAAATAAAATATTTACCGCAGTAATTATTCAAATTGACTAAAAATAAAAGTTATCTATTTACACAATTTAAACATCCTGATTCCAAATATGGAATCTATTTTCCTAAATTCAAAACACAGAAGTGGCAGAAATTAATTTAAAATTAATTCCCGCTATCAAAACAAAAAGCGTGTTTTTATGAGATAATAACTATCAAAAGATTGACACTTGTTTATGTTCGGTTTAATTGTAAAATTATGTCCAATGACCAACATTATATTAAAATGTAAAAATATATTCTAAATATACTTTAAAACCACTAAAATTCATAATTTATCACTATTAATTATTTTTATTAAAAAAGTTGTTTTTAATTAAAATTTAGTAATTTTCACTATTCATCAAAATATGAAAGTTATCCGAAAAGTACCAAAATTTCACCTTAGGCTAAATTCGATATTCCGAGTCCAAAAATGAAGTCCATTTTCAAATATAAAATATATATAATTTCAAAAATTAGGTATTACTATTCACAACGGCTAGTTTAATTAGTTGTGGTGTGTGTTAGAACTCGAGGTTGCGTACAACACACGCTATCGCATTATTCGAAGGGAAACGTACCGTAGAAGCTTGGGGTGTTACAATAAATATTGATTTGTAATGGATTTTTAAATTATGTGTATGATATAAATAATATCTGATCATGATATGATAATCATGGAGGTTTTAAATTATAATTTTTTCAATGAGTATGATATTAATCGCATACATGTTCATTGGGAATATTATATTTATAAAATATAAATTTATTTTCACAAGTCAAATGACTTAACGTATTTATTGTCAAATATAATTTGATTTCTATTAAAAAAATATTAAATTTACATTGAACATGAACGAATGATAAATTAAATATTTATGAATTATTTTTTATTCAAAAAAAATGATGGAAATTTCAAGAGGAGTCTTTTGACCGAACTACCTCCCCATTTTACAAATTCACAATCTAGATGAATTAAATATAAAATTTCCTTGAAAAACTAAAGTTGAAATATATTTTTAATATAATTAATATTTAGAAGTAATAATTTATACTTAACTACCTCTACTTTTATAACTCATCTCAATATAATATTGAATACGACTAACTCTCACATAGGATAAGAATCCCCCTACAGATCATATTCTCTTCTTTTGTAAATAATTCTTACCCAAACAACACCCACTTATTATAGAATTATACCTCTTTATATAAAATTTTCCCTCTATCTATATCAGTCTACTCCTTTTTGATTTTCAAAATGGAATGGGAATAATAATTTTGTTTCCTAAAATGGTTTGATAAAAAATACATATAAAGAAATAAATTACCTGATTGTCAAAAATAAATGGAAGAACATTCATAAAAAACAATTCAATGACATTCAATAAAACTAAATATAGATGAAAAAGAACTTTATTGAGTTTCCAAAATAAAACAAATATAACTATAGTACAAAAAATAATTTATTCTCCATTAGTTTTATGATTATTATTTTTATGTTTTTTAATTTTGTTCTATTCTCCATTGTATTTTCGTGAAATTCATGATGTGTCCATATTTTTTCTGCCTAGTCTGGAAACAATTAATATTGAGCATGGTTAATATCATCTTGGGGTGTAGATTTTCATCATGGACACTTAAATATTCTTCTTATGTTATTATTTTTAGTTCTTATGTAGGAATTATATATTCTTAAATTTGAATATTTTCATATTGATCCATACTCAACTTTTCTTTCACATAATCTTTTTCATTCAAAAAAAATTTGATTCATCTAATAAAATATTTCATCATTTTAATTCATGATACATAACACCTATGATTGAATGTAGTTTAATCTTCCAATTATTTACCTATCATCACAAGACCAGATATATTTTGAGATTCTGAAATTTTTTAAAATACATACTTTTCTAAAAGTGTCACTTGCTAACCTATTGAAGGAAAATAAGGCTTCATTTACAAGTTTCTTTATATATTCAATTCAGTATTCATGATATTTAATATTTTGATGGAATTATGAGTCAACATTACCACCATGTGGAATTAAATATTTTTTTATTAAGATCATTATTCAAACACATTCAAATTAGCTTTAAGTTTGATAAGTATGTCCTTTAAAACATTGACTAAATTTTATCTTGTCCTTTGGTTTTCAGACAAAAAATATATTTATCTTTAGATCCTTTGAAAATTTTGAATTTTATTTTCATTTGTATTAATGGATTGAAAAATATAGTGATCTCTTTTGATTGAGAGTTTATTTTTAGAGTTTGTATCTTCCAAGAAATCAGGATACTCCCTATAGTGGGTTTAAACAGACATGTCTTCTAAATTCGGAATAAAATTTTCATTAGATTTGGTATCCTCATACTTGTTAGAAAGATTAACCACTTTATTGTTTCGGTTACTCAAAGAATATTTTTTGATGAATCAAATCCTATATACGAGAACATTATATAGGATTCTTTTGATAATATCATGTGTCATTTATCGATATGAGATTTTTTCATTTGAAAAGCTTCCTTTTTTATTTTAATATTTTTATTTTTGATTTAATTATTCATATTATTATTCTGAATCTTCCTTTTATTCCTCAATGCTCTCTTCCTATATTTCATCCTCTTAAACAAAATACTCGTATATTTATATCATTTCACATTTTTCAATTTTATTTGATTAATATTAATGACCGTCTGTTGGTGAAAAAATTTCAATACAAACAATATTAATTCATTTCCCCGTATCATGGATAGAGGGAGTAGTCGTTTAAAAAAAATATTCCCTGATTACAATTACTAAACTTTACTTTCGAATATATTTCAACAACTTGTCAGTATCAAAACATTTGACTTTATTTTTTCATCATTATTTTATATTCATTTTTCTTAAAAGTT
Source organism: Viscum album (assembly GCA_963277665.1). Lineage (NCBI taxonomy): Eukaryota > Viridiplantae > Streptophyta > Magnoliopsida > Santalales > Viscaceae > Viscum > Viscum album. Next base: position 135,878,552 of record OY728150.1, read on the forward strand.
TTTTCAGTATGAAATCATTTGGAAAATGACTTTTCAAGGTCAAGAAAAAACTGAGGGTATCTATATTTTCGTTTTTTTAATTATTAGTTTTCTATTCTATAGAAACATCATTATATTTTATCCATTTTTTTTGGATTCAATAATAAAACAAAAATGGCTTTTTTTGATCTTCTGAAACAATCGGTACTGTATCTTTTGAAATTTTTTGACTACATTCCTATAAAGTGTCATCTAAAGAATATTTAAGAACACTTTTTTATTTTAAATCAAAATAAAACATAAACGTTTCTATTGAATTTGTCATTGATAATATTATTTTTCTTTTTCATTGGTACTGACTGGTTTGCAACATTTAAAAAATTCTATTTCTTGGTTATAAAAATACCTAAAATATGTGGAAAAATAATCTATTAAGACTTTATGAAATTGTACACCAATGTTTTTATTATTATAATGATAAAATCCATGAAATTAAACTTCCTCAAATTTACCAGATAATTGATAATGAACATATCCGAGACATTTGTGTTTCCATATCACCCTTTCTTGGAATTAAAAATCCTTGTATCCAAAGGTTTATAATACAGACGTCGAAATAGAGATGGGTAAGTTTTATTTTATCATAGTGCACATAATAATGTGATTCCTCTTCTCTTTTCATATTCAAATTTTCATTTTCTTTCAACAAATTATGAGAAGGAAAAAAAGAATCACCTACTGTGGGTTCTCCAATGAAATTAGTGTCTTATGTCACAAATATTCTAAACTATTTTTATTTTATAAAAAAAATATATATTTAAATCCTTATCAACTTTAACATAACAATAATATTATATAACTTCAACAACATCGATAAAGTATTGATTTCTCTAAGTATCTTCTAAAAAAACTGATTCACACCCTTTACATGTAATAAAATTTTTCAATAAGGAATCATTCATTTGATAATAAAACATTAGTATCCTTTATTTTCAAAGAGTCATGGTTGAGAAATCATTAAGAGGCATTATTTTAGGAGAAGATTTTGTTGATTCTAATAAGATAGGAAAAATCACTTCTATGCAAGAAAACTTCTAGAATGAGCTATTTGATTGGAGGATGATCATTGACACAGTAATTGAAAAAACTAACGTGTGATAGGGTGAGGGGTCCCATTTATATCAGTGATGTGAATTGACCATTTAAATTTTATGGTTTATATTAGATAAAAATTATCAAAAAAATTTAAAATAATTTTAACTCTTGATGTTTAAAAATATATTAAACCAAATATATCATATTCAACATGAATCTGAAAAAGTGATTTTTTTTAAAAAATATCAAATAATTAAAATATAATTGAAAAAGTGTATGGTAGCAAGTTTTTTCCTTTTGGAGTATCAATATAGATATATTGGTTTCAATAGTTTGTTCTTCAAAAAAATGGAGTGTGGAATATTTTAGAATGAAAAAATTGATCATTAAAAAGTTGGATAAGAATAATTTTGATACAAAAGAATTGAGTATGAAAAATTTGGTTATGATGAATTTTAGTATGAAAAATATGACTACAAAAAATTTGAGTATGAAAAAATTGATTATGAGAAAAATGATAATGAAAATATTGAGTATGAAATATTTCAGTAAGAATAAATTTAGTTTGAAATTTTTTGAAAATGATTTTTTTTTCATAATAAAGATGAAAATATTTAAAAAACTCAAACATATATACTACCCCTTTGTAAATGAGTAACTTAATATCTTGATATGGTTTAAATAATCAGTATATTTGAATTACTACTTTATTCTGATCATTCAGGTCTTATATTTAATATATTAAAATCTATCATTCAGTAATAGTATTTTAAAAATATCTTCATGTTTCTCTTTCGTTCTAATAAATTATAATATGATATCATATTTTTTTGAGTGACTTCTATGAAATGGATGCCTAATATTTATGTGTTCTTTAAGAGTGTGATGTGCAGGCTTTTCAATAATAAAAATGGAACAAGTGTTTTCAAAGAAAATTTGATCTTCTATAAAACTCCTTACATAATCTATTAATGTGTGTTGCATCCACAACACCATAGCACTACAACTTCCAACTGTCACATATTTTTCATTAGTAGTGGGATGTGATTCCGAGTGTTGTTTCTTATAAGACTAGAAAACAAATTAATACCCTAGGAAATAAAAGGTTACAAATGTAGTTTGTCTATCCATTCTATAACACCAATGTTAGTATCTTAAAGAAATATCTACAATATAATTTCTAGAAGAATATAAAAGTCATAAATCCATGGTTCCCTCTTAATAAAGAAAAATTATTCTTAGTTGATTTTAAATTGGTTTATTTTGGATTATCTTGATATCATTCACATAAGAAAATAGATTATAACAAGCTTGAATTAGTAGCTTTTATGTACAGTAGAATTTCAATCATACCTCTAAAAATTTATTGATCAACCGGTTTCCTTGAATCATAAATATCAAGTGTATTTGAGGTACCTATTAAAGAAATAATGATTTTAATGTTGTTATATCCATAAATTTTTTGAAGATAATTTATATAATTATGTTGAAATATATATGTTCCTTCTGGTGTTTTAGAAATTTGGAAACAAAGAAAAAATGTTAACTCGCCAATCAAAATATTTTCAAACTCATATTTCTTAAGATCCACAGAAATAATCAGTTAATGGATTTTTAGTTGACCTGAATATAATGTCATAAATATAGATTTGAACAATAATAATGATTTTGTAACATTATTTATAAAAATATTTGGATCATCCATTCCCTAAACATAATTTTTTTGTAACAAAAATCATGTTAATCTATCATTCTGGGATCTAGGGGCTAGTTTAAGTCAATATAATGATTTGGTATGTTTTTAAAAGTATTTAGGATGTTTTATATCTTAAAACTAATGAGTTTGTTTAAAAGAACATCCTCTTTAACATATATGTTAAGGAAAGAACACTTCATGCCAATTTCAAAAATTGTGAAATTTAAGAATATTGAAATGGATAATATAAAATGAATATATTAATGTCTAGCTTCCATAGAATATGTTTTCTCCTAATAACTCCCCTCTTGTTGATTGTAACTTATAACTACAAGTCATTATTTATTTTTAAAAATTATTTCATTTTCAACATCTTTATTTCTAAAAACTCATTTTAATTCTATGATTGAGGTATCATTAAGTCATTCAACCCAGGTCCAATTTTTTTATTTCGAATTGATTTAGTTCATCATTCATATATTTAATCCAATTCTCATCATATTAAGCTTTATTAGAATTTTTTTTGAATTGAGAATGAAATTATATATGTTCTACTTTATTTCTTCAATAACTTTTAGTCCTTTTAGGTTGATTCACATTTCCAATGACACTATCACTTGGATGATTCATAATAAATAGTTGACTTGGGTTATATAAAATCTATTCATCAACATCATGTAGAATTTAATATGGAGTGAATACATTAGAATGTATTTCATGGGTATTTTCAATATTTAAATAAATTTTTATCAATGAATGAAAATCAGTTTTGGAAAACACATCCGAGGTTGTTGGCTGAGTTGGTTCAAAATCAAAAGAATCTATTGTAATGACCTGAACCATGTTTCCTTGAACTGGTGAATTATTTAATTACATTGACATGATTAAGAATAATCAAATCCCAAATAACCTATTATTTTATATGTTTTTGTAATCCAAATACATACATAAGTTCAACATTACAACTTGAAATGAAATGTAACATATATTTTTGGTTGGTAACATCCACAACTACAGATTTATCCATGCATGTCATTCGTAATAATCATCTTCATGTCCTGAGAAAATAAAACATAAGAAATGGGTGATCTCATTCACTTAGTTAGTGTAATGAATAATTTAGAAGGTATCATAATAATAAATATAATTGATGCTGAATAACTAGAAACACATTCCTTTAAAAATAAACACGAACACATTATGTTTGGAATAAGAGTTGAATAAAAAATGTCATAATATATTATAGTCATGGTTATTATACTAGTAAAATTACCATGTGAACGAACAATACTATTTTCATTATGAGAGAATACATAATGTGGGACATCAAAACCATACCATCAAGGCCTCGTGCTAAGACCATAAATATCCATTGTGTCAAGGCCCCATGCCAAGACCATAGTTTGTCTCATAAGACATACTAATGCACCAAGGGGAGATAAATGTCCCCACAATACACATAAAAATTTCATTTTATTCCTATTATGAATGGCGATAAATATAAACAACATACAGATTCATATTTAATCTAACATATAAAATTTAAATAACTTTCCCAATCATTAATCATAGACACTAACCATTAAGAGTAATATGGTCAATAGTTTCAAGATAGCACATCCACATCAAAACAAATCATAATCCATTAGATAAGAAATGGTGTATGATATAATAGGATTTAAACCTCAAATATGTACAAGATTAAACAATGTATTTTGAAATATATGAAGATACTTTTAAATGAGTCCATTGAAAAATAATTTTGGAAATAATCCTTAAAAATTATAATGTGTCTCATGCCACCTTGAAAATTTGAAATAGTACACCTTTAGAATATCACGTGAATATGTATAATCTTGATATGATATACCAATGGTAAGTACATACAACCCAAGAAACAAATAACTTGTTAAAGAGTCATAACTCTCAAAAAAATTTAATTTATATGAGAAAAAACATTTTTAATTTTGAAAGAAGAGTTCATTTGGAAAATGATTTTTATTTGTCCTGAAAAATGATTTTAAACATTTAAATACCAAACAGTCAAATTTAAATTATTTGAAATTATATTTTAATCCTAAATAATGTCAATTTGTGGTGAAATAATTTAAAAATATTTTTTAACAAAGCATTATAGATAAAAAATATTAGCATGGTTAAAGTAAAATATTAAATTATTTTAAAGCGCTGAGGCATGTTTTCTTTCATAAAACTATAAATGAACCAATAAATAATTTTCATGTTAAAGATTTTTATTTTAGAAATATTAATATGAATTAAAATTTATTATAGAGTGGACTTCAAAATATGTAAGTATTTAGAGATGTTCTTTGAATCAGATTTCTTTTAAGAACAATTTATTGATGGATTATTTTAAAACTTGTAACTCCCCCTAAAATAAACAAGGAATCTAATTAGTAAAAATATATATATCATTATCACAAAATTTATGAATAGTATATAGTAATTAATAATAATTTCATTTAGGTGAGTATATAATAAGAGAAACCCGAATCAAAATAGAGGTTTTTTTAGAAAATACATAGAACTTTATAATCAATTGAATCGAATGCCCCAAAATTAAAAATAATAAAATGATAAATTAGTTATCATGAAAATAAATAGACTAATGATTTGAAACATCAATGTGAAGTATATATACACCATACACAAGTAGTATTAGTAGTGAATATGGAATATCTCAAAACATTGGAGTGAGATGAAGAAACACTGTACCATAAGTTTGAAAGTGTTCATCACTTGGTCTTAGTGTTGTTGATAATGAAATTAAATTAAGAAAATAATATTTAAATAACCTATAGTACATTCAGGGTATTTATTATAACCTTTCTATCGTCATCCATGTCCTTTTTGAGGGGTTAATAGGTTCAATTCCATTTTTCAGGTCCCTTTGTTTCATGATAGATATACTAATATACATGACCGGATAATCATGTAAAATGAGGATGCATTCCAATAATTAAGCATATTTTTTATTAGTGAACATTAAAAATGTTTCCATGTTTTTAATTTCTTTAAACTTTTATTGAATATGAATCATTATATAAATTATTTAATGATAACCATTTGGGATAATTGGAAATTTTTGAACACAACGAACTCATTTTCCTTTATAAATCAAAACCATGTGTAAAAAATGATTACAGTACCATATATGAGCCATAATAAATATTTTAAATTTTTTTATAAAATAATAATGGTTTAATGAGAATAATTGAAGGCATTAATAGAAATTGAAAACTCATTATCCTTGAATGTGCTAAATTAGCACATCTCGGATAGTGTTTTCATTTTTAGTTAAAAATAATGTGGAATGAAAGATTTCGCATAAGTATTAATTTATCAAGAAATATTAGCAATACATTTATGGTACTATATTAATAAAAAATTTTGGATGAAATTAGGTGAAGAAAGAAAAATAAAAAAAAGGAACTTGAAAATAACAGAATAGTTGAGACATCCCTTGTGACAATTCGTCCATCTAATAACGTCTCTTAAAATTTAATTAAATATTTATATGAGATAAAAGGGGGAATACCACAATTCTTACATAATATTTAATGTAATGGGGTTATTTAATGACATATCCAAAGATAATACAATTGAAATTATATGATAATAACTTAATAAGTGTGCTTGAAAAAGAGATAGATTTTGAGAAGAAAATTCTGCAGCATAATGGCTATGAAAAATGGTTTTTGAAAAAATTAAAAAGAGAGTTTATAGGGGTCACCCATTCATAAAAGACTCATAATATAATATAGGTATATATTAAAATTTAAATATGAACATGATACTGAAAATTTAAATATATACCACATAAAAGAGAACACGAATGGAAAAGAGAAGTTGAGAATTCCATTACCTTATAGAGTAACTCTGAAAACATGATGGTTGGGACATTGGGGCCTTGAAGACACCTTCAGAGGACTAATATAGAGGTAAATCTACCAAATATTCGAGTATGGGGAGTTTTTAATGAATTAAAAAGAAGGAATGAGTTTGTATTTATAGTAAAACAGAAAAACGTTTTTTATTAATTTCAATGGACACCTGATTAGAGATTTTTTAAACAACATGGGATATACCATGGTATATGCCCATGGTTTTTTACATTTGGGACAACTCATGTAATATTTTATAGTACACAAGTCTACAAAAATTTTATATTAATTATTACATCAGTATGATGTCATAAATTATACTAAAAACTGAAAAATTTATTTTTATTATCCGTAAAATTTTTAAGTATTTTATAAAAATCGAAAAAATTCACCCCAAATATTTTTCAATGTGTATAACTCAAAAATGAAATACATTTTTTTAAATTAACATTATTACAATTTTTAATTTCATTTTTAAGTAAAATCATAATTTATTCCAAGACAATTATCTATAACACTATAACTCATTTTATTAAACTTTGATAAATTAATGTAGGCCCCATAATTTTATCCTATAACCATAAGACAATAAATTATGAAGTTATGATTACAGTTTCTGAAAATAAATTTCCATTAAATATTATTAAATTAATCTCAAAATTTTATGTAAAATATTTATGACATACAAAAATAAAAATACGTATACTATGTCTGTTTTTTCACTAATAAGATGTCTAAATTGTATTTATACATTCATGGGTGAAGATTCAATTTTTTGGATGATTTACTATTCACTACTATAAATATGTGTTTGTTACTATTCACAATAGTATGTTACTATTCCTCAAAAATTATATATGTCTTATCAAACTCTAAATATCTTACTAAACGTAACTGTGTATGTCAGGTTTTCAAAATTCAAATTACAGGTGTGGAAAAATTAAGATTATTGGTTAGGATACAATATAGTGTTATCATTTAGAGATACATTATTTCATGAATTCTATATTAAATATAATTATAAATTCTTTGGGTGTCACATTATTACCCCTCAATAGAATTGAATCCTTGAAAATTGAAACTCCACATAAAATTTTAATGGTTGTTGCCTAAAAATTCCATTTTTGGAAACCCAATCCATAAATAGTGTTAATAATGTATCCTCCTAAATAAAGGATAAGGGAAATTAACTGGTCACCACAAAATATTTCTTTATAATGGGGTGTCATACTTTGGAAGTAAAAACCTGGACATGGTCAAAAACATCGATCTATGATGTTCTGGTGGAATGTGATAGAAAACATGTTCTGATGAAAGTTGATTACAAAATAACTATAAATTACAGTAAAAAATTCATATATATCATCAAAAATTATGATAATATTAAAACAAAATATTTAATACAATTTTTTTAGTTGAGTAAGTAGTTGAATTTCTATGAGTATAAATATACATTTATATTTACAATCACATCCTTTGATAGCTCCTTGAACTATCTATACCTAATCACCTAGAAAAGGTTATTACATATGCTGATATAAAATAGTTCAAATAGTTTACAAATGTAAACTTAATCCATTACATAAATGGGTAAACATCCTAATGTATAATTATTCATCACTTTAGAATGAAGGTCTCTAAATTTCAAAGATTAACTTATCTTTAACCCTTAATCAACATAATGCGACTCTAAATTTTCACATTCCAAAAATGTGAATATATTCAACTTGTATCCTTTTAAAATATGTCAATAACATGAATTACCAAAAAATTCATTTCAGAAACATTCATTATTCTATATTCCTTATTTAATATACATGTTAATAGATATATTCCTTAAACTCAAATGTGTTGTTAACTCCATCAATGATATCAAAAAACACTTCTTGAAAATTCAATAATCAATTCCAAGGTAGACCATACTTATTCATATTAATAATTTGATCATCATTATCTCAACACGAGATATATATTAATGTTTTTCATTCCATCAATTGTGTGTTTTATAAAAAGTTTCACATTCTACTGAATCATTTTCCCCTTGTTATATTCATCATATAACCTCAAATACTTAACGGAATAGTACTACAGTAGAATCCTAATTTATATATCTCATAATTCTTATACCAATAATATCATAACATAGTTCATGAATCCAAAAACACAAATAAAATATTTATTCTACTTCAATAGTAGTAACATCATATGCTTGACCTTGATCCCATTAAATTTTCCACGTTATATTTCCATGAAGCTTGGGATATTCATTTTCTTAGTTCCCCATATCCTTAGTATTGAAGCATTAAATATAGGAAGATTTGTTCCTTCTCTTGGAATTATGATCATGGTAAAAATTTTGCCCACATTTGAAGAAACTCCTTTTCATATTAAGTATATTCTAATGTGTTTCCTTCCATAGTTATAACATGTGGCAAAATATGTCTTTCACATATTACCTTTATCCATCCCTTTCCTTGTTGTCCTCTTCTTCTCCTAGTTCCTTCCAAAATAAAAATACTTAAAAAACTGTTTATCCTTATTACATGGACCTGTTAGTAGCTTTTTATATGATGATAATTTTTGAGATATTATTTTCTATAAAAGACTAGATTCATCCCAACGGAGAAATGACAATTCTTACACATCGAATTATGTGGTTTTTAGGGTTCACATTCTTTTTGATAGGTTCTATTTCTAAACAATGGCATAAAATAGATTAGATTCTAATGCTAATGTAAAATCTCAACATATAAAAATAATTATGATAGATTATAATCCCATCCACAACTAATATCATAATCATTAACATAGTTTCATTGATGAAAAAAATTAATTTAATTCCTTAATAATTGTTTTTATAAAAATTTGAATAATCATAAGTATATCCTTAGAGAGTGTCATACCAGGTACAATGTAAGGCCCATTTTCATGTACCAATATACCCCAGGTCAAGTTGGAAACTCCTTTTCCTAGTTGTTATTCTTAGGTATATCTATTCCAAAACCACATCTGCATGTAGTATCCTTGCAGGGATGTATTTTCTAGAAATATCTTAATAATCTATTCCTTACCAAAGATCCATAAGATTATTTTATTTTTATACTCAAAGTATTTTAGGGTATGGTTCAATAATCTATGTTTTCTAAATATTGTTTCCCAGTTTTCTATTAAATTTCCTTTGATTCCAACTATAACACCCCGACCCATATTTCCCACAGCCAGTTCATTATTTCATTACACCGTCTTGATTATAAGGAATAAAATCCAGAAGGACCATGTAGTTTAGTTGTTTTCAAAATCTAGAAATATACATAATTTCAACACTACAACTTGAAATGAAATAAAACATATATTTTTAGTTTGGAACATCCACAACTTTAAGTATATCCCTACTTGTCATTTATACAAAACATATTCAAGTAATGGGATAATTAATCCTAAGAAAGGGGTGTGCTCAAATACTTATTAAGGGTAAGAAATAAATTAGATGGTATAATAAACATAAACATTAGGCACAGTGAATAACTAAAAACACGAGCCTTTAAAAATAAACATGAACATATTATGGTTTGATTAAGAGTGGAATAAATAATGCTATAATAAAGCCTAATCATGGTTATTCTACTAGTCGAATAACCACGTGAAGAATAAATAATATTTTCATAACGCGGGACAGAATAATATTGGACTTCATTACCATATTGTTAGGGCGTCACTCCAAGAACATAAATATCCATTTTGTGAAGGCAACGTTCCAGACCATAGTTTGTCTCATGAGAACTACTGAGGCATTGGGGGGATATAGTGGGCCCCACAAGAAACTTAATAAGAAAAATACATTCATATTATGAAAGGTTATTTACATATATATCATAAACATTAATATTTAAACTATCATATGAATTGTAAATAACTTTCCCCATTCATTAATCATAAACACTAGCCATTCAGAGAAATATGGTGAATGGTTTTAAGATAGAAAATCCACAATCAAACTAATCGAAAGCAATTAAAGAAAACATGGTGCATAATATCATAGTAGATAAACATCAACAAAGTACAAGATTCAATAATATATTTTGACATAGATTAAGATACTTTAAAATGATACTATTGAAAAATCATTGAGGAATAATCCTTAAACATTACATAGTGTCCCATAACACCTTCAAAAAATCAAATAATAATCCTTTAGAATATCATGAGATTATGGTGACTCTTGATATGAAATACTAAAAGGAAGTATATACACCACAAGAACCAAATAATTGTTAAAAAAGCATATATCACATAAAAGATAAAGTGGTATGAGGAAAAATCATATTTTACATTAGAAAAAAGAGTTATTTTGGTAAATAATTTTTATTTGTCATGAAATCAGATTGTGAAGATGTACATCCGATAATATAAAATGCATTTTCATTTAAATTATATTTTATCCTTACATAAACTCTTATTGATGTAAAATCATTTAAAAATATCTTTTAAATAAGATTTAGAGATAAAACAATTTTAATGCGTTTTGGTAAATTATTAAATGATTTTAAAGATCCAATGAATTTTTTCTTACATAAGACACAAAATTTACCAAGATTTATTTTTCATGTCAAAATGTGTGTTTTTTTAAATATAAATATGGCTTAAAATTTATTTTATTGTGTACTAAAAAGTATGTAAAAATTTCAATAAGTTTATTGATTCGGCTTGCATTTCAGAACAATTTTTTGAAGGATTTTTTTAAAACATGTGACTCACCACAAATTAAATAAGGACTATGATTAGTACCCACATATATGTAATTAAAAAATATTTTTTTAGGATTACATATGAATACATAATAATTTCATTGAGGCTAATAGAAAAAAAGAGTAACCCGATTGAAGATGGAGGTTGGGGTATAAAATAAATAAAAATTACAAATCAATTGAATTGTATGCCCAAAATTTAATAATCATCATATAAAACATTTATTATAATGAAAATAAGTATATTAATGATATGAATAATCAATGGTAAGTATACATACACCATAAAAATGTCGTCTTAGTAAATACGAATATTTCACAAAAATGGGAGTGAGATGAAGAAAGCCTTTAAATTATGTCTGGTGGTGTTCTTCATTTGGCCTTAGGACCCTATATAACCATATCAAATTAGTTAATTAATATTTCTAGAACCTATTCTACATGTAATTTATTTATTATTACCTTATTAAGTTCATCCATGGGATATTTTATGGTTTAAGAGGTTCGATTTCATTTTTTGGGTCTGTTTGTTTCATGATCAGTATACTTGTATACATTAATAGACAATCATGTAAAACAAAGATGGTTTATATAATTGAAGTTATATATTATTTTTGAAAATATATAAGGTTACATGTTTTTAAATTTATTTTGGATACTTGTATTGTTGATGAATCATTATATAAATTATTTAATTATATCTTTTTGGGTAAATTGGTGGTTTTTAAACACAACAAACTCATTTTTTGTTATAAATAAAAAAATCTATTCAAAAATATTAAATAAAACATTATGAGACATAATACATATAGTTTAGTATGGATAAACCATAAAAATTGTTTCATGGCCATAATTGAATATAGTTATAGAAATTTAAAACCCATCGTCCTTTAATGTGGAAAATTAGCACATCTCGGATGGTGTTTTCATTTTTAGTATAGAAGAATGGGAAAGGAGAGATCATGGAGAATTATTAATTTATCAAAAATAATTAAATTCAACTTATGTTAATAGAGTCATCAAAATATTTTTTTGAATGATGGTGAAGAAAAAAAATAATGCAACATGAAAATAAAATAATGTTCAAAGATCCCTTCAAAACATTCGGCAACTTAATGGCATCGCATAAAATTTCAAGAAATATTTTTATGGGATAAAAAAAGAATACCATTATTATTAAATAATATATAATTTAAGGGTAATATTTAATGACATATCCCAATATAAAACCATTTAAATTAAAAGATAATTACATAATAATATTGCTTGCAAAACATGGAGATTTTGAAAAAAAAATCTGCAACATAATGGCAATGAATCATGGTTTTATAAATCAATAAAATGGGAGGGTATGGGGTTAACCCATTAATAAAATAATAAAAATATAATATAGTTATATAATAAAATAATAATAATAACTTGTTATGGAATCCTTAAATACATACCCTATAAAAGATAACTTGAATGAAAAAGAGAAGTTTAGAATTCCCTTACATTGTAGAGGAACTCCTAATACCTTATGGTTGGGACCTTGGTGCCCTGATGACCCCATTAGAGGAATTATAAGGAGGTAATAAAATCATATATTAAATTATTATGAGTTTTTAATGAATGAAAATGACATAATGAGTGGGTATTTTTAGTAAAAGGGGGATGTTTTTTTTAATTTCTTAGGACACCTCATTAGTGGTTTTTAAAAAACCATGGGCTTCCCTAGGGTATTAGCCACTTGGAAATCCTCATGTAAAATTTTACAATATAAAATTAGACCATAATTTTATTTAAAATATTATATCATTACAATGTCCTTAAACATACTGAAAAATCAAAACTATATTTTTATTATTCAAAACAAAATTCAAGTATTTTAGAAAAAATTGAAAAATTCAACCCAACCATTTTTCGACATGAGTAATTAAAAAATGATATCCATTTTTTAAAATAATTTTATAAATATGTTTAATTTATTTTTAAAAAAAGTCCTAATTTATTCCAAAAAACATTTAAACTATAACTCGTTTTATAACTCCTTGATAAATTAATTATGGTCCAATAAAATTATCTTATAACCCTAACACAATGAATTTACAATTTATGATTACATTTTTTGAAAATAAATTACTATTTTAAATTAATAAAATAATCATAAATGTTAATTAAAATATTTATGACATAAAAAAATTCCAATAATTATACTCTGAACAATTTTCTCTTATAATATGTCTAAATTTTATTCATACATTTCTTATTTTTTCTATTTACTTCCCATTACTATTCATAAGGGTATGTTACTATTCAAAAGGGTGTGTTACTACTCATAAGGGTATGTTACTATTCATAAAAATTTATGTTTGTCTTATCAGACTCTAAATATCATATTGAAAGCCACCACGTATGTCAATTTTTGATGATCAAATAACTGAAGTGAAATATTATGTTTATTGTTAAGGTTATAATAAAGTGTTGTTTTAAAGAGACTCGGTTTTTCTTATATTCAATGTTAAATCTATCTATAAATTCGTGGGGTGTTACATCTATTTAATAAAATTTAACATGTATTGTTTCATTAATTGTAAAATATTTTCTGATAAAAACACTGTATGTTATAGAATTAGTTGAATATCATAAGGATATTCCATCATAATATTTGGGTGCGAATTTATGTAAATTATCTTTTGTTCTCAAGATGAATATTTTTCATCCAAATACACAGATGTACGAAACTTCTGGTTTTGGTCTTATACACATATCATGTGGAGTTTTATTAATAGAGGTTCAAATTAAAACTAAATTTATTTTACAGAAAGAATTACTAACATCATCAGCCGAAAAATGTTTACAAATTGACTTTTCTCTCAACTTGGTTCCTATTATTTCCTTAATAATGGGATTTATTCTTTATAAAATACCCTTTCTATGAGGAGTTCTAGGAGCTGAAAATTTATTATTAATTATCTTCTTATAACAAAAGGTTTCAAAATATGGATTTAAAAATTATCAACCAAGACCACTATGGATATTTATTAAGGGATGGTTTCTATCATTTTTATATTCGGCTATAAAATATTAAAAAAGAAAGAAATACTTCATATTTATTTTCATGAAAATAGACCCATGAATATCTAGTGTAATGAACAACTAAATAACATTGTACTTAATCCAATGATATAGGTTTGTGTGGGACTAACTAAATCCATAAGCACTAACAGTATAACATCAGTGGTAGAGACATCACTAATAGATTTAAAGCTTGACATATGTTTCATTCCATATTGGCAAGGGTCGTAGACTTTTGATGAATCTTATAAATGTTATATTATATATTTAACATGTATTTTATTATTCAATATACATATGTTCCTATGGGTATAGTTTTCTAACCATCTACTCTATAACCTTGACTTATCATACATTACATTAAGGCAAGTTATGTATTTTCTTGTAAGGACTTCTATGTTTAGGGTATAAAAATTCTATTGTTTATTGGTTGAAATAATGAAATCATCCTCAGAATTGCAAAGTAAGCATTTATAATTCCTAAAATTCACAAGTTAACCATCATCACATAGTTTACTTATTCATATAATGTTTTATTAAGATATTTTACAAATATAACATTATAAATTAATGCTTTTCCTAGAAGAAAATTTTTTCTTATGAAAAAAATATTTCGTTTAGAATTTCCTCCAAAGGTAACTCTTACTCCATTCATTTCAATAATCTATTAAAAGAAGTATTTTCTACTAGTTATTTTTTGGAAACAGAAACAATCCATATACCAAATATTCTTATTGTTGGTACTTCCTTTGTTTTCATATAAACAAAAAAATACTTTTAGAACCCATACATTCCTTGGTTCGGAAATGATGGTAAATAATATTATATGAATCCTGTTTTGAAAAAAATGTTCTCTATAAAATCTTAAGGTTTAAAATTCATTTACACAAAAAATTTATTCCTTTAATCTTTACGTTGATATTTAGTACAAAAAAAGGAATTTTGTGGAGAAAAAAACATGTTATTATATTTTTATTGAATAATTATATGTCATTCCTAAACTATTAAACTTTAGGCATACATAATTATACATTTTATCAAATCCATCCATAATACTGGTAATGATTGATTCAAGTTTCATTAATGTAAAAATTTCAGACTTTTTTTTTATAACTAAATTTTCGTTCTCATTTTTATTCGCATCAAAAGTGAGTTTTGTTTCTTAATCTTTTTTCACATAAATAAATTTTTAAAAAACATTAGAAAGATTATAATTCTCAAAATTGGATTTTTCATGGTTCTTAGAAATATAATAAATTTATAATGTTTTCTTATGAATATTTTTCAAATGATATGATAGATATTTTGTCCAAATATTCATTCTAGTATTTTCTTTCTCGTATTTCTTACTATATTTGAAATTTTCAATTCAAAGTAATTTAGAAAATCTTAATACTTCATCATAATAAATTAAATAATTATATTCTTCTGAGGATATTTATTCATTAAAATAAATTTAATTATAATCATCTGGATAGTTTTTTATTCAAATACATAGTTTTTAAATAATCATAAGTGTGTACCATAGCAATAAGAAATTGATTGTCCAATGTTATTATGGAAAAGAGACACATATTCCTTTACCTATAGTTTTCATTTTCAGATGAATCTTGATAATAATATCCTCCACTATAACTCCAAGAGTAATATTCTTTTAAAACATTCAATCATTTTCACAAGTTATAATTTGTATCATTTATATCATAATTACTTTCTTATCTATATTTCCTTTTAATATTTTGAGAATCAGGACATAAGTGTCCATCTCTTTTATATTTGGAATATTTAAATTCAGAATATTTATTTTTATTAATTCCCTAGTTAATTGACTTATAAAGATACTAACTTACTTTTTACCAATAATATTATTCCTTATTTGAGCCTGATTGGAAAAATCATTCTGAGAAGGATCAGAATTACTTGAATCTGATTGATTAACCACGTTTTTATTTATTGATACAACATCCTTATCAATAGATTCTTCTTTAATTGGATTTGAAGTAGAAGTAAAATCAAATACACCATTATTATTTTTTCTTTTACAACTTCTATTTTTATCCTACCCACATATTGTAAAAGAGTTCCCAATAGATCATCATGTATATGGTTTTTAATCTTCCATTACTCATCAAATTCTCATATATTATATTCCCATTGATTAGGCGTGATATTAATAATATTTTCAACAGTAATTTCATCCTCTAATTATTATTCTCCCATATCATGTATACTTTTATAATTTGTCATAAAAAATTCTTGTACACTAACAACAAGTTAACCGTAAGTAAATTCAAAATCTTGATAATAAAATCTTAACATAAATCTTCAAGTATCAACAACATTATATTTTCCAAAATGAGTTATATTGAAAATCTACCAAATACTTTTAGCTACTTTACTATATTAAATCTGGATATAAATGATTTTTTCATATAACACAACAAATTATTCCTTAACTATCAATTGAATTGATATTCTAGCTTTTCATTATTTCTAAAAGATCTGATTTCTATGTTAGGGATTTTGTATTCACCAGTCATAAAAACTAAATTATAAAACCATTTGTTGATCACAAATGACATCATTCAATCCATCTATTATTCCTAATCATTACTGTCAATTATTGGTGTCTTGGTTGGATTGTGGTTATCAATAGATTCTACCTTTTTTCGTTCCATGTTTTGAAATAGATAAAGCCATAATATTGTGCACAATACACGTTATTGTAATAAAAATATATAAACAGAATTTTAATAACAAGAAATAAATTAAACTTATAAATAAAAAAATAAGCAAGAATCTTTGAGGTGGAAGCCTTCTCTAATACCAATAATTGCATCAAAATTTTTATTTATATGTAAAAATATTAGAGGGAGTGCATTTTTTGTTTAAAACATATGTTTTTAATCTTAAATGAATTTAGTTTTAAATAATTTGAGCTAATTTAATTCACAAAACAGCCTATCTGTTTAAAAAAATAATAAAGGCTCTTAGTTCTGGTTATGAAGATATTTTAATCAGGTTGATTATGGTATTATTAAATTCATAGGTCACCCATCAAGATTATTCTACCTTAAAGCATATATAATAATAATTAGATCAAATTGGGTTACTTAAATCAAAAAAACTATATTTGATGGGTAATACAAAATTAACGTAATCAAATAATTTCTAATAAATTGATTACAAAAAAAATTGAATATATAAGAAAATACACATTCTATTCAAATTATATAGGAAGGGAAAAAAATTAAATAAATATTAAATTCTTTTAAACCAAAAATAAGGGTATCCAATAACCATAGATAAAGGACTCTTGATTTATACATTCCTGAATGTTTTTTAACCACACTAGGGTAAGTTGTCGATATGAAAATAGATATCTCTATGTCTTGCAATCATCTCATTCACTTGATCAGAAAAATATTTGAACAACACTATCTTGTTATCCTTAAAATACATCAATCAAGAAGGTAATCAGATCATATATCTTCTAAGCCTCGGAAGCCCCTGATAATAATTACAAAAATCGGTGTCTTACAAAAAGTACAATCTCTAAGATTGAAAGGAAAAGGAACAAGTAGTTCATATGTGTAAACATCATAGTTATAGCATACAATTTCATATTAAGTAGATCTATAACACATTTTTGTCTATAAAACCAAATATAAATTAACAAATGGCCAGGTATTTATAGGCATTCATCCCAACAGTCATCTTTCTCTAAAACAGTCGCACATTCTCTGAGATTTTAAGTATAAACTGCACACCTGGCACTCCAAATGTCAAATGATAACTGAATTCACGACGTTTTTTGATTAACACATGATGCACTATATTTTTTTATTAAAAATAATTTTTTACATTATGATTCAGTTTTTTTGACATTAAAAATAAACCCAAATGATTCTAATGAGAATAGTTATGAGTATAAGTATAATTTATATTGATATAATTTTAATCTGATTTCTATAATCTTGTCAGTATGATATACTAGAAAAAAAATTAATCGATTTTCAAATTAAGTGTACGATATAAATTGCATCCAATTTTGGTATAGTAATCTTCGATGTTTTCTACTACAGCAGTTTTTATTAGTAAGATATTAATCCTATTCATTTTTATTACAAATATTGTGGGGATCAATTTATATTTATTTTTATAATTCAAATAAATAATGTAATTAATGTAAAAAGTTATAATTTTTCTTTTAAAAACATTATTAATAACAAAATTCACTTGAAAGGGTTATAAATTGTATATTTAATATAGTTCCTGTGATTTTCAGAATAAGAGGAATGTAAAAGTGAAAAAGAGACTTCTAACTCAGCAATAATTAGTTATCTATGACGTTTTCTTACTCATATATGAGAGAAAAACTCCCCACTATCACACAATATTCCCGCAATAAATTTCGAAAACCTTTGGAATATGAAGTTGTACGCTTGACTCCACGTAGCCCACCGTCTCAGAGTATCGGTTTAGTAGCATTTTTGTTAGGAGGTTACAATGTGGAATCAGAGATGTTATTTTCATAGTCCTTAATAATAAGGATTTGGTATACATAATTATTAGGAATGTGTTGTAACTTGTGTTGGATATTAGATTGTAGTGTGGAGAACAGATTTTTTGGTAGGAAGTACTGGTTGTTAGGTTATGGGATTGTTGTTCTGATCTTCGATGATATAGTTGTATATTATTTTTTCCTTTAGAAACACACATGTTTTCTGAATTTTATAATTTAATATGGATCAATATATCTTGGAAATTAGAAAATTTCCAGTGATGGATTATAAATCTAGTCTGGAAAAGTCATTAGTTATCTCATGTATCCTATTTGGTACGTAATATTCAGATCATATTTTTCTGCTATGGTGTTATATTTACTAATGATTGAAGCATATTAGTTGGTCCAAATTAGATTTATATATATTTTATTCTAATGGGAGAATGTGTGGATCTATGATAACAATTATTTTTATTGGAGATGATGACTCAGTCCATGGGCACAGGAAGTGCAGTTACGATAGTAGTTTGATATAGAGTACTATTCATTTCTATTGTGCCCCTCATTGGGTTTTGTATCTCAGGTCATGTTTATCTAGTCATGTTTCAGAGTACGATATCCCTGAGTAGCATGAATTTTCTTGAGAAATGGACCTCTATGGGGTATTTCCTTACACAGATGGTCGATGAGTGTCGGTTTAGTTTCCCTTATCAGTTGGTATTTTTTACACTGGGATCAGATCATTCAATGTATTCTTAGAGAGGATTGGGCCCTTTAAGGCCATGTTTTCAGTTTTTACATTTTTAGTTCATTTTATTATTTACCTAATTTTGAGATGCATGGTCTATTGTTCTTCGTGTTTTGATATTGTGTCCCAATTGTGAAAAATGTTCTGTATTTCTCGGTAGTAGACCTAGAGGCCCTATTTTTAACATGGATCCTTATAGGTCAATTTTTTTTTTGATTGAGGGAATCATGTGTGAGTAGTTGTACCATGTTTCCAGATTCATTTTTAGGATGTGAGATTGGTTTTATTCTTGATAATGTGATTGACGCACGGTAGGATCTCAAGTGTTTTAATATTCATTTTGATGGCTACATATTTTGCTAAGCACTTTGGGTGCTTATGTTTTAAAGATGGACATTAATGGGTATGGATATTTTTGCTCCTAGACTGGTTGAACAATTTTTCCCTTTTTTGATAATGTAGTCAGAGTGCAGGTATACACACATTACTGGACCAATGTTGTGTGATAGATAGTTGTATAATAGATCATATAATATATGAGGTGATAGATATTGAAGAGGAGTTCCATGAGATATTATGGCTTAATGAAACTAATGTGTCATATAGTACAGTTATCTTGGACTTCTAACAGAGAACTTGCCCGAGTATGAGTCGGGTGATAAATATAAACATAGGTTTCATGTGGTATCATTTGAATCTAAATCAGTGAGTAGTAGAGTGTGATCCAATGATAGTTTTTTCATGTCTTATTAGGTGATTGGATCCAAGATGTTTTGTACGAATTTAAATCTATGGTAGATAAGCCATTGAAAAATGATGGGTTACCATGAGAGAGTGACCCATTGATGAATCTTGGAAATGTTTTGATAGGATGTGTTCATGTCTCAATGGGAGTTGTACACACCCTTGGTGTAATATTTGTGTCCTCATATTAGAGATGATAACGCTCTATCATGATTTTTCATGAGAATGATGATGATGCATCTACCCTATACAACGATACTTTTATGTTTAAATGTACTTCCTGGCTAAAATGAGGAAACCTATAATGGTTGTACTCGAGGACCAGTGTAAGGTACATTATATGTTGGTGAGTGATCCTTTTCCCATTTGTAGGTGGTGACCATCATTTTTTAGTTTAACTTCAGCATTTTAGTGAGTT
Organism: Viscum album; assembly: GCA_963277665.1. Classification (NCBI taxonomy): domain Eukaryota; kingdom Viridiplantae; phylum Streptophyta; class Magnoliopsida; order Santalales; family Viscaceae; genus Viscum; species Viscum album. The sequence continues at coordinate 135,899,446 of OY728150.1, forward strand.
TTTGGGTTCCTAGTTTTCTTTGAGATGATGATAGAGATACCCATATGGTGGAGAGTATCACATCTATGGCAGTAAAATGTATTCTAGGTAGAAGATGGTTGTGGATGTGATGAGGTAGGTCATTGGAATTTACAAATTGTTTTTTTCATAGAATCTTAATTTGAGAGTGCATGGATGTTGGTATTTTCACCAAGACTCCTGGGAATGATAAGGTTTATGGTATTGAGTTTTATGGAACCATGTTTTTATGAATTGTATTCTTTATAAGAAGTTTGAATTTTTTCATTCATATTCATTAAAGGAGGTAAAATTGTCCTTTTCCCCAAAAAGATGATCTCAGATAATTTTTTTGACCATAATGTTGATCCTAGAATAGTGTGTTTACCCTTTTCAAATTGTTTGGTGGAAATATAACCCATTTGAATTTTAGCTGAATAATTAATGTATTAATTTTTAATAAATTGTACATTAATTTTTTGGGAAGGTTTTGTTTTGTAATTTATTTTGAATGGTTCATTGAATTCAGATTGTTTCTCCATCATTGAGTTCATTAATGATATTTTATCCTAGTTCTGTTGTAAACTAGAGCTGTTCATCAGGGTGGCTCATGCCCCTTTTTCTTTTTATATTCATTTTCTTTTCTTCTTTTTCATTATTTTTCATTTATTTTCTTATTTCCTTCCTTCCATCTCATAGAAACCTCCTATGTAGATCTTAATAAACTATGGACTAAGATAAAAAGGGAGAGGTAGAGATAATGATTAGGATGGAGAGATAGAGGTACCACCTTGAATCCTTTGATTTTCTGAATCGTCATACGATAGCCATGGACCATAAATTTGAGTGATTTTTTAGTAGTTTCAACCCATCAGTAGACCCATTTATTTTATCACAAAATATTATCGTAATTTTTCTATTTTCTATGATTAAATCTATATTATGATTATATGGTTACCCTAGTTTCCATATCTATTCATTTAGGGATGAAAATGGTGGGTTAGGAGATCTGAAGGTATTCCATTTGGGAAAACCTGGTTTCATGGGGTTTAGTCTAGGGTGACACATTGTGTGTTCTTTCTGTACGTGGAATAAAATGTTTAAGGGGTAAACTCTGTATATAAGGGTGTAAATGCGATGTATTAGTGCATAATCATGTAGCTGAGTACCCGAGCCTAGATACCCATGCAATGGTATATGGATGTGTGGAGTACACGGCCAAACCCTGTATGGGTGTCATGTAATGAAAATGTATAAGGCCAGGCCAAGTATATGTTATGACCAGTTTGAAGGACACTAGAAGGTACCTCGTGTTTGGTACAATTCATGAACTCTCCTAACCCTCCATGTACAAGGGGTATTTACACACATATACTGGCATAGGTACATTCCCCTATGGGACTTTTGGATTACACGTCGTGTATCAAGGGTGACATGTAAGGTACTACCCCATATTACCCCTTTGAGTTTTTTTTTGTTTCTTCTTGCCTTTGAGACGAAATTGGACTCGAGAGTATTGAATACTGAGTATTTTTTCATGTGGATCGTGATGTTGAAATCCATGGAGCATTTTGAGGACTTGTAATGAGTGTTTTGAGGAATCTGTGTAAATGGATTGGTTCTTCCTACAGTAATAAAATTTAGTTATCTCCTAAGAGAGATACATGAATGTGAATGATATGTTGGGTTTTCAGAACAACAGAATTGAGATCCCGATATGATATGGGAAACAAGACATCTCATGTGACTAATTACATTGTGGATTATCTTTTGAGGATGTCTCTTTTTCTAGAAGTTCCCTTCTAGCTAATATGTTTTTAAGACTAGTTGCTTCTGAGAATTCCATTATTTATGAATTTACATATATGATTATCTAGGGAGTCCCTTGTTAGATCCTTATACCAATATTTCATTCTGAGGATCCTATGTAGGATACAAATACTTTTTTTAGACCAAAGGATCGTAGGTAGGATGCCTCTTCAGTGTTTGTTTTGATGGGCCTTGTGGGTTCCCATTGTTTGACCAATTATGATATCTAAGTTAGTTTTTGGTAGAGTTGGTAGTGGGTGTAACCTAAGAAATCGTGGTGAAATTTTAGACCTATGGGGTTATGGTAGTAGTTTGGTTTGGGTGTGCAGTCTCCCAAAAATCCTTTATTATGCATCCCATGTTTATTGATAATGTTTTCATGTTTACTAGATTTTATTCCTAGTTGGTGGTTGTTGATCATGAAATGAGGAATCATCCTTTTTCTAGATACTTAGATATTCTCCCTAGGATCTGATATTATTTTTTTGATACCATGGATGAGTTCCTTGGATATGATTGATGGGGTTCGGGGTGGATTCCATGGTAGAGTTCCTTCAATACAACCATTGGGGTTTGATACGTGATGTGGATGCCTTATGCATTCCTAGAACTTTGGATCCGGATGAATTATATTCTTGAGTGAAACATTGATTCCCATTGAAGTAATTCCTTTTATGGGTTTAGTAGGATGATTAATTGAATGAAATTTAAGGCACATTGACTGCATGTTGTTGGAATGACTTTGAACAACTCATATGATTATTGTTTCTATAGATACAGTGGATTTCTCTCCTCAGATCACGACATGGTAGTTGACACCTAGGATATATTATTATTATTAGGTCTTGCTACCTTGGAATTCATTGGCCCTTTCTACACCTTGGGTATGGAATTCATGAAAATTCATAGGACATGTTCGGACTACGTGCTCCGAGGACTCCAACAAGTTTCCTTTCTGTGTTTCTATAAAGAAGATCCTGGGACTCGATGATGATTTCTTATTTTAATACACATGTTATTAAACATTATTGGTCTGACACTATATTATAAACATGTAAATGATTGATTTTATACATGTCATTACATGGCGTAATCCGACGTGGATGCATTGGCCATTAAACCTTGTATATTTCCATTAGTAATGAAATGAAATTACTAGGCATAGGTAGTAGTTATTTTCAGTGACCTTTACATGATTGATTGTTGTTAGAATGTATCAGTGTCAGTTATTGTAGGTGAGTATGGGTGAACCCAGATATAGGATGGGTATCCTTCAATGGTGACGTAACATTCTCAAAGAATGTTTGGGTACTGGTTGAAGGAGGTACATGTCGATAGGGATTATGGACCAGTGATCGAATAAGCATTATATGGCTTCAATATCATGACTTTCAACTGAAATCCCCTATATAGGATGTCCAGGTGATCTGGAATTTGGACCTAAGGATTGATTGTTGTTGGTTTCATATTATTTCCTTCACATACCGGTAAATAACTTCTTTATGTATATATGTATAGGTATGGTATTATATATGTATACATATATATATACATCCATAGTGGAACTTTCCTAGTTGATAGGTATTATGGTTCCTAGGTTCAACTGTTGTTTCACATTGTTCCCTTTACTTTTTTTTGGTTGTTCCTCAACTAGGTTGGGTAGTTTACTTTTGCATTATCTTATAAAACCACATTTATAGGTTGGTTATCATGGTGGGATAATGAGATTATTTCTCACCCCTGCATGTGAAACTCAGTGTACATGTGGACCTTATGTATTATTTTCACATTCCGCATGATTTGCATGGTGGATATGGAAGAGTCCTAGATTGTCATGATCGAGCAGAGACGGTCATGTGGTTCTATTCGGGCTAATTTAGTTCGACAGTGTCAGAAGATAAGATACATAGTTTTTCTAGTATTTATTAGTAGATATCTATACATATACTTTTAGATCCCTTTATACAAATATTTCTATATGGTCAGCCCATTGGGTGACCACTGTTTTATTTAATGACATAGATTTTAAGATTTTCAAACACATTAATTATTGCAGAATGTTCTATTTTAGTTCATTTACTACATCAACACTCTATTTGTTTATTGTTGTGTATGATACTTAGATATCTCAATTTGTTTCACAGTATAATGTGATAGAATAGTATCCTCATTATCACACCCTATGACATCGCTTCAAATCGACATCATCTAGAATATGGGGAGCTGTCGTTGAGGCCTCATAACCCCCCATCTCAGAGCCCCAGTTTATTAGCATCCAATTCAGGACGTTACAAAATTTACCTATAAAATCAACCTGATTATGTTTATAGATAAGGAATTTATACAATAGGGAATTGAATTATTACTCCAGGATTACATGTGAATAGATGATGAAAGAATAATCATCACCTATTGACCACAACTCATGGAGGGCATAATCATCCTTACCACTTGAGAGAGAATACTCATCCATATGTTTAATTACAGGAGTCACATTCCTGTATATCATTGTATTAGGCTCAACAGCCAGTTTCTAGGAGACACATCTATACTTCTAAATAACCTACATATCTGCATACATTCGGGTCCAACATCCATTTCCCTTGTAGTATATATGGGTACACAATTAATCTCAGAAAAATATAATTCCTTAGATAAAAAATCCAATGAAATAACAACTGGGAATCCTAACAAGAGATACAAATAATAGAAAGAACATTCGAGCATCCCAATGAAAAATAAAGATTCCCTGTGTCAGGATCCAAAAACAGAAATCAAGAAGCACCTCTAATAAGCATCATCACATCAATAATAACTCTGTGAAAGATATAAAAAACAGTGAAGGTGGTTGAATGCCAAAACCCAACAATACTACCACAACCCACGTACTTACAAGTTTGGTAGGGTTTCTAAGGTGGCGGCTATAAACATTTCTAAATAGACCTAACATACATATCAAGTATGGTCAAACAATAGGGCACCCACTAGGTCCCTCAAGTTAAACCCTGAAGATGAATGAAACATGGAATCCCCAAGGAATAAGCACACGTGAAGGAATCCTACTTGGGATCACTATCTGTGAGGTAAAGGAAAAAACCTACGTGGGATCCTATAATGGTAAGAAACATTATCATCCTAATAAATATCTTCAAACAATAAATAAGAAGTGGGTATTACTAGGGAAACTCATGTTATAACTAGATGTTGAGGAATCCTACAAAGGATCCTACAAATGGTATAGAGGTAATGGATCCTATAATAGACAACCTATATTATCTCAAAAGAAAACTCATACCTCAAGGGATTCTAGATAATAACACATCTCATGACCTCTTTCGTAAGAAGGGCACATATCAGAAGGGAGATTTCCTGATAGGAAAGCCATGATGGAATCAGTCATAAGAGATATCTCACAGACCATCTTAGATGAGGTTCTATAATAGGTGGGTCTACACAACCAACTAGTCATTCTAACATTAGATATCTCTTTGGAGATGAACGAATTGGAAAACATGATAAGAACCTCTCGGTTTAAATAGAATCCCTTAAACACCCATTATGTTTCATCAAAACAATCCATGGGTTTCACCATTATGATCTGTGCAAAAAAATTGATCATAATGGTATACTCTAAGGTCTAATTCTACCTCTGAGGAATGAATACTTAAAAACCCAACATAGGGTTGAAAAGGGGTAGTACATGACCGGTCACCCTCGGTACATGGAATATACCCCCAATGTCCTACATGGATGTGTTCTCCCACTGACTAAGGCTTATAATGGCCCCAAGTACAAGGAATTTAAGGATGTAACATTTCTTATACCCCAAAGGGGTTACCCATTTCTCTCCCTCAACTATCTTGGTCGAACACTTGGCCTAGTGGTGTACTCGTACATGACGTGCGACCCATACCGGGTCTAGTAGTGTACTCCAGATGGACATGTACCCCTAATAGAGTTCACCTAGTTAGGTACTAATCTATATGGCCATGATCTATTACATGATGTTTAAACCCTCATACACACCATTCACTCATTATCCTTCATCTGCAAAGAATTTTAATGACACATGTCGTGTCTCCCTAGACAACACGCCATGTTATCTTGTTTTCCCAAACCAAAAACACATGAATCACCCAAAAAACACCATTTTACACCCAGAGATAGTAGATCATCCACCAAGAGTCCATGTACAAGTATATAAGGGTATTAATACTTTAATACTACTAATATATGGGTATTTATGGTAAAACATATGTTTTCCTGCCTTTGGGTGGATACCGCTGAAGCTTCGTTCGTTTTAATTGTCTACGGTTCTCTCATATTGTTCTAGCGCATCGAGATATCTATGAAGATACCCCTCTTAACATCCATATATATCTATATTTCTCTATATCCCTCTATTTTATATATGCTGAGTGATGAAGGAGGATCCACCGGAGGCATTCGTGAGAAGGAAGGATAGAGGAAAAGAATGAAACGTAAAAAAGAATAAAAGGTGGCTCAGCCGACACTCATCCTGAGTTCATGCCATGCTATGAAAAACTGACTATTCCAGACTCAATGAAAGAGAAAAAATCTCTATCAAATTATCAATTAAAAAATATCACCAAAAAATTTCATGAACAATTTATTACTTAATTTATCAATTATTAATTATTAATTATTCACCAAAAATTCTAATGACTCATATTTTACCGAACTATTATACTCAGGTAAAACCCCTATTTCTAGAACAATGAAGTGGTAAAAAATTATCCTAGATCATTATCTAGGGGAAAGGGTCATTTTACCCCTTATAGGAATCTGAATGAAAAAAATCAAATTTATGCTCAAAATTGTAGTTCAAAAAACCAAAGGTCCTTAATTCCATTATTATCTTATTATTTAGTGATGAATTGGTTACACGCTATTTATTTGGGAACTATGGAGTCTATATCCCCTAATGATTTTTTATTTTTTTGGATTTATGTTTAATCCCATGATAGGGCTTCTTATGTATCCCTATGAAGGGAATCAAAACCCATATAGTTCAGTTCTACTTAATTGAAAAAATCATATCATCTATGTTCATCTGAGAAGGACTGATTTCATATATTTTAAATTTATATAAATTTATCTTCTTTTTAAAAAAACACCTCCATATGGTTGGGGATCAGAAAAATTATTAAAACTTTCTAGTTCATCCTATTAGTTAATAACTAAATAAGAGAAGGTATAAATCATATCTGGATCATCACAAGTGTATTCCATGGCTCACAACGAAGCAAATATATGGTTCACCTTATACATGTTAGTGTAAGGATGTCCTCTGATTTTTACATAACATTAATCTATCTCAATTTGGGGCTAAACCAATTAGGGATCTCAATTATAGGTAAACCAAGAGGAGAATCTCGAATCAAGGTTTTTTGGGAACTGGAGAGGATGATAACAAATCAAAGTGTAAATGGGAGAACAAAGGGAAGTGTCACTATTAATGGTAAATATGAATAAACTAGGAGGAGTATCTCAATTCAAGGTAAATTGGGTTATCTTATAATAATAACATAAGAGAAAAAATCATGCTTAATGATAATAGGTTTGAACCTAGAGAGAAATCCAACGTGAAATAGTTAATAGGAATCAAATTCCATGTAGTTTGAGTCATATAATTTAAGGTCATATGTGAAGAATTTTCATTGCATTTTAACATTGTTTATTAAAGATGTGTAATATGTAGTATGGATTTTCACATCTAGGAAAACTGAGTTGATTCATATGTCACATCTCAATTATTCTAATGGGATGATAAATTAAACCTCTAATCCCATGTGATTCATGCTCAGTGGGAAAATAAGAGATATAATAGAATTTACATTTCCTTGGAGATCGTAACAAGGAGATTGTGTGGGGCATACTATGGTTGGGTTTTACACTGTAACACTCTATTATTTTAGAGAGTGATATATATATATATATATATTAAATTCGATAGATTCATCCACATTTAATACCAAACAAAAATGAGACACAAAATATTTATTATTAATAAAATTTAAAATTAATAACCATAAATAAATATTAAAATTAAAAAAATAATAAAATGTATACAATATATGATTAATAATAATAACTGTTTTAATATGTTCATTTTAATAAAATAATTATTATTTTAATATATGGATTTTTTAAATTATAAATTTATCAATTTTAGAATTTTAAATTTAGAAAAATATATTAATTTATTAATTCTATAGATCAAAAATATCATGTGGTAAATTTTTAAAATTTCTCAAAAACTAATGTTTTTTAGATGAATTGTAAAAAATATTGATTTATCCAGTAGCCTAAATTTTATAGCATTATCATAATATATTAATTACTTAAAACTCATTTAAAATTTACAATATATATATATATATTAATAAATTAATATAAATCATTAAAAAATAATATATTGAAATTATGAAACCCAAGTTTAACTTTTAGTGTAATTATGTATAATATTTCTCAAATTTTGTTATATTTATTCATATTAAAAAAAATTCATCACTTATAGAAATTTAATCTATAAAAATTTATTTCATATTTTATATTACCATTATCATATTATGTAGTAATCTCAATTTCCACTTTGTTCATTAATGTATGATTAGTAAGACTAATGTTAATAACTATAATATTTATAAAAATGTTATTTTTAACAAATTATATAATTATTATTGTGTAATTTTTGTGTAATAAAATAAATTAACATCCTATAATAAGTTTTAAACCAGTATATAAATATATTATTGCACATTTAATTGTAAATCGATACGTGTTAAAATTATGAACACTTATTGGTGAACATAACAATTTTTCTACCAAAATAATTAACTATATATTATATGGTGTAATTTAAATATTTATTTACTATTAAATATAAGTTGAATTGTATTATATAGAGATGAAATTTAGGTTTATAACACCAGTTTTTTGATGATAAGTTACCCTATATGTTAAATTAAATATAAACTACTGGGGTAAAAATTGTTACTACTGTAAAAAATGAAAATGAAAAAATGTAAAACAAATGTGATAAAAAGGCTGGAAACATGATTGAAAAGTATAAATATTAGTGTTATATGATTTATGGAACATTAATAACCATGAAATCCATTATTTATCACTTTTTGAGCAATTTACCTTTGAATAGTGTCGCACTAGTAATTATTATATCGATCATTCACAAAAGTGTTCTTTTCTTCCCTTATTAAAGGGTAATAATTACATCATTTCAAGCCAGATATATTCCTTCTAATTTCACCCTAAATATTTGAAATTTTTATCCTCCTATAAACTTCTCTCAATTCAATAATCTTTATATCTTAATAATAGAACCCAATCCACTCATTTCCAAGGAGAAATTCATGAAACAAATTTCTTGATCCAATGTGAGTATTACATAATCCTTAACATTTTTGTCCTAAATCGTCACTTAAAAAACTACCCTAAACACAGAAATATAATTAAATAATAATAATTATTATACTGATTTTTTATTATTTTAATTGAAGAACCATTATTTATTCAATCTCATCAACTTATAAAAATAAAACGATGTTAATCGTGTGTATATCGGTATTCTCCCTCCATTAAAGGACATCTTCTGTTTTTAGTCACCTCTTATCATTATTAGTAAATTTATAGATGTAATGAATTAATATGATTAAATTTTCAAAATTATAATTCATTAATGATAATTTATCCAATACCTTCATGAAATCCAATTCTTTTAGAACTCCAGGAATGATGAAATTAGTTTATCATCACCACCTATAATGCATGGTTCTAAGGAATAATATATTAAATATATATTATATATATGAAAAAAAATCCTTTTAAATTTCATTTTAACATTATTAAAATGTTCTTACTTGTAAAATAATTATAACATTCTCTCATTTGGGTCAATTATACCAACTAAGTAACGGATTTTATAATTTTTATATCATGATTGATTAAGTAATAATTAATAAATATAATATAATGTAATAGTAATGTATTTTAGATGTTTTAATTATTATATTATTATTATATTATTATAAAATATATTTATTGTTATAATAAATTTAAATCATTAAACATTTTGAAACTAGTTCTTCGCAATTTCAATTTTAACAAACCATACCTTTATCTTTCACTAAATGAAAATTTGATTTCATGAATCATTGAAACAACCTAATTATAGTATCCTGTATAATAATTTAATGATGAAATTTGTATTCATAAATAATAATTATTAACTATATTAGAAACCTAATGTGAAATAAGCAATTATATTACCAAGAAATAGATGATGAAAAAAAATCATATATAAATAATATATTTATAATAAATATTTATAAATGATAAAAAACCCTTATATTTGTTAATAACAAATTCATGATTCAATTGCATAAAATTACAATTAATTAAACCCAAATTATCAATAATTCTAGTTTATTATGGAATTAGGTACATAGAACTACAATTTCAGACATTAATTACAGGATGTTTATTCAAAACTTCTTTAACATGTTTGATCATAAAACTACAATGGATAACCTCAAGAAATACATAAGAAATGTGTGAGTGATAATGCACAGTAAGGGAATAAACCTAGAATAACAGGATGATAATAATAAATTTTTGACAAGGAATTTCAATTATGAATAATAGATCATGAATAATAAGGAATGAATGTAATGATAATCAGAACATGGGAAATGTAGAAACAACATAATGAAATGAATCATTAACATGGGTGAAGGTTAAACCTCCATGAAATTAGGGTGAACAAGTCTTATAAATTAATTTGGTATATCATTATCCCATATGATGTATCATGATATTTAACAGTTCCTAATTCATTAGAGTGGTATATAATTAAAGGCACACCCATCACCTTTAATTCATTCACATTCTTAAGTCTGCCACATAGATAATAAAACATGGATTCAATAATCATTATAATAATTTCATGATAAAGGAGTTCAAAAAACATACATTTATGTACCTAATAAAAAATATATATGTGCATAAAATTTAACCCCCTTGATTGTAAATGGTCATGTAATTAACTACATAATTGGTTTCATATGGAAAATTGTGGTGGAAATCGACAGCATAATGACATCACATAAAAATCCATAAGTGTGTTAATGATAGAAAAATGGGTCAATAATTATTTTTAAATGATTTTTATATTAATATTTAAATATAATTACATTTCTACACATTTATAATTATAAAAATAATGCATACGATAACAAATAATCATGAATATAAAGAGAAAGGAAACGATGTTTATAAAATTTTGGCATGGTAATGGGTGTTCATAGGAGGGCTTAATGAGAGATCAATTGGTGTCTCATAATTTAGACATAAAAATTCCACTATGGGAGAGGTTCTAAATCATACCCCATAATTTTTATTCCAAAATAATATGGAATAACACGATAAAGAAACGTGGTTAAATACGAGAAATGAAAGAACTCGTACTTAAATATGTGGCTCCAAAAGCATAAAAAGAGGCTTCCAGAGATCTTGGGTGAATTTGGAGGATTATAGAGAGGTTAGAAATGAGTAATGAAATTATCCATGGAATTTATGTAAATATATGTTGTATCATGGGTGGGATTATATAGGAAATTAGAGGGGAATTCATTAATATTTCACAAACTTTGGTTTTGGGCTCTATTTGAACAAATATTGAAAACTAAAAATCAATCTATGTTTTTTTACCATGGTTTTTGTCAAAGTGTGGTGTTTTTTATTAATTTATTTTGAAAATTTCTGAACATAATAAAATGTTACCATTTCCTATGTTGAGGTTTGTCACTCTTTTTATAAAATGTATTTAAAATCATAAAATATATTATATATTTTTGAGGATTCATAAAAGAATTATAAAATTAATAAAATATACTTAAAATAGAATTATATTAATGGTAAAATAAATATTTTTCTTATTATACCCAATATAGTATTTATTGACACATTTTTGGTTCATTATGATGTCATAATACACACCTTATATGTATATAGTATTTAAAATTTACCCAAAAACTCTATTGTCTCAAAAAATCATGAAAAATTAACCATTGCAAAATTTCAATGTTCTGATTCAAAAAATAAAATAAATTTTAACACAATAATTTTCTAAATATTTTAATTATTACTTAGAATATAAAATTCCATATTTTATGAAAAATGATGGGATTTTGACAATAACATCATCATTATAAAAACTACAATTCACATCATAAAAGTTATATTACCATTTATAATTAGTTAACTATATTTAATTATATAATTTATTAATAAAAATATTTAAATCAAATAACCATTAATAAGTCAAAATAAATCCCTTAATTGAATTTTAATATTACTATAATATACAATTTTTGTTTACTTGAATCAGAATAAAAATCAATTATAAAGTAATAATAAGAATTGAAAATAAATAAATTATTCAATACAATATAAATATTAATATTATTAAGGTCATGATAAATATTAATTTATTAAACTCGATTATGACCACATAGTAAGGATCATAATTATGAGACTTTCATGGGGTTATTCAACGAACATGGTGTGGTTCATGATCTCGTTGATCGTGAACATCTCTCATAAACTGCATCATTCATGCATTGGTTGTTGGATCTCATATTGGTCTTGGTTACGGGAAAATTTAATAGATTCTATATCCCTTCAAATATTTGATAAATGGGATTTATAGGGAATGATTCTACTGGATGAGGTCATCAATTCCTTTTTCTTGGTCAATTGGATTTGTTAAAAACCCAATATTTATACCAATTATGTGATCACTATTCAATAGCTATATTACAAATAGTAAATGTTCATAATTTTCTTTTAAAAAAATATATCAATAAGTATGTTCATTTTATTTCTATAAACATGTTATATAATGACACATTTATTTAAACCATCTAGTGAAACGTCATATATAACTGTTCAGATCATTACAATATTACCCTTATAAAATATCACCCTCTAAATTTTCATATCCAACCTTAAAATAGATGAGGTTAATTATGTTTCATCACCACCTTCGGTCCCACATTTTTTTTCAAACATGTGGTTTCTCCAAAACACTTTTTCCTGGTGACTTTCTTATTCCATATAACTTTGTCTCCATGATCTAAGATCTTAAATGATTGCTCCTCATAGGAAATATAATTCTCCAATGGTACCACCATTGGATTGAGTATATTATAGGGGTCAGGTATGTACTTACTCATGTGTGATACATTAAATACATCATGAAATTGAGATAGATTAGGAGGAAGTGAAAGTATTTAGGCCACTACTCTGATGCGATCAAGGATATAAAAGAAATCAATGTATCTTTGACTAAGATTTCCCTTCATCCCAAATATCATCACATTATTTCATAGAGATATACAGATTAATTACATTTTTCTAATATAAAACTCAAGGTCTCGTAAATATTTTTTAGCATTTCTCTTTTTTCGACTTTGAGAAACTTTAATGTAATGCTTAATGGTATTAACCTTTTCTACCATGTCCTTGACCATTTGAAGACCTAGTATTTTTCATTCAATAGTTTCATCCCATCATGTATGTGTTCTACACCACTTCCCAAAGGGTACTTCATAAGGATCCATTTTTATTTACAAGTGGAAACTGTTGTTGTAAGAGAACTCGACCAAAGGAAGATGTTGATCCAACCCTACTTTTAAATCAATTGATTTTTCTCTCAACATGTACTCATGTTTCTAGATTATCCAATCTAATTTTCCATCAGTGTGAGGGTGATAAGATATCCTCAAGTTCAACTCAGACTTTAGATAATATTTAAGCCTTTTCTAGAACATGGTTGTGAATCTCGGATCTTGATCGGTTAAAATCGATAGTGGTACTCCATACAGCATCACCACTCACATGATGTATATCCGTTCAAGTAGATCTAGTGAGAATTCATCTCATATCTCAATTAATTATGTATTCTTTGAATGATTTTCCACCATGACCCTTATATAAATATTCTCTCTTGAGGTATTTTCAAGAACAATGAAATGTTAATGGTGATGTTTTCCCATTTCCATGTAGGTTTGGGTAATGGTTGCATTATCCCAATGTATTTTTCCATTCTTCTTTAAATTTCTAAAATACAAGTCATATTTATTTATATTATGTGATACCATTCTTCATGATTTCTAACTAATATTGTTATCAATCATCTCAATACATCTTTGTGCTTGCTGGGTGGATGTAGTTATTTGAGATATGTACGTCATCCAATAGCTCCTCGATTAACTCGGGATTTTATAAAGCACCTATTCTTGACCAATATCTCAAAACACATTATTTATTACCATTAAACAATGAGGATTTTAATTTTTTTATATATTCTTCATTATTTTGAGTTCCCTTTTCTACTCTTTGATCATCCCTTTACCTCTCCATAAGAGAAGGTTGAGTAGTCATCTGTGAAAATATTGATGATGTTCCTCCCATTATGATTATTAATTCCATCCATTAAAAATATAACAAGATCATATCCTTCCCAATTATAATTAATGATAGAAATTTTTGGATCATTTCTACATTGATAATCTTTCACATTACTCACATTAGCATTATGGGAGATAATTGAGAAATCATAGTATTTATTATCTCTTACAATATTTTTTTGGAACATGTTCATCTCTTTCTAAGTGAATATATAATTGAGATTAATTTGATCTGTATATATTTAATATACTCCCTAAAGAGATAATGCCACAAAATTTTTAAATAAAATCATTAAAGATGATTCCAGTTCACGTTTTGGGTAGTTCTGTTCATGAACATTGAAATTATTTGAAGCATAGGCAATGAATTTATCGTTTTTCATCAACACATAGCACAATAGATTCTTCTAAGCATTACAAAATACCATGAAAATATCTCCACTTATTTGTATTTTGTGCACAACCATAGTGATTAACCTTATTTTCAACTCATTGAATTATTCATTTCATTCATCATTCCTAGAATACATGACTCCGTTTCGATTTATTTTGGTGAGATGGTTTGGTAATGCCTATAAATTTTTCACCAATAGGCTATAATACCTAGATAACCTAGGAAAACTATACAAATTTTTTACATATGTTTTCCTTGATCATCCTTTAATTGCCTCTTCATTCAAAGGGTCTACATATATCCCATTTCTTTTTATGAAATTCTTTTTGAAAATGACTTCCTTCAACCAGAACTCACAATTTTTATACATAGAAAAAAGCTTCTCCATTAAAAAGGTATTTAACGTAGTACTCAAATTCTCTTCTTCATCTTCCATAATTTTGGAGTATTTTAGAATTTCATCTATAAATACTAACACTAATATTTCTAGGTACTATCTAAATACTCTCAACATTATGTCCATGAAGTTTTTTTGGATCATTAGTGAGTCCAAATGTGTTTAATATTAATTCAATGTTCTTGTACCATGTATGAAAAATAGCCATAGGTATATCCTTCTTCTTTGACCTAAATTCTTAGTATCCCGCTAAATATCCACATTAGAAATGTATTTCTCTCCATGTAGGTAATAAAACAAGTTATCTATATATGGAATAATATTCTTGTTATTTATTGTGATCTTATGGAGCTCATGATAATCATTTTAAAGTCATATTTACCGATCCTTATTCTTAAAAAATAAGATGGGTGCACCCTAAATTGAAGCACTTGGGATTATAAAACCTTTACCCAGATTCTCTTACGTTTTTTCCTTAATCACCAATATTTCCACACATCCATTCTATAAATATTCTTGGATAATGGTAATGACCAAAATATAAGATCAATTGAAAATGTAACATCTCAGCAAGGGGGAAGACTATGAAATTCTCTAGGAAACCCATCATCGTAATCCCTCACAGTGGTCATGTCATGATGGATGATTCCTTCTTTAGACCCAATCATTTATACTGCATATGATTTCTCTTATGGAAATAATATTCCTGATTGATATGATGTTTATAAATAATATTCATCCTCTTCCTTGCACTTGTAAATAATGACAGGGCTATTATAAATATTGAGAGTGATTTCCTTATCGTGGAAATTTATATAGGATCTATATAGAGAAAGAAAATCTATTCAAAATATTACATCAAATTACGCCAAGGGTAGTATGACACGGTTTTTTAGGATGTTTAGACCAGAAAATTTGATAGTGGGGGAGATATATAATAGGGTTGCAATAATTTATCTTATTTTTATTTTCATCGACAACTCAACTTCAATGATTGGTGATGGTGTTTGAATAGTTCGAAATTTTTTTGATATACAATAATGTATAGAACTAGAATAAAAAATTATGTTTTCTATACTTTACTGAATAATGAGTTTCCCTTCATTTTTACATGTATATCATTTCTTCATCAACATTAAGAAATTTACCCGGTACTCCTTTCTGCACGTTTGGAAGGTGGGATGTTCAAATTTCATGGCACTGTTAGATCTCTCTATCAAACCACTGAAATTTATTTCCCTATTACTCATTTTATCTCCATGACACCCCTAAGATTATTTGATCTCCATTTTGACTTTTAGGGATATTTGAATTTTGTCTCACAGATATCAATGTCAAGGATCACAAGGGCTTTCCATAGGCTAGGTTTCAGACCAAAAAAGAAGCAGTCAACCACGAACTTGAGGGTAACGATAAATCTGAAGCGATATCATGTGACACTTGTGAAGCCTTCCTCACACATCAAGATATATTTGTCATCTTTTTTACGTAGGTTAAGCAACTCCCTTTGTTTCTAATATCATAATGTGTTGGGAAAATAGTTGTTCAAAAAATTTATGAAATCCTTCCATCTCAACACGTTGATCTCCTCCTCAGACTTTTTATTTTTGATCACATTAAAACATTTATCAATATCACTATCCAAGTGATAAATATCCCTTATAACCCTCTCTTATTCAAGGATTTTAAGGACGTATATGATCTTCTCAATGGAGTTGACCTATCTTTTTGTCATTAAGGGATTGGATGATCCATTGAATGTTGGAGGCCATTGTCACATGAAGATATCGATTGTAGAATTTTCACTTTTGGGGAGATTCAGTCACTCCTTCTAGTCTAGGTTATTATTCAAAACCTGAGTAAACTAAGATAGTTTTTTCATGAGGTTCCTGATTCCTCCTCACATAAAGTTGGCCATCTTATTGGGGCAGTCATCACATTTCCCTTCTTTATGACTTTTTGTCTGATTCCTCATACATTAAGACATTGTCTACAATAAAAGAACAATTAGGGATGATTATTTTCAAACTATTAAACACATAATGTATAATCCCATGAATTTAAAGAAATAACTTATAAATTGCATGTATTTCCTTAACTTATTAATTTATAGGCATTAATCCCTGGTCCATTTGATAAAATATATTCTTATAGAATTTTTTTTGTTCCATTAATAATGGTTCATACTAATCTTATGATTTTTCTAATGAATATCTCTCAGTATTGTCAAACCAATTATGCATTAAGTCTTATTGTCGGTTACTAGGTCTACCCTAGTTAGGCCCGAGACACCCTGTTAGAGTGTATACCCCAATGTAAATTTGTTCTAGAACCACAACCTCTTGTAGTATCCAGACAAGGATGTATTTTATTGTTAAACCACTTACTCTATACTCACAAACATTTTAGATATGTATTCCTATACATAGTATTATCAATAAGGATTTTTATAGATTTTTTTATTCATGATCCCAAAAAAACTAATCTTTTCCACTAATATCAAATATAAGAATACTTATTTTTATTACACATTATAAAGGATTTTATAAATTAAATTAAATTTAATACAACACAAAATGAAAATTATTCTAGTGTATTTTCGAATTACGTACATTGATTGAAAACATTATACATGAATCATAACATCTTTATTGAAACCTACTTTAATATGATTGATCTAAAAACTACATTAGATAACATGGGAAAATACATAAGAAATTTGTGATCCATAATGCCCAATATGAGAATAAAACTAAAATAAAATAAAGGTAAAAATACACATTATAAAGTTTATATCAATGAGCCGTAAAGGAACATGAATAATAAGTCATGATACTGCATGATAATCATAACATTAGAAATATTCCAACAAGATAAAACACCACATCATAATAATAGGTCATGGATAAGCTACCATGAATTCATGTTGGAAATTTTCCCATTAAAAAATTAGGTTCACCCATGTCCCAACATGATGTATCGTGATACCAAACATTACACAATGCATTGAAGCATTATATATGTCTGGGTTTACCCTTCTCTTTCATTTAATTCTCAATCTTAATTGTCCCACGAATATAACAAAACATGGTTTCGTTCATCATCATAATTAATTACATAATAATGGAATGTGTAATTAATTCATGTAAGTCCCCAATAAAAAGTTATATTTACCTAAAAATGAAAACCCTTGATAGTAAATTGGCACAACATTCAATACAAAATTGTTTTTTTCATGGATAATTGCGGTGAAAATTTGGCAATATAAGAGATTCACTAAATTTTCCATAATTTAGGATGATGAAAGAAAAATGGGACTATAATAATTTGGAAATGATTTGGAATGTAATGTTGACATTTATGTACATTTCAACATATTTATAAGAAAAAAATAATGCATATGATAATAAATAATCTTGAATAAAAACTGAATGGAAATAATACGTACAAAATTTTGACATGGTATCAGGTGTACGAAGTAGGGATTCATTATAAAAGAAAGGTAAATATCATTATTTATAAATAATAATTGAATAATTGGAGGAGGTTCAAAAAAATATCATGTCACTATTAATTAAAAATAAATGGTTATGACAAGAAAAATAAACTCAGAGAAAGATGAGAAGGGAAAGAACCCGTACTTGAATGTGTAGCTCCAAAATCAGGAAAATGGGCTTAATGAGTGATTGGGGTGAATTTAACTGATTATAAATAGGATACTAAAATTCAATGATGTGATCCTATGATTTTTACTGAAGGTAAATGGGAGATTGTGTGGGTTTATATTGGATTTTAGAGGGGGAATCCTTAATATTTCACAAACATAGGTTTTGGACACCAAAACAATTATACAAAAGCACAAATATTACAAAGGTTTTTGACCATTGTTTTTCTAGGGGGGGTGTTGTTATTATTTTATTAGGAATATTAAACAACATACTAATATATTACCCTTCTTTATGTGTACGTGAGTCACTCATTTAATGAAACAAATTTAAAATCATAAACTATATTATATATATTGCAGGATTCATAATGGAATTATAAAATTAAAAATAAACTTAAAATCAAATTATTTTAAGGGGAAACATATATTTATCCATGGATACTAGTTATAGTATTTATTAACTCAATTTTTGGTCATTATGACATCATAAAACACACCTTATATTTATATGGTATTTAATTTTTAATCAAAAATTAAAATGTCTAAAAAAATTATGAAAAATCACCATATTATAATTTAAATGTAATGATTCAAAAAAAATATTTTATCTAAATAATTTTATAAATACTTTCATTTTCACATTTAAATATGTTTCCATATTTATATAAAAATGATGGTTTTTTGATCATAATAGTTCTTGAACCCTTATAAAAACACAGTTCACTTAATAAAACTTATAAGACAATTTATAATTAATGAAACATATTTATAGATAAAAATTTATTAAAATATTATTATATTCAAAAATACATTAATTCATTAAAATAAATCCATTAATTGTATTTTAATTTTACCTGAAAATACAATTTGGTTTTAATGGAATCAAAATCAAAATCATTTATAACTTAATAGTAAAAAATAAATAAAATTCATTATTATATACAATATACCTATTTTTATTTTATTTTTTATTAGATATATATATATTTATTTATTACACCAATTAATGTCCTAATAGTATAGTTTGTGGCAGTGATACTTTCATGGGGCTACTCAACGAACATGGTTAGGGCCGTGATCACAATGATCTTGAACTTCTTCCATAAATGGGTTTTCTCAGGACTAATTTTGTGGATATTAGCTTTGGATTGTTTTAGGAAAAAGCCCAATGATGATATCTCCCTCATATGCTATGAAAAAGGGCTTTATAGGGCATGATTCTTATTGTTCAAGCCATAACTTCCTTTCTGTAATGGCCCGGACCTCTCCGGCCCATTCCTTTGTCAAAAAGAAGGTCAAGAAGTGTTATGGGGGGTAAAATGGACTTTTCCCACACTTTCCAGAATTTTGAAACTACACGCCGTGTAGTATGAGTACACGCTGTGTACCCTCTTATCGGGTATACCCTGTGTGGATGGTTGTGTCTTTTCCCCGTGAAGTAAATGGGTACATGCCGTGTGTCTAATCTGCATGCCGTGTAGTCCTTCCCCGCGTATGCGTTACCTTCAAACTGTGTGTTGACCAGTCAACGGCCGCGGAACCGTGTTGGAGGCCCCATGGAGATCGTGTCAAAACGGACGAGTACACACCGTGTACCATAAGTACACGCCGTGTACTTTTGCTTTTCACGCCTATAAAACGAGGGGTCCCCTCCTCCGTTCAACTCACACCTCTCCTCTCCTCTCCTCTGAGCAAATCTCTCTCAAGAGACTCGAAGGCTCTTTCTTCCATAACTTCTCCATCCGAGCTCTGATTTACAATCCGTCAGCAGCCACGGGATCGAAACGACGAGGCGGAACATCCGATCATGGATCTGTGTCTTTACTTTGGCTCTTCCTTTCCAATCGTGGCGGTTTTTCCGGGACGCTGATGAACGTCTTCTAAAGTTGATCCGGATGAGTGTTGTGACTAGAACATGTTGAGGTAGGGGTTTTACCTTCGTCTCTCAAATTTGTGCATCATGCGGGGTGGGTATACTTTTTGTTTTCATGAGAAATGGTTGAACCTTTAAATAAAGATAATTACTGGTTAAAGAACGGGGATGGGATGTTTTTGATTGCTGTTACTTTACCTTTTATATCATGTGATATTATGTTGTGAAATGAATAGGCTTATGCCTACTGAAACTCATGGTCGTTGGGGGCCTTTGCTTGCGCAATTAAATGTTGTCCTATCTTTCTTGACCGTTTTTATGAGTGGAACATTGTTGAATGTGGAAATTGGTTAATCACGTAAAGTTTTCTGTTTAAATGAAAATCTGTAACCCTTGTGTGGTCACCCCAGTTGAACCAAAATGAAATAATGAACATGTAGGTGTTGGCATGGTTACGTGGCATGTGACGGGGGTGTTTTGTGGGCTGTTGTGGTTTGGGTGAGCAGCGGGGATACGGTTGACTTGGTTGTGGGAAGGTGTGAATGTTTAATGGTGATGGGCAGCGGGGCTACGATAAATGGTATTAAAGGGATAATGATGTATGGTGTGGTTATGGTGGTTGGCAGAGGGGCTGTAGGGATGGGTTTAAATGTGAACGGACTACGGGTTGTGTTTAATAAATAATAAATATGGAAGAGTTAATGAATGATGGGGCTTGGTAATGAAACAAATATAATAATCAATGGGTTGGTTGGTTGTTAAGAAGGGTTTTGTTGTGCTTCTTCTGTTTCCCTAACATGTTTTGTGGATGGCAGGGATACGTTTTTCGAACGATTAAAGTGGTTGGTTGTGGATAGTTGCCCAGTAGTTAAGGAACTAAATAAGATTATTTCTGCTAAAACGTGAAAACCTAAATGGAGTTGGGGTTGTTTTTTGGGTGCATGCTTCGTGGTAGTAGTGCCGAGGCACTTGCTCAATTTCCTATATGTGTATCTTTTTTGTTTTATTGCACCACACCCATGTTGAGCACTTAGTGCCGAACACTCCCATTTCATGAGAGAGGGTGTTTTCCCATAGTTACTAGCTATTTCCTGCTCCTTCTCCCCTAGGCTGTGATGGCTTGAGGCGACCATACACCCAAGACTATTCGGGTAGGTTTCGATTGGGGTGATTAGGCCCAAGACTCTTCGGGTAGGCTTATAGGCTATAATGGAATGAGGTGACCTTACACCGAAGACTCTTCGGGTAGGTTTTGATTGTGTTGATTAGGCCCAATACTCTTCAGGCAGGCTTATAGGCTATAATGGATTGAGGCGACCTTACACCCAAGACTCTTTGGGTAGGTTTCGATTCAGGCCCAGGTGTCTTTAGGTGAGAGTTCTATTACTATTATTGTTCCCAAGAATCTTCAGGATGAGGCCCAGGTGTCTTCGGGCGAGGATGTGGTTGTGGTTGTGAGGCCCAGGTGTGTGCAGGCGGGATACGTGGTGGTGAGGCCCAGGTGTGTGCGGGTGTGATGTGTGGTTGTGAGGCCTAGGTGTGTGCGGTCGGGGAGAGTGTGACAGTGTCAGGATGTTCAGCTAACAATTGGGAAATGGGGTGGGTTACCCAATACTCTTTTTCTATACTACTACTACCTGTTGTGATTATGTTTTGGTGAGTGTGGCTGGTGAGGTTGGGTGGATAGATTCCCTTGTTAGGTTTCTTCTGTTGTTCTCACGAGACATTATGATGTCTCCCCACTTGTGCACAAGAGCTTTAGGATTCCCTACTGAGTATACTTGTATGCTCACCCTACGTTTACTTTCAGGTTTCCAGGAGGACTACCAGGGCCATGTAGGACCCTACTAGTCAGACAGTTGGAGTTGTTGCAGTTGTTGTTCTCTTGTTTTCATTTGGTATTGTACTGTTGATCTTTCTTCTAATTGTACCTTATTATAAAATTGTTTAAACATGTATGTGGGCTTGGTTTGGGTTTATTTATATACACATGTCCTTTTTTCCTTCTTGGTGGTTGACTCATCCTATTTCCCGATCCTAAATAATAAAAAGGGTAATGCCTCCCATATTTGTTAAAACTCATACACTTGGTGCTAGTCGCCAACCCGGGGCCTACTGGAGGCGGGACTCGGGGGTCATTGTCTCCCTTTCACCATTGCCAGCTTAGGAGGGGCATCTTTGGTGGGAGGGGGTCGTGACAGAATGGTATCAGAGGTGATGGTTGAGAGATATGATGGAGTCTGGAGTTAGGCACAGTGAGGATTGCATGGGATGGTAGGGCAACAGAGTTAGTTAATCTTGGTGTGTGCCATAGGCCAGAGAAGACCGGCTAGGACACTGGATTTTAGGGCCCCTGTGATCTGATACAAGGACTCTGAGCCTACCAAATGACCAAGTGAGACTACATTGATTGTAGGGTAGAGACCCTAGGGAAGGTACATGCATCATCATGATTGTTTATTACTTGATTTGGGTGTTCTGGGAAAGAAATTGAAATAAAATGATAACTAAACTTTGACAAATTTCCTTACTACTTGGGCTTAGGCGATCCTTGTTTACCATACAGCTATGGCACCTGGACGTCGTCCCTGGGTGGCTCAGATGGCCGAGGCCCAGTAGATCCAGGTGGTCGATCAGTTGAGGATTGACCGAGAGGAGGAAGACAGCCAGTGGCAGAAGACTCTTCGTTCCTTCCAGCGGCAGACCCTCAAGAAGTATGAGGGTAGTACATCGGATACGGAGACAGAGGGGTGGCCTGAGGATCTAGGGATCGCTTTCACCTTGATCTGTGCTCCGAGGGAGTACTGTGTTCCCCTAGTAGTCAGTCAGCTGAGATGTGTGGCGCGGCAGTGGTGGACGCTCTACCACGGAGAGAGGATAGAGGCAGAGGTTCATGGGCTGACATTGAGAAAGAATTCCGAGAGGAATTCCTTTCTTCCATGATCAAGGCGGAGAAGCGGCAGGAGGTACTCTCCCTTCAGAAGGGGAGTACGTCGATACGGGAGCTAGGGATCAAGTTCAAGGATCTCATGCGCTTTGCTCTGGATCTCTTTCCGGATGAGGAGTCTCGGACAAGACGTTTAGAGGAGGCGCTTCATCCTTCACTCCAGTATGTTGTCACCCCCCTTTACCCTTCCGACGTACTTGGCAGTGCAGAAGAAGGAAGCGGTTTTAGAGAGGATGCACTGGATGGGAGGTGCATCGCGTGAGGTGTTTCAGCCAGGTTCGTCGAAGGGGAAGGCAGTCAGTAGTAGGTCTCCTGTGATAGGGCCTTCCAGGTTCAGGCCAGTGGGGAGCAGGCCCCAGCAGTTCGAGTTCAGATCTTCGGGTCCTCGTCCCTTTTCCATGAGCCCAGGACCGAGGTGTCTTTCTTGTGGAAGTTTCGAGCACGTTAAGAGTCGGTTCCCGACCCGAGCTCCGTATAGTGGAGGTGGACAGGTTCAGCGCCCACCATAGCAGCACCAGTTGCCGGCGAGGCCCTTCCAGCAGCAGAAGGACCATGCTCCTCCGAGGTCAGACTTTGCGGGAGGAGGCCGACCTCAGGGTGCTCCTTAGGGACCTCGACCAGGGCGTGGTCGGGGAAGTGGATGACATCAGAGAGGTAGAGGAGCTGGGCGTGGATAGTTGCACGCAGCAGAGTTGGCAGCTCCAGCAGGACCATAGGTGGTGCGTGGTACGATTTGTTTGTTCATCACTCTTGTTTCTGATTTGTTTGATTCCGGATCTTCGCACTCCTTTGTTACACCTGGTCTAGCCCATGCTTTGGGAGTAGATGTAGAGAGACATTCCATACCAATGGTACTGAGAACACCAATTGGAGGCCAGACCAGCAAATATTTTGTTTATTGGGGATTTGGGCTGACGTTGGTACCACATCGATCTAGTGGGGACCTTCTTCTGTTACAGATGTATCCATACGATGTCATCCTAGGCATCGACTGGTTGTTTTCTGTTGGTTCCATTATCGACTGATTCCGGAGAAGATTCGTGTTCTCCGATGTGGATGGGAAGTGCATATCTTTTGTTGGCGAGGGGTGCTATCAGGTGGGAAGTCGGTGTGTGGAGCCTCTCCTTTCCTTGTTGGGCGGGTTGTCAGTGGTTCCAGCCGATACAGAGATGATGGATGTCCCAGAGGTTGTGGGGGAGTTCCTCGATGTTTTTCTTGAGGAGGTTGTGACTCTACCCCCCCCCCCCCGACGTGACGTTGAGTTCAGGATATACTTACAACCTGGTGCCAGACCGATTTCGATGGCCCCTTATCAAATGGCACCTTCGGAGTTGTGGGAGTTGCGGATTCAGATTGACAATCTGATGGAGAAGGGTTTTGTCCGACCCAGTGTGTCACCATGGGGTGCTCCAGTTTTGTTCGTGAAGAAGGAAGATGGTGGTCTTAGGCTATGCATGGACTACCGAAGGCTGAACTAGGTAACGGTCAAGAACCGTTACCACCTTCCAAGGATAGATGATCTCTTCGACCAGCTGAGGGGAGCAGGTTGGTTTTCTAAGATTGATCTACGATCGGGATATCATCAGCTGAGGGTGAAGGATAGTGACATCTCGAAGACAGATTTCAGTTGCAGTTATGGGCACTTTGAGTTTGTAGTGATGTCCTTTGGAGTTACGAATGCATCATCTGTGTTCATGGGACTTATGAACTTTGTCTTCCGAGAGTTTCTGGACGGGTTCGTCGTTGTGTTTATCAATGACATCCTGATCTACTCATGATCAGAGGAGGAGCACGTTGAGCATCTCAGGGTAGTCTTGGAAGTCCTTCGACACCACTAGCTTTACAGGAAATTGTTGAAGTGTATGTTCTTGACATAGGAAGTACACTTCCTAGGGCACGTGGTATCTTAGCATGGATTATTGGTGGTCCCATCAAATGTGGAGGTAGTTGTTTCTTGGGCAGCACCCAAAAGTGTGGCAGAAGTTCGTAGTTTCCTGGGGTTAGCAGGTTACTATCAGAGGTTTGTTTCGGACTTCTCTCAAGTTGCTTCTCCGTTGACAGCTTTGATTAGGAAGAATCGGGTCTTCCTATAGAGCGATCTGTGCCAGAAAGCATTTAACTACCTGAAGGAGGTGTTGGTTAGTGCTCCTGTGCTCTGGTTGCCAGAGGAGGGGTTGTTGTATGAAGTGTTTTGTGATGCTTCTGGCCTTGGTCTGGGGTGCATGCTGATGCAGAAGAAGGGCGTGATTTGTTATGGGTCTAGCCAGTTGCGCCCCCACGAGCGTAACTATGCCACCCATGACCTGGAGCTGGCAGCAGTAGTGTTCGCATTTAAGTTGTGTCGACATTAACTCTTTGGGGAGCGCTTTGGGGTCTTCTCAGATCACAAGATCAGGCGTTATATCTTCTCCCTGCATGACCTGAACTTACGGAAGCAGAGATGGGTTGAGTTTCTCCTAGATTATGACTTCGAGATCTCTTACACTGAAGGTAGGGGCAACGTTGTGGCTGATGCTCTGAGCAGGAAGTCACATAATGAAGTGGTTTGGGAATCCGCTGATGCTTGGAAGGCGATTGGAGAGTTGGATTCCCTACACTTAGATGCAAGAAAAGAAGGTGTTAGAGTCTATTTTTTCTAGATGATGGTGCAATCCTCCTTGTCGCAGCAGGTGGAGGAGTCTCAGTGGGGGGACTCCGAGGCAGAGGTGATGTGGGATTGTGTCGATCAGGGGAATTCCCCATAGGGATGGTCAGAGGATAGCCGACATCGGATGCTTTTCCGTGGAAGGATGTTTTTTCCGTAGGCGATGGGTGAGGGAGTTCTCCATGAGTTCCATAGCTCAGCCTTAGAGGTACATCCAGGAGTTTCAAAAATGTACCGAGGCCTGAGGGATCAGTTTTGGTGGCCTGGGGAGAAATGGGTAATGGTGGAGTTTGTGGCTAAATGCCTAGTGAGTCAGCAATTTAAGGTTGAACACCGTGTTCCTAGTGGTTTGTTGAATCCTTGAATGTCCCCGAGTGGAAGTGGGATTACATCTCAATGGAATTTGTCACAGGACACCCAGAGCTCTGGGTGGTTATGATGCTATCTGGGTAGCGGTGGATCGTCTGAAGAAATCAGCTCACTTCTTAGAAATCAAGGACTCGGGCCTGGTGAGTACCTTAACATAGAGGTACGTAGACGAGGTGGTTCATTTTCATGGAGTTCCAAGTACCATCGTCTTAGATTGGGATACTCATTTTACCTCATTAGTTTGGAGGGGGGTTACAGCAAGAGTTTGGCACCCAGCTATGCCTTAGCACTGCTTTCCACCCCTAGACCAACGGGCAGACAGAGCGGACCATCCAGACACTGGAGGACAGGCTGCGAACATGCGTTCTGGATTTTGGAGTATCATGGCTATGACACTTGCCTTTATTAGAGTTTTCCTGCAACAACATCTTCCACTCTACTATTGGCATGGCACCATTTGAGGCTTTGTATGGAAGGACATTTCGTTCACCCATTTGCTGGGCAGAGGTTGGTGAGACAGGTGCTCTTGGACTAGAGGTAGTGTAGAGCAACACGTAGAAATTCCATCTTGTACGTGAGAGGATGAAGGAGGCTCAGGACCGATAGAAGTCTTATGTTGATCGTCGGAGGAGGCCCTTGGATTTCAAGGTGGTAAATCATGTGTTCTTGAAGGTTTCCCCTCGACGGGGGCAGTAGAGGTTTGGGAAAGGGAGAAAGCTCTCACCAAGGATCATCAGACCTTTTGAGGTGCTGAGGCGAGTCGGCGAGGTGGCATATCAGCTGGCCCTGCAACCTCAGATGGAGAAAGTCCATGACGTCTTGCACGTCTCCCAGCTTCATCGGTACTTACATGATGACTCACACGTTATCGACTGGGGAGAGTTAGATATGGGAGACGACGCGACCTTCGAGGAATGACCAGTCAGAATCAAGGATTGTAAAGAGAAGGTTCTCTGTGGATGAACCATTCCCTTAGTTTGTGTGTTGTGGAGGCATGGCGGTCTCGAGGAGAGCACATGGGAGTGGGAGACCCAGATGCACGCTCAGTACCTGGAGTTGTTTTGACTTGTCTTTTCCCTTGTTCTTCATAGCTTTGTGTTGATGTTGTACTATGTACCTTTGATATATGAAATGCTTGGCATGTCAGTTGTCAGACCTTTTGTTCCCTTGTTCTCTGGTAATTAGTAACATGTCCGGATGTGTGGGGAAAGGGAAAAACCTGACCCTTAATCGAGACGCATTAATGTGGATGCGATTGAACCCGTGCGGGCGAGTCAGTGCAGCCTAAAGCGGATAATATCTCGACATAGGTGAAGGAATTTCCCAAACCCACGTGTTCGGGCAGTGTGTTGGTTGTGTGGTGTTGGGGTTAGTGCGAGTTGAAAAATACTAATGTATGAAAGTGGGAAGACCCAATTATTAATCAAGACGCATTAATGAGGATGCGATTAAACCCGTGCAGGCGAGTCAGTTCCGCCTAAAGCAGATAATATCTCAACATAGTAGAAGGAATTCTTAACACATATGATTAGGTTTGTTGGTTGGGTTTCTGTTAAAACGAGGACCCTAAGAAGTATCTTTTTTGGTTCCCCTGGGTTGGTTTTTGAATTCTCAGGGACAAGAATGTTTTAAGAGGTATCTGATGTAATGCCCCGGACCTCTCCTGACCATTCCTTTGTCAAAAAGAATTTCAAGAAGTGTTCTAGGGGTAAAATGGACATTTCCCACACTTTCCAGAATTTTGAAACTACACGCCGTGTAGTTTGAGTACATGTCGTGTACACTCTTTCCAGGTATACCCCGTGTGGATGGTCATGTCTTATCCACGTGAAGTAAATTGGTACACTCCGTGTGTCCAATCAGCACGCCGTGTAGTCCTTCCTCGCGTATGCGTTACCTTCAAACCGTGTGTTGACCAGTCAACGACCACTGAACCGTATTGGAAGCCGCGTGGAGACCATGTGAAAATGGCCAAGTACATGCCGTGTACCATAAGTACACACTGTGTAATTTTGATTTTCACGCCTATAAAAGGAGGGGTCCCCTCCTCCTTTCAAATCACACCTCTCCTCTCCTCTCCTCTGAGCAGTGCTCTCTCAAGAGAATTGAAGGCTCTTTTTTCCATAACTTCTCCGTCAGAGCTCCGATTTACGATTCGTCCGCAGCCACGGTATCATAACAACGAGGCGGAACTTCCGAGCTTGGATCTGTGTCTTTCCTTCGGCTCTTCCTTTCCAACCGAGGAGGTTTTCCCGGGACACTGATGAACATCTTCTAAAGTTGATCCGGAGGAGCATTGTGACTAGAACCTGTTGAGGTAGGGGTTTTACCTTCGTCTCTCTAATTTGTGCATCATGCGGGGTGGGTATCCTATTTGTTTTCATGAGAAATGGGATGAACCTTTAAATAAATATAATAACTGGTTAAAGAACGGGGATGTAAAGTTTGTGATTGCTGTTACTTTACATTTTATATCCTGTGATATTATGTTGTGAAATGAATAGGCTTATGCCTACTGAAAATCATGGTCATTGGGGGCCTTTTCTTGTGCAATTAAATGTTTCCCTATCTTTCTAGACTGTTTTTATGAGTGGAAATTTGTTGAATGTGGAAATTGGTTAATCACATAAAGTTGGCTGTCTAAATGAAAATCTGGAACCCTTGTGTGGTCACCCCAGTTGAACCAAAATGGAATAATGAACCGGTGGGTTTTGGCTTGGTTACGTGGCATGTGATGGGGGTGTTTTGTGGGATCTTGTGGTTTGGGTGAGCAGCGGGGCTGCGGTTGACTTGGTTGTGGGAAGGTGTGAATGTTTAATGGTGATGGGTAGCGGGGCTGCGATAAATTGTATTAAAGGGATAATGATGTATGGTGTGGTTATGGTGGTTGGCAGCGGGGCTGCAGGGATGGGTTTAAATGTGAACGGACTATGGGTTGTGTTTAATAAATAATAAATGAGGAAAAGTTAATGAATAATGGGGCTTGGTAATGAAACGGAAATAATAATCAATGGGTTGGTTGGTTGTTAAGAAGGGTTTTGTTGTGCTGCTTGTGTTTCCCTAACATGTTTTGTGGATGGCAGGGATACGTTTTACGAACGATTGAAGTGGTTGCTTGTGGATAGTTTCCCAATTTTTAAGGAACTAAATAAGCTAATTTCTGCTGAAATGTGAAAACCATAATGGGGTTGGGGTTGCTTGTTGGGTGCATGCTTCGTGGTAGTAGTGTCGAGGCACGTGCTCAGTTTCTCTTTTTAGAAGCCATAGGTTGGGCTGAGTGGTTTCTACATATATATATATATATATATGTATCTTTTGTGTTTTATCGCACCACACCCATTTTGAGAAATTAGTGCCGAAAACTCCCATTTCATGGGAGAGGGTTTTTTCCCATAGTTACTAGCTCTTTCCTGCTCCTTCTCCCTAGGCTGTGATGGCTTGAGGCGACCTTTCACCCAAGACTCTTCGGGTAGGTTTCGATTGGGGTGATTAGGCCCAAGACTCTTCGGGCAGGCTTATAGGCTATAATGGCTTGAGGCGACCTTACACCCAAGACTCCTCGGGTAGGTTTCGATTGGGGTGATTTGGCCCAAGACTCTTCGAGCAGGCTTATAGGCTATAATGGATTGAGGCGACCTTACACCCAAGACTCTTCGGGTAGGTTTTGATTCAGGCCCAGGTGTCTTTGGGCGAGGGTTCTATTACTATATCTATTTCCAACAATCATTGGGATGATGCCCAGGTGTCTTCGGGTGGGGATGTTGTTGTGGTTGTGAGGCCCAGGTGTTTGCGGACGGGATACATGGTGGTGAGGCCCAGGTGTGTGCGGGCAGGATGTGTGGTTGTGAGACCCAGGTGTGTGCGAGCGGGGAGAGTGTGACAGTGTCAGGACGTTCAGCTAACTATTGGGAAATGGTGCGGGGTACCCAATACTCTTGTTCTATACTACTACTACCTGTTGTGATTGTGTTTTGGTGAGTGTGGCCGGTGAGGTTGGGTGGATAGATTCCCTTGTTAGGTTTCTTTTGTTGTTCTCACGGGACATTAAGATGTCTCCCCACTTGTGCACAAGAGCTTTAGGTTTCCCTACTGAGTATACTTGTATTCTCACCATACGTTTACTTTTAGGTTTCCAGGAGGACTACAAGGGCCATGTGGGACCCTACTAGTCAGACAGTTGGAGTTTTGTAGTTGATGTTATCTTGTTTTCTTTTGGTATTGTACTTTTGAGCTTTCTTGTACTTGTACCATGTGATAAAATTGTTTAAACATGCATGTGGGCTTGGTTTGGGTTTATTTATATACACTTGTCATTTTTCCTTGTTGATGGTTGACTCATCCTCTTTCCCAATCCTAAATAATAAAAAGGGTAATGCCTCCCATATTTGTGAAAACTCATACCCTTGGTGCTAGTCGCCAGCTCGGGGCCTACTGGAGGTGGGACTCGGGGGTCATTATCTCCCTTTCACCATTGCCAGCTTAGGAGGGGAATCTTTGGTGGGAGGGAGTCGTGACACTTTCTCATAGTCAATTTGAATTCTTAATAGCCCTATGTTTATAGTAATCATGTGATCATTATTCAAAATCGATATTAACAGTTGAAAATATTATTAATAGTATTTTATATAAAATTATATAACCAAGGAATTTCATGTGGTTTTTTGTAACCATATTACATAATAATAGATTTAATAAAATCACAAATGTAACGTTCATTTATAACAGTTCAGGTCATTAAAAATGACATGTAAAAATTGAAGTATATATATGAATATAGTTCATAAATAATTTATTTTGATAGAGATGTTTTTTATATAGGATGTTATATATCATTAAACAATTAGGGAATACAATTTAATGTTTTATTTTTTTCATTTTAAAATCTATGAGACAAGTTTGATACATGGTAGCATCTTTTCATTTATATGTTGTATTCATTTCCCTCGTTCATTCATGTGTAATTAATATATTTCAATTAAATATATTTTAATTTCTATTTCATTGTATCCTTATTATGTTTTTTTATTCCTATATTACCATTATCATAAGTGATATTGTTGAATAAACTATAAAATTGAGTTATATAGTATCTTGTTGAACTTATTTCATCCAATATCGGTTGCTTCCACACTAAAATTTTATTTCGGGGAAATTTATCGTTTTATTTATAAAACAATTTATTTCTTAAAATATCCCCCCTTGATTAATTTCATCCCAATTAATAGTATATAGTTCTAAATAGTAATTCTTATCTTCTTTAATTACCATTTCTATTCCTTGTCCACATTTTCATTTTCTACCAATGTTCTCATTTATATTTGGAGACAAAAATATTTATTATTGCACGTAATATTTATATTTCAATTTTAATATTTTTAAATGGGTGTTTTATTAATATTTTTAAAATATGTGTTTCAATAAATTATTTAAAATTAATAAAACAAATTCCATCATTTCAAAATTACATGTTTTATATTTAACTCTACATTAATTTTGAATCCATTGTTTCATTTTCTATGCCACAATATTGAATATTATTTTTAATAGTATATTTTCTCACATTATTTTAAAATAATCTTTTAGAAATGATTTTGTGTTACTCATGGCTTCAATATTTATAGTTGCTTTTCAATGTTAACATTTTTTTTGTAAATTCTTCTCTTCACCTTAAAAAATGAATTTTAAAAGTAATTATAAATTCTTCTTTTTTAAAATAGGTAAAAAGTATTCTAAAATATTTTTTTTTTCAATTTCACTACCATTTTATTCTTTATCACTAAAGGATATATTCAATAGGAAAGTATTTTTCATGATTAAACCTCTAAATGTTGTTATGAAATACTATTTTCATTATTTAATTCTCTACAACAATCATTCAAAATCACGAGGAAAATTTTAGTGATACCATCTAGAAATGTTATGAAACTCATTTTTTCCATCTAGGGGTTCTTGATGATGTGATGAATGATTTTTTTTATGTAGCACACATATGTAGGAATGAGTGATGGGTGAGATTCAATATGGACCTTGAATTCTTTGGTAAAGTTTATATGTCACGATATTAAAAGGGTATACGAGAGTATTTATCCCAATCAATTGGGTACAAGTGGTGGTATCCCATTGAAAAGGGAACATTAAAATATTTATCCCAATACAAATGGTAAAAAATTACTTATCCCAATCTGGAATGTGAATGGAAGGATTTAACCCAGGTCGAATGGTACATGGGAGGAATTAAACTAAACCACATAGTATATGGTAGGATTTATCCAAAACCCAAGGGAACACTGTGGGAATATACCAATCCCAAGAAGCTAAAATGTTGATTAGTCCAATCCAATTTTGTCATTAATGTATTTGTGAGAATAAGTGACATATTATTTTAATGCATATTTTAATGCCACAATCTTATGCTAAAATATAATGCCTACAATCATGATACATGAATCATTTTCAATGTCTCATAATTCCACTCCCTTTTTCCATAGTGTATATTTTTTACGTTATGTTACATATTGTTATATGAAGACTTATAGATACCCCTTGTTGTTACATGTTATTTTGAATAGGTGATTTCTCTATTTCTCATGCTTTCTAACATGTTTAAAATTTAACTAGTGATGACATGAAGATGATTTTTTCCTAGTTAAAAATTTAGGATCATATATTCCTACGTTTCTATTCCCTAGTTTAATAATATAATGGTTCTATATTTGAATTATAGAATTAATTATAATGGGTTTTTATTATAGATAAATGTTTAAAAGAATTCCAAAATAATATTCTTATGTAATTATTTACCAATCTAACTAAACTTTTCATTACTGGGATTTGGTGATTATTTGGTAGGTTTAATGTTTCAAAAATGAAAATGTTATAAAGTAATAATAGTTTCCATAAAAGTTTATCAAATCTAGTGTTTTAATGAATTTTTTTATATCACCGGATCTCAGAGTATGGGTCTGGAGTGCTATATACACTGAGTATCTGACCAATTGATGATTCACAAGTTGTAAACAAGGAAATAAATAATAGATGAAATATTATTATGGATGAGTTTCTAAAAATACCTGAATAATTTAGGGATAAAAATAAATGTATGTATTTGGGTCTTGACCCATTTAGTAGGCTCAGGTATGATAACCAGGAAGAGCATCTCGACATGAGGAATTTTTTTAAACCAATTAGTGTACCTTGTCTCAATGGGTTTTCAGATGTGATGAGGATTTACTCCTATTAGGTTGTTCTGTAAGATCAAGGATTCAAATTTAGGTATTATAACCCAAATTATATATAACCCAATAGGATAATTTTACATTGTGACTCAATTTTTTTTATGTGGTTCATTGAAGGGAGCGAATGGACCATAGTGAAGCCATGGGACAACATCAAGACACTAATCCTAGTTGATGGGAAGGGGATAATCCACCATAATATGGATCCTTTTATATGTTCAGGTATGTGTTTTGTACACAAGGGTCTTCTAAAGGGAGTTCATGGATTAGGGTATCTAAGATAGGCTCGATGATGGTGGAGTTTGTATACTATCCTGGTGAAGTATTG
Source organism: Viscum album (assembly GCA_963277665.1). Classification (NCBI taxonomy): domain Eukaryota; kingdom Viridiplantae; phylum Streptophyta; class Magnoliopsida; order Santalales; family Viscaceae; genus Viscum; species Viscum album. The sequence continues at coordinate 135,933,618 of OY728150.1, forward strand.
TCCGCGAAAATGGGGATTGCTAACTAGTCCTCTCTAGGTGACAACATGAAAAGGAAATAGTGAACTGGACATTAAGGGGTTTCCTTTTGGGATTAACTTTTATACATAACCACCCAATGTTTCTTTATGATTTCAACCTCATCAAGTGGCATCGTGATCTAGAAATCATGAAATAGCCTCATGGGGTGGCTTTGAGAGCTCTGTATCTGGATAATTCCTAATAAGGGGCTTCATAATATTTTCCACAAGGGATTGCCTCATGAGGAGGATTCTTGGGTTTTATCTCATGTTCTATACCCATGAGGTGTCTTATTTAAGTTCACCCTCACTGGATATTCATAGATAGTTTTATATTCTATTTCCCTACAGAGATATATTTTTTAATTACTATAGTATCCTTTCCCAGATACAATAATTTACTTAATATATCTATCATAGACTTCTATGAGTTCTCAGTATATGTGTGTTTTTAATTTTTCAACAGTTTTGTGTGTTTATATGAAACCATTAATTGTTGATCTTATAATGTAGGTGTGAATTTGGAAATGATGGACGATGAGTATATAATGGAGAAAACAATTCACATAAGAACCTATCGTTGTGGTAAAAATTACCTCTATAATTCTATGAGGACAATTGTTTTCCATGATAAAAGACAACATAGCCTTGAAAAGTGTCAAATTTTATCATGTTCAGACCCTCCTAATGGTCAGTGACATCATGGTGACCAATGATTCACTAGATTGCAAACCACATGAAATTATTATAAAGGATTCTCTAACATATTCGAGTATTGTTCCTTCCAAGTGGTCAGATTTATGGTGCATTTGATCTGTAAGGTTGACCACATGGGGGAGTTCCTCTATGAGTATGACCTCATAGTGAAGTTTCTCCATGACATCAAAATAATGGGGATTTTATATAGGATTTGACCTCATTATGAAATTAATCCATGAAATCTACCTCATGGTAGAATTTCAAGAAGAGACTAAACTCAGAGCAGATTCTCATTGAATGTATAACATTATCGCGGAAGTTTATTTTACATTTTCTTATAATTAATTTCAATATTCAAAAATAAAATCATATGAAGATAACTACACTTATATCAATAGGGATCCCTAAAAGAAGGTGTTTTCTAGATCCAAATTCTGTTAAGATGACCCCAAAAAGAGAATTGATGATTTTCTATACATTTGGTTAGTAATGTGGGAATTCCATAGCCTACTCTTGATCAAAATTTATCACAAACTCATCCCCAAATTGAGAGATGTTTAATATGGATCTTTATCTCTTGTTGTGTGAGAAGTATTATGAATCATGGAAATACCATTTTCTTCTTCATTCAATATGGAAATAACATTCTACTCAAACTCAGAATTATGTATAATATATCCATGAAAAAATTATTGATTCCATAAATTATCACATTTATTTATATCAAATTTTATTTTAATCATTTCTATTAATATATAGCATCCTAATCTTCTACCACAGTCAACCCATTCAGCATGTATCATATCTAATCCTTAATTGGATCACCACCTAACCAGAAATATATTTCATCTCATATATGTAAATAAATTTCATATAAAACATTCTATTCTGGTGTTCATAATATCAATTCATCTGGTCTCAAAACCTCATTATGTGGATATCATTCTTATCAGGGAATCTAAAATCCCAAAACAACCACAGCAGGGTTTTTATCCACAAAAAATATACATTAATTTTACTATCATGATCATGATACGACTATTAATTAATAATCACAATCATTTTTAGTAAATCACTTTGACACAAGTAATTTTTTACCATGATTAAATTATATATAGACATGATATTCTTTTAACCAGTGACTTGGTTGATGTCTTAGGGGATGTTATAATTAATTTTAGAAGAGAAAAAATATTATATTTGTGATATTTCAGTTTTATTTTTTAATAAAAACATAACCAAAAATAAAAATTATATTAAGTGGGGTTTTTAGAAAAATTTGAAGGGTTTTTATTCAAATTAAATCAAGTGACAGATAAATATTGCTGTATAGTTTAATAATGGAACCTATTTCAAGAGATATTGAAAAAAAATTCTATGGTGTTCTAGAAATCATGTTTTTGTTCATGACTTTATAAAATAACATGAGCTTATATTTTTGTATAAAATATTCATCATAACATATTTAGTTTTTCAAGAAATTTCTAAAAACCCCTAGATTCCGTAGGGAATAAACATAAATTAAGGTTTGATGAAATTATTCATTGATGATGTTTAAAAATATTATGGATTGAGGAGAAAATAGTTCGTTAAATAATTATGTTAACGGAAATAGGGAGTGACAGTATATCACTTATTTATAAAGAAAAATATTGAAATTAACACTCAATTGTTTTTATGTTGAGGTCATGATTTTTTATTATAAGTCAGTGTTTTGTTAAAAACGTTTTGATAAAATACATAAATCATGTAAATAGAGAAGAAATGGATAAGAAAACATTATGGGAAAAATATAATATTTATGATTTTTAATTTGAAGGAATGTTTTTAGAGTAAAAGATATATTTTTGAAGATAAACCCCACATAGTCCACCTCAACATGTTTTTGTTTGAAATAAAGTGGAGTTATTGGATTGTTAAATATTGTGCATTAGTTTGATCTCTATGGAAAACTACATCTTGTCCCTCAATGTACAAAAACTTAAATATTGATTAAATGGTTACCAAATTATGAAGGGATCAAATTCTGGTAGAGGAATTTTGTTGGTTATTTTTGAATAATTTTTTTAAATAAAATAACATATATGAAGTAAAATTTGGTAGGTGTGTTTGGAATGTTGTTTTGTCTCTATGGACTATGAAATAGTGTGAGAATAATGAAAACAACAACAAATATAGAGAAGTATTGTGTAGGATCTCCATTATTTAATTTATTGATGTTTAAAAACATTTATTTGATGATTAAAGATGGTTACTAATGATATGATATTATTTTTATTATTTAATGGATAATATGTTGTTTTTTCACTAATATATCTCAAATTTTGATTGAATAAGATTTTTTTTTCTAGGTATAGGTTTTTATTTATAATTATGAAAATAATTCTCTGTGAAACTGAGTAAAATCAAGATACTATCCATTTATAAAAGTTGAAGATAATTTTTAATATTAATGATTATAATTATTGTAAATATTAATTTTTATTATTTTTTTATAATATAATGTCACATTCATTCAGATATATTTGATTATATTCATGTGTTCATGGATTAACCCTACACCTTTTATTCTACATGATGATACTGGTGGATTGTATGGATTTGGGTTTTCTAGATCATTCTAAGGATGTATCTATTAATTTTTAAAAGTGTACACTATAAATAATTTCCATACATATTATTGAACTTTTTGGAGGTTGATATTATAGAATTAAATTGATTAAACTCCATTAAATTCAATATTGGATAAGAATTAATTAAAATCCACATGTTGGGGCATTCATCTTAATGGATGATGGGGTTTGTTTTGTTTTTTTAATGAAAATTACAATAATTTGGATTTCATGATTCAACCCCCTATAAATTCATAGTTATACTACTTCATATGGGTATAAAAATATATATAATTTTTATTAGAGTGGTGTATCAGGTTTCCATAAAACAAATTGTTGTTTTTGATTATTTTTTAATTTAATGTTATTTAAAAAAATTATCCAAAATAGATAATATTACCTAAGTGTATATAATGGTTATTATAACGTTTTACGGAATAAAATAATATATACAGAATTATAGGAATCAATCACGTTTATTATCAATTATCATAGATATGATTTGTGTTCCTACCAATGATAATATTTTACTAGAAACAGTGCAATGATTATAGTTGGTGATAAAATTATTCTTTAAAATGGCCTTCATTATTTAAATATCACACCTTCCTCTCTTTTAGTAAATAGTTTTTTTTCTAATTCCTGAGGATTATAACTATTAATGAATTCTTTTATAAGTTATAAAATATCTACAATGAAAACATCATGGTAAATGATGCTAAATTATTGATTTAAAATTTATTGTATGAGAAAATATGTATACTCTAATATCATTAAGTCGATGACTTCTATACAAGATTGAATGAGGTGGTAAGTTATATTATATTATTTAAAGATACTATTATTGAATCTGTGGTTTTTAATAAGATACATCATATATTTTTTAATAGAATATATGCCAAGGTATTGAATCTTTAGAATCAAGATTTGGATACATTTCTTTTAGCTTAATTTTATTTAATTTTTATTAGATATGAAATGAAGAATACATGCACTATAAAGAATAAGAGTATTATTGAAAAAAATTACTTTAATGACTTAATTCAACATAGTTTCAATGATAAGTAATGAAAAAATTTGGAAATTTATAAAATGAAGCTGATATTGAGAATAATTATTACAAGTTATCTTCACTAGACATAAAGAGTGTACACCAGGGAAAAAGTAATTTAATATTTAATATTCCATTAAAATTATATAAATATAGTTTTATCTAAATTTTCAGTTTTAACTAAACAAAATTAAAGAATCAAAGTTTGAATATGATTATGAGTCACCAATATGTTTTTAAAAAAGAATAAATCATTAATGTTAACATTTTAAAAGATTCCACTAAAATTAAAAGGTAATAATTTCTCTAAAATAAAAAATGAAAATTTTCTATCTAAATAAAATGATGATAGATTTTTTATGATGAGACTTAATTTTATGCTACATGTTAGATGAGGGAGAATATATTGATTACCAAAGTAAATAAATATGAATTCACTAGTGATGAAGACAATTTTAATAAAAACGTTTATTATAATTAAATCATGTTTAGGATAATGTGAGAGTTGAAGGGGTTCATTTCAAACATCTCAAAGCCGCAAAAGAGGAAAAATCATGTGAATAAAGAACCTAAAAGTTTAAAAAACTATGGTTTTCCTCTTGCTATAAAGAAGTCATATTTTTTGATGAAAATTTAATAATTTAATATTTTACTAGTTTACATTTTTTTATTAGATTTTGTTACATATTGGATTGTAAAAAAAATTAAAATAACATAAAATAAATAATAATATTATGTTAGTAGTGGAAAATTATATAGAAATATTCATGTTTAACCTTTTCAAATCTAGGCATGAAATCAGAGAAATATTAATGAAAAATAATAAAAATGATGATGTTTTTAAAAATATTGATAATTTCATTAGAACATAAAATTAATCACTTAATGGATACTAAATTTCTGATATTTTTAGATTCTAATCTAGAAAATAATTCAAATACAATTGTATTGAAGTAACATTATTTCTAGTAGAATTCCATAAAAATTAAAAAAATTAAAATGTCAATTTCAAGTTGAAAATTTTTATAAATTATGTGTATTTTTCTATAATGATTATATATATATATAAACCATATTACATTATCACTTAATTATGGTGATAAATAAATTGAGTTAAAAATAGTTATCAAATAGTTGAAAATGTATGCATCCAAATATGAATAAAGAGCTATTATGATGAGAGTAATTTATTTTTAGTTATTATAGGTGTTACATAGTATTAATTCATATTTATAGGATTTCATTGTTCATTAAAATATATATCCATGATATTAAATTATCTATAGGACAGTAATGTAAGGGAATAGAATGTAATTAAATAATGTGTGTTGAGAAGAAATATAATATTACATAAGTAACAAAAATTGTCAAATTTAGATGTTGAAATAATGTTGTTTAAAAAATGACCAATCAGGACATCGTTTTGAGAATTTCCTTACCATCGTTTTGATTACTTGAGTAACCATTATAATACTATAAATTTTTAAAACAATATGGTTAAATGGGAAGGGAAATAAGGTTTGGTTGATGTTGCATAGAATATTTCTCAAAAGGACAATCCATGGATGGTGGAGAGATGATTTCCATCTCATATTATATTTTAAATATATCAATTTTTAGAAATTGAAATATTAAATTAAGGATCCTTTACATTTTTTATTGATTGGTCACACAAAATTAAACGATTTGGTTCAAAGGATATTAGAGAGGATATTTTCTGATAAAATAATACACATTTTTTAAATGATAGAAACACAATTTATTTAGTGTTTCTATCATCTTTTATGTAGGGTGTGAAGTGAATTTTTAAAATTATTTATTCTTAATAAAAAAATTAGTGAATTTTAATATCATGATGAAAAGACAATGAACATGGGGTATCTTTTTTCAAGTGGGTGATATTGAAAATTATTTTTAGTAGAGTCTAAAGGTGGAAAATGTGTTATGACATTAAAATATTGTCAATTTTAGAAATAATAATATGACTAATATCACATGAGGGGATAAGTTTTATGGAATTCTAATACTAAATAGGTATGGAAATTAAAATTTTAACATGCTTAAAGAGGAATATTATTAAATCATAAAATTAGAAAGTAGAGATTCAAAATTCTCTTCTATTAAATCTTATTTATTTTTTAAATTAGTTATCCAATAAATAAAATTTCAAAACATATAAATTGAATTTTTTTTGCATAATTGATAAGTTTACTCAAATTCTATGAATAATGTTTTTAAAAAAACCTATGATGTTAAGGATGTTTAATAAGGATGAATGATAAATTTAATATTTGTTTAGATATAATGCAATAATTTTTATAAATTTTGTAAATTTAATTGATATGTATAAAAATAGTCAGTTCATATAACTTTAGTAAGGTAGAATGATGTCTAAAACATTAATGGTGATCCTATTAAATATTTCCAAACTAGAATATATTTGAAGATACCATCTCACACCTAATTTATTTTTTAATTTAACAAATGGATTTTATGATAATCAATGAATTACAAATATTGGTTTCCTTAAATGAAAAGAAATATGATCTAAAAAAGAAAACAAAATTTTGGAGTGGGTTCTTATTCTAAAAAATAAAAATGTTATAATAACAAAGTAGGTGTTATTTAAAAAGATGAATATTATTAGATAAGTGATTAGTAAAAAAGAAATAATTATAGAAAAAGCGAATTATTAGGTTGAAGGAATTAACATTGATGATAAATTTTACTTAGTTTCAATCCTTGAAACCCATGGAATATTTCATGCTATAACAACCCAAGATAACTAGAAATTTTTTTAAAATGTATGGAAAGTCTTATTAAAATATTGGAGAACTTGAATAAGATATTTATATTGAGAAATTTTAAGGATTTATGGTTGTAGATCATGAAATATGTTTTTATGTAAAATATGGTTCTATATGTGTTAATAAAATCTCCCAAAGAGTGATATTAAAATCATGACTCCTGTATAAATTTTATAAATTTCATAAAAGGAGGAATGTAGAAAATCCTATAATTAAAATAAATTTATGAAGTAACTCTCATTATTATAATATATTTTCATGATAATTTATTTTATAGAAATTAATAAATAGGTTTCAAATAATTTAACCCTAAAATCATTAATTTTTTAGTGTTTTCGATTTTGGGAGAGATTAGTTACTTATTATGAAATTAATTTTTTTATGAGGAATACTATATTTTCCTTTATTGAGATAAATATAACTAAGAATTTCTAAATAATCCAAGAATTAAGAAATTAATATTGGTTTATACTAGAATTCCATTTGGAACTAAAATTTTCAATGATGATTAAGGATAATTTGTAAATCAAAAGGGGTTCAAAAAATTAATTTGGTGTTTACTCAGGTTGTCTTCAAAAAGACCAGATGTCATATATGATAACGTATTATGTGTGAATTACCATAGAGCAACCAAGGAAACTTACATAAATATATAGAAGAGTATTATATGATATATCAAAGGAAAATTTTACTTTGGTATAAAATATTACAGTACAGGAAAGCTAGATCTCTATAGATTTTTCGATTTAGATTGGGATAGTCGTGTTGATGGGGAGAAGTCAAGTTTGATGTAATTCTCTTTATGGGAATGAAATGTATAACTTAAACTGAAAAAAGTAAAAACATACTATGTTCAGAAAATTATAATAATGATATGTTTATAAAACTCAATTAACAACACATATGACGTGGATTTGAACTGAACTACATGATCTTATGGTGGAGATGAATTTTTCACATTTGTTTGGTTCTGATAATCAAAGTAAAATTAATATTTAATGGAATATGGTTCAAGATTCTGGATCAAAAAATATTTATATCAATTATCATTTCATAAAGGAGATGTTTTAAAATTTTCTATTGATGTTGGAATTTGTTTATACTTATGAAACGATTGATGGCATTTTTACCAAACCATTATTGAAGGACACATTTTAGAAGATGAGGTAGATGATGTAAGGTCAAAAAAATGTTTTTTGATTATAATGTATAAATTTCTATCCCCTTATCTATTATATATTAATTTTATTACAAATTAAGATATACTGACATAAATCCAAACTATATATTTTCCCTTAAAATGAATAACTTCTTTTTAAGGAGGGATTAATTTAGGTCAAAAATTAAAATGGTTTCTTGTGAGTCCAAATTGTTTGTTTTAGAATATATATTTTGTATTTTTATGTATTTATACATGAAACTATCTCAACACATATACAAAGGAAGTGTTTAATAAATGATAAGTGATTGTAAGGGAAAGTGATGGAGGAAGTGAGAGTGATTTTTATGGGTATCTTCGAGGTTATTATTATTCATTCATTTTTTCAACATCAATTATGCTCACAGAGTAATAAAATTGATTAAATAAATTATATTTTAATTATTTATCTTATAATAAATTTTATTTATGTTCATTATTGGATAACAAAGTCCACCAGGGGGATTTCTATAATTATTAATAAGTTTTATATAAAGGGGATATATTTAGGACCCAATAGTTACTTGATAACATGGGGAAAGTGAATTATTTTTTAATAAGATGAATTGGATATGATTAGTGATATATGGTTGTAATTTTCTAGCTCATAAGTCAAATTTAGTCAAATATTTAATCAATTCATTCAGTTGAAGTCATGATTATTTTTAAGGATCATCAATGGATGGTTGATTTTACGGATGAAGTATAGAATGAAATTTTGAATTAAAATATTTTTAATCTGACATAGAACATAAAAAATATGGATGATTGTAATCTACATAACGGATAATGTATTCTGAAAAATTCTTCGAAACAGTCTGTAAAATGAGGGTTATAATCGTTTTAATTTCAGGCTAATTTTTTTCATAATCCATGGATGACATGGTGAATCAAACCACATTATGGATTGAAACAATTAGTCATTTTATGTATTTGAAATTATCATGAACAAAAGATAAAAATTCATGGTAAAGATCAATGTTTAGTGAAATAAGTATTTGTAGTGGCCTTATGATTCTATGAAAAAATATTTAACATAATATTTTATGGTTTTTATGTAGATACCATGATTATTTTAAGTGAAAGAAATGGTTTTTAAATCCTCAGATGATGATATTTTATCTAAATTTAGAGAAATGTTGAAAGAGAAAAGATATATTATTTATTTTTTCCATGGTTTTCATAATTAGAATTTATGATTTTATAGAAGTTAGTGTGGTAGAAGAAAGACATATTGTGGATAATAGCACCATGTCATGAAACATTCGGAAGAGTATTTCCAAGTTATTTTGATGGGGTGTCATGTTTAATGAAATATTTAAGACTATAAATTAACCATAAGAGTTTATAAATAACATATATGGTGATTAAAAGTTCCAAACAAGTTTAAGGGATCAAATTCAAGTAGAGTAAGTTGGTTGTTGATGTTAATTTTTTTATCAATTCAAAATTATCAATATAAAAAATATTTGGATTTAATATTTTGGAGTTGTAAAGGAATATAGTTATAAGTTTATAAAATACACTCATGATATATAATTATTATAATATATCATTTTTATTTCATTTTTTTATGTTAGAACACTTATATATGATGATTAAATAATATTAAAGTTGATCTGATATTTACCACTTTATTTAATGGTTAAAGGATTTTTCTTTAATAAATATATATTATCTTAATACTGAAGATGGTTTTGGGTTATCATGGTATTATTTTATTCACTAATTTTACATATAATTTAGGTGAGTAGAAGAGAAGAGATGTTTTTTATTATTCTATAAAATGTTTAATATTCTTCATAGAGATTAAACATTTTCATTATTATACTTATTAAAGACTATAATATTTATTATTATAGTGAAGGATGAATCTATCAAGAGAAATTTTATTACATTTCCTATTTTGGATAATCCCATCTTATTTTATTTCACATGATGACACTATTGGACTGTATGATCTCGGGTTTTCTAGATCATGACATAAAGGTAGTTATTCATTTTTAACGATTATCCATGAGAACAGTTATAATCTAAATGATTTCATTTATTGAAGGATGAGTTTATTTAATTAAATTTACTTACCTCACTAAGATTAACAATTGATGAAATTATATACATTATTATAAATTGTTTCATTAATCATATTTGTTGTAAGGGTTTTTCTAAAAAAATGAAAAGTAATGTCAATTCCATGATTTTCACTCTTAATGAATTGTTAATGATCTAATTTCATATCAGTATCAACATATCTAAAATATTATTCTTGAAACACCCAATAATTTATTTTTTATGTTTTAATTAATTGAAATACTTTTTAAAAACAATATCTCATTCCAATATAGACATGAAAATAGAATTTGAATATATCTTGCATATATGATGAATGTGTTCATTATATCTTGCTGCATCAGGAAAATAGTAACTAAATAAAAAAAATATAATTGATTAATAAAAATAGGGATATAATATCCACAATATAAAATAATTAATGGATTTCATTCCTAGGATTGAAGGGATGGAACTCTTTACACCTTCTTATTCCAAATAATATAAAAATTAGAAGGTGATGGGTTTTTTTGTGGCTAACAAATCCATGATTAAAGTTGTATATAGATATATCTTATATTAATGGTGCCATAGTGGGATGAAATATAATTCATAGTAAGATATGGGTTATTTTTTTTGTTTTACAATAGTTTACATTATGGGATTTCCAATCCTCATAGAAGTGATGGTGGTTATTATTATTATCACACTTTTCAAGATAAAAGTTGTGTACCCATTATTTATTGAGATCTAATAAGATACAATAGTCAGTTTACCTAATAACCCAACTCCACACATTAATAAATTATATATTTTATATATCATTTCCATGGTTTCAATATTATTGAGAAGGAAACACTATCAATGATGCACTATAAAAATTTTAAAGGTCATTTATAGTGGTGTTGATGTAAAAAAATTAGTCCAATAAGGATCCAAGAGGAAATAAGGTTGAAAATTATTTTATGAATAAAATGATATACTATATCGAAACCCTAAATGTGTGATTTTATAACTTTAAAATCTATAAAACTCTATGGTTCTATACACTATCATGATTTTAATGAAAATTATCCTAAGGTGTTGCACAATATGTTTGTTTTGTGAGAATGAACTTTTTTTAATCATGCTAATTTCGTAGTCTAAATGTATATAAATACTCATCGTATTTCTATATCAAAGGTTTAGACCTAAAATTTTAGATTTTAGGGAATCAAAATATCTCATCTAAAGAAACATAAATTTCTACAAGCTTTAAAATAAGAAAGAAACCTCTATTCTCTCAAGTAGTCAAAACATTTATCTTAATTATCACACATATACCCTTAAAAGTATTTTAATGCTCTTGATATTATCTCACACAACCACTTTACATGAATATAACTATTACATTAAATCGAAAAATTACAAGGTAGAAGCTTCTACCTAGTTTCCATTTTTCATAAAATTATAAATCATGGAAAAAAGAGTCATTTCTAGTCCCATGTTTTAGATAGCGTGACTTTTCCTTGATCCCATCTTTGACAATATTCATCTTTAGGTCCCATTAAAAACATTTCAAAACATGGGATGAGCATAAAAAGATCATTAAGGGTTATAAAACAAGGAAAGAAAACATTAGTTCATCATTACATACATAAAATATTCTCCTTAACATACCTCATAAAATCATAAGATTTGTGAATAACACATAGAAAACATAAATTATAAAGGTAACTTGTGGCATTAATATCATACTTAAATTGTAGAAATCACAACTACATAGGGAGTTACGTTGGAATACCCATCGTAGTATATTCCATATATATATTAGGAGAAACATACATGTTTACCTCTGTCACATTACCCAATGCATTGGAGAGTTATATCAGGCGCACTCGCCCTAGGTTTATCATGGAAACTCCCATATGCATAACAGTTCCCAATAACCGTAACATATTCATAACGCATAAACCAAACATAAAGAAAAGATAAAATTTCCACATTTCAATCAAAATATATCCTTTAAATATATTATAATAATCAATACATAATAAAAACAATTTTCAATAACAATATACGTAAAAATAGTAAATGATATGTACTTTATTTATATAAACATTACTACTTGTTAAAAAAATCAAAAGATCAAGTAATACTCGCGGTGGTAGAAAAGGTCGTTGTCACCAGTTACATTAAAAATAAACATTCTTATTTATTTTCATTTAGAAAAACGGCATGTAGAAAAAAATTCTTTTTGAAATGAAATGAAAATTCAAAGGAGTTTATACAGCATATAAAAGAAATTCATGTATTAAAACAAAATATTTCTCAATGAAAGGAGATTGAGATGAATTCCCTTACCCCATGTCCGACTTGACTGGATCATTCTTTTATCTACTGAATAATAAACTAAAGTCAATTTATACTTTCTTAATATCATTTTTCAAGTTTATTATTCATTTTATACCAATTATAACCATGTTATAAACATTATGTAATCATTTATGTTAATAATGGTTGTTTTTTCGATATTTCATACTTGTATAAAAAATGGACCTCTTATATTTACATGTTGTTCACCTGGTCAAAAGTTATTATATCCAGAATTATATTCATGATTTAGATATCATATATATCATATATATCTAGTATATATATGTATTTATTATAGCGCATGAAAGTTGGAGTCACGAAATGAAATGCACCGTTCATGGAGACGGTATGTCGTACGTACGCATGAATGCTACTTCTAGTTATATTTAATACATTAATTGAATTAAATAATAATTATATATAGTTATATTATAATTATAGTATAATATAATATATAATATCATTACCTATATAATTTATATGTCCCACATATGACATTAATGAGTCATATCACTTTGAGGGGGCGGTAGTCCACACATCCTCGAATTAAATTATCGCGTTTACCCATAATGGAAACCATAATTGTATGAAATAAAATAATAGTAAAGAATAATAAATAAAACATAAACATAATATATATCATATATTAATTTATTTTCATCTTAATGTCAACCTTGATAAGTGGTTGGAAATAATCGAACAGTCATCGTTTCATGAGGCGTTAGTTTGCAATCCACAAAAACAGTATGTTATTCACCCATTAGATGGAGGTGTGTGTAAATTTAGATTTAATACTTCTAATAATAACATCCTTGTCTACTGAGAATACAATATTTATTATAAGAGAAAGTAAGAAAAATATTTTAGGGGTTGTAGAAATATAATAAAATAAAATAAGTCATGAGAAACAGTTACCTTTAATTTGGGTAACTCCCTTTGGTTCGATCCAAAAGGACATCTTGATGTTCCTTCATCCTATGGTAATTCTTATAAGAGTAGGAGAGGGATCTTGAGAGATTATATTTACTGGTTTTGTATGATCCAAGGGGAATTAGTGGTGTCTGTTATGAGTTAGAATTGAGGTCTTTTTATAAGTGGGAGGAGGGGATCTTTTGGAACGTTTGCAAATATTATTTTATTATAAACATATCATCTGTTTATTAAGATCCAAAACTAATTAAAGTTAAATATAAGATGACTCATGTTCAAAATAAAATCATCCAATAAAAATTGGTCATTTATTAGATATTTTTGTAATATTTATAATCTTATTTATTTAAATCATTTATTAATTAGGTTAATACTGCATCATTATCGTGTCCTAAATAATTTAGTTTATATGATATCTAAATATTATAAAATAAATACCATAATGTAGGAAAAAGTTTTATCTTTCCAATGAATATTTATAGTCGAAATTATAACTTATATAACCCAATGTAAAATTTAATTTACTAAAAGCTATTTGTTTATGCCATTTTTTTCCTTTACATTAAGTTAATTAAAATAAAGCGTCATTATCACACTCAAGTGGATCCATGGGGTCCCAAAACCAACCCAATGATGCCGATGGTCATAAATTACTGAACCCATAAGGTTAGGACATGTTTTAAGGTAATTTGGTATTATTATAATATTCATTGTACCATAAATTACAATATTTACCTTTAACTGCTGTAAATAAAATTCAAAAGTTAATATTCACCAAAATTTATTTTTATCTTATTGAACCACATTTTACTTAATAAGAGCAACCATGTATATCGTCTTTAATAAATTAAATCCATAAAATTAATAAAATTTCATTTAAATGAAAAGTCTCTTTATTAACTACCACTTAGTGGTTTCACTATTCATCGAAAATAAAAGTTTTTCAGAAAAATACCAAACATTCAACCTAATATATATTTGATATTCCAAATAAAAAATTTATTTCTATTTTACCAAGTTCAAATCATATATTTTGGATTAATTTATTTAAAATTAATACCTTTTTTCAAAACAAATAGAGTTTTTTTAAGAAGAAATAACTATAAAAACATTTATACTTATTTATGTCCAATTTCAAGGTGAAATTAATTTCGATGAACAACATTGGATTAACTCATAAAAACATAATATAATTACACCTTAAAACCAATTAAAAATATAATAAAACTACATAAATAAATTTGATTACAAGGCACTTTTGAATTAATATATATTATTTTTCACTATTCGTTAAAAATGAATTTTATCAGAAAAATACCAAACTGTAACCCAAAGTGAATTTTGATGTCCTGATTCTAATGAAGAATTCTATTTTGTCAAATAGAAAATATAAAAGTGACCAAAAATATATTTAAATATAGTTTTCCATCAAAAGGTAGTTAATCGACAATTTAATGAATATTAGAGTATTTATACTTAAGATTAGATTAATTCACATTTTAAGCCTCTAAGATTTATAGGATAAATGTAAAAAAGTATAAAAAACATGTATAATCATATTATAGTTAGTTTTATTAATTCCCTCCAAAAAACGGCGAGGTATTAACTAAATTCAAAATATTATTATTATATAATTAGTATGGAACGTAATATTTCAAAGAAACCCATTGTTGCGTATTTAGTAAGCCATATAACATATCAAGCCCTTTAAAGTAAAAATAATATTTAATTCACATATATCAATAAATATGTAAAATATCTTATTTCTTTATTTACCTGTGATATTAAATCCTTTCCCCCTTTTAGAAATTGTGTCCTCATAATTTTTATTCACTTATCAGATCTGTGGGTGTATTTATCCCTCAATGAGTTTTAAGATTCCCATGTTGCCTCTTCCACTATATGGTTTTTCCATTAAACTTTTACCTAGTGAATCACCTTATTACACAACACTTTCTCTCTTCGGTCAAGAATCTAGAATGGTTGTTCCTAATAAGAGAAATTCTCTTGCTACTGAACTACCTCTAACCATAAACCATGAGACGGATCTGGCATATACATTCTCAACATTGAAACATGGAAACATTGTGTACCTGGGATAAACATGGAGGTAAAGAAACTTTTTAAGCAACTGATGCAACTTTATCTGAGATTTTATAGGGTCCAATGAACCTTAGACTCAACTTTCCTTTCTTACCAAAACGCATCACACTTTTCCATGGAGAAACGTTGATAAATTCATGATCACCTACCACAAAAGAGAGATACTTCCTCCTATTATTCACATAAATTTGTTGTCTGATCTGAGCTGTTCTCATGTTCTTCTGAATCAATTGATCCTTTTCTACCATCTCTTCTACCAATTCTGGTACCATTAGCTTCCTTTCACCTAATTCATCAAAACATCTTGAGTTCGACACTGATTTCCGTCTAATGCATCAAATGGAGCCATCTGTATATTTTAATGAAAATTTTGATTATAAGGAAATTCAACCAATGAAATATGTTGGTCCCAACTTCTCTTGTTATCAAGTGAACAAGCACATTTTAACACCTCGAGCTTCCACAATACGCTTCTCTTTGAATAATACAGTAGCGTGTGTTGTACGCAACTTCGAGTTCTAACACACATCATGAGCAATCAAAGTAGCTGTTATGAATAGTAATACCCACTTTTTGAAATTTTATAAATTTTATCTCTCAAAATGGACTTCATTTTTTGGATTCAGAATATCAAAATTATCCTAGGGTGAAATTTTGGTACTTTTCAGATAACTTTCATATTTTGATGAATAGTGAAAATTACTAAATTTTAATTAAATACAAATTTATTAATCAAAAAAATTAATAGTGATAAATTACAAATTTCAGTGGTTTTAAATTATATTTAGAATATATTTTTACCATTTAATCCAATGTTGGTCATTATACATAACTAAACATTTAAACTGAACATAAACAAGTGTCAATCTTTTGATAGTTATTTTTTCTTAAAAAAACGCTATTTGTTTTAACAATGAGAATTAATTTTAAATTAATAAATCAAACTTCTATTTTTTGAATTTGGTAAAATAGACTGCATTATTGAATTCTGAATATCATAATTATCTTAGGGTAAATTTTTTGTATTTTTCTGAATACTTTCATTTTTTGATGAATAGTGAAAAACACTAAGTTACTGTTTAAAAACGGCTTTTTATTTAAATAATAATTTATATTAGTTAAATTTAATTTAGGTCAAAATAGATGCATAAAACCTATATAAATTCAATGCATTTCATTTGAGGCAGTTTATAATAAGTTTAGATATATAAAAATTTTATTGAACTTTTTCACTATCTTTTACCCACCTCCTAGGAGAATTTGTAAATTCACATAAAACTTAATTTTACCGCTTCTATGAGTGTAATTTCGAAAATCCAAGAGACATGGTTAATATCAAGGAGTAAAATTTGGTTCAATAGGATAAAATTAATTTTTTGTGAATAGTAACCTTTTACTTTCATTTACCGCGGTAAAAAGTAAATAGGGTAATTAAGGGTATAATTGATATTATTATTAGCCTAACACATGTCCTAACTCTATTGGATAAGTTTAATTCGACCAAAAACAACCTTATGAATAAAATATGACCCTTTAGGTCGACTTGGATTAGATTAGGACATTTATTATTATTTAATTTAAAGAAGAGTTAAAAGAGTAAAAATCAATGTTTAATAACTAAAACATTTTTAATATAGGGTTATACATAATCTAAATTCTTTTATAAATCTTCATTAGAAATCTAAAACGATTTCCTACATAATGGTATTTTAATTATAATTTTTAGACCTTAAATAATTAAATTTATTTATGAAACAATGATGATACAGTAATTACCTTATTAATGAATGAATCAAATAAATTGTAATATAAATATTAAAATAAATATAATATCAACGTTTTTATGACATAGACGAATTGTCTAGGTTACTATGAAATGTTATGGATAATTCAACGTATCTTGTCTGAAGTAATCAGGTTGTCATGACTTTCCAAAAAAACAAAATACCAAATAGTGTCAAAAATGACATAAAAGAGTTTTTAAAACAAATATTATATTATTAATTGATATTAAATTCCTAAATATCTATGGTTCGGACAATAGAATTGTATCATGATATAGGTATCATTAATGGACAATTTGGGGGTCTCTTGTTGGTATATAGTAAGTTTATTAACTATATAATATAAAAATTCAAGGTGACATGGTAAGTGTCAAACTAATTAACCAAGAGTTAAAACTAAAAGATAAGTTTAATATAATGACCCAAACCGATCTAAAGTATATTGGTTGAAAGGATTTAGACCCATACCCACCTTAGTCTATGAATAATCCACTTTGGAGCCATTAGAAACTGAATATAAATTTATTATAAATTAATACTTTATGTTTTTTCTAAAGAACCCCTCCTCCCCCTTATAAAAGGACCCAACTTCTTTCCAATTCTTCAAACCTTCAAAGCATTTTGGTTCAGCCAAACCCTTGCAGAATACTCTTTCAACTTCCCTCACTTCAACATAGAGGCCTTAGTTTGATAATAAAGCCAACCTAAGGATCTCTTTTGATCAAATCAAAATAAGAACCCAAAGAAGAGGTAATGTTTTCACCACCCTCTTTCAAGTTCATTTCTTCTTCAACTTCTTCTTTATATGTTATTTATATTCTAAAATAATAACTCCAATATCTCCTATATACTGTGATGTTATTATAAATATGGTAAAACCATATTCTGTATTCTATCCATCCTTTTAATGACATGTAATCATACATGTGTACGTACGGCTTACCGTCTCCACATCATGGTGTAATTGTTATTCAATACATCATTATTTAGATGGGTATAATAATGATCTGTATTTGATGTAAATAATAAATATAACATTATAAGTATTCTGTATATATGATATACCATCCAATTATATATTATTTTAATATCAAAAGAATGATATTTTCGCTCGTGTGTACGTACGGATTACCGTCTCCACGATGTGATGAGATTAATTTCCAAGTTCACCATTCATCGACGATTATAAAAATATATATTACTAATAAGTATGTAATTTATGACATAATATTGCTACTGGAGATATATATATATATATATATATAAGGATTTATGTACTTATATATATCTTATTCACTTACTTCCGTTCAATACTATATGAAAACAGAAAGACCGTTTATGCGTACCTATGGACTACCGTCTCCATAAACCGTGTTTTCCATTTCATATATATGTCTATTATACATATTTATATTCTAAATATATATGATATATTTATCATTTTTTTATTCTATAACTATTTAAATCATGATCTAAGTGATACAACCAAGAGTAAAAAAGTTAAAACATGTATGATAAAGAAAGCGATTATAACCCGAAATGTTAATTTAACATGGAAATTATTATTATATGGGTAATATAAAGTCATAAATGAATCATGTATGATATCATAAATATTAATATGGTTCTGGTATAATTTAATATCATAATACAATCTTCGTACAGGAGGTTAAACGTACCCTCGACTAAAAGAAAGTGCAAGGTAAGGGGTTTTCATCTCACTCCTTGTTCCCGTGAGATTCATATCATATTGCCACTATTACCTTTTGTGTGGTGTATGTACTAATCATAATTTAATTATTTATGTAATACACTTTAATTTATGTGTATTTACATATTCATTGTAGGATACCTCTTTCATGGGGTGTATGTTTTGTATGTTACCAAATTGGTAAGGATTTATTTAACAATCTCTTCATTATCCGAGGTTATTTGTACGTAATTATCTACTGGGACCTCTTTGTCATACACATCCATGTTTCTTAAAAATGTATTTCAAAATATTCTTACTATTTTAATGAATATTGGTTAATTTCATTTATACCCTTGTTTGAATTTTTAAAAATAATTATAAATAAATCTTTATGTCGTTTTCCAAACAAGTTATTTTTTAACCTTTTCGACAAAATTAAGGTAAGAATGTCTTTTTTAACTTATACGATAGGTGCAGTTATTCTCCTCTATTATTACACCTTTTAAGATTCTGTTACAAACTTATAAAGATATTTTCGAAGTAAAGGTTTTATTTTATAGTTATGTGAATTTTAAATGATTTCAAAAAAAGAGATATTTTTCTCAAATAAATGAAAATCCATTGCCAATGTATATTTATTTAATGAAAGCTAAAAAATGTTTTCCGAAAACCCAACTCTCGAGTGCGGTAGACAGGATGGGATTGGGTGTGGACCTATCATGGCATGTAATTAGTCGAGCAGTCTCAGAATTAGTTATTTTGTTTTCAGAAGCTTGCATAATGTTTTTAGAAAAACACTGAAGTATATTTGAGAAATTTTAAACCTAAGTATCTTCTAAAAAAATTGCATCGGTAGGTCTCATGAGAGAAACTAGTGTCTTGGCATGAGGCCTTGACAAAATTTTATTTGTAGTCTTAGCACGAGGCCTTGGCTACATGGTTATGATAGTCTGGCATTATGAATTTAATAATTATGAAAGTGGTTACTGATATTGCTTGTGATTAATTGATTAGTAGAATATCCATGTGAATAAGTAAATGGAATTATTTCATTTTATTTCTACTATATTAAGATGAAGTTCATGTTTAAAAGGCTTTTGTTTTAGTTTTATACATTGCCTTAAATTTTTATGCTTATTTGGAAAGTTTTCTCTCTATTTCGTACCCTCACAAAGCATTTGAGCTCACCCATTACTATGTTTTATTTTTCCCAGGATTCCATGAAGTGTATTGTGATTGATATGCAGGGATAAGCCAAGGGAATAATGGCATTCATCACGATTATTTATGTTGTTTTGAAAGTCTTAAAGTGAAAATTTAACATTCATGTATGTAATCTCTTTTTCCAAGACTGCTAAACTAATCGGTCCTTCGAGACTTGATTCCTTGTAATCATTCCAATGTATTAAAATAATGCACCGACTCTGGGTAACTAGGGTCGGGGTGTTATAGTTGGTATCAGAGGAAGTTTAGAAATAACCTTGGAAACTTGATTTAGATAAAATCTGATTAGAGCACATCACCCTAAGATAGACTTATAGGATTAGTAGAGAATAACTTCATATAACTTTGATATTGTAGAAATTTTTTGAGTTTTTCGGGAAATACATCTCTATCTAGATACGAGCAGGTAGAGGCGGATCTGGCCCAGATGTACCTAGGGGTAAAACCCGAAAACACAGCTTTGAGCTAGACTCGAATGAGAACTGGTGCACGACAACAGGCCTTGCTGCACTCCTGGTTATGACACTCCCAGGGGATATGCTTAAGATAATTCTCATTTTATTTAAAACCCATTATGAAGGGCTCATGAGTATATACATACTCAAAGAAAACATTTTTACGATTATGGATTATATCTATAAACTGTTCAATTTGCGTTAGGTATTTTACAAGTTTGGAATTACACATTGCAATTCATAAACTAACCTAGTTTATGCTATTTTATAGAAATGGCACCAAGTAGAAGGAATGTGAAGTCCAATAATATGTATGATCCAAAGAGTAAGAAGGATCATATCTTTCATGGTCCTAATCTAGAATTTATTAGGTAAATTGTCTCCCACGTATTATCATCATATAAAGAAATAGTATCGTGTGTTGATAAGATATGTGAAGAATTCTTAGAGTCCTATGGCATTGATGGGAATCCAGAGAAGAAAACGATGGTAGAGAGAGGGGAAGATAAAGGGGAAAAGGTAAATAAGGGTTTTCCCATATGTGATAACTGTGGAAAGAATCACCTTGGAAAATTCGTGAAGGGAATGGGAGAATGTTATAAGTGTGGAGAAAAAGGACACCAAGTATGTGAATGTAAGTGTAAGAAAAAGGTTTCAAATGTATAATTCTTCATCTGCATGGAGTTTGGACACTACGCAAACCAATGTCCCAGTCATCAGACTATGTCGCAAATCATGCTATTGGATAATAATCAAGTTATGATACTACCACAGATGAAGAGGAATGACTAGTGTTCCTATGTTGTTATTTTAGAATTATTTCATTTAAGTGTTGTATCAATGATGTTCTGGAAATAAATAATGATTGTACTGTAGTACTATTTCATTAACAATTTGAGATTTTATGGTACTAAGAAAAGTTACTCTATAGTGAGTTAAAGTTTTTGGAAATTACATGGATGAAGGAAAGATAAACCTTAATATGGTCTTAATATTGAGGTAGGGATTTTGGAATAAGAGATGTTTGATTTTGGTAATTCATAATGTTGCGGTGTTGTAAAAGATTATATGAGGAAGGTGTTCACATGTTATTACCTAGAAAAAAGGATCCTCATTATGTTTAAATTAATTGTAAATTTTGGACTGTGAGTTTGGATAGTAGTATTTTGGATAATTCTAATGGTTGTAATGGATTACGTTTGAAAGGTTATTTTTGGATTTTTATAACACGCCGGCCGTGTGACAACCCGTCGCGTCGGAAAAAGTTGCTCGAATCAAACCCACAACCATAGTGCGATTGGGATTTATCACCTACCACAGGACTACGTGAAGTCCCTAGATTGTATAATGTAGTTTATTTTTTTAAAAGGGTCTGATATGTGAATTATAAATTCATTTTATTTGGAACACTATACGATTAGGATAAATAGAGTATTTTTGAGTTGTATTATGTTTTGGAGTTAAATATTAGTTTGTGGTAGACATTTATTAATGGATAAAACTATAATTATAAAGTAAGTATATCCCCTTATGATCTTATCCAATCTCATAAATAAATTCCCCAACATTAAGAAAAGGAACTTAGATCAAAAATGTTGTCCTATATGGTACCTTAGATCATCACTAATTTATATCTTTGGGATTTTTGGCCTTTTCATAGCCATGTTCTCTACCACTCTCCATCAGATAATTGATTGTTAGATTTCTCTTCCATATCCATATTTTCCTACATGGAACCCTAGTATGTATTATTTTCGGTAATCTTCCTACTTACCACTCTTTAATTTAAATAGAGACCTCATTAATTCATTTTCTATGTGAGATTTCAACTAGGATATTTTGAAATGTCAAAAATGTGTTATCCTAATACCTTATGTTTTCTTGAACCGATGGTATTTTAAATCATCATAGATTGATGAATTTAAGGACCTCAATTTTAAACTTGTTTGTGATTGATGACCTCAATCACTACCTATAAATATTTACGTTTTCCCTCCAATTATATGTCTCTAATTTCCCTTAATGATCTCCTAATCGAGATCATAATTTGGTGGTGACCCTTTCATTTCTCTTTTCCTCTTATAAAGACTACATTTTATTAACCAAATTTTGATGTGGGTTTCCCACAAAGATATTTTCTATTTTCATCCTTTATTTTCGATGAAAAATATCAAATTGCGAGGATGCAATTTATTAAAGGAGGGGAGAATGTAACACCACGAGCTTCCACAGTACGCTTCTCTTTGTGTTATACAGTAGTGTCAATTGTACGCAACTTCGTGTTCTAACACACACCACGACCAATCAAAGTAGCCGTTATGAATAGTAATACCAACTTTTTGAAATTTTATAAATTTTATCTCTCAAAATGGATTTTATTTTTGGATTGAAAATATTAAAATTAGCCTACGTTGAAATTTTGGTACTTTTCTGATAACTTTCATATTTTGATGAATAGTGAAAATTACTAAATTTTAATTAAAAACATCTTTTTTAATAAAAATAAATAATAGTGATAAATTATGAATTTGAGTGGTTTTAAATTATATTTAGAATATATTTTAACCATTTAATCCAGTGTTGGTCATTGAACATAATTTCACATTTAAATCAAACATAAACAAGTGTCAATCTTTTGATAGTTATTGTTTCTTAAAAACACGCTTTTTGTTTTAACAATGGGAATTAATTTTAAATTAATAAATTGAACTTCTATTTTTTGAATTTGGTAAAATAGGCTTCATTATTGAATTCTGAATATCCAAATTAGCTTAGGGTAAAATTTTGGTATTTTTCTGAAAACATTCTTTTTTTGATGAATAGAGAAAAACACTAAGTTACAGTTTAAAACAGGATTTTTATTTAAATAATTATTTATATTATTTAAATTTATTTTAGGTCAAAATAGATGCATAAAACATATATAAATTCAATTCATTTCATTGGAGGTAGTTTATAATAATTTTAGATATATAAAAATTTTATTGAACTTTTTCATTGTCTTTTACCCACCTCCTATGAGAATTTGTAAGTTCACATAAAACATAATTTTACAACTTCTGTGAGTGGAATTTAGAAAATCCGAGAGACATGGTTAATATCAAGGAGTAAAATGTGGTTCAATAAGATAACAATAATTTTTGGTGAATAGTAACTTTTTACTTTCATTTACCACCGTAAAAAGTAAATAGGATAATTAAGGGTAAAAATAATATTATTATTACCCTAATACATGTCCTAATTCTATTGGATAAGTTTAATTCGACCAAAAAGAACCTTAGTAATAAAATATGACCGTTTAGGTCCACCTGGATTAGATTAAGTCATTTATTATTATTTAATTCAAAGAATAGTTAAAAGTGTTAAAATCAAAGTTTAATAACTAAAACATTATTAATATTGGGTTATACATAAGATAAATTCTATTATAAATATTTATTAGAAATATAAAACGATTTCCCACATAATTGAATTTTAATTATAATTTTTAGACATTAAATAATTTAATTTATTTTTGAAACAATGATGATGCAGTAATAACCTTATTAATGAAAGAATCAAATAAATTGTAATATAAATATTACAATAAATATAATTTCAAAGTTTTTATGACATCCACGAATTTTCAAGGTGAATATGACATGTTAGGGATAATTAAATTTATCTTGTTCAAAGTAATCATGTAGTTATGACTTCCCAAAAAAACAAAATACCAATAGTGTCAAAATTGACATAAAAGCGTTTTTAAAAAAATATTATATTATTAATTGATATTAAATTTCTAAATATCTAAGGATCGTCCAAAAGACATGTATCATGATAGGTGTATCATTAAATGACCACTTGGGGCTCTCTTGGAGGTATATAGTATGTTTATTAACTATATAATATAAATGTACAAAGTGACATGGTAAGTGTCAAACTAATTAACCAAGAGTTAAAACTAAAAGATAAGGTTAATATAATGACACAAACCTATCTAAAATTTATTGGTTGAAAGGATTTAGACCCATACCAACCATAGGCTTTGAATAATCCACATTGGGGACATTATAAACCGAATATGAATTTATTATAAATTAATTCTTTAAGTTTTTTCTAAAGAACCCCTCCTCCCCCTTATAAAAGGACCCAACTTCGATCCAATTAATCACACCTTCAAAGCCTTTTGGTTCAGCCAGCCCCTACCAAAATACTCTTTCAACTTCCATCACTTCAATATAGAGGCCTTAGTTTGATCAGAAAGCCAACCTAAGGAGGCCTTTTGATCAAATCAAAAGGAAGAACTCGAAGAAGAGGTAATGTTTTCACCACCCTCTTTCAAGTTCCTTTCTTCTTCAACTTCTTCTTTCTTTGTTATTTGTATTCTAAAATAATACCTACAGTATCTAATATATACTGTGATGTTATTATAAATATGGCAAAACTATATTCAGTATTCTATCAATCCTTTGAATGACATGTCACCATATGTGCGTACGTACGGCTTACCGTCTCCACGTCGTGGTGTAATTGTTATTCAGTACATTATTATTTGGATGGGTATAATAATGATGTGTATTTGATGTAAATAATAAATATAACATTATAAGGATTCTGTATATATGATATACCATACAATTATATATTAATTTAATATCAAAAGCATGATATTTTCACTCGTGTGTACGTACGTATTATCGTCTCCACCACGCGAGGAGATTCATTTCCAAGTTCTCCATTCATCGACAATTATAAAAATATATATTACTAATAAGTATGTAATATATGAAATTATAATGCTACAAGAGCGAGATATATATATATATTTATAAGGATTTATGTACTTACATATATCTTATTCACTTACTTCCGTTCAATACTATATGAAAAAAGAAAGAGCGTTTATGTGTACGTACGGACTACGGTCTCCATAAACGGTGTTTTCCATTTCATATATACATTTATTATACATATTAAAATTCTAAATATATATGATATATTTATCATTTTTTATATTCTTGAAGTATTTAAATCATGATCTAAGTGATACAACCAAGAGTAACAAGTTAAAACATGTATGATAAAGAAAGCGATTATTACCAAAAATGTTAATTTAACGTGGACATTATTATTATATGGGTAATATAAAGTCATAAATGAATCATGTATGATATCATAAATATTAATATTGGTCTGGAATAATTTAATAACATACTACGATCCTCTTACATTAGGTTAAACGTACCCTCGACTAAAGGAAAGTGCAAGGTAAGGGGTTTTCATCTCACTCCTTATTCCCGTGAGATTCATATCATATTGCCACTATTACCTTTTTTGTGGTATATGTACTACCCATAATTGTATTCTTTGTGTAATACACTTTAATTTATGGGTATTTACATATTCATTGTATGATACCTCTTTCATGTGGTGTATGTTTCGTATGTTACCAAATTGGTAAGGGTTTATTTCACAATCTCCTCATTATCTGAGGTTGTTTGTACGTAATTATCTACTGGTACCTCTTTTTCATCCACATCCATGTTTCTTAAAAAGGTATTTCAAAATATTCTTACTATTCTAATGAATATGGGTCAATTTCATTTATTCTCTTGTTTGACTTTTTATAAGAAGTTTATAAAATAATCTTTCTGTTGTTTTCCAAACAAGGTCCTTTTTAACCTTTTTGACAGAATTAAGGTAAGAATGTCTTTTTTTAACTTATATGACAGGTGCGGTTATTCTCCTCTATTATTACACCTTTTATGCTTCCCTTATACACTTATAAGGATATTTTCAAATTAAAGGTTTTATTTTATAATTATGTGATTTTTAAATGAATTCAAAAAAAGAGATATTTTTCTCAAATATATGAAAATCCAGTGCAAATGTATATATATTTAACACAAGCAAAAAAATGTTCTCAGAAAACATGACTCTCGAGTGTGGTAGATAGGAATGGATTTTACATGGACCCATATGGCCTGTAATTAGTTTAGCAGTCTCAGAATTAGTTATTTTGTTTTCAGAAGCTTGCATAATGTTTTCAGAAAAACACTGAAGTATATTTGAGCAATTTTAAACGTAAGTATCTTCTAAAAAAATTGTATCGGTAGGTCTCATGAGACAAACTAGTTTCTCGGCATGAGGCCTTGAAAAAATTTTATTTGTAGTCTTGGCACGAGGCCTTGGCTACGTGGTTATAATAGTCCGACATTATGCATTCCATCATTATGAAAGTGGTTAGTGATATTACATGTGATTATTCGATTAGTAGATTATCCATGTGATTAAGTAAATGGAATTGTTTCATTTTATTTCTTCCATATTAAGCTGAAGTTCATGTTTAAAAGGCTTTTCTTTTAGTTTTATACATTTCCTTAAATTTTTATGATTATTTTGAATGTTTCTGCTGTATTGCTTACCCTTACTGAGCATTTGAGCTCACCCCTTTCTATGTTTTATTTTTCCCGGTATTTCAAGAAGTGTATTGTGATTGATATGCAGGGTTAAGCCAAGGGAATAGTGGCATTCATAATTATTATTTATGTTGTTTTTTATGTCTTCATGTGAAAAGGTATCATTCATTTATGTAATCTATTTTTCCAAGACTGCTAAACTAATCGGTCCTTAGGGACTTGATTCCTTGTAATCATGCCAATGTATTTAAATAATGCACCGACTCTGGGTAACTGGGGTCGGGGCGTTACACACATAGCATATCCTCCATGGTCTGAATTTTTCATTCTAACTACCCTTATGATCGCAGATGAAAAGATTTATTACAATTTAATTTAGTACCCAATGACTTCCAAAGGACTTTCAAAAAGATAGAAGTAAACATGGGATAACGATCAGATACAATGGAGTAGGGAACACCATGATACCTAAATATCTCATTAACATACAACCTAGAATGTTGATTTAGAGATAAATTATCATGAATATGATAGAAATGAGAAGATTTATTCAACCTGTCAACAATAACCCAGATTGCATTATTACCTCGTGATGCCTTCGATATTCCCACAACAATGTACATGGATATATTTTCATATTTACACTCTGGAATCGGTAATGATGGAAGCATAATTTTTATTAACTTATTCTCTACATTAATGTGCCGACAAGTCAAACACTTCATAGTAAAATCAGCAATATCTTTTTTTATTCAACCCCACCAATAATACTCTTGATGATCTCTGAACATCTTAGTACTACCAGGATGAAATAAAAATGGTGAACTATGAGAATCACATAAAAAATCATTCTTCAACTATGAATCACAAGAATCACATAATCTCTTCCCAAACCTCAAAACACAATCATTATCAATGTTAAATTCAGGCAACTTACCCTTCAATAACTACTCTACCTTTTTCTGCAACTCATTGTCTTCCTTCTGCACTTTCTTTATTCTATCGGATATAGATTATTTCAATGACACCTGAATGAAAACATAATAATTTCCTACACCAACAAATTCTATTCCAAATTTCATCAATTCATAAACAAAAGCATCTCGTTCCAAACGTATAATGGTTAATGAAGCATTACTTTTTTGATTCAAAGCATCAGCCACTTTATTTTATTTTACCAAATGGTAATGGATTGGGAAAACATAATCCTGGATTAATTCCAACCATCTCCTCTGTCTCATGTTCAATTCATACTGAGTGAATATATACTTCAGACTATTGTGGTCAAAATATATTTCACATTTTACTCCATTGAAATGATGCCTCCAAATATTTAAAGCAAAAAACTATAGTAGTTAATTCAAAATCATGTTTAGTTCAATTTAACTCGTGAGGTTTCAACTGATGAGACGCTTATGCAATTAACCAATTATTCTTCATTAGGACAAAGCCAAGTCATTTCAACAAAGCATCACTATAAATAACAATGTCACCATTTCTGAAAGGTAATGCTGAAATTGAACAATTCACCAATATCTTTTAAATTCTTGAAAACAATCATCACATTTTTTTTCAAATGAACGTAACACCTTTTTGGTTTAACTTAGTCATTGGACT